>OZ018324.1:47371622-47971622 GCA_963969495.1 Ceratothoa steindachneri | reverse complement strand
GCTGCTAGTCTTTTTACTGTGCCCCCTACACCATCGCATGGTCCTTTTCCATGAGATGTAGCAAAGAAATGCCATGCTGCTTCCAATCCAAAATCTGATTTATGGTGACATAAATTAATAAAGTTTTTAAAATTTTTATATTGTGACGCAGCTCCATCAGAAAAATATATAATTTATGTTATTGGGAATTTGAGTTCTTTTTTAAAAAATTCAATAAGTTTTTTTTTAAATAAATGGACTGCAACAGTGTCGTGCTTCAAGCAGTTTGAAACAAAACTTGTGTTGTGTTTCCCCAGCTTCTTTGTAGTAGAAAAGAAAGGGATGTAATGTAGCTTGGGAATTATTCCAGTGGTACCCTTGTGCTGCATCCTGAAGAAGGAATGAGTAATTTTCAGCAAAATCGCATACTACTAAGATTTCACCATCTTTTAGTTCTTCTTTTTTAGTTGAACAAAATTGTGCCTGCTTTTTTGCTATGAAATCATGTTTTCTTAAATTGAGAAGACTTAAGGTAAAAGTGTCTATAAATCCTTCAGTTGTTCTTGAAACAAGCTCTAAAGTTGAGCGATCAGTTGAGAGCCACTGCTTGTAATTTACCTCATCAATCATATTGTCATCCAAAATTTTAGTAACATATAGTTTTAGTTCGTCTATTTTAGAAAAACTCTGAGCATTCATCAAAATAGCACTCATAAGTTGGAGGGTCACATGTAATGAATGATAGACATGTTTTGTAATCATCTAAATGCAGGTCACTGTCTTTTGTCAACTGTGGTAGCCTTGTACCAATAATCATCAGTTTAACATTTTGATGATGTGTGCAAACACACACACTGTGAGTTCCTGCACCACCAGCTAATACACACTCGTTGGGTCTCAGCTCAGCAAATTTTGAAAAGCCAATCTTAGTGTCTGGGTATTTTGTTTTAAATAAATGATAAATTTCTTTTAAATTTCCCAAAATTAAGTATTTTTGTTCATGAGTTTTCTGTCCATCTTTTCTAACACTCTTGAAATCTTTTTGCCCTGGCATAATTCTGTTTACTTCTTCATTTTTATAAAAGTCTTCTACTACTTTAATTGTTTCTGATGGAAATGTACCTTTTCTTTTGCTTGGCAATGACATTATTCCTTCTTCCATTGCTAGTTTTTTAGCTTGTCTGGCCATGTAATTAGTAACATTAAATTCAGATTTAATTTTGGATAAGCTCCAGCTTTTTGGCAAAACAGTTAAGATTTGCAGCTGCTCAGACCTTTTACTAGTAGTTTGAAATTTCTCCTTCAGTTGATTTATCATTTCTTCACCATCTTTACTTGATTCTGTTCTAGAAGACTCTGGGTCTGGATCCAAGGGTAATGGATATTTTGTTGCAGAGCCTACAGTTCTGAGTTTACTTGAAATGGATTTTTGAATTTTATTCATTTTATCTGAACTATATTTTTTTACTACATCCATTTTAAATTTCTTGACTGGTGACTCTCCAATAGCTATTAATGATTTATTTAATTCAGTTAATGCTTCTTGTGATTCTTCCTGTTCAGTAATTGGCTCAATTTCCATTCTTTCTTCTGAAAGGCTTGGATTCGTATTTTGAGATGAAGAACTATCATCATCAGCTATCTTTTTTCTGCAGTTATCACAGATTTTTTGGTCCTTAAAATTTTTTAATTTTGGATATTCTCTTATTAAGTCTTCTGAAATTAGTCTCAGATTTTTCTTTTAATTTTTTGTGACCTTTGTAAGGATCGCAGCAATACTTAATATTTAAAAAATGCTCTCTTCTCATCCATAATAATTTGTTAAAATACAAATAATTGGTAATGCAAATTATTAATTACTTTTTTATCTAAATATTAAACTTTCTGAAAAAAAAGAAAAATTTTTAAATTAGCTTTCATAGTTTATAAAGTAACACCTAATAGGTAAAATTTATAACATAAAAATAGGTAAAAATTGGCATACCAATGGTTACAAAATTGATCATAACTCCTGATATAATGAAAAACCCAGAATGAAATTTATCTTATATTGTAGTCTAAAGGCATATATATTTATAAAAAAAATTACACAAAAATTTATTGATACCAATATATTTTTTTAAAGGTCAAAAAAACTTTTTAATCAAAAATTAATTTTGCTGTTAAAAATGTTTAGAGCAACCCTTAAGCTTTAAAAAAAATACATAATTCATTGTTTTATGTGCTATAATAAGGGAGAAATAATTTTTTTTCAAATGCTGGTATCAAGAAATTTGACAATTTTTCTCAACTTTGACAGGTTATAACTTTTGAGCTATTCAAAATTGAGGGCTGGGAAGTGTCTCATTGTTTTTCTCTCATCGAATTCAACCTGTATACCAATTTTCATCAAAATCGGTAATGGTGACTTAAAATTTCCCCCCAAATTGGTTGATTTCATATGGAATGACCCATTTGACCTTTTTGGAGCATACCTTGTGACATGCTGGAACCGTGCCAGTGTATATGGATGGCTCAAAGTCCCAAAAGGGGGTCGGCTTCCATGAGGCATCCCCTCTGTTTGAAGTCAGTGGAGCTCTGCCAGATGCTGTGTCTGTATTCATGGCTGAGCTGTGGCAATACACCACTCGGTACGGGAGATTGCGCAATGTGCCTGGCTCGAGATGGATTGTGATATATAGCAACTCACAAAATGCCCTGAGAGCTCTCGGGGTATTGGAATCTCCACATCCCCTGTTTTGCAATATCTGTGATGCCATGGTTTTGGTGAGCCGGGCAGATGTTGAGATTATCATATGCTGGGTTCCTGGACATGTAGGAATTGCAGAGAATGAGGCTGCCAAAGAGTCTGCGAGGACTTGGCGACTGGACCAGCATTTTGCTCTTCCTCACACCGACTTCATGGCATAAATACGGGCAGCTCTTCGAGCTGCTTGGCTAAGAAGATGGGAGATGGTCTAGGGTAACTTAAAGTTGCATGCCATTGCGCTGCGACTGTTCCCATGGACCTATCCCCCAAAGCCTGACAGTTTAAGGCTGGATGCACCACCAGTTGATTGAACACTCATCTGCACCCTACTCTGAAGACTGAGTTGTTTCCCAGACTGTTCGGCACATTCTTGTTGAATTTGGAGGAGGCTGGCCTCCTCCCCTTTATTTGATGGTTGTTTTATTTTTTGTAGGTTGCATGTTCCTGTGCCGGGATGGAGGCGGGCCTACTCCCGATGCCAGAGCGCTTCTCCTTGCTTTTTTTGTTATTTTTTTAACCTTTGTCCTTTTTAGCGTTATTTGTTATTTCTTTTCTTTTTTTGTTACTTGTTTCTTAATATAGCCTATTAGTAGGCTGTGTCGTGTACATGACTTATGCCGAAGCAAGCAGTCGCCAGATGGGCTAAAAATAAAAAAAAAGAAGAAAAAGTTTTTTAGCCACAAGTTGCATGCTTCATTGTCCCTTTGTTGGTCTACTTCTCCTGGACTTGACAGTATCCATTATATAATTCAGTGACTTCATCCACATACTGTCCTGTTCTTACTTATATGACCTTATTTATATAGGTGAAGTGATGGATTGAGTGCAGATCACTCTCTCTGTATAGCTCTTACTAGCTCTGAGCAGTTGCTAAAGAAGATGGTGATAGTGTGCCTGTATTGGTTCCCAGAAATCAATCACTTACTGACTCTACTTCAGCGTGGTTTTTGCAGGGGTCATAGCACTTGATCTCTTAGTCTGTTTTGAGGGATTGTCCAGAGAGCTTTCCCTTTGAAATCACTGGGTTTTGGCAATTTCTTTTCATTGAGAAACCCTGCGATACTACATGGAAATACAGCATATTAAGGCAGCAACATGTTTGGAGTATGAGACATCTTTTACCATTTTATTTAAATTCTTAGCATCTTGATCTTTTATGGTGTGTGTTGGAGACACCCCTGATCTGCAACCAAGAGGGGGGGGGGATTTCCTCAAGGCAGTGTTCTAAATGTTCTATGTTTTGTAATTGCAATCAATGATATCATCTCTTCTCTCCCAGTGTGTGTATCACCAACATTTTGTTGAGGACTTGACACTCTACCATTCCTCATCTTGCCTGCAGCTTGGAGTTGATGCACTTTTGAAACATGTACAACTTGGGAATTCTGCTTTTCCATGAGCAAAATAAAGGCTATGAACTTCCCCCAGTATAGAAAGACTCTTGTTCTCTCACCTATGTCCCTACAAGGTTTAGAGATTGAGTTCTTTCCTGAGTTTCAGTTCCTAGGTGTAATTCTTGATACTAAGCTATCCTGGTTACCACACATAAGCTGTCTTTGAATGGGATGTGCGACGACTGCATCGTCCCCCAGACTGTTCGGCACATTCTTGTTGAATGTCCCAGTCTGGGTGATCTTCGCGCATGTTACCTATCCCAGTACCGGGATGGGCGGGGTTGCTACCGCCTGTCCCTTTTACTCGGGGCGAGTTCGTGCACATTGACTTGTTGACTTTTGGGGGGAGGCTGGGCTTCTCCCCTTTATTTAAGGTTCTTTTTTTTGCTTTGTTATTGTTTTCTTAGTAGGTTGCATGCTACTGTACCGGGGTGAGGGTGACCTCCCCCCGATGCCGGAGATTGCTTCCTAATTGTTAAGTTTTTCACATTTTTATCATTATGTTTTCATATTTTTATTTTAAAGTAGCCTAGTTCTAGGCTGTCGTGTTTCCGGCGACTTATGCCCTAGTGGGCAGTTGCTAGATGGGCTCTACCCCCCCCAAAAATTGAATGGGATGCCTGCAGGCTCAAAAACATTTTAAAGGTCCTCTCCCACATGTTTTCATGTTGTGGGGTAGTGATCGTTGATCACTGTGGTCACTCTACACTGCCCTATTCCAATCCATATTAGACTGGGTGCCAAATTTACTCCTTGGCTTCACCCTCAGCCATTAAAATGCTGAACCCAGTTTTCAGCCTGTGGGTTTGTCTTTCCACTTGAGCCTTCTGTACCTCCATCATGGGGGTCAGAGTGGGCTGCTCCCTTTGGGCTATCATTGACTCAAGATTTGTATGAAATACCTCTGTCATGTACAACAGTCTCTGCATCAGAGGTTGATAGATGCCTTTATTCTACTGAATCAACAATGGCATTTGATAAGTTGCTTTCTTTACCCCACTCCTTGAAACTTTGGATATGAGATAATATCTCCAACCTGGGTGCTCTAGGGGTCCTTGTCCTTCTGTTGTCACCGACCCTGAGTTTGAGTACTCCTCCTCGTACAGTTTGCACCATAATGTGGAGCTTGGACAAGTCCTCCGTGGAGTCTTGCTCCCTTAAGTGCCTGTTCCTTGAGCACAAGACCTCATATACAGAAGATTACTCCATATACACAGATGGTTCCAAGTCTGACTGCGTTGTGGGTGCTGCAGCCGTTTATTCAGGATAGTTTTTAACCTTGTCCATTAGACATATTAAGGTAGAGAAGAGAGTAGTAGGAGAGTTATAGTGGTGAAACTTTTGAAAAAATAGTAAAAAAATAGTTTAGTTCGAGTTTGAAGGGGTTGTTGCCTGGTGAAAGGATAATCTCCAGCAAAGTAGGAATAGCATAAAGATTAGTATAGCATAGGAAGTGGGTTGGTAAGATCCTTGGTGACAGGGTAGCTCTGGCATTGTAGAATTGTAATTTATGTTTATGATTTGTTGACATTGAAGCCTTTGTAGTGATTTGGTACAAACCTGTCACTACAGTTAGTCAAATTTGGGTTATATTTGTTGTAATTTAGGGTTTGTATATTCAGGCTGTTATTTTGTTAAATTAGGTTGGTGTCATGCTTCCATAAGGTCTTTCTTTGATTTTCAGCTAGCCATAGATAATACACTTGCAATGTAGCGTAGTTGTATTCAGTTAGTATGTATTTATTCTCGTTCCACTTTTGCTCCTTGGGGGAAGGCAGTGGAGTCCTCCCCTTGCTGGATCTTTTCTTTTGTAACTCGGAGTCTGTAATAACAACATAAGTGTCTTAAGTATTTCATGAGTCTGTGGAAGAGAGACTTTAACTACGTTTTCTGTCATGTTTGCTGTGTAATCCCATTGTATTGTCTGGCCCAGAGGCCATCGACAATATCATCTGGGCCTGCCTCATCCAGAAACTGGTTCCCTTCAGCAGCATATACTCTGAGGTTATGCATCCTTGAGTAGTACATGTACCTGGGAGCACAATTCTTTGATGGTGAGGACCTACTCAGTTGATGTGACTGTGAGGCCTTTTTGAGGTGGGGCGAATGCTCCACCTTCTTGGACCTGACAGCCATTGCTTCCTCCCACTCAACTCGCAAATCTGTGTTGTATATTTTTGAGTGTGTATTTTGAGCCTTCTGCTGGGCAGTCATAGTCTGGACTTGATCCCATGAAAGAGCATTGCTCAAGGCTTTTAGCTGCTCTGCTCATTCTGAAGTTGGAGGTTAACTCTTAGGACCTCATTCGATGGAGGATTTTCCGGAAACCAATTTGCGCCATGTTGTTTTTCATGAGCATGGTGTTTAACTCCTTTTGAAGGTTCCAGGCCGGGCCAGAGTGGCAATGTGTGCATAATATATGCAGCACATTATTTTGGTGGACTTTTCATTCTCGATATGCAGGAAATTAGGTTTGGGGGCTTACACTACTCTGTGATTGCTGTCTTGTCAACCTTCTCTTAGGTGGTGTTAACTTTCCTCTCCCTCTTTTTACCCTTTTGTTATTTTTACATGTTCTTTTTTAATGGGACATGTCATTGCCCTTATTTTATGTTGGCCAACACAATTGAGGCACTTCTGGACAGAACTTTTACATTCATGCCAGGAATGGCCTTTTTGGGTGCACACAGAGCAGACTGTAATGGTAGAATTAGGATAAGTGGCAGTAGTATGTTCGTTTAGCACTTGAAGCACATTTGCAGGTCAATGAATTCCCATTCAATCTGCTCAGGGTAGATACAGACATTAAAGAGCAGGAGGCCAGTTTATTTTGCTTTTATCGCCATTGTGGTTTCGGTGAATAATACTTTGAACGTGTGGGTGTATCTTTTGAATTTAATAACCTCAGCTACTTTTGGCAATGAATGATTCTGAAGAATCTCCGTTATTTCACCAGTAGAGTGGCCTACAACCCAGGGGTTGAGGTGTCAGCAGTTTATGGGAGCGTATTTGTGGCGGTGTTTCTGGTTTGAGGTTGATTTTATGTAAGACTTGTGTGGTGTCCTCCTCCCTCGTACAGATAGCCGAATAGCCATTAGGCCTTAATCAGGCGCACAAGAGCAATATTTAGCTAACTGTAAATCTTTTTGAAGACCTTACCCCTGTCCAGTTTTGGCAGGTCAGGTAAGTCCTTCAAGGCTATACACCGTGTCTCCTTCATCACTTTGTCATTACACCTGAGGGTGTAATTTGGGAGAGAATAGAGTTTTTGGGTGTGTTATGAAGAAATGAAAATGGTATGTGGAAAAGGTAGAAGAATGGAAAGATGTCCTATGAACAAATAACCACTTTACCTTGAGGCAGTGTAGAAAGATCCTTCTTCCTTTCACTCAATTAGCCTTCATCGAGGCCAATCAAGGCGGAAAAGCCACTTCTGAACGTATCACCACTAGAAAAGATTTCAGGTCACACACAATAAAAGCAATATATCAAAAACAATACACTTTTATTCAAATTGAAATTCAGTCAAAATTTTAAAAAATTTGACTGTACTGTGGCAATGAGTAAGAATGAGAACTATCTAAATGACAAGAGCAGTCTTTGCTGCTGGCAGTTTCTATTTTTAGCGCTGAACTTTCAGCTATTCTCTTGGCTTTTAGACCGGTCAAAATTTTGCCTTTTAAAACTTTTATTCTAGCATTGTTTTACAAGCAATTCTTTGCTTCCCATTCCTTTATTTGCCGAAATTTGCAACTGGCTGGTCTATAATATGTCCTGTTATTGGGTTCTATTTTGGGGGGTTCCTGGCTGTGTAGTGGTCCAGGGCAATGAGAGAGCTGTTCTGCCTATCATGGGGCTCTGGATAACTGCATGGCATTGCATTTTTTAGATTTATTTCTCTTTATAAGGGATTCTTTTTCATTTCTGGCAGGACAAATGGGATGGGTGTTCATCTTTTAAATTCCACATATCAAAAGGTCTTCATTCCTTGCCTTTGACCCTTCAGAGACTATATTCGCTTTTGAGGTGGCCCCTTGCCACATTTGTATTGGTCACACAAGACTTACCCACAGTCATCTTGTTTTGGCTGGTGCTCAAATCACTTCTTGCTGCCACTTTTGTTGTGGGGACCAATCAACTGCCCATCTTCTATTGTCATTTTGTCATTCTCCAGTTGTCCCATTTCCTGACACTTTCAAGTATACCATCATATTTTATGACCATAACAGATGCATTCATCCTATTATTATATGGCATTCATCATCAACTGCAACATTTCACTCAAGGTTCTAATCATTTTTACAACCAAACTGTTCACATTAGGTATACGCAGTGTCATTCATTCTCACATGAGCAATATCCCATTCATGCAACTTCCCTTCAAACACACAACCCACAAAATCTGGTCCATTTCACACTCTACATTTGCTTGCATCCTATTATTATATGGCATTCATCATCAACTGCAACATTTCACTCAAGGTTCTAATCATTTTTACAACCAAACTGTTCACATTAGGTATACACAGTGTCATTCATTCTCACATGAGCAATATCCCATTCATGCAACTTCCCTTCAAACACACAACCCACAAAATCTGGTCCATTAACACTCTACATTTGCTCATGCTTACCCACACACATTACCAGTTTTTCACTGACAACTAGAAACACTCAAAGATGATTTTTGCCTTTCTAATTGCACCAGTGGATTTGCTCATGCTTGTTCCTTGTCAGGAAAGGTTTCATCCACAGACTTGGAAGAATATATGACTTGTTGGACGAGGCTGGTCGACTCTATTATTATTTGACTCTCTTTGGTATTAGGGTCGCATGCTCCTGCACCAGGGGAGTGGTGGAACTCTCCAGGATACCGAAGTGTGCTTCCTCCTTTTTTTGTTTTTTGGAGGTTTAGCATTTTTATTGATTCTTGTTTTAATCTAGCCTCACCTTAGGCTGCAAATTGTTTACCACGATTTGTGCCCTTGAAGGCAGTTGCCAGATGAGCACTACCCCAGGGTGAGCATGGGCAACCTTGCTGGAGCTGAAATGTTGAGGATTATCTGCACTTTCAACCCCAACATCTGCAGTTTTTCCTCCTGCAACTGGATATATTTTCAGTTATCTCCCACACATTTTCACTTTCTCTGGCTTTGCTACTTTGTTTGCACATCTCTTCTTGCAAGCCTTGTGTGATATGCCTTCTTTTCTATTTTGCTTTAAATTTGAGATGGTGGGGGATCATTGCAGAAGCTAATGAAAATTACATACATTATAAATGTCTCATGTAAGCTCTTTTAGCTATACACCTTTAACATCTAACTTTACCACTTTCTGTAACAATCTCTTCAAAGCTTTTTAGCAGATATGCACATATTGGTTTTCTCTTTTTAAAAATATACTAATTTTGCTTACTCTTGCTATTTACCTTCATCTGATCCTTATCTTCATTTTATAAGCCTATTCAAGGACTTTTAGCAAAAGGAGTCAACCTTGGTATTTGGGTTTACCAGTCTTTAGCAAATAATATTTAATCTCTAGCTTCACCACTTTATAAATCTTTTAAAAAATGTGATTATTTTGGGGTTTATGCCCCCCCCCCTCCCCTCCCAATATTTTGGCTAATTCACACATATATATATATATATAAACAATTGTTTTCTAATGTAGGTAATTTTGGGGGGGTGGGGGGCAAATTAAAAAAAGGGCTTGGGGGGAGGGTTATGTTAGGTATTATGAGGCTTCACTCTCATACCCCCATTTAATTGTGGGAGGGGGGGGGGCACCCTCCACCCCACCCTGCAATTTTAAAAAACTCATAATATTCCTAATTTGAAAGCCTAATATTAGATTTGAATTCAAAAGGCAATTGCTAAATGTTGTTAGGCCTCTAGTTTTTCTACCACATTCCTTGATTTCAGACATATTAGCCTCATCCCTGAATGCTATTTAAATTAATCATATTTTCTTTAAAATTGATTAATATGAAATGTCCATATCATATTTTAATTCATAAAAAAAATCACTTCAAAATGATATATAATAACACTATAATGTGATTCAAAATTCACAATGTGTCTTCCAAGATGGCGGCCAATCTATTTTTCATCATAACATCATAATTAGAAATTTGCCCACATTAAGTAGTGGAAGTGCTATATAGTGTATATCTATGATATACACTATATAGCACTTGCATATATTTTAAAAAATAGAGATATTTATAACAAAGCGGCAACAAAATGTGAGGGTGGGCATAAACCCAAAATGCTTCTTCGTAATACCCCACCAGGATGTAAACTTTTTAATATATTAAGAATTTTTTCCTGAATTATATAGTAAGTAATTTACTTTGGCCTGCATTCATTGTTTTATTACAGACCAAGTTAGAAGATGGATGGATTTCGCTTGATACAATGGTCAAATTTAAGCGCCTTCAGGATTTAACGACTGACCATGAAGTTATTAGAAATGCATTGAAGAAGTCAGATTTAATGGAGGTTAGATTATTGTACATTTCAGTCAATACTCTACCATAATGTCTTTTATTGCTCCCTTTTTTTTACATTGTATTTATTTCATCGAACATTACACATCCATTTATATCAAGCTATTTAATTTGGTCAACTTTCAATCAAACAGCTTACTATCTATCTACACACTTGTGCACTTTATCCAAATACATAAATCGAGAATCTCTTATCCTTTGCTTTTACAGCCAGCTTCCTAAATACAAATGCCTAATGTCCACAACTCTTACCCAATCTAAAGCTTACTCTTAGAGATATTTATAATATGGTATCTTCCTGACTTGATCAGGTGTAGAATGGTCAATCATGTTACAGCTAAGATCTAGAGGCTTGCATGCTCTCCAAACAAGAACTCCCAATACCCACAATTGAGTGCCATGCCAACCCCATTTTCACTTTATTTTTAACATTTTATTTACAGATTTGTCCTTAGAAACTTTGTGGAAGATGCCCTCATTGTTTTTTTTAAAAAGCATCTTTTGGTATTTACAATTTTTTTTTTTTAGATATGCAAAGATGACCTTGTCTCATCCTTTTTAATATATACATTAATATGAAATTGTTTCATGAATATATTATTACCTACCAAAGAAAAGTGTTCCAGAAAATTGAGATGTTTCTTTGACTCTATAACTTAAGAAAATAACTAATAATTAATAAGTTTGTGAGAAGGTAGTTGTGGAGTAGCTTATGGGCTAGTGGGATGTGAGGTGTGTTCCTGACCCATACAGGAGCTGCTACTGCTGCTGCTACCCATGGCACCTGGGGAACAGTGCCTGCCAGGAAGGCCTGGTTCACTGAGTAGACTTCCAACTCTTTGGCTCATACCTTGGCAAGTTGTTGCATTTCCCTGGTCCCTTTATACACCTTCATTTCTAAGACTAGCCTATTCTTTACCCAAGAAGAATACCCTCACAACACAACCACAAGCCACTTTCAGTTCCATAGAAGAATCACCTGGCAAACCTTGCATATACTCCAATCTGGTCACCTCCCAAGCCTCAGCACATTTCAACTAACCCAACCTATCCACTGCTCTTAACATTCTATTCACAAACTACTAAAGAGGCAAGTGCATTAAAAGTACCACACATAAAACACCTTATCTAACTTTGCACTAAAGCAATTCCCCTCTACCAGATACACACACACACACACACACCTCATTGACACAATCCTCCAAGAGAGCAAGAAATACAGTGCGACAAATAAGTATTCGTAATGCTCCAGAGAAAGTTTAGTTTAAGAATTATCCTACATATGCATAGGATTATCAGAATGCAGCAAAACCTTGAAAAAAATAGTCTGCATTAATTTCCATGAAAATACCATAATCTTAATGAACTAATGCTAAACTTTCAAATAGGAACGCTAAGTTTGTAAAAGTGGTGTAAATAAGTACTCGTAACATATATGTAAGTAACATCGATCTATTTGTATTTCATAAGAGACTTCTCACAAATTCTGTGATTCAAAATGCTTCTATATTATTTTAGAGCAAGTAAGAGAGCTTATGATCTGCTGCCAGTGCCCCCGTAAGGGGCGCGGCGATTTGCCATCCTGGCCGCCGTGCTGACGGGATCCAGCGCTCCGTCCGGCCCCAGCTTAGCCTCTCTTCCTTCCTTCAGATAGCCCGATTTCTCCCCTACCTCGTCGCTTTTCATACAACCTCTCCCACAACTTTCTCTGGTCAGCCTCTAATTTCACAGGGTAGAATGCTGACCTTCTTCTCAAGCCAACCACCCCGGATCGGGGCTGAGGGGGGGGGGGGACATTGTTCCCTAACCCCTCAGCTCCGGTTCGGGATGGGGTTTTTTTAACAACCTGCTTCATCCCCACCCACATCTTCCTCACATCCCTTTTCCTCTCCTCTTCACAACCTATATTTTTTACGCCGTGTCCAAGGTGGAGCCGCCATGCCGAAGGACTGCCAGGCCACCAGGCGGGAGGGGTGGTCCCGAATGGCGGCGCCTGGCTCTGCCGGGCTTGTAAGCACCTCTCGCAGTGCGGGCAACTGCGAGAGGTGATGAGCTATTGCGTCCCGTAATCAAAAGAGGGTCACCATGCCCATGTATGAAAAAAAACAAAAACCCCAACCCCCAACTTCCCCCAAAACATCTACGGAGCCGCCCTCGGGCAGCTCCACCGAGAAAATGGAGGTCCCCCCCCTTGTGCTTGCGCAAGGGACCCTCCATAATTCTTTAACCGGAGAGGAGGCTTACTCCTCTCCTACGCCTACGGGTGTAGGGGACTCCCCCTCACCCCCTTCTCTGGAGGTGCTTTCGGGCACCTCCCTATCTCCAGCGGCAGTCCCTCCTTTGCTTTCTAAGGGGACTGCCAAGAAAGCCAGCAGGCAGCCCATTGCCGACCGCCCCTCGTGCAAGCGGCTCGGTAGGGCAAACCCCCTTAGGGGGGAGAGGGAAGCCAGGCCCCTTCGGTCGCTTCCCTCAAAAGACCTGCTGGCAAGAATTTTGAACCTTGCTGGGGTCAAGGCCTGTGCCTCCCCACACCACCTGACTAGTGACAATACTGCCAAGGGGACCTGCGATGTTCTGGGAGGGGATGGCCAACTGGAGGCCCCTCCTGTGATAGACATGGTCCTTGAGGAGACCCAGCCCCAGACGGTAGGGCCTTCCATGGGGGGGAATTCGGGCTCGGCGCCAAGCACCGAACCCGAATCCGCCCCTATGCAAGGTCCTCCTCAAATGGCTGAGGGCTCCGAGGCAGTAGAAGGAGGGGAGGGATCTCCTCCGACAGGTGCCCCTACGACAACCAGGACCTTCTCCATTTCGGAGAGGGACCTGGCTGAGGCTGGTCCATCTGGCCTGGGGACTTCTGCCGGCGGAGGTGAAAAGCGGGTTCATTCCCCGCCCTCCTCTCCTAAAAAGAAAAAGACTCAAAAGACGAAGAAGACTCGGGGCTCCTCTCCATCCGCGGGTGCTGCGGGGACGGATAGGTCTGCTACCACTTTGGTAGGCGACCAAGCCAAGATCGGCACATCCGGCCCCTCTACCCCCTCGTGTGCGGAGCCCCTGACTACGACTAAGACCAAGAATGCACAGGGCGGAGCCTCGATGACATCGGGGCCCCTGATTCAGAGGTTACCTGGCGTTTTCGAGCCCGCTGGCTTCAAACGCTTCCTCGTTATTCGCTCCACTGATGGCACCATGTTGTCCAAGGGCAACATGATCCATCAGAGGAGAGGATTAGCTAGTGCAATTGGTAGAGAGCCGAAGGTAACCCGTTTCTCGGACGGGAGCCTTCTGGCGAATGCGGCGAATCCCGCCGAGGCGGCCAAGATAAGTGCTCTTCGGACACTTCATGGCACCCCGGTGAGTGTGACGCCGCACTCTACCATGAACTTTGTGAAAGGAGTAGTTTATGCGAGGGAACTCGTTGACTACTCCATTGAGGACATCACCCTAGAGCTGGCCGACCATGGGGCGGTCAAGGTCGAACGTGTGATGAGAAAACAGGGAGGGGCCTCGAGACCCACCCCTACACTCTTCGTCACGTTCGACTGTGACAAGCTCCCTGAGTCGGTGCGTGCCGGTTGGTACCGCTACCGCGTGAAGGCATTCGTGCCACTGCCGCGGCGGTGCTATTACTGCCACCGCTTCGGCCATACGAATCGATCATGTAGACGTGCAAAATCGGGGTCACCGGAAGTCTGTGTAAATTGCTCCAAGGTCGCACACGATAAGTCCAAATCGTGTGTGGCCAAGTGTGTCAATTGCGGAGAGCCGCACCCTGCTTCTTCGAAGCAATGTGGTGCATATCTCCTTGAGAAAGAAATCCTGGCCGTTCAGGCCCAGGATCGACTCTCATTCCGCGAGGCAAAGGACTTGGTCCTGGCGCGCCCGGCTCTGCCTGGGACGTCATATGCCTCAATAGTTAGAAAGGCACCCTCTGCTCCTGGCCCATCCAGGCCAACGAGCACGGTTGTTTCCGCGCCCATTCGGAGCCCTTCTGTGGGCTCTACCCAACCTGGGCGCTCCCCTGGTAAAGCTGGCGGCAAAAAGGGTTCATACCCTGCCCCGGCTAAAACCAGGGCTCCCCCCTCTTCCCCCAGCGTGACCGTTTCGCGTAAAGCGAAACGGCCACGCGCCTCCACCGAGTCGTTAGACTCACAGGAGGCAACACCCCTGAAGATGGTCGCTAGGCCATCTTCCGGGGTTCCTAAAGCTGTTCCCCGAAAGGAGGACAGCAACAAAGGAGCTTCGGCCCCTTTGCCCACGCCCCGAGGTGGAGCGAGTGGCTCGGAGACGGTGGTTCCTCGAAAAGAGGGCCCCCCGCCTCCGAAGCCGCAACGCCCGCCTAAAGTTTCGAGGCGGAGGGAGGAAAAGACTCGCATGGCGAGCCCAACCTCCCCCAATAAGTCCTCGAAGGCGACAGCGCCTTCAGCGCTTTGTCCGGCCAACAGCGCCCGGGGTTCTGCCCCCGGGAAGCGTACGGCCATTCCCGTGAGGGTCTTCAATTCGAGGAGGGCCCCCGCGTCTCCTCCGAGCTAGGCCTGGAGGGCATATTCCTTCAATGGAATTGCCGTGGACTCCGGGCCAGCTGGGAGGAGCTGCGGAGGCTCGCCTCATCCCGTTCCCCGTTAGCTATTTTTTTGCAGGAGACCATGCTAGGCGCGTGCCCCCTGCCTGCCCTCCCGGGGTATAAGGGTCTTGCGACCCAACCACCGCGGGACGGCCGGGCTGGGGGATGCGCGGTTTACACCCGGCATGATGTCTCCGTTCTTCCTTTCTCTTTAGATACCTCCTTTCAGGCAGTGGCTGTGCAGCTGCACCTGGATAGGAGGTATACTATCATTTCTGCGTACATTCCACCGTCAGCTGACTTCGACGCGGGGGACTTTCGCCGCGTCGTGGCACGGTTGCCGAGGCCCTATCTCTTGCTTGGAGATCTGAACGGCAGGCATCCTCTCTGGGGAGATTACACCATAAATCCCAGGGGACAAGTCCTTGCCGATCTGATCGAAGAGCTTGAGATGGGTGTCCTAAACGTGGATGAGTTTACGCATCACTGTCCGAGAACCGCTTCATTTTCTTGCCTTGACCTATCTTTGTGCTCTTCGGATGCACAGCCTGATTTTGATTGGGGGGTGGTCGATGACCTCCATGGTAGTGATCACTTTCCCATTCAAATATCATTTTCAGGGCAACTGCCGCCTGAGAGACCACCTCGGTGGTGCTTGGCGCGGGCGCGGTGGCCTGCATTTCAGGAAATGACTGAATTCTCTATCTCAGTCAAGGAGTTTAGGTCGGTAGATGAGGCCGTTGAGTTCTTCTCCGGCAACCTCATCGCCGTGGGCCTGACTACTATTCCTAGGACGTCTGGCCGTTTTGCACGCCGACCACTCCCATGGTGGTCGGCCGAGTGTGAGACGGCCCTCAAACAGAAGCGTTATGCCTACATGCGCTATAAGCGCCGCCCGAACGATTTCACCGTCGCTGAATTTCGTCGGGCTAGGGCTAGGTTCCGGTATATTTCGAAGCACGCCCGCCGCTCTTCTTGGCGGGCATACGTGTCTTCACTTAACGGGAAGACCCCTTTAGCTGAGGTGTGGAAGCGAGTCAAAAGGATTCGGGGCAAGTTCTCGCAGGACCCCCCTCCCGTTCTCCAGGAGAATGGGACCGCAATCTCGGACCCCGCGTCCGTGGCGGAATCCTTAGCGACCGCTTTTTCCGCATTCTCTAGCCGTGATGCTGCTCCGCCAGCATTCAATGCACGTCGTGATGTCGCGGAAGGCCGCCGGCTGGACTTTACCTCCAGAGGCGGAGAACCCTTCAACGACAAGTTTACTGTGAGTGAGTTGCGTTCCGCTCTCGCTTCGTGCGCGGACACCGCCCATGGTCCGGACGATGTCCCGTACGCCATGCTTCGACACCTGGGTGAGCGAGGCATGGCCTTTCTATTAGATTTGTTCAACAGGATCTGGGTGGAAGGTCTCCTCCCAGACTCCTGGCGAATCGCTACTGTGCTCGCCTTTCGCAAGCCGGGGAGAGATCACTCTACTCCGACCGGTTTCCGCCCAATCTCTCTAACCTCTTGCGTGTGCAAGTTGATGGAGAAATTGGTAAATGTTAGATTAGCCTATTTCCTGGACAGCGGAGGCCATCTGTCTTCTGCACAGTGCGGCTTCCGTAAGTTCCACTCCACGTCGGATGCTCTGCTCCGACTGGAAAATGCCGTCTGCGAGGCTTTCCTTCGTAGACAGCACTACGCCACGGTGTTTTTTGATCTGGAGAAAGCCTATGATACCGCATGGCGATACGGTATCATGGAGACTCTCCACACGATGGGGGCGAGGGGACGCCTCCCAATGTTTATATCTGAATTTTTGCGAGATCGTCGATTCCGCGTACGGGTGGGGGGAGCCCTCTCCGGCCCAAAGGAGCAGGAAGAGGGTGTCCCGCAGGGAAGTGTCCTCAGTGTCACACTCTTTGCCCTGAGCATCAACGGCATCACCTCGGTGCTGCCGGAAGATGTTCTCGCTACGCTCTACGTGGACGACCTTTCGATCTCTTTTGGCGCGGCCCAGATGCCAACTCTGGAGCGCCGACTCCAACAGGCATTGAACCGCGTCTCTCGCTATGCCGAAGCGCACAGGTTTCGGTTTTCTTTGGCCAAGACTAAGGTGGTGCACTTCTGCCGCCATCCACGGCTTCACCCCGACCCAGATTTGTTTCTTAATGGGGTGCGCCTGGATGTGGTTGAGTCGCACCGTTTCCTTGGTCTTGTATTCGACCGACGCCTCACCTGGGAGGCTCACATTCGCAGCCTTAGGGTCTCTTGTACCCGCGCCATGGACATTCTCCGTTCCGTGACGTTCAGCGCTTGGGGCGCTGATAGGGCTACCGCCTTACTTTTTTATCGATCCTTTGTTCGCTCGAAGCTCGACTACGGATGCGAGTTTTATGCATCCGCAGCCGAGCGTTTATTGCGGAAGGTGGATTCGATCCACCACACCGGCCTTCGCCTTGCGACCGGTGCCTTCCGCACTTCCCCCATTGAGAGCCTGTTGGTCGATGCTGGGGAGATGCCACTCGCTCTGCGCCGCGTGCAGTGCATCACTCGCCTGTACGCGCGAGCCCGGCGCCTCCCCCAGTCGCCAACAGCTCTCACTGCATCCGCAGCTGATCTCGATGGTGCCTATGCCGCCGAGAGACGCCAGTCATACCCTAAGCCCTTTGGGTTTAGGGCCAGGAAACTCCTTCGAGAGGTAGATATAGCTCTCGGGCCGGTGGCGCCCCTGGTTCTGCCCAGGACGCCACCCTGGAGGGTACCACATTTGGCTATTTGTCGCCACGCCTCTGCTCCCAAAGCTTGTACTGCGCCGGGAGTATTGCGTTCGATCTTTTTGGAGCACACATCGTGTCACGCTGGTACCGTGCCAGTGTATACGGATGGCTCCAAGTCCCAAGAGGGGGTCGGCTTCCACGCCGTATCCCCTCTGTTTGAAGTCAGCGGGGCTCTACCAGGCGCTGCGTCTGTCTTCACGGCCGAGCTGGTGGCAATACACCACTCGGTACGGGAGATTACGCGACGTGCCCGGTTCGGAGACCGGATTGTGATTTATAGCGACTCACAAAGCGCCCTGAGTGCTCTCGGGGCATTGGAATCTCCGCATCCCCTGGTTCGCGAAATCCGTGACGCCACGGTTTTGGCGAGCCGGGCAGATGTCGAGATTATCTTCTGCTGGGTTCCTGGACATGTAGGAATTGCGGGGAATGAGCGCGCCAAAGAGTCCGCGAGGACTCTGCGACCGGACCAGCGTTTCGCTCTTCCTCACACCGACTACATGGCAGGAATACGGGCAGCTCTTCGGACTGCTTGGCAAAGAAGATGGGAGACGGTCGAGGGGAACTTAAAGTTGCGTGCCATTGCGCCGCGACTGTTCCCATGGACCTATCCCCCAATGCCGCGGCGGCTTCAGGTTGCTTTCTGTCGTCTTCGAATCGGACACACTCGTGTGACGCATCGTTACTTGGTGGAGCGCTCGCATGTGCCCTATTGCAACGACTGCGTCGTCCCCCAGACTGTTCGGCATATTCTTGTCGAATGTCCCAGTCTGGGTGATCTTCGCGCACGATACCTGTCTCGGTACCGGGATGGGCGGGGTCGCTACCGCCTGTCCCTTGTACTCGGGACGAGTGCGTGCACCATGACTGGTGGACTTATTGACTTTTTGGGGGAGGCCGGCTTTCTCCCCTTTATTTAAGGTTCCTTTTTTTGTTATTGTTTTGTTTTAGGTTGCACTCTCCTGCACCGGGGTGAGGGGGACCTCCCCCCGCTGCCGGAGATTGCTTCGATTGTTAAGTTTTTCCAATTTATATTGATTGTTAAGTTTTCATATTTTAACTTTAAAGTAGCCTAATTCTAGGCTGTCGTGTTTTTCGGCGACTTATGCCCAAGTGGGTAGTTGCCAGATGGGCTCTATAAAAAAAAAAAAAAAAAAAAAAAAAATGCTGCCAGTGCTGCAAGCGATGTGTAGGCATCTCTCCAGACCATCAGTATGCCAAAGGTAAAAGAACACACTCTTCAACTCGGAAACAAGATTGTGAAGGAATATGAGGCAGGTAAAGGATATAGGAAGATTTTGAAGCAGTTAAGTGGCTCTGTAAGTTTGGTGCAGTCAATAATCAAGAAGTGGAAGGAACACGGTGCAATCATCAACAAACCAAGGATGGGTTCTCCGAGAAAAATCACCCCTTGGGCAATCACTCATATCAAAAGAACTGAAAAAAAATCCCAGAATATCTAGGAAAGAGTTAGTACCAGAAATGGCATCCATTGGGGTCAATGTCACACGGCAAACAGTGATGAATACGCTGTGAAGGGAATGAATATATGTAGGTGTTGTGCGAGGAAGACCCCTCTTCTAAAAAAGAAGCACCTTTGTGCTTGTAAGCCGTTTGCTACAGTAAGGATAAACAATGAAGATAATAATTTCAACAAAATTTTGTGGTTGGATGAGACAAAAATTGAATTATTTAGCAACAATTACAATCATATGGTTTGGTGAGAATCAAACATGGCCTACAAGCCGGAGAACACCATACCAATGGTGAAGTTTGGTGGAGGCAGCATCATGATTTGGGGTTGCTTTTCATCTGCTGGCACAGGAGATCTTCACATTATAAAAGGAATGATGAATTCCCAGAAAGACTGCAAAATTTTAGAAAACCATCTTTGCAACTCCGCCAGAAAACTCATAATGGGAAGATGTTGGGTCTTTCAACACAACAAAAACCTAAACACACATCATGGCAAACATCTGAGTGGCTCAACAAGCACGGCGTCACTTCTCAAGTGGCCTAGCCAATCTCCGACTTGAATCCAATAGAAAATTACCAGATAGATCAGAATCCCAAACCCAACTGAGCAATGCATCCAGCCCATGACTCTACTCCAAAATCAACCAACTAGTTACCCACCAGATCCAACAATAGAGGAGATGAGTGTTGGATTAAAGTGGTTTTCAGATGTTGCTACTGGAGATGAGTGTTGGATTTCTTTCTTCACCACCAGAGACAAGCAGTCCAATGTGGTGTAGTTGAGTAATGAAGATCCTCAACCTCAGATTTTGAGAGAAGGATTTTGCAGCAGGAAGCGCCTTTTCACCACTTTCAATTCTCAAGGGCCAATGTGTGTGGATGTGGTGCCTCAAAAGTCTACTATCACAGACAAGTACTAGACTTAATAAGTCCTTCAACATCAAGCCGAGTCTGCACCAACCTGCTGCCCATCACGCCTTTTGCTGCACCCCACAAAGCCCCCTGACTACAATTCCTGAAGCAGCCGGGGATCACACTTCTTGCCCACCCACCCTACTCACCTGACCTTGCTCCCTGTGATTTTTGGTTGTTTCCAAAGATCAAGGGTGTGATGGCAGGGAAGCAATTTCATTGTGTCCAACACCTGGCACAAACAGCCAATTCGTTGCTACAAGGTATACCAGCTTCTGAGTACTGTGAATGCTTCATGAGGTAGTGAAGGAGGATGGAATGTTGCATAGAGGCCAGGAAGGAATTACTTTCAAGGAAGGTACACTACTGTTTGGATTTACCTCTGTTCTATCAAAATATACTATCATTACTTTCTAATCACCCCTCGTATATAGACAAGACAGTAAATGCAAAACAAATATAAATGGTGTTCACCCCAAAATGGTGTGTGTGTATCTATATATATATATATATATATATATATATATATATATATATATATATATATATAGATAGATAGATATATAGATATATATATAGATAGATATATAGATATATATATATCATTTTGGGTGTGAACACCATTTATACAGTATTCCTCGGTGTTGCTGGAAGATGTTCTTTTTATTCTCTACATGGATGACCTTTTGATCTCTTTTGGTGCGGCCCTATCACAACTCTAGAGTGTCAACTACACAGGTTTTGGGTTTCCTTGGCCAAGACTAAGATGGTGCACTTTTGCCACCATCCACAGCTCTAATCCGACTTTTTACTACATGAGGTTTGCCTGGAAGTGTTGGATTGACACCATTTCCTTGGTCTCATTTTCAACCACCTCACATAGGAGGCTCATATTTGCAGCTTTAGAGTCTTTTGTACCCACACCATGGATATTGGTCATTCCATGTTGTTTAGCACCTGGGGTGCTGATAAGGCCACTGCCTCGCTTTTCTATTGATCCTTTGTTCATTCAAAGCTTTACTACAGATGCAAGTTTTATCCATCTGTACCCTAGCATGTATTGCTGAGGGTGGACTTGATCCACCACATGGGTCTCCACCTGCCAACCAGTGTATTCCGCTTGTTCTCTATTAAGAGCCTACTTGTTGATGTTGGGGAAATGGCACTCTGTGTGATGTGCATAGTGCACTGTTTGCCTGTTCACACAAGCCCAATTCCTCCCTTAGGGCTAGGAAACTCCTTAGAGACCTTGGTGGTGTACCTCTCCGGCCAGTGGCGCCTCTGGATCAGTCCAGGAACCACTGAAGGGCACCACCTTTGAATATTTGTTGCCATGCCTCTGCTAAAAAGTTTCCACAGCACCTCCAATATTGCATTTGACTTTTTGGCAACTCACTTCATGTCATGCTTGATCCATGTCAGTGTATACAGATGGCTCCAAGTCCAAGGATGGAGGGAGTTTCCATGTGGTATCCCCTCTGTTTGAAGTCAGCACAGCTCTTCAAGGCACTATGTCTGCCTTAATGGCCATGCTGGTTGGAATACACCGCTCAGTATGGGAGATAGAGCATTTGCCAGGTTTGGAGCTTCATTGTGATCTTTAGTGAGTCAAAAAGGCTCTTAAGTGCTTGCAGGGATTGGAATTTCCACACCCTCTGGTTCCCTTCATGGTATCCATGACACCATGGTTCCTGCATGCTGGATTGATGTCAAAATTATCTTGTGCTGGGTTCCTGGACACATGGGAATTGCAGGGAATGAGAGCATCAAAGAGTCTGAGATGACTGGGTGACCATAACAGAGTTTCACTCTTCCTAACATCAACTACATAGAACTTAAAGTTGTGCCATTCTGTCGTAACTGTTCCCATGGACCTAGCCCTTCCAATGTCACAATATCTTTAGGCAGCTTTCTGTCATCTTTGAAATGGGCACACTCCTGGTATCAGTGCCATTTGATGAAGTCTTTCCCTCCCCCTTACTGTGACGACTATTGTCACCTGAAGTGTTCACCAGATTCTTGTCAAATGTCCCAGTACTGGGAGAAGCATAGTTGCTACTGCTTGTATCTTGTACTCAGGAAGGATCTAACTTTTTGGAGAGGAAGCTGGTCTCACCCATTTTATTTGACTCTCCTTGGTGTTAGTCGCATGTTTCTGTGCTGGGGGGAGGTGAGGCTCCCCCTTATGCTACATTGTGCTACCTTCCTTTTGATTTTGTCTGGTTTCTTGTTTGACATTAAATTTTAATTATGGCAACTTATGCCCCCATGCCTGACACAAGCACAGCTTAGACAAAACCTCTCTATATACTGAGTACAGGGTGTCTTTGAGAACCTATCCAGTTGATGGATTTCATTGGGGCTGCCCACTGAGCTGAGGGGCCCTAGCCAATGGAAACAAAAGTAAGCACACAACAGGAAAACAAAGAAAAACACTGCCTCACCACAAGATGTGCCTACAGCATCCTAATAAACCATGTACACTTGGAGACAAAAGTCTGCCCTTGTAACAGTATCTAGACTTTACCCCCCCCCCCCATAAAACACACAAAACTTCCAAGAACACAAGAACAAATATCCCATTCTCATTATTGCCACTTGCACCAAAAATTCTGCTATTCTATTTTGCATCCTGTCACCTATTCATCCAGTCCTGTTATCTTGAGCAGTCAGTGGAAGTCCTATTTCCCTTTCTATCCACTACTCATTCCAGAACTTCTCAACCTCACTCATCAATGCAGAAGCCATACACTACAACCAGATATTTTTACCATTCCAAGTCTTGACATTACTTACATGGTTCTAAATCTTGTACTTACTTACACTACTGAGCAAAATAAGAGAACAATTTTCCTTTAAAATATGATGAGTAGGTAAATGAAATATCCATGGTACATAAAGGCATTCATTTAATATATTTTATGAAGATTTTGTATAAAACCATCCTATATTCAAGAAATTATACTAAATAAACTAACAAGATAAAATATTGACAGTTGCAAAATAAGAGAACAATTTTTTCAGGAAAATTCTACAAATTTCTTGAAATCTTCTGCCAACATTTTTCTCAATAGGTAAGAACTGTCCAACTGCCATTATTATCGTACTCAGTCTTCAGTGATTGGGAGAGAATTCACTTCAGCGACTAAATTAAATTTAGTTGTATATACTGGCAGATGCTGTGTTAGACACATTGTATTTGATAGGCTTAACCCTAAATGGGTTAAAATGTCTGCCAAGCATGGGGGAAGGCAGCATAATGGTATGGGGAATGTTTTTGCTGCCTGAACAAGTTGGTCTGCTAGTGTGAATCCCGAATTGGAACAGTAAATGTGAATGTCTAGTTTAACCTCATACAACATGTTATACCTTCACTCAGGATCTCTGAACCAGCCAGCTGTATTTATACAGGAGAATGTGCCATGCCATATTGCAAAGCGAGTAAAATACTATAGCGACCAAGAAAATATATATTGAAGTAATAAAGTGGCCAGCTCAGACCTGAACCCAATTGAGAACCTCTGGAAGATCATTGGAGACACAGTTTGAGACCCGCAGAGCCTTCAACTGTGGCAGATTTATGGGTCCAAATTGAACAAGAATGGAACAAAATAAGACCAGAAACTGGTCAGGTCCTATCGTCATCATTGCGTCAAAGTAATAGAAAATAAAGGCTACAACACCTCATATTGTGTTTAAGTTTCATCATTTCAAATCTTGCTTTGTTTCTAGTCTATTTGCTTGCTAAGCATTTCTGTGAATGATAGTCGTCTTATTTTGCATTTGTCAATATTTTATTTTGTTTATTTAGTAGAATTTCTTTAATATACGATTGTATCATATGAAATCTTCATGAAATATATTAAATGCATGTCTTTATGTACTATGGAAATTTCATTTACCTACTCATATTTTTGAAAAGATTTTAATAAAGGAAAATCATTCTCTTATTTTGCTCTGTAATGTATACCAAAACATTGCATCATGCTCCACCTCATTCAATAGTACAGCCACCCCACTTCACCCCTACTACTGTCTGATCTCACACTCCATTTACTTTCATCTTTCTCACATAGTGTATCTGCAGTATCCCTCAATATAAAACATCCACTCCCTTTTCCATTTTTGTTATCACATGCCTCTCTAATTCTATACACCCACTCACTTCGCACATTGACTTGTGCAAGTCAATTGGATAGACTACATGACAATCCCATTAAATAATTTTTGGAAGTTGCTGTCCCAGACCAGTACCCTCTTTACAGGAGAATAATTTTATGAAATTAAATAAATCATTTCCTCTTCTTTTTTTTACCAGGGGTCCAGAGGGGTCATTGGATTACCTAATCCCCCTTTCTCTTCATACATGGTCTCAACATACATAAATTGATAGTGGCCCATATAGGACTGATCTCTAAATTCTCACCTTATGTTTTTTCTAATTTAGATTGACGATATACGAGACAAGATAAGGCGTTCATCAAATATACCACTACCTTATTCCGAAGACCTCAAAGCAGAGACAATAAAAAGAACTGTATATTGCAAAGGACTTCCCAAAGATGGCTCTGTTAACTTGGATATTTTGTTAGAACATTTCAAAGAATATGGACCATTTGATACAATTCATGTAAGTCTTGTACAAAAACAACTATTTCCACCTTTATATGTGAGAACACAAGAAGGCAGAGAGTGAGGAAGAGTGGGAGAGGAACAAATTTATGAAAGTGATTGTGAGTAGTGCAGGTAGGTAGGTGAAAACTGGAAAAAGAATGCTGGATATGAGAGCAAACATCAATTGAATTGGGCAGTATCATAGTCTTTGTTTTCTTTAAATTCTTTGTAGTCACTGAGATGATGTTATTGTTGTTCCTCAGGCTATCTGGTAAATAACCCAGAGCTCCTTTGAAAGCTGTGGCCTGGATTGGGCTTTCCCACAAGGTCATCAAGTGTTATGTTGTTGGCACGTGTGGTTGTGTGCAATGGAGTTTTCATATTGTGTTTAATGGTGTGGGGTTCTGTGTTGCAGCCCAGACAAACACCTATTATGGAATCATTTAGCCTCTTCTGGGTTGTTTTTGAGTGATTTGGGTGCTGGTTTATGGTGGGTAGGGTGGGAGTGATTATTTGTGTATGATATTGTGTACTAGTTATTGATTTGATGTTCCTTTCGTTTTGTGATGTAGGTGTTATGTGATTATATAGTGATGATTTTTAGGGCCTTGTCTTCTGTCTCTCAGAGAGGTTAGAGGCCCAGACAGTGCTTACATAATTCATCACTGAGCATATATATTCTATACTGTGGTTGTGGTTTCCTTGTTTTGTCTGAATGTTGTACTAGCAAGAAATCTGAGAGCGTTTAGTCTTGGTGTTCATCTGTTTATTTCTTTTATGTTGTTTGAATGACATTGATGTATTGTATGTTACTCGAAGTATTTTGGGTGTGTGGTATGGGAGTATTGTTTATGATGAGATTAGGTGTGTAGTTATGTTGTGAAATCCAGTTTGTGAGAAAGGTAGCTGTAAATTTGACTGGGGCTATCTTAAGTCTGTTTGTGGTGAACCATGTGTGAAGTGTGTTTAGGTAGGGTTGAAGAAATTGGGCTTCTTTCTCTTGTGTTTGTGTTTTGGTATCTCATGTAATTGTTATGTTGTCCGCATAGGAAGCTATGTTTGGCTGGGCAATGTGGGGTGCAGGAATATTGTGCAGGTACACATTGAATAGAGTTGGTGAAATTACAGATCCCTGTGGTACACTGTTTGTCAAATTTCTAATGTGTGATGACTAGTCATCAAATGACACATGGGCATATCTGCCTGCCAGATAGTTGGCCATCTATCTTTTTGTGTTGTGCATGTTTATGTTGTATATTTTGTTTGCTAGGTTGTGGCAGGGAATGGCTTTGCTTTGTGGGGGTCTAGCTGAATTGAGGAATAGTGAGCCAAACCTCCCCCAATAAGTATTCAAAGTGACAGTGTCTTGTTCAATCAAAAGTGCCCATATTTCTTCCATTTCTGTGAGGATCATATCTTTGAAGAGGCCCCCTGCATCTCCCCTGGCAATTCTCCCCCGAGAATTGCAGATGACTCCAAGATGCATAATTTAAACTAAAATACACAGCAGCTTCTTGGTGGATGTCATTCATGCAAATTTGGTTGGTCTTTAATTAAAAAAAAATGAGTGAGGTTTTAGGTAGACCTCCCTTTACATATTTAAGTGGCATAACTTCTAACTTTTTATGTATCTCTATTCATTTAAACATTTGGCAAATTATCTTTCAAATGCACTTTAAATCACTATCTTTGCCTTAAATAGGAGCTGAAATATAGCAATTTGAAATATGGGGTGCCCCTCAAATGGGTGAGGGGGGTCTGTAACTTTTGAACTGTTAGTTGGATTAACTTAAAATTTGAAATTTAGGGTTTCTTTGGTATAAACAATTCTATAGCACAATTGAAGAAGGTATTGTATTGAATCTCATTTTATTTGCATGATTTGTCATAGAATGCACCAAAGTTTTGAAAACTTCATCCATTTTCTCCTATAAGGATCAAAATTGTTTGTACCTGTTTTGTAATCGCTTCCTATTTGTAGTTATCTGCTAATTCTATATTTGGAAATGAGAGAGGTTTGAAGACTTAGATCAATTGCAAATTCCTGACTGTTTTATCACCTTTTGATGTTGACAGAGAAAATTATGGATGTTCCTTAATTTATAGATCAGCTTATTGACATTGATCTTATAGTAAAACTTTATTTAAGAATAGTAATCTTGAATAAATTTGTGTAAATAAGAACACAAACTTTTTGGGACTTCTCTGCAATTCTTACTGTTGAATTTAATTTTGACAAAGGAAAGAAGCAAACTGAATATTGATGAACAAGGATACTTCTTAAAAGTTAACAAATTTTTCACCTTATATAAACACCATTTTAAAACAACAGCAAGTGCATCTATTTCATAAAAATTCAATTGTAAATACTCATTAAAATGTAAATGGGGTTATTCAAACCAATTTTGTTTCAACTACCTTGATAAATGTATAAATTTGGAATATATTTTTGCATATTATTTCCTCAGGGTCTTTTGGTATTTGAGCTTAGTTAAATAGAGCCTTCAAAGATGTTGGTAGTCAATAGTGTGGTTGTTGAGTGCTTGTCATTAAACCATGTTGGGTGCATAATGGACGTGATGGAGTTAATGGTATTGAGGTTTACTTTTTCAGTGTTTTTGTTACAAGACAAGTAAGATAGGTCCAGAGGAGGTTGTGGTTTGTTTGGAAAAAGAATATATTTTTTAGAGGGATGGGATGACATGTAAAGAAGAGTAGTTGGAGATGTCTGTGACTGCAGATATAGCTAGGGCTCAATATGTGCGAGGTGTGGTCGGGCTCTTGAGGTTGCCAGTTTCTTAAAGATTTGATGATGACCACACTGTCATGGGGGTGCTGAAAGGACATTCAAGTGTGTGTGTGGGGGGGGTGTAATTTTCCTAGGTTTTTGAGTGGTGTGATAAGTAGATTGCATTAGTTTGTTGGGCTAGGTATTTTGTTGTTTGGTTAAAGAGTCAAAGGGTTTGGGTAGTTTTTATTGGTGATAATGCACACACACCCCACTCTGGGCAATTGGTTTATAATGAAGTTTCTGATAGCTTCATCTTTTATATTAATAAAAATATATTCTTACAGTTGAGACAGTTTACGGACAAACAGACCAAAAAGATGGGATTCAAGGGATCCATTCTCATCGTTTTCCATACTGAAGAAAAAGCTAAAGAATTCATGAATATTGATGATATCAAGTTTAGGGGGATGCCACTTCTCCGAAAGTGGCATCAAGACTACATTGATCAGAAGGAGGAGGAATTCCAAGAAAGGCGGGCCCGAAAACAAGCAAGATTGGAAAAGTTAGCCAAGGTAAGTTAAGTTGTATAAGTTCTTGAATTTCGCCTATAACATGTGGTTATTTTGTGGCTACCATATTTGCCATTGTGTAAATGGGGGACAAGCTCCTAGGAATTATGTCCATCTATCCTCACTGGTCACACTCATTTAAAAGCTGAGCTAATTATGGCAGAGTGATAGCTAAATCTGGTTGCTGCATTTCAGGAGGGCGGTGATGAAAATGCGCCGCACTTGAGCGATGTCGAACCGATTCCGCGGGGAAGCTTCATTTTTGCCTCTGGATTCACTGAAACGACCACCAGAGAGGATATTAAAGCTTCTCTCTCAACATATACAGGAGACATCGCCTTCATCTCCCTAGCCAAAGGTGACACTTCAGGCTACATACGCTTCTCCACGCCGTTTTCCAACAAGAAAATTGTTGAAACCATTGATGGAAAGTTGAAGGTAAGCACAAACGGTGTTTGGAGGTATCTACCTGTAAAGATGTCCCTTTCCAAATCAGCAAGTCTAACATTCTATCCTAATGTTGAAAATGGTGATGAGGCTATTACGCAGTAGGATAAAAACTTTACTAGGTATGAAATGACTGTTATAGTAAACTTCCTCACCTAAATGCTGGGTTTATTGCATTGGAAACCTCCAAAATCAAACGCTGCCCGAGACGCCGCTCCGGTGGTCTGTATTTCAGGAAATGACTGAATTATCTATCTCAGTCGAGGAGTTTAGATCGGTAGATGAGGACGGTGAGTTCTTCTCTGGCAACCTCATCGCCGCTGGCCTAACTACTATTCCTAGAAGGTCTGGCCGTTTTGCACACCGACCACTCCGGTGGTGGTCAGCCGAGTGTGAGACGGCCATCAAACAGAAGCGTTATGCCTACATCCACTATAAGCGCCGCCGAATGATTTCGTCGGGCTATGGCTAGGTTCCGGTATATTTCGAAGTACGCCCGCCGCTCTTCTTGGCGGGCATACGTGTCTTCACTTAACGGGAAAACCCTTCTAGAAGATGTGTGGAAGCGAGTCAAATGGCTTCTGGGCAAGTTAACGACAGGTTTACTCTGAGTGAGTTGCGTTCTGCTCTTGCTTCGTGCGCGGACACCACCCATGGTCCGGACGATGTCCCATACGCCATGCTTCGACAACTGGGTGAGCGAGGCATGGCCTTTCTGTTAGATTTGTTCAACAGGATCTGGTTGGAGGGTCTCCTCCCAGATTCTTGGCGAATCGCTACTGTGCTCGCCTTTCGCAAACCGGGGAGAGATCACTCTACCCACCCCAGCCGGTTTCCGCCCAATCTCTAACCTCTTCTGTGTGCAAGTTGATGGAGAAATTGGTAAATGTTAGATTAGCCTTTTTTTCTGGACAGCAGAGGCCTTCTGTCTTCTGCACAGTGCGGCTTCCGCAGTTCCACTCCACATCGGATGCTCTGCTCTGCCTGGAAAATGCCGTCTGCGAGGGCTTCCTTCGTAGACAGTATGCGCCACCGTGTTTTTCGATTTGGAGAATGCCTATGCTACAGCATGGTTATACGGTATCATGGAGATTCTCCACACGATGGGGGCGAGGGGACGCCTACTAATCTTTATATCGGAATTTTTGCGAGATCGTCGATTCCGTGTACGGGTGGAGGGAGCCCTCTCCAGCCCAATGGAGCAGGAAGAGGGTGTCCCGCAGGGAAGTGTCCTCAGTGGCACACTCTTTGCCCTGAGCATCAACGGCATCACCTCGGTGCTGCCGGAAGATGTTCTCGCTACGCTATACGTGGACGACCTTTCGATCTCTTTTGGTGCAGCCCAGATGCCAACTCCGGAGCGTCGACTCCAACAGGTATCGAACCGCGTCTCTGGCTATGCCGAAGCACACAGGTTTCGGTTTTCTTTGTCCAAGACTAAGTTGGTGCACTTCTGCCACCATCCACAGCTCCACCCTGACCCAGACTTGTTTCTCAATGGGGTACGCCTGGAAGTGGTTCAATCGCACCATTTCCCTGTTCTTGTATTTGACCCACACCTCACCTGGGAGGCTCATATTTGCAGCCTCAGGGTCTCTTGTACCCACACCATGTATATTCTTCGTTCGGTGATGGTAATCGCTGATAAGGCTGCTGCCTCACTTTTTTATCGATCCTTTGTTCGTTCGAAGCTCGACTACGGATGCTAGTTTTATACATCTGCAGCTGAGCATGTTTTTTCGGAAGGTGGACTCGATCCACCACACCGGCCTTCACCTGTCGATTGGTGCCTTCCGCCTACTTTTTGATGCTGGGGAGATGCGACTCACTTTACGCCGTGCACAGTGCATTATTCGCCTGTATGCACGATCCTAGCGCTTTCCTCAATCGCCAACAGCTCTCACTTATCCGCAGCTGATTTCATTCGTGCCTCTTACGCCGAGAGATCCCAATCATACCCTAAGCCCTTTGGGTCTATGGTTAGGAAACTCCTTCAAGAGCTAGGTATAGCTCTCGGGCTGGTGGTGCCCCTAGTTATCCCCAGGATGCCACCTTGGAGGGTACCATTTTTGGCTATTTGTCACCACGCCTTTGCTCCCAAAGCTTCTACAGCGCCAGGAGTATTGCGTTTGACCTTTTTGGAGCACACCTCGTGTCACACTAAAACCATGCCAGTGTATATGGATGGCTCCAAGTACCAAGAGTGGGTCGGTTTCCACGCCATATCCCCTCTGTTTGACGTCAACGGAGTTCTGCCAAGTGTTGCATCTGTCTTCACGGCCGAGCTGGTTGCAATACACCACTCGGTACGGGAGATTACGCGACGTGCCCGGTTCGGAGACTGGATTGTTATTTATAGCAACTCACAAATTGCCCTGAGTGCTCTCGGAGTATTGGAATCTCCGCATCCCCTATTTCGCGATATCTGCCCTATGGTTTTAGCAAGCCGGGCGATGTCGAGATTATCTTCTGCTGGGTTCCTGGACATGTAGGAATTGCGGGGAATGAGCCCGCCAAAGAGTCCGTGAGACTTGGGCAACCGCACCATGGCAGGAATACGGGCTGCTTTGCAAAGAAGATGGGAGACAGTCGAAGGGAACTTAAAGTTGCATGCCATTGCCACGCGACTGTTCGCATGGACCTTCCCCTCATTGGCGCGAAGGCTTCAGTTTGCTTTCTGTTATCTCGGAATTGGACACACTCGCGGGCCGCACCGCCATTTGATGGAGTGCTCACCTGCGCCCTACTGTGAAAACTGCGTTGTCCCCCAGACTGTTCAGCACATTCTTGTTGAATGTCCCAGGCTGGGCAATCTTCGCGCACGTTGCCTGTCCCGTTACTGGGACGAGCGGGGTCTCTACCGCTTATTCCTTGTACTTGGGATGAATTCATGCACATCGACTTTTGGGAGGAGGCCGGCATTCTCCCCTTTATTTAACTATACTTTTATTTTTTGTTTTCCTTGTAAGTTGCATGTTCCTGCTCTTGGTCGGGAGGCGGACCTCACCCGACGCCGGAGCTTACTTCCTGCTTATTGACTTTTTCCTTTTTTATATTCATTGTTTTTTTGTTTCTTTTTTTTTTGCATGTTATTTTAAAGTAGCCTAGTACTAGGCAGTGGCGATTATGGCGACTTATGCCCAAGTAGGCTGTTGCCAGATGAGCTCTTAAACCCCCCCCCAAAATAAATAAAAAATCAAACAGCCTTTCTCACTGTAGGAAGTGATTTCCCTGCGCTCTCTTCTTAGTGTTCTTTTTTTTTTTGAGGAACACCGTGTTCTACTATTACAGTATGCTGTCAAGTGGGTTACTTCTTAGTGATTATCTTTCTCCTAACAAAAGTATTTCTACATGCTTTTCGAGCACATGGCTTGAATGCAAATTGAGGAATCCCCATCACTGGCTCACTTGATCTCTTTCATTTGGGAAGTAGTCCCAAATGGCATGATCTTCATTAGGGTCAAACCCAAGCTCGGTGCAAACACCGAATCTCACTCCACCCCTTGAAAGCTTCTCCTCAGAGAGCTCAGGCCCCCGAGGACTCACAAGGAGAGAAGGGACCTCCTCCCCCGCCTGGTGCCCCTTTGACAGACAAGATCTTCTCGATTCCGCAGAAGTATCTTGCTGAGGACAGTTTGTCCAGCCAAAGGGCTCTTTACATTAGAAGAAAAATGTAATAGTAATAAGACAAAGAGGTCTAAAGATTACTCTCCTTCCGTCTTTCTGACAGCCTGTTTGTTTACCCTACTTCCTCTCCCACAAATTTCTCTGGTCGGCCTCTAATTTCACAGGGTAGCCACCGACCAGCTTCTTGTCACTCAACTATCCCGGATTGGGGCTGAGGGGGGTGGGGACAACATTCCCTCACCCCTGAGCTCCAGTTTGGGGTAGTGGGCTTTTAACAACCTGCTTCATCCCCACTCACACCTTCCTCATATAGCCCTTTTCTCTCTCCTTTCAATCTCGATTGGTTTACACCCACCCGAAGGGCTGCCTAGCCACTGGGCAGAAAGGTGTGGTCCTAAATCGCGGCAGCTGGTTCTGGCAGCCTCGTGTTCACCCCTTGCAGGGCATATTCCTTCAATGGAATTGCCACCGACTCCCGGCCAGCTGGGATAAGTTGTGGAGGCTCGTCTCGTCCCGTTCTCCTTAAACTATCTTTTTGCAGGAGACCATGCTGGGCGCGCGCCCCCTGCCCACCCTCCCGGGGTATAAGGGTTCTGCAACCCAACCACCACGGGCTGGGGTCGTGCAGGAGGATGCGCGATTTACATCCGGCATAATGTCTCCGTTCTTCTTAATGCTTTAGATATCTCCTTTCAGGCAGTAGCTGTGCAGCTGCACCTGGATAGGTATACTGTTATTTCCGCGTACATTCCACCCTCAGTCGACTTCGACGCGGGGAACTTCCGCCGCGTCGTGGCACGGTTTCCGAGGCCCTTTCTCTTGTTCGAAGATCTGAACCGTAGACACCCCTTCTGGGGAGACTACTCGATTAATCCCCTAGGCCAAGTGCTTGCCAACCTAATCGACGAGCTGGAGATGGTGTCCTAAATGTGAGAGTTTACGCATCACTGCCCGAGAACCGCTACATTTCCTCTCCTCGATATATCTTTGTGTTCTCTCTATGCACAGTTTGATTTTGGGTGGGGTGGTCGATGACCTCCATTGTAATGATCACTTTCCCATTCAAATATAATTTTCTGGGCCGCTGCCGCCTGAGAGCCCGGTCGTCCGCATTTCAAGAAATGACTGATTTCTCCATTTCAGTCGAAGAGTTTAGGTCGGTTGATGGAGCCGTTGAGTTCTCCGGTAACCATCGCCGAGGACCTAACTACTATTCCTAGAACGTCTGGCCGTTTCTCACGCCGACCACTCCCGTGGTGGTCAGCGAAGTGTGAGACAGCCCTCAAACCAAAGTTTTATGCATACATGCGCTATAACCGCCGCCGGAACGATTTCAATGTCGGTGAATTTCGTCGAGCTGCGGCTAGGTTCCCGTATATTTCGAAGCACGCCCGCCGATCTTCTTGGCGGGCATACGTGTCTTCATGCTCTAGCCTGCATGCTGCCCCGCCAGCATTCAATGCACATCGTGATGTCGCGGAAGGCCGCCGGCTGGACTTTACCTCCAGAGACGGAGAATTCTTTCAACGACAGGTTTACTCTGAATAACTTTAGTTCCGCTCTCGCTTCGTTCGTGGACACCGCCCCTGGTCCAGAGCATGTCCTTTACGCCATGCACGGACTTTCTGTTAAATTTGTTCAACAGGATCTGTATAGAGGATATCCCCCAGACTACTGGCGAATCGCTACTGTGCTCGCTTTTCGCAAACCGGAGAGAGCTCACTCTACCCCAGCCGGTTTCCGCGCAATCTCTCTAACCTCCTGCGTATGCAAGTTGGAGAAATTGATAAATGTTAAATTAGCTCTCTTTTCTGGACAGCGGAGGTCATCTGTCTTCTGCACAGTGAGGCTTCCGCAAGTTCCACTCCACGTCGGATGCTCTGCTCCGACTGTAAAATGCCGTCTGCGAGGCCTTCCTTCGTAGACAGTACTATGCCACTGTGTTTTTCGATCTAGAGAAGGCATAGGATACCGCATGGCGATAGATCTACGTCACGGTTTGGGGGTTTTTTTTCGACCTGGATAAGTCCTATGCTAGCGCATGACGGATACGGTATCATGGAGACTCTCCACACGATCAATGAGATGGGACTCTGCCATTCTTTATTTATGAATGTTTGTGAGATCGTCGATTCCGCGTAGAAGGTGTCCCGCTTCGAAGTGTCGCACTCTTTGCCCTTAGTGAGCATCAACTGACTTTTGGTGCGGCCCAGATGCCAACTCTGGGGCGTAGACTCCAACAGGCATTGAACGGGGTTTTACGTTATTCCGAAGTTCGCATCTTTCGCTTTTCTTTGCCCCCATCCCGACCCGGACTTGTTTCTTAATGGAATCCACCTGGAAGTGATGGATGCGTGGTTTCCTTGATCTTGTTTTCAACTGACGTCTCACCTGTGCTCTTATCGTAGCCTTAGGGTCTCGCACCTGCGCCATGGATATTTTTGTCTTCTGTGACGTTCAGAACCTCAGGTCCTGTTAGGGCTAGTGCCTTGCTTTTTTTACCAATCCTCTGTTCGGTCGAAGCTTGACTACGGATACGAGTTTTATGCTTCAGCAACGCTTATATTGCTGAAGGTGGACTCGATCCACCACACCGGTCTCCTCCTGGTGCCCGGTCCCTTCCTCACGTTCCACATCGAGTGCCTACTTGTCACTCCTTGGGAGATGTCACTGACTCTCGCCGTGTACACAGTGCATTATTCGCTTGTAGGCGTGAGCATGGCGCCTGCCTGTCGCCAATACCTCTCACAATGCGCCCTGAGTGCTCTCAGGGCATTGGAATATCCACATCCTGTTTAGCGGTATCCCTGATATCGCAGTTATGGCGATCCAAGTGTGATGTTGAAATTATCTTGTGCTGGGTGGGGTGACTACTTTGACATGTAGGAATGATGGTTGGGCGACCGGTCCAGAGTTTCTTCCTTCCTTGCACCGACTACATGGCAAGAATCAGGGCAGCCTTCCTGACTCCTTACTATAGAAGATGAGAGACAACGAGGGTACTTAAATTCCTGTGTCATTGCGACTGTTTCCCTGGACATTCTTGTTTAATGTTCCTTTCTGGACGATCTTCGCGCGTTACCTGTCGCGGTATTGGCACCTGCGTGGTCGCTACCGTTTGTCCTCTGTTCTCGAGACAGCTTCGTTCACACACACTTGTGTACTATCTGCTGCCAACCTCCATTTTATTTACCTGTTGTCGGTCGTATTTCCCCCAGCCGGGCATCCCCCGACTCCGGAACGCGCCCCTTTTTTTTTGGGGGGGGGGTTAATTTTTATAGTAGTAGCCTAGCACTAAGCTGAAATTCTGATCACTGCTACTTATGATATTCAAAGCAGCCGCCAGATCGGCGTTAAAAAAAAAAATCTCGCTATACCTAAATCCACATGTTTGTTATTGTTGGCCACGACTAACGGAGTGCATTTCCGCTGGTTTCCACTGCCCCACCCCGACCCGGAATTGTTCCTAAACGTGGCTCGCCTGTAATTGAGTGGTGGATTCGCACCGTTCCGTTGTTTCCCACTGACTCCTCACCTCGAGGTTCATGTTCACAACCTTAAGGGCTCATGTATCTACGCGAAATTATTTTGCCTTCCTTTCGTTCTCATTTTTTTTTTTTAATTCGTCTAACTGCCCCCCTCCCCCTCGACCCTTGAAGATCTGACCTGCTACTTCATGCTGTATCAGAAGAGAGGCTTTGAACCTCTATAAACAACGCCTGCAGTTCGCAAGGGACCACCAATTGGGCGTTGATGATAAGATAGCCCCCCCCCCCCCCAATAACCCCTTCCCCTGGGTTTAACGGGTCTCGTCACCTCCCTGCGGCCCTTCTCCGGTGCTGTCGATGATTAGTACCTCCTATTAAGCAAGTCCCCCTTCCATTTCTGTTTGGTCAGTTGGGAACTGTTACCTTTGGGCACAAAACAATTTCACTCATGAAATCGAAAACTATGAAATATAGTCCCCGCTACCCAACAACTGTACCCCCAAACCAATCAACCACTTAAGAATATCCTCACCAGACTACAAAATTCCTTGCCCAATCGAACACTGCAAACACTAGAAAGCCTACGTAAATCAACCCAAACCTAACATCGCAAACTCCATTTACCCCACAACAATGCACTGGCCAGCAATCACACAAAGTGAAGACTAAGATCTCTTCTCTCTCCTCAAATATGCTTGATAAGCTGTTAACCGAATCAACCCCATCACACATATCAATCATTCAGACTTCTTTTGCTCATTTAAGATGTCTTCTTTCTACGCGATTGGGATCCGAACGACGTTAATTTATGTGAAGGCGATCCAAAATCGTTTTAATTCATCTCTACAATGTTTGTGTACTGTGAAAACTATTCTTATTGCCTTTCCCGATATATGTCTTATCTGACCCACCATCACAGGTGAATGATGCTCTCATATCTGTCCGGCTGGTCGAAGGAGACGAAGAAGAGCAACAAGTGAAGTTAGCTGAGGAAGCTAAGAATAAGTTCCTGACGCAACCCAATCGAAAGCGGAAGGTGGTCGGTGGAAGGTTCAACAAAAGGAGGAGGTTCTGAGTCTTTTACACTCAAGCCATTTAAGGAGCGGACTGCTGTTTTTCTTTTGTTGGTTATACATAATGGCATACGTGACCTGTCGTTGATGCCGCAAAAGGATAAAACAACTCAATGTTCACTATATTTTAATAAAAGCAAGTTGCTGGTCTTTTAATTAATTTACCATTAATACTTCAAAATATTTAAATTATCATCACGATGCGAGTATAATTTAGAAATTCCAGTAAAGGATTGCAATGAAACTTACAATGACCTCACAAACTTGACGAGCTTATTTCTAGATTAAGAATTTCCGTCATCATCGTCCTTCCAGCTGCTTGTCTCGAGCGATCACAGCTTCATCAAATTTGATCATGTACGTCGTTCCCTTGTGCCAGAGAGCTGTTACTTTTGCTGGCTGTGAAAAGATATAGATATTTAGTGGGACGCAAGAGATATAAATATAGAGGGTGCGTTAGTTAACGTCGCCGTTCGCAACTTTCAAATTCCGTGCATTTGCGCTGTTTAGTATTCACGGCGGGAGCTCTAATGCGAAGACCTGCGAGTGCTTGCGTATAAATCTGAAGACTGCAGAGTATGAGTAAAGAATTGGATAAGTCAGACATTGAGAGGGTTTGGCGGCTTACAAAAGAAGGAAGGAAGCTCCAGGATGGGGGAGGCAGGCCGGAATAGAGTACAAGGGAAGAGTGGGAGCAGCCCAGTACACCCCGTTACCAGTAGTAGCGGTGGTTCGCCAACCTGCTTTATTCCAGGCGGATCCCCGACCGGATAATGAAAAAAAAAAAAGAAGACTGGTCAATATGACAATCGCTGGTTACCCCGACGCCCCAAGATCAGCCAGACAAGGACATGTAAAAAAATAATGTGCCCAACAGTCTGGAGGAAAGGCCATTCGTCGTAGGAAGGTGCAGGGAAGAGCTTCATTAAATGGCGCTGCGTCCCGAGTGCGTGTAGAATTCGAACGAAGATGAAAGAAAGTAATCAGGAAGTCACCTCGGCGCAATGGCACGCAATTTTCAAGTTTCCCTCGGCCATCTCCCATCTTTGACAGACAGCCCCGATTATTGCCATGTAGTTAGTGTAAGGAAGATCAAAACGCTAGCAAGGTAGCCGTCTTTAACGTCCTCGTTCACAAATGTCCAGCAACCCAGCATACAATAATATCGACATGCACCCGCATTGCGGTAAATGGCGTCAAGGAGACTGCGGACTAAAGGGTATGGAGATACCAGTCCGGAGCACACTCATGACGCTTTGTGAGTGATTAAGTAGGACTCCGGTCGTGGAAACGGACACGACGCAATTTCTCTTGTACAAATCTGTGTATTGCAACCTGCGTGCTCGTGAAGACATGCAGCACCTGGTAGAGCCACGCTGACTTAAAGTACAGGGGATGAGCCATCCGTATACACTGGCTTTATTCCAGCGTGACGCTGTGCTCCAAAAATGCCTAACGCAATACTCCCTGTGCTGTACAAGTTTTGGGAGCAGAGGCGTGGCGACAAATAGTCGCCTTTCGGCAGGAGCCCCTATGCCAGACGGACCGGCCTCAGAAAAATCCTTCTCTGAAAAGGGGAAGGTCTTGGCTGCCACAAGGGCACCAGCCGGGGCAGGGATCCCTCCTTTCTTTGTGACACCTCGAGGACCCGAACCGTCCGAGGAAAAGCTTGCATAGGGGTGGACGCGGGTTCTGTGCTTGGCAGCGAGCTTGGGATCGACCCCATGGAAGATCCTACCTTCTGGGGGTGGGGGCGCTCCATGTGGCCACCCCCCTAATCTAACCGGGAGTGGTCAATTTTGGGCCACCTGCGTGATTTCTTGGCAGTCCCCTTGGACAGTAAAGTGGGGAGGGGGAGTCCTCTGCGACCAAAGGAGTAGCTTCCTCTCCGGTAGAAGAGTTGTGAGTGCAGGGGTGGCAAAAAAGCCCAATAAAACCCTGTTTTTTTTCAAGAAACAAACATTACATGCATTAGAATAACATAGAAAAAGAATAGCTATCTCTATTTTTTATATAATATTAATAATTATATTATAGTAAGAAAAGATCACGGTAACAGATAACTGATTAAGAATTGTGGGTACCCATGATAGCTATAACCTGTAGAAGGAGAGATGAATTATTATGAGTCGGTATCAGAGAAATAACCTTAATTTGATATATATTTGTTAAAATTATAAACAAATGTGCATTTTTAATAAAATAATAAGTTAGATTCATTCCTTGAAAAAAAAACCCGTTTTTTTTTCCAAATTTCAATTGAAGAGGCACCCCAAAACCCAGGGTTTTTTAGGCCACTCCTCCCGCATTGTAGGGGAAGTGAGGAAGCAAGGGAGAATTTTTTTTTTTTTTTAAATTCTATAGAGCCCATCTGGCAACTGCCCACTTGGGCATAAGTCGCCGAAAAACACGACAGCATAGAACTAGGCTACTTTAAAATAAAAATATGAAAACTTAACAATCATATAAATTGGAAAAACTTAACAATCGGGAAGCAATCTCCGGTAGCGGGGGGAGGTCCCCCTCACCCCGGTGCAGGAGAGTGCAACTTACAAACAAAACGATAACAAAAAAGAACCTTAAATAAAGGGGAGAAGCCCGGCCTCCCCCCAAAAGTCAACAAGTCCACAAGTCAATGTGCACGAATCTGTCCCGAGTACAAGGGACAGGCGGTAGCGACCTCGCCCATCCCGATACCGGGACAGGTATCGTGCGCGAAGATCACCCAGACTGGGACATTCGACAAGAATGTGCCAAACAGTCTGGGGGACGACGCAGTCGTTGCAATAGGGCGCAGGCGAGCGTTCCATCAAATAGCGATGCATCACACGAGTGTGTCCGATTTCTAGACGACAGAAAGCAACCGGAAGCCGCCGCGACATTGGGGGATAGGTCCATGGGAACAGTCGCGGCGCAATGGCACGCAACTTTAAGTTCCCTTCGACCGTCTCCCATCTTCTTTGCCAAGCAGTCCGAAGAGCTGCCCGCATTCCTGCCATGTAGTCGGTGTGAAGAAGAGCGAAACGCTGGTCCGGTCGCAGAGTCCTCGCGGACTCTATAGCGCCATCATCGGCGCGCTCATTCCCCGCAATTCCTACATGTCCAGGAACCCAGCAGAAGATAATCTCGACATCTGCCCGGCTCGCCAAAACCGTGGCGTCACGGATTTCGCGAACCAGGGGATGTGGAGATTCCAATGCCCCGAGAGCACTCAGGGCGCTTTGTGAGTCGCTATAGATCACAATCCGGTCTCCGAACCGGGCACGTCGCGTAATCTCCCGTACCGAGTGGTGTATTGCCACCAGCTCGGCCGTGAAGACAGATGCAGCGCCTGGTAGAGCCCCGCTGACTTCAAACAGAGGGGATACGGCGTAGAAGCCGACCCCCTCTTGGGACTTGGAGCCATCCGTATACACTGGCACGGTTCCAGCGTGACACGATGTGTGCTCCAAAAAGGTCGAATGCAATACTCCCGGCGCAGTACAAGCTTTGGGAGCAGAGGCGTGGCGACAAATAGCCAAATGTGGTACCCTCCAGGGTGGCGTCCTGGGCAGAACCAGGGGCGCCACCGGCCCGAGAGCTATATCTAGCTCTCGAAGGAGTTTCCTGGCCTTAAACTCAAAGGGCTTAGGGTATGACTGGCGTCACTCGGCGGCATAGGCACCATCGAGATCAGCGTCGGATGCAGTGAGAGCTGTTGGCGACTGAGGGAGGCGCCGGGCTCGCGCGTATAGGCGAGTGATGCACTGCACGCGGCGCAGAGCGAGTGGCATCTCCCCAGCATCGACCAACAGGCTCTCAATGGGGGAAGTGCGGAAGGCACCGGTCGCAAGGCGAAGGCCGGTGTGGTGGATCGAATCCACCTTCCGCAATAAACGCTCGGCTGCGGATGCATAAAACTCGCATCCGTTGTCGAGCTTCGAGCGAACAAAGGATCGATAAAAAAGTAGGGCAGTAGCCCTATCAGCGCCCCAGGCGCTGAACGTCACGGAACGGAGAATGTCCATGGCGCGGGTACAATAGACCCTAAGGCTGCGTATATGAGCCTCCCAGGTGAGGCGTCGGTCGAATACAAGACCAAGGAAACGGTGCGACTCAACCACATCCAGGCGCACCCCATTAAGAAACAAATCTGGGTCGGGGTGAAGCCGTGGATGGCGGCAGAAGTGCACCACCTTAGTCTTGGCCAAAGAAAACCGAAACCTGTGCGCTTCGGCATAGCGAGAGACGCGGTTCAATGCCTGTTGGAGTCGACGCTCCAGAGTTGGCATCTGGGATGCGCCAAAAGAGATCGAAAGGTCGTCCACGTAGAGCGTAGCGAGAACATCTTCCGGCAGCACCGAGGTGATGCCGTTGATGCTCAGGGCAAAGAGTGTGACACTGAGGACACTTCCCTGCGGGACACCCTCTTCCTGCTCCTTTGGGCCGGAGAGGGCTCCCCCCACCCGTACGCGGAATCGACGATCTCGCAAAAATTCAGATATAAACATTGGGAGGCGTCCCCTCGCCCCTATCGTGTGGAGAGAGTCCATGATACCGTATCGCCATGCGGTATCATGGGCCTTCTCCAGATCGAAAAACACCGTGACGTAGTGCTGTCTACGAAGGAAAGCCTCGCAGACGGCATTTTCCAGTCGGAGCAGAGCATCCGACGTGGAGTGGAACTTGCGGAAGCCGCACTGTGCAGAAGACAGATGGCCTCCGCTGTTCAGGAAAAAGGCTAATCTAACATTTACCAATTTCTCCATCAACTTGCACACGCAAGAGGTTAGAGAGATTGGGCGGAAACCGGCCGGAGTAGAGTGATCTCTCCCCGGCTTGCGAAAGGCGAGCACAGTAGCGATTCGCCAGAAGTCCGGGAGAAGACCTTCCACCCAGATCCTGTTGAACAAATCTAACAGAAAGGCCATGCCTCGCTCACCAAGGTGTCGAAGCATGGCGTACGGGACATAGCCCGGACCATGGGCGGTCTCCACGGACGAAGCGAGAGCGGAACGCAACTCACTCACAGTAAACTTGTCGTTGAAGGGTTCTCCGCCTCTGGAGGTAAAGTCCAGCCGGCGGCCTTCCGCGACATCACTACGTGCATTGAATGCTGGCGGAGCAGCATCACGACTAGAGAATGCGACAAAAGCGGTCGCTAAGGATTCCGCCACGAACGCGGGGTCCGAGATGCGGTCCTATTCTCCTGAAGAACAGGAGTGGGGTCCTGCGAGAACATGCCCCGAATCCTTTTGACTCGCTTCCACACCTCAGCTAAAGGGGTCTTTCCCGTTAAGTGAAGACACGTATGCCCGCCAGGAAGAGTGGCGGGCGTGCTTCGAAATATACCGAAACCTAGCCCTAGCCCGACAAAATTCAGCGACAGTGAAATCGTTCGGGGGGCGCTTATAGCGCATGTAGGCATAACGCTTCTGTTTGAGGGCCGTCTCACACTCGGCCGACCACCATGGAAATGGTCGGCGTGCAAAACGGCAAGATGTCCTAGGAATAGTAGTCAGGCCCACGGTGATGAGGTTGCCGGAGAACTCAACGGCCTCATCTACCGACCTAAACTCCTCGACTGAGATAGAGAATTCAGTCATTTCCTGAAATGCAGGCCACCGCGCCCGCGCCAAGCACCACCGAGGTGGTCTCTCAGGCGGCAGTTTCCCTGAAAATGATATTTGAATGGGAAAGTGATCACTACCATGGAAGTCATCGACCACCCCCCCAATCGAAATCAGGCTGTTTATCCGAAGAGCACAAGGATAGGTCAAGGCAAGAAAATGAAGCGGTTCTCGGACAGTGATGCGTAAACTCATCCACGTTTAGGACACCCATCTCAAGCTCTTCGATCAGATCGGCAAGGACTTGTCCCCACGGATTTATGGAGTAATCTCCCCAGAGAGGATGCCTGCCGTTCAGATCTCCAAGCAAGAGATAGGGCCTCGGCAACCGTGTACGACGCGGCGGAAGTCCCCCGCGTCGAAGTCAGCTGACGGTGGAATGTACGCACAAATGATAGTATACCTCCTATCCAGGTACAGCTGCACAGCCACTGCCAAAAGGAGGTATCTAAAGAGAAAGGAAGAACGGAGACATCGTGCCGGGTGTAAACCGCGCATCCCCCAGCCCGGCCATCCCGCAGTGGTGGGGTCGCAAGACCCTTATACCTCGGGAGGGCAGGCAGGGGGCACGCGACTAGCATGGTCTCCTGCAAAAAGATAGCTAACGGGGAACGGGACGAGACGAGCCTCCGCAGCTCCTTCTAGTTGGCCCGGAGTCCACGGCAATTCCATTGAAGGAATATGCCCTCCAGGCCTAGCTTGGAGGAGACGTGGGGGCCCTCCTCGAACAGAAGACCCTCACGGAAATGGCCGTACGCTTCCCGGGGGCAGAACCCCGGGCGCTGTTGGCCAGACAAAGCGCTGAAGGCGCTGTCACCTTCGAGGACTTATTGGGGGAGGTTGGGCTCGTCATGCGAGTCTTTTCCTCCCTCCGCCTCGAAACCTTAGGCGGGCGATGCGGCTTCGGAGGCGAAGGGCCCACCTTTCGAGGAACCACTGTCTCCGCGCCATTCGCTCCACCTTTGGGCGTTGGCGAAGGAGCCGAAGCTCCTTTGTTGCTGTCCTCCTTTCGGGGGACAGCTTTAGGAACCCGGAAGATGGCCTAGCGACCATCTTCAGGGGTGTTGCCTCCTGTGAGTCTAACGACTCGGTGGAGGCGCGTGGCCGTTTCGCCTTACGGAAAACGGTCACGCTGGGGGAAGAGGGGGGAGCCCTGGTTTTAGCCGGGGCTGGGTATGAACCCTTTTTGCCGTCAGCTTTACCAGGGGAGCGCCCAGGTTGGGTAGAGCCCGCAGAAGGGATCCGAATGGGCGCGGAAACAACCGTGCTCGTTGGCCTGGATGGCCCAGGAGCATTTTTTTTTTTTTTAAGAGCTCATCTGGCGACTGCCTACTTGGGCATTAGTCACCGTATTAAAACTGGCCTAGTTCTAGGCTACTTTAAAATAAAATTAAAGAAAAAAAAACACCCCAAAAAGGGGCAAAGGAAGCAAGCTGGTGCGTCGAGGAGAGGTCCCCCCGGCGCAGGAGCGTGCAACTAAAGGAAAAAAAAACAACAAAAAAAACAAAAACAAATGCAAAAACAAAACAAAACAAAAAAAACAAACCTTGCTTAAATAATAGGGAGAAGGCCGGCCTCCCCCAAGAAGTCAACAAGTCCACAAGTCAATGTGCACGAATCTGTCCCGAGTACAAGAGACAGGCGGTAGCGACCCCGCCCATACCGGTACCGGGACAGGTATCGTGCGCGAAGATCACCCAGATTGGGACATTCGACAAGAATGTGCCGAACAGTCTGGGGGACGACGCAGTCGTCTCAATACGGCGCAGGTGAGCGCTCCATCAAATAGCGATCTGTCACACGAGTGTGTCCGATTCGGAGACGACAGAAAGCAACCTGAAGCCGCCGCGGCATTGGGGGATAGGTCCATGGGAACAGTCGCGGCGCAATGGAACGCAACTTTAAGTTCCCTTCGACCGTCTCCCATCTTCTTTGCCAAGCAGTCCGAAGAGCTGCCCGTATTCCTGCCATGTAGTCAGTGTGAGGAAGAGCGAAACGCTGGTCCGGTCGCAGAGTCGTCGCGGACTCTATAGCGCCATCATCGGCGCGCTCATTCCCCGCAATTCCTACATGTCCAGGAACCCAGCAGAAGATAATCTCGACATCTGCCCGGCTCGCCAAAACCGTGGCGTCACGGATATCGCGAACCATGGGATGCGGAGATTCCAATGCCCCGAGAGCCCTCAGGGCACTTTATGAGTCGCTATAGATCACAATCCGGTCTCCGAACCGGGCACGTCGCGTAATCTCCCGTACCGAGTGGTGTATTGCCACCAGCTCGGCCGTGAAGACAGATGCAGCGCCTGGTAGAGCCCCGCTGACTTCAAACAGAGGGGATACGGCGTGGAAGCCGACCCCCTCTTGCGACTTGGAGCCATCCGTATACACTGGCACGGTTCCAGCGTGACACGATGTGTGCTCCAAAAAGGTCGAACGCAATACTCCCGGCGCAGTATAAGCTTTGGGAGCAGAGGCGTGGCGACAAATAGCCAAATGTGGTACCCTCCAGGGTGGCGTCCTGGGCAGAACCAGGGGCGCCATCGGCCCGAGAGCTATATCTAGCTCTCGAAGGAGTTTCCTGGCCCTAAACCCAAGGGTTTAGGGTATGATTGGCGTCTCTCAGCGGCATAGGCACCATCGAGATCAGCTGCGGATGCAGTGAGAGCTGTTGGCGACTGAGGGAGGCGCCGGGCTCGCGCGTACAGGCGAGTGATGCACTGGACGCGGCGCAGAGCGAGTGGCATCTCCCCAGCATCGACCAACAGGCTCTCAATGGGGAAAGTGCGGAAGGCACCGGTCGCAAGGCGAAGGCCGGTGTGGTGGATCGAATCCATCTTCCGCAATAAACGCTCGGCTGCGGATGCATAAAACTCACATCCGTAGGCGAGTTTCGAGCGAACAAAGGATCGATACAAAAGTAAGGCAGTAGCCCTATCAGCGCCCCAAGCGCTGAACGTCACGGAGCGGAGAATGTCCATGGCGCGGGTACAAGAGACCCTAAGGCTGCGAATATGAGCCTCCCAGGTGAGGCGTCGGTCGAATACAAGACCAAGGAAACGTTGCGACTCAACCACATCCAGGCGCACCCCATTAAGAAACAAATCTGGGTCGGGGTGGGGCCAGGAGCAGAGGGTGCCTTTCTAACTATTGAGGCATATGACGTCCCAGGCAGAGCCGGGCGCGCCAGGACCAAGTCCTTAGCCTCGCGGAATGAGAGTCGATCCTGGGCCTGAACGGTCAGGATTTCTTTCTCAAGGAGATATGCACCACATTGCTTCGAAGAAGCGGGGTGCGGCTCTCCGCAATTGACACACTTAGCCACACACGATTTGGAATTATCGTGTGCGACCTTGGAGCAATTTACACAGACTTCGGGTGACCCCGACTTTGCACGTCTACATGAGCGATTCGTATGGCCGAAGCGGTGACAGTAATAGCACCGCCGCGGCAGTGGCACGAATGCCTTCACGTGGTAGCGGTACCAACCGGCACGCACCGACTCAGGGAGCTTGTCACAGTCGAACGTGACGAAGAGTGTAGGGGTGGGTCTCGAGGCCCCTCCCTGTTTTCTCATCACACGTTCGACCTTGACCGCCCCATGGTCGGCCAGCTCTAGGGTGATGTCCTCAATGGAGTAGTCAACGAGTTCCCTCGCATAAACTACTCCTTTCACAAAGTTCGTGGTAGAGTGCGGCGTCACACTCACCGGGGTGCCATGAAGTGTCCGAAGAGCACTTATCTTGGCCGCCTCGGCGGGATTCGCCAGAAGGCTCCGGTCCGAGAAACGGGTCACCTTCGGCTCTCTACCAATTGCACTAACTAATCCTCTCCTCTGATGGATCATGTTGCCCTTGGACAACATGGTGCCATCAGTGGAGCGAATAAAGAGGAAGCGTTTGAAGCCAGCGGGCTCGAAAACGGCAGGTACCTCTGAATCAAGGGCCCCGATGTCATCGAGGGTCCGCCCTGTGCACTTTTGGTCTTAGTCAGGGGCTCCACAACCGGGGGGGCAGAGGGGCCGGATGTGCCGATCTTGGCTTGGTCGCTTGCCAAAGTGGCAGCAGACCCATCCGTCCCCGTAGCCCCGAGTCTTTTTTGTCTTTTTTTTTTCTTTTTTGGCGAGGAGGGTTGGGAATGAACCCACTTCTCACCTCCGCCGGAAGGAGCCCGCAGGCCAGACGGACCGGCCTCAGCCAGGTCATTCTCCGAAATGGAGAAGGTCCTGGTAGTCGTGGGGGCACCGGTTGGAGCAGATCCCTCCCCTCCTTGTACTGCTTCGGAAACCACAGCCGTTTGAGGAGGACCCTGCATAGGGGCGGATTCGGGTTCCGTGCTTGGCGCCGAGCCCGGATTCCCCCCCATGGAAGGCCCTACTGTCTGAGGCTGGGTTTCCTCAATGACCATGTCTATCTCAGGGGAGGCCTCCAGTTGCCCCCCCCCCCAAGACATCGCAGGTCCCGTTGGCAGTATCGTCACGAGTCCTGTGTGGGGAGGCATGGGCCTTGACCCCGGCAAGGTTCAATTTCTTGCCAGCAGCAGGTCTTTTGAGGGAAGCGACCGAAGGGGCCTGGCTTCCCTCTCCCCCCCCTAAGGGGGTTTGCCCTACCGAGCCGCTTCGATGTGGAGCGGCTGGGTAAGGGCTGCCTGCTGGCTTTCTTGGCAGTCCCCTTGGAAAAAACAGAGGGGACTGCCGCTGGTAAGAGGGAGGTGCCCGAAAGCACCTCCAGAGAAGGGGGTGAGGGGGTGTCCCCTTCACCCGTAGGCGTAGGAGAGGAGTAAGCCTCCTCTCCGGTTGAAGAGATATGGAGGGTACCCTGGGCAAGCACAGGGGGGACGGACCTCCATTTTTTTGCTGGAGTTGGCCGAGGGCGGCTCCGTCGCTGTTTCAGGGGAAGTTGGGGGTCGGGTTTTTTGGGGGGGTTTTCATACATGGGCATGGTGACCCTCTTTTTTATACGGGACGCAATAGCTCATCACCTCTTGCAGTTGCCCGCACTGCAAGAGGTGCTTACAAGCCTGGCAGAGCCAGGTGCTGCCATTTCGGACCACCCCTCCCGCCTGGTGGCCTGGCAGTCCATCGGCATGGCGGCTCCACCTTAGACACGGCGTAAAAATGGATAGATTGTGAAGAGGAGAGGAAAAGGGGTGTGAGGAAGGTATGGGTGGGGATAAGCAGGTTGTTAAAAAAAACCCATCCCGAACCGGAGCTCAGGGGTTAGGGAACATTGTCCCCTCCCCCCTCAGCCCCGATCCGGGACGGTTGGCTTGAGAAGAAGGTCAGCATCTACCCTGTGAAATTAGAGGCTGACCAGAGAAAGTTGTGGGAGAGGTTGTGTGAAAAGAGAGGAAACAAGTGTTTTGAAGGAAGGAAGAGAGGCTTAGCTGGGGCCGGACGGGGTGCTGAGTCCCGTCAGCAAAGCGGCCAGGATGGCAAATCGCCGCGCCCCTTACGTGGAAGCAGGGGAGAAACACAGGCTGTCTGAAAGAAGGAGAAGAGGCTAAGCTGGGGCCGGACGGGGCGCTAAGTCCCGTCAGCACGGCGACCAGGATGGCAAATCGCCGCGCCCCTTACGGGAAGAAAGTTGTGGGAGAGGTTGTAAGGAAAGTGAGGAAGCGGGGGAGAAACACAGGCTGTCTGAAAGAAGAGGCCTGGTTGGGCCGGAGAGTGTACTGAGTCCCGTAAGCACGACGGCCAGGAAGGCAAATCGCCATGCTCCTGACGGAGTTTTCTCTTTGCAGATCACTCCCTTTTCTAAGAAACGAAAGTTCGAAGATGAAAAGCGTGTCTGTAACGGTGCGTGGGCGCGCTACCTCTTTGCCGAGCGAAAGGGAAAGCCCCCGTGCCTCATCTGCCATGAGGCACTTCGAAACAATTCACGGCAAGTATGCAAATATGTCCAAGGAGAACAGAAAGGAGCAGGTGTTTCACCTGTTTTCAAGTGTGGGGAAGCAGAAAACGCTGTTCAAGAAGGCCTTGTCAACGTCGGTCGGCGTAAGCAACACCCGTGCCAGCTACCGGGTTGTTCACCTGGTCGACTGGAGACTCAAGCCCTTCGCCGACGGAGAGTTCATCAAGGAATGTATGATGGCCGCTGTGAAGGACGTCTATTCGGAGAAGAAGGGGTGTTCAGTCAGATCAGCAACTCCGCCTTCATCATCACTCACTGCGTTGAGATGGCTTTCGACGTTCGCTCTACCCTGCGGGAACGTTGTCAATGTGGGCGCTACTTCTCAGTCCATTTGAACGAGTCCACAAATGTGAAGGACACTGGCCAGCTGGTGATCTTCATCCATGGAGTGACAGACAACCTGGATGTAGTGGAGGAGTTCGTGCAGCTCGTCCCGATCAAAGGTACCACCACTGGTGACAATGTCCTCTGTAGTGTTGAAGTGCGTTTGGTCACAAGCTATCCGCAATGACCACCAGCGGTGCCCCAACCATGGTTAGCTCCACAAAGAGATGATTTGCTTTGCTCCTGACGAAGTACTGCCATGACTTGGGATATCAACATGACATTGTGCACCAAGAAGCCTTATGTACCAAGTCAGTGACGCTATCTGACGTCATGAGGGTCGTGGTGAAAGCAGTGAACTTTATGTTGGCAAGAGGACTCAACCACTGCCAGTTCAGGGACCTGTTTGCCGATGCCAAGGCGGAGTATGGCGACCTGGTCTACTCCTCCGACAGGCGCTGGCTTAACCGCAGCTCTATGCTAAAGCGTGTCTTCGAACTCAGAAAGCAACTGTCGGAGTTCTGTCCTCCAAGGGAGTTGAATTCCTGCAGTTTGAGGGTGCCATCTGGGTCATAGATTTCACTTTTCTCACTGACCTGAACAACCTGAACATTCAGCTCCAAGGCAGAGATATCCTCGTCCCAGATACGAGGTCAAAGGTTCACGCCTTCGAGATTAAGCTCTAAGCTCAGGCTATTGGAGTCTCAGCTGAAGAAGGACTTCACCTACTTCTCAAAGTTGACTTCGGTTAAGCCCACCGGCACAGAGAAATACCTTGACGTCGTTAGGGATTTGAGTAAAGAGTTTGCCAGCCATTTTGCTGATATACTCCACTACACCCAGGAGATGAAGCTGTTAAGCGCACCCTTCAACGCAAAACCAGAGTGTGACCCGCTGACCTCCAGTGTTCAGACAAGCTTGCTCAAGGTTCAACAGATCGTCACCTTCTGGCAGTCTCAAGTTTGCACACATCAATTGCTGGCCCTGGTATAGAATGAGATGAAAATGTCGTCGATGTTTGGATTAACATACTTGTGTGAACAGCTGTTTAGCAAGATGAAGCTGACAAAATTGAAAACCCATGCACAGCTCACAGATGACCACTTGGATGACATTCTCTTGCCGAGTGTTAGTTCCATTATTCCTGAATTTGATACCTAAGCTTTGTGCTGAGAAATGTCACCAGGTATCTGATTAATAAATTTTTGAATTTTTTGCTTGTCTATGTGTTTTTTAGTTTTTTTATTGGTGCAGCCCCCGGCCCCTCTCAGACTTGTCGATGGAGCCCACAGTACTCTGCAGGTTGGGGTCTCCTGCTTTAAATCATCAAATTAGTTAAAGGAAATTCAAGGAATATGAGTATCTGAAATGACCACAGGCTTTGGTACCAATCAAACCGAGTCGAATTGCCAAGAAAGGAGCTGTAGCAGATGTATATGAAAGAATAATATTCTAACTCCTATGCTTCTTACCATCTTAAGACAGGCCACATGTCAACACTCAATGGGCAGCATGGTTATGGTGATGATAACTAATAAAAATACTCACAAATCCAGTGGCATTAAGAACTGCTTCCACAATACCAGCAATGAAGGCAGCACAGTTAATTGAACTCTTATCCCTTGGGACAGAAATAAATTTATTTACAAGAGGCTCCTTTTCAAAGAGGTAATAGACTCTTTCATCATCTGTGGCACGGTCCAACTTTTCAGCATCTTTCCCAAAAAGAGACTGCAAAGGGATGAAGGGACTTATAAATGGCCATTAAAGTGACTAGCACTGGTCCCATCAGAAAGGACTTTCTGTAACAGGCTGCAAAAGATAAATCATTCAACCTACCTTCCATAGGGTGACTTTAATGAACATCAGAATGTTGAGTAATTTTGTTTCACGTTTGTAGTTCTTCTCCCTCACAAACAAAAGCTCCACCATTCGAATCCCAACACGCTGGCCCATTTCAGACAATCTGGAGGAACAAGAATTGTGATACAAGGATTAGTTGTTATATTAAGAATATGAAGGAAATGTGTAATCCAACCAAGAAATGATCCCTCAGCACTAGAGGATGACAGAAAATGGAAGAAAAGAAGGGATAAACCAAGAATATAGATGATGAAGAAGATAGGACTAAAATACTTGTACTTTAATTGAAAAATCGATGTGGCTTAAATTTTCCATGTATGTTAGAAATCCATCTCAAGTAGCCAAAAGAAAAGATTGCATGGGGCACCTGAGTGGGGAAACGCTATTATTTGAATGTCCTCTCACAAGAAGCAATAAAAGAACTAAAACAGCCAAAAAGTTTGTGCCTAAAGGGTCTTTCAACAAGGACGCTCGAGCTTTGTCAGGCGATAGTGGCCATGTTGTTAAAGTGACATCTGGCAACCTCACTGTGAACTGTTCAGTAGTACTTGGCAAGTCACAATGGTAGGTTACAGCATTGAACAGTGTGTGCAAATCATCAAAATCAGTGCTCCGTTCGAGAAACGTTCTGCGCATTACGTGATTTCTATCCTCGCCACAGCAACAAGGCCTATTTTTGGATGAATGGATTTGTGAACAAGCAAAATTGTCGGATTTGGGACGAAAACAATCCACATGAGATACACCAGCACCAATTGCATCCCATCAAAGTCACTGTTTGGTGCGGATTTTGGTCTAACGGAATAATTGGTCCGTATTTTTTTGAGGACGAAGATGGGATTGTCATAACCGTCAACGGCAAGACCTATAGATCAATGATAAGCAACTTCTTGTGGCCTCAACTGGATTATATGCCTGATATGGATACTGACGACATGTGGTTCCAACAGGACGGCGTTACGTGCCACACTGCGCACGCCACGATAGACTTTTTGCACCAGCGATTTCAGGGCAGGGTCATCTCACGCGGCGACGACGTCAACTGGCCACCGAGATCATGGGATTTAAAGCCATTAGACTACTTTGGGGGGGGGGGAAGTGCCACCTTAAATTGCAGGTCTATGCGAATAATCCGCAAACAGTTGATGACTTCAAAGTCAACATAACAAACACCATCCAGCAAATTCAGCCAGATATATGCGACAAAGTCATTGAAAATTGGGCCTCCCGAATACGTTCCACCAAGCGAAGCAGCGGCGGACATTTGAACGACGTCATATTCCATACTTAATGCCATAAAATGTACTTTTAAATTTAAAATAAATTGAGTGCATATATCACACACAACTTGTTTCATTTATATTTAAAAATTGAGTGACATTATTGAAAGACCCTATATTAGCAAACCTATTCAATCTTAAATGTTTGGTATTTAAAAAGTAGCAGGAACAAATTTGTACAGGGATTTTAGACAAATTTTAATCTCCTTGCCAGAGGATATCAATTGCTACTAATGGACAATCTCTGTAAATAGTAAAAATCATAGTGAATGGAACTTGTTTCTCTCCAACACTAGCAACTGCAGATATAAGATGGTGGAAGATTGGGGAAACCTTGTCAGAATTAAAAGGTCCCAAGCTCATGCCAATATGATGGCATGGGCATCTTAAAAGAGAGACTGCTGACAATGAGGCACCTCTCAGTGGTGTAGGTAGATGGGGTACAATAGCCGGATCAGACACACGAACCCCATCATCATATCATGTTTAGCTATTTTAACTTTTCTTTTTTCACTGGCACTTATCACTATTAACTTTCTTAGGAGCCATAATGAAGGGCATATTAAAGCAATAAATGAAAAATCGCAGAAAATATGTGAGAGATCCACTCCACAACTCAAACCTTCTCGGGCAAATTTTGGTTGTATGAGGATTTGGTCATAAGTAGAGGCCCCACTGTAAAGGGAATGAGTTGTGCAAAGAACAAAAAAAAAAAAAAAAAAAATCCAAAGAAAATTTTATTCTGTTTATCTTCTGTCTTTTAGGTATGACTCATTCCATGATTCTCTCACAATCATGATATTGAAAGAAGCAAATCCCTGCTAATTTTTTTTTACCCCTGGAGCATGGCTTCTCCCGTTGGAATCTATGTAAGAATTTTGTAGTTCCTTTCTCCTTTTTTGGAAAAAGGATGAAAGAATCATATAGCTTAAGAGATACCACCTCCACTTAATTGTAGTTTCAGCTAGCCTTTAAGATTATTTATTTTGTTTTAAGAATGGGTTGCGAATGGGTGTGGAAAAGACTGTGCTCGTAGGCTTGGAGGGGCAAGGAGTAGAGGGTCTCTCTTTTAAAATTTAGATATAAGACATCTCAGGGAGCACAGGGTGTGCCAGGACCAAGTCCTTAGCCTCGAGAAATGAGCGATAATCCATAGCCTGAATGGCCAGGATTTCCTTCTCCAGGAGATACCACATTGCTTCGAAGAAGCGGGGTGCGGCTCTCCAGCAATTGACACATTTGGCCTTGGATCAACTTACACAGACTTCGGGTAAACCTGACTTTGCACATCTACATGAACAATTCGTATGTCCGAAGCAATTACAGTATTAGCACCTCCACAGCAATGGCACGAATGCCTTCACGGGGTAGCGATACCAACCAGCATGCATGACTCAGGGAGCCTGTCATGGTTTAAAGTGACGAAGTTGAAATGATGGGTCTTGAGGCCCCTCCCTATTTTCACATCACACATTCGACCTTGACTGCTCCATGGTTGGCCAGCTCTAAGCTGATGTCATCTATGGAGTAGTCCACGAGTTCTTTCACATAAACCACTACTTTCACAAGGTTGATAGTAGGGTGTGGCATCATACTCACCGACCAGCCATTAAGTGTCTGAAGGCAACTAATAATTGCCATCTCAGAAGGATCAGACACATTCGTCAGAAGGCTCCCATCCGAGAAACGGGTCACCTTTGACTCTCCACCAATCAAACTAGCTAATGCTCTCTGATGGATCATGTCGCCCTTGGCCAACATGCTGCCATTAGTGGAGGGAATAACCAGAAAAAGTTTGAAGTCAGCTGTTTCGAAAACACCACTTAGTCTCTCAATGAAGGGCATTGATGTAATTGAAGCTATGCTCAGCTCACTTGTGACTCTGGTCTTGGTCTGCACCCCCCCCCTCCCCCCGGTGCCTCAGGGCCAGATGTGCCAATCTTGGCCGGGTCACTTGCAGAAACAATCTGTCCCTGGAGATCCAGGAGGAGCGGAACCCCGAGTCTTCTTAGTTTTTTGGAGGAGGAGGGTGGGGAATAAATCCACTTCTCTCCACTGCCTCAAGAAGCCCCTAGGCTAGATGGCCCATCTTCAGCAAGATCCTTCTCCAAAATGGAGAAGGTTTTGGCTGTCAAAGGGGCACCAGCTGTGGGAGGAAGTCCCTCTTCTCCTTGTTAGTCCTCGGGGGCCTGAGCTGTCAGAGGAGAAGCTTGCACAGGGGCAATCTCAAGTTCAGTGTTTGGCACCAAGCCTAGTTCAACTCCATGGATGATCCTACCATCTGGGACCATGTCCATCTCAGTGGAGGCCTCCATGTGGCCCTCCTCCCAAGGTATCACAGATCCCATTTAAGGTATCTTCATTCCGAGTAAAGTCTCTGGCTGGCAAACCAACCTACAAGAGGGAAAAGAGTGGGGCAGCCATGCCAACCCCTACAATGTAAAAATTCATGAATGCAGGGGCACAGCCTGATGTGGCCTGCTTTCCCTTGCCCCCCTCAGGGGGTTGGCCCTTCCCAGTCTCTCCCACCAGAAGAGGTTAATTTTGGGCCCCCTGCCTACTCTCTTGGCAGTCAGATATGATAGAAAAGGGGGGACTGCGATTGGTTGAAAAGATGGAGTCGTCCATGGGCAACACCCACATCCGAGGGCCTAGGAGAGGATTAAGCCTCCTCTCCAGTAGAAGAGAGTTGGAGGGGCTCCTGAGAAAGCAAAGGTAAGGGCGACCAAAGATGGAAAAGAGCAAGCCCCTTTGCCGCATGTGGATAGTAAGAGGAGACCCTCCACCAGTAAAAGGGTTGTCTTGTGTTACCTCATCCTCCCAAACACTTAGGGAGGGTGAAGCCGTGCTTGGAGGCGGATCCTCATGAGCATTCCCACTATTGCCTTCTGTTGTCACCAATGTTAGTAAAAATGAGAAAAAGGGTACATGGAAAGTAGAAAATATGCACCCCCAATGAGTTGGGAGGTCAAGAGAAAAGTCTTCATAGGACTAGAAATTCCAGAATGTGATCATTTACACATAATCTGTCCTGATCCAGTGTTAATGGGATTTACCAATCTGGCACTCCATTCACGAAACATTGTCCTGGAAATTTAACCATTAAGGATGGTGCTGACATAGACAGCTTTTATGTGCATTGGAGAAGGGTGAGTGAGTGACGGCCCAGCACACCCCATACCTGATACTTGGCCTAGCCAGCAGGCTTTCAGCCCTCGCAATAAGTAGGGACCTCACAGTATACACTGTTATTCAACTAAGGCTCATAATAGTATGAAAGTACACTCAGCAACCAGAACCTTTGTGGATAGAAGAGCAAGTGTGAAAAAGGGTAGAAGGGTATGTAATAAAGAGAAGTAGAGATAGGCGGATCCAATAATGAGTAGGATGGTTGATCACCTATTATTATCATACCTTGATGCTAGGTGATCCCAGAATGGCATGCAGTTCACCAAGGAGTCATAGCTACCGGACCAGACTCTGTACAGGTGTAAAAACTCCTGGTACAAAGTGTGGGTAGAAAAGGTTAAGGGGTCAGCTGTAATGATAATAAATAATAACATACTAATAATAATAATTATTAATACTAATCAATAAACAATTAGAATACAATAATAAATAGTATAATAAATACTAATAATCAATGATATAAAAATCATACTAAATAAAATAATATCAAGTGTAACAGGCTACACAAGGTAACCCCCTATGGCGAAAAAACCTACTGAGGTCAAGAGTGCTCTGGGTGAAGAAGGGTAAGAACCCTTTACCCATATAATGTTGTATAATTCAAGTAAGAACGGGATAGAGTGTGAATGGAGGTTACAAATCCTATGATAATGAATCCTGTCAAAGCCAAGAGAATTAGACCCACAACTCATGGATGGAGAACAACGCATTATGTAGAAAGTTGGAGTTTGTCACAAAAATTGAGGGGGATGACTCTCTTGGTTTGATGTATGGGCTAGAAAAACCTTATTGTAACAGCTGACAGTACAGAAATAGGTAGCCAAAGCATTGCTAACCACAAAGCAGTCTTTCACTAAGGAAGAATACCTGGAAAATGAGTGAAGCGGTATTAAGACAGGCATAACAACCCCAGCCAGATCTTGTTAATTGTCTTCCAGATCTTTGCAGTAGGGGTCATACTGGAAATCAATGAAACATAGAAATGCCATCAAGTTCATGAGCCTGAAAAGGGTTCTTTGACAAAAGTGCCCAAGCTGTTTCAGTCAACATTGTTGCACAAGGCTGGTTTCTGCCAGAACTAGAGTTGGGCTAACTCTGGGGTCCACCAGGGCACAGTTGAATGACTCCTTATGGGTTGCCTCCAGGGAATGGTCTATGTGGCTGCATTATAGATAATCAATGTGAAGTACACCACCACTGCATCCACACCATGCAAGGTCCCCAAGCAGGGACTTATGAAAGATGCCTCTAAGAAACCTTCTCAATCAGCATGGCTGGATGAGGGCTAGGACGAACAGCTGACAAGACAATAGGGAAGTAGTCACCACCATGGAGGTCATCAAAGAATAACAAATGAAAATCAGTGAGACAATCTGGAGAAAATAGACACACATCAACACAACTACAAGAGTCCATCTGGACATGATAGGATGTAAAGTCACAAGTGTTTGAAATGCAGAGAAAGTCAGATAATAAGTGTCTACAATACTACCTTTGTTATTACGAGTAACTTCACCTCAATATGGGTGACAGGCATTAAAATCCCTGAGTAATAGAAACAGGGAAGGAAACTGATCTACAAGTTCTAAAAGGATGGGTCTTAACAATGGTAAAGAAGGAAGGTAAATAGAGAAAATAGTATAAGCCTTGTAAGAAAAACCCTCACAGCAACACTTTGAGGGGGTATATATGATGAGATGATGAAACCATAAATGACACCCCACCGTGCACCATGACATGAGCCTTTGACAGGAACAATATAAATGAAAATATGAAAACCAGGCACCACCGAAAAAGGGCAGGTACCCAGTTTGTTCTCCTGAAAACAAAAAAGAGCGGAATGGAGCATCATCAAAAGGAATGAGTTCTTCCAATTGGAAAGAACAGCTTGACAATTCCATTGTAAAAGGGAGGATATTAATTCATTGGTCGCCTGAGGGCCTTCATATGGCCTTCAGTGCTACATAATCACCTGAGGGCCTTTTGTGGCCTTTCACTTTTAGACTCCTATTCACCCTGATTATTATGATAATTCATCATTTTTTTTTTGTTACTCTTATGTTAGTGAGTAATCATCTAATTAAAATACATAAATGGCTTAGAGCAGTCCTTCTATTTGTAAAGAGAGATTTATGAATGAGAGTAACTTACTCAGTTCAATGCCACACCATAAGCAACTGCCAAAAAAAGGGGGCTGATTTATGGTTCACACATGTCTAAACAGCCTGTTTTTAAGGACTTCCCCTTTTTTTGTTCAATACACTTATGGTTTTTGTTTTTCATCCAATTAAAATCATTTAAAAATCATTCAATTAAAATCTGTTATTCAAAGAGGACTAAGGGGAGAAAGCCCATTCAGCCCCCCAAAAGGTGAATTTTTAAAATTCTTTTATAGGTAAATGTTATCCATAAGATATAGGCAACGTTTTCTATAAAATGGCATTGCCTTAAAAGCAGTAGCTAAAATGTAATGATTAATTTCTTCAGGTAATAAGAAATAACTTTGAGCAATAAGCAAATATTTTCAATCATAATTCTAAATATGTATGTAGAAGGCTATTAATAATTTTGGGGTTAGATCAATAGAATTATTTGCAATTAAAATGATATATTATTTGATTTATAATAAAGGATTTACATATTTTATTTTATTACGAGGGGCGGTCAATAAGTTTTGCAATTCGGATATAAGGCAACGAGATATGAGGAAAAGTGTTTTATTATTTTTCACTATAACTACCCTCGACTTCAATGCACTTGCGCCACTTGTCCTTGAGGCTTTGAATTCCTGACAACCAGAAATCTCCCGACTGCTGTTCAATCCACTCCTGGACCTCTTCATCATCCCCAAACCAGCATCCACGCAGTGCAGCCTTGAGCTGACAGAATAAAAAGTAGTCGCTAGGGGCCAGATCTGGACTGTAGGGGGGATGGTTGAGCTCCTCAAATCCGCACTCGCGCAGGGCAGCTTGTGCAACTCTGGCCTTGTGGACTTTGATGACGTTGAAGTCGATCATGGGGCGTGAGGTTTCTAGGGACCCAATGGGCAGAGACCTTGGTCATGGCCATATTGTCAAGGATGATGTTGATAACACTTCCATGTGATATTCCAAGTTTTCGCTCGATATCTTCGACCTTCACCCGTCGATTTTCGAGGATCATCCTATCCACATGGGCCACATTGTCCTCGTTGGTCACGTCTGACAGGCGTCATCTTCAAGGGACTCACAACCATGGTGGAACTCCCTATTCCAGTGAGCAATGGTTGCATAAGAAGGGGCGGTGTCGGTGTACACTGCAACCATGCGTTCATGGATCTCTTTTGTATAATGCCTTCCTTGGTCAAAGATTTGATCACTGTGTGGTGCTCAACCTTCTCCATTGTTGAAAAATTTGTGACTAAAGATCTGCAATCAGCTACTGCTTCTTAAATAGACGAGGCAGGAGCGTGCGGCTGCAGGTCCTGACTTGTTATAACTTGTCCTAACACCCCCACAAACCGCCATCCCCCTTCCTCTGTTTTGTCCTACCGATTCGCAAAACTTATTGACCACCCCTCGTATATTCCATAACCCTGTACCAACGCTAATTTCACCAGGGCGATTTCAAGAAAATAAGATCGACGCTATAAGGGTTAAGTGGGATGGTTAGATACCACAGTAGATATTTTTTTCTCCTTTGTAGCCGAGATTGCGTTTAAGTATGTGCCAAAAAGCTGAGGGGGATGAAGAGCAGATTTCAGAGCATGTTGTAGAAATTTCCGGAAGATAGATCTAGAATAGTGGGTGGAGGATGCTTTCGATGTCAAAGTATTTTTAAAAATTTTGACAGCCCAACTGGCGACTGCCTACTAGCATAGGTGGGCGCAATAACCGATAAATCCAAAATTATAATACAATATTGATTATTGACTATATATAGCGTTATTTTATAATAGAATAGTAAGAATATTTGAATACCGTTTCTTAGTTTCTTACCTGGTGAGGCTCTCCTTCATCTCCTCATAGGTTTTGAGGATCCTCCTCACAGCTCGGACCTACATATTTCTGGCTCCAAGGCACGCGCGGCTCGCCCCTGTGCTAAACTGGAACCAAAAACTGAATTGAAATTATCGATTATCGCTAGTTTGGAACCAAAAGTATCGGCGGATAACCCGATATCGTTATCGCGATAACGCCTACCTATGCCTACTAGGGCAAAAGTCACCTGACTCAAGTTAAAGCCTAGTAGTAGGCTAGATTAAAAAACGAATAATATGTAAATAACAAAGATAAAAAGAAAGAAAGGCAACAACAAAAAAAACAGTAAAATAAAGTTGAGGAGGCCCTCCAAGAAGTAGTATATATATACAAATATATATACATATCTTTCATTGTGGTAGCCCATCTGGTGACTGTCTACTTGGGTATAAGTCACCATAGACAAGAGCCTACTATTAGGCTATATTAAGAAAACAATATCTAAATAACACATAACAAATATAAAAAAGGCCAAAGTCCAAAAAATAACAAGAAAAATCAAAAAGGCAAGAAGGAAGCGTGCTCCTGGGTCAGGGGTAGACCCGCCTCTCTCCAGTTCAGGAAGATGCGAAGTACAAAAGGAAACACAAAAAAAGTAAAATAAAGTGGGAGGCCAGCCACCTCCAAAAACTTGTGAAGTCCACAAGTTGGTATGCATGAATCCATCCCGAGTACAAGGGACAAGCGATAGCGACCCCGCTCGTCCCGGTGCCGAGACATGTAACGTGAGCGGAGATCACCCAGACTGGGACATTCAACAAAAATGTGCCAAACAGTATTGGGGACAATGCAGTCTTCACAGTATGGCGCAAGCGAGCGTCTCGAATTCGGAGACGACAGAAAGCAACCTGAAGCCGTCGCGACATTGGGGGATAGGTCCATGGGAACATGCGCTGCACAATGACACGTAACTTTAAGTTCTCCTCGACCGTCTCGCACCTTCTTTGCCAAGCAGCCCGTATTCCTGCCATGTAGTCAGTGTGAGGAAGAGCGAAACGTTGGAGTGGTCGCCCATTCCTCGCGGAAACGTTTGAGCCTAATCGGTGCACTCATTCCCCGCAATTCCTACATGTACAGGAACCCTGCAAAAGAAAATCTCTACATCCGCTCGGCTCCCCCAAACCGTGGCGTCACGGATATCGCGAACCAGGGGATGCGGAGACTCCAATTCCCCGAGAGCACTCAGGGCGCTTTGTGAGTCGCTATAAATCACAATCCGGTCTCCGAACCGGGCACGTCGCGATATCTCCAGTACCGAGCGGTGTATTGCAACCATCTCGGCTGTGAAGACAGACGCAGCACCTGGCTGAGCACCGCTGACTTGAAAAAGGGGGGATACGGTGTGGAAACCGACCCCATCTTGGGACTTGGAGCCATCCGTATACATTGGTAGGGTTCCAGCGTGACACGAAGTGTGCTCCAAAAAGGACGAACGCAATACTCGCGGCGCAGTACAAGCGGCCTGGGCAGAACCCGGGGCGCCACCGGCCCGATAGCTATACCTAACTCCCGGAGTTTCCTAGCTGTAAACCTAAAGGGCTTAGAGTATGACTGGCGTCTCTCGGTAGCATAGGCACCGTCAAGATCAGCTGCGGATGCAGTGACAGCTGTTGGCGACTGAGGGAAGCGCCAGGCTCGTCGCGCGTACAGGCGAATAATGCACTGTGCACGGCGTAAAACGTGTGGCATCTCCCCAGCATCGACAAGTAGGCTCTCAAAGGGGAAGGTGCGGAAGGCACTGATCGCACGGCGAAGGCCGGTGAGGTGGATCAAGTCCACCTTCCGCAATACTCCTTGGCTGCGGATGCATAAAATTCGCATCCGTAGGCGAGATTCGAACGAACAAAGGATCGATAAAAAAGTAAGGCAGTATCACTATCAGCGCCCAGGCGCTGAACGTCACGGAACGAAGAATATCCGTGGTGTAGGTACAAGAGACCCTAAGGCTGCGAATGGGTCTCCCAGGTGAGGCGTCGGTCAAATACAAGATAAAGGAAACTGTGCGAGTCCACCACAAGTCTGGGTAAGGGTGGAGCCGTAAATGGTGGCAGAACTGCACCACCTTAATCTTGGCCAAGGAAAACCGAAACCAGGGCGCTTCTGCATAGCGAGAGACCCGGTTCAATGCCTGTTATAGACGACGCTCCAGAGTTGGCATCTGGGCCGCGCCAAAAGAGATCAAAAGGTCGTCCACGTAGAATGTAGTGAGAACATCTTCCGGCAGCATCGAGGTGATGCCGTTGATGCTCTGGGAAAAGAGTGTAACACTGAGGACACCCTCTTCCTGCTCCATTAGGCTGGAGAGCGCTCCCCCCACCCGTACGAGGAATCGACGATATTGCAAAGATTCAGATATAAGGATTAGGAGGCGTCCCCTCGCCCCCATCTCGTAGAGAGTCTCCATGATACCGTATCGCCATGCGGTATCATAGGCCTTCTCCAGATCGAAAAATACCGTGGCTTAATGCTATCTACGAAGGAAAGCCTCGCAGACGGCATTTTCCAGTCGGAACAGACCATCTGGCGTGGAGTAGAACTTGCGGAAGTCGCACTATGCAGAAGACAGATGGCCCTCCGCTGTCCACAAAAAAAGTTAATCTAACATTTACCAATTTCTCCATCAACTAGCACACACACGAGGTTAGAGAGATTGGGTGGAAACCTGCCGGGGTAGAGTGATCTCTTACCGGTTTGCGAAAAGCGAGCTCAGTAACGATTCGTCAGGAATCTGGGAGGATACCCTCTACCCAGATCCTGTTGACCAAATCTAACAGAAAGGCCATACCTCGCTCACCCATGTTTCGAAGCATGGCGTGTGGGACATCGTCTGGACCAGGAGCAGTGTCCACACACGAAGCGAGAGCGGAACGCAACTCACTCAGAGTAAACCGCTCGTTGAAGAGTTCTCCGCCTCTGCAGAAAAAGTTCAGTCGGCGGCCTTCCGCGACATCACGACGCGCATTGAATGCTGGCGGAGCAGCATCTCGGCTAGAGAATGCGGAGAAAAGCGGTCTCGAAGGATTCCGCCACGGACTCGGGGTCCGAGATTGCGGTCCCATTATCCTGGAGAACGGGAGGAGGGAGGGTCCTGCGAGAGCTTGCCCCGAATCCTTTTTACTCGCTTTCACACCTCTGCTAGAGGAGTCTTCCCGTTAAATGAAGACATGTATACCCGCCAAGAAGAGCAGTGGGCGTGCTTCGAAATATACCAGAACCTAGCCTTAACTCGATGAAATTCACCGACAGTGAAATGGATCGAGCGACGCTTATAGCGCATGTAGGCATAACGATTCTGTTTGAGGGCCGTCTCACACGGCTAACCACCACGGGAGCAGTCGGCGTGCAAATTGGGGGGCACATGCCCAGTATGGTCTCCTGCAAAAAGATAGCTAACGGTGAACAGGAGGAGACGAGCCTCCGCAGCTCCTCCGAGTTCGGCCGGAGTCTGCGGCTATTCCATTGAAGGAATATGCCCTCCGGGACTAGGTCAGAGGAGATGCGGGGGCCCTCTTCGAAAAGAGGACCCTCACCACGGGAATGGCCGTATGCTTCCCGGCGGTGTTGGCCGAACAATGCGCTGCAGGCGCTGTCGCCTTCGTGGACTTAACAGGAGGGGTCGGGCTCGCCATACGAGTCATTTCCTCCCTCCACCTCGAAACCCTAGGCAGGCGGGTTGGCTTCGGAGGCAGGAGTATTTCTTTTTGAGGATCCACCATCTCCGAGCCAAACAGCTTACCACTGGATGTTAGTGCTGTCTGCCTTTCGGGGGCCAGCATTAGGAACCCCGGAAGATGGCCTCCCGACCAACTTCAGGGGTATTGCCTCTTGTGAGTCCAATGACTTGGTTGAGGCACGCGGCGACAGCACTTCTGTCAACCAGATTTGGTGAATGAGTTGAACAGGATACATATATAGCAAACTTGTTTGTTTCTAGTTTCGCCTTACAGGAAACGGTCACGCTGGGAGAAGGAAGGGGAACCCTGGTTTTAGCCGGGGGCGGGTGTGAACTCTTTATGCCGTCAGCTCTACTAGGAGAGCGCCCGGGGTAGGTAGGATCCGCAGGTTTCCGAATCGAGGCGACCGTGCTCATAGGCCTGGAGGGGTCAGGAGCAGAGGGTGTCTTTCTTAATATTGAGGCATAGGATGTCCCAGGGTGGGCCAGGACAAAGTCCTTATCCTCCCTTAATGAGATGAGATCTTGAGCCTGAACGGCCAGGATTTCTTTTTCAAGGAGATACACAGACTTTGGGTAACTCCGAATTTGCGCATCTACAGGAGCGATTAGTATGGCAGAAGCAGTGACAGTAGTAGCACCTCCGCGGCACTGGCATAAATGCCTTCACACTGTAGCGATAACAACCGGCATGCACCGACTCAAGGAGCTTGTCACAGTCAAAGATAACCAAGAGTGTAGGGGTGGGTCTCGAGGCGCCTCCTTGTTTTCTCATCACATGTTCGACCTTGAATGCCCCATGGTCGGCCAGCTCTAAGATGATATCATCTATAGAGTAGTTCCCTCTCATAAACTACTCCTTTCACAAAATTCATGGTAGAGTGTGGCGTCACACTCACAGGCGTGCCATCTAGTGTCCAAAGGGCACTAATCATGGCCGCCTCGAGGGGAAGGAAATCCCTCCTCTCCTTGTGAGGCCTCAGGAAATGGAGCTGTCTGAGGAGGAGCTTGCATAGGGGCGAGCGGACATGGGTTCTGTGCTTGGCACCAAGCCCAGGTTCGACCCCATGGAAGATCCTATGGTCTGAGGCGGGGTCACCTCAGGGACCATGTCCATCTCAGGAAGGCCTCAGTGTAGCCTCCCCCCACCTCCGCGAGACATCACAGATCCCATTCTAGGTAAATTTTTTTACCTAATGCCGGCGAACCAGCATCCATCAGGGAAGAGGAGGGCACATACAGTGACCTCCTGTAGGCTCTTAGCACATGGGTACATGATGTTAGGGGGCATGGACTGAAAGGCCCTGCCATTCCTTGACCCCCTGAGGGTGTTTGCCCTATCGACACGCTCCAACCTCCCCTATGAAAGAAAAGGAGAGAGTACTGCTGGAAAGAGGGAGAGAAGGGGGTGAAGGGGATTCCCCTACAACCATAAGCAAAGCAGAGGGGTAAGCCTCTCCAGTAAAAGAAATTTAGAGGGTGCCCTGAGAAAGCACATGGAGGGGGGGTACCTCCATTTTTTCAGGGGAGCTGCCTGAGGGCGGCTCCAACAATGGTAGAGGGAAAGGTAAAGGAGTATTTTTTTAGATTCATCATTCGGCATGGTGACCTCTTTTTTGGCACGGGACGCAAACGCTCATCACCCCATGCAGTAGCCCGCTCTGTGAAGGGTGTGCCAGCTGCCACCATTTGAGGCCACTCCTCCCGCTTAGTGACCTGGCAGTTCATCGGTGTGGCAGCTCTACCTTAGGTATGGCAAAAAGTCGATAGACTGTGAAAAGGAGAGAGAAAGTGGGTGTGAGGAAGGTGAGGGTGGGGGTTAAGTAGGTTGTTAAAAATTTGCCTCCCAAAACTCGAGCTCAGGTATGAGGGGGCCTTGTCCCCTCCGGGATAGTTGAGTGAGAGGAAGCTGGTTGGCATCTACCCTGTGAAATTAGAGGCCGACCAGAGAAAGTTGTGGGAGAGGTTGTAGGAAAAGTGAGGAAGTAGGGTAAAATTGCAGGCTGTCAGAAAGGAGAAGAGGCTAAGCTAGGGCTGGACAGGACGCTGAGTCCTGTCAGCACGGCAGCCAGGAAGGCAAATCACCACACCATTACGGGGATAGGGGGCATGGATCGATGGGCCCTGCCATCCCTTCCCCCCCTGAGGGTATTAGCCCTATTCAGCTGCTTCCAGCGTGAGCGATCAATATTGGGCCACTGGCGTGCTTTCCTGGTAGTGCCCTGTGAAAGGAGTGACTGCCGCTGGAAAGAGGGGTTGCCCAAAGCCAACCACCTGTAGGCATATGAGGGAAGTTAGCCTCCTCTCCAGTCAGAGAGGTTTGGAGGGACCCCTGAGAAAGTAGAGTGAGGTCTTCCTTTTCTTTAGTGGAGGTACACCAGAGTGGCTCTGATGCTGGTGAAGGGGAAGTAAAGGGAGAGAGAGACTTATTTTAACTTCATTCATGGGCATGGTGACCCTAGTACTTGCACGGGATGCAAACGCTAATCACCCAATGCAGTAGCTAACTCTGCGAGGAGTGAATACAGGGGCCAGCAAAGCCAGCTACCACCATTCGAGGCCACTCCTCCGACCTAGTGGCCTGAACCTTAGGCTCAGTGTAAAATTGATAGACTGTGAAAGGAAAGAGAAAACATGTGAGGAAGGTTGATGTTGGGGTGAGGTAGGTTGTTAAAAACCCACCACCCCAAACCAGAGCTCAGGGGTGAGGGGGCATTGTCCCCTCCTCTCTCAGCCCCAATCTGGGATAGTTGGTTGAGGAAGCTGGTTTTTTTTTTGTTTTTTTTTTTAAGAGCTCATCTGGCGACTGCCTACTTGGGCATTAGTCGCCGTATTAAAACTGGCCTAGTTCTAGGCTACTTTAAAATGAAATTAAAGAGAGAAAAAAAAAAAAAAACACCCCAAAAGGGGGAAAGGAAGCAAGCTGGTGCGTCGGGGAGAGGTCCCCCTGGCGCAGGAGCGTGCAACTAAAGAAAAAAAAAAAAAAAAAAAAGCAAAAAAACAACAAAAAACAAAACAAACAAACCTTGCTTAAATAATAGGGAGAAGGTGAGGAAGCTGGTCGGTCTTTACCCTGTGAAATTAGAGGTTAAGCAGAGGAAGTTGTGGGAGAGTGAGGAAGCAGGGTGTTGGAAAAGAGAAGAGACTAAGCTGGGGGCAGACTAGGCACCGAGTTCCGTCAGCACAGCAGCCAGGAAAGAAAATCGTCGTGCCCCTTACAGGGTCGATCCAACATCCACAGCTGGCAATATTGGAATATCATTGGCTTCCATCCGTTTATGAGAAGGAGGCTGAGTGGGAAGAGCAGGAGATCTGGGCAAACTATGAGGCACTGGATGGATTTCTGCAACCAATTGGAATGATAAAGGCCCTATGTCCTGGCTGTGAAGAGTAGGACAGGCTTCAGGATGATGAATATTGAGAACAGGAGAGGAATCCTTCCTCTTACCATGGGCTTTGGGTCATGGGGCGGGGTAGAAGAACCATCACTGGTCTATACAGAAGATTCTTCCAAATAACGTCTATCATCAAGGGTCTCACCTTGAGAGGCAGTCCCGGCTAGAGGTGAGCAAAGTTAGCTATCTCAGTGTGAGACTGATGCTTCAAGTGTATCAGGAATACTTCTCACATTAGCAGTAGATGGGCAATAAGATGCCACAGGTGTGTCAGAACTTGAATGTGATGGTTGGTTTCCTCCAGCATCATGCAAAACATCTGAGATAAGATAACCAAAAGGCAAAGTTTGTGTTCAAGCACATTAGCGAGTCTCCCTCGTGTCATGATGCAGAGAGTCGTGCAGAGTGGGGACCTTCCTTTTGTTTAACAAGATTAGGTAGGTTTTCAACAGAGCACTATGAGCACCACTGCACTTGGCACATTCAGGGCCATGGTAATCAGAATCACAATTCATACTGGAATGGGGGTGCCGACAACAGGCATGACCAACCAGTCCAAACTGTGTGCAGTTGAAGCAACATTTGGGTAGTTTGACACAGAGGTACTCAGCTTTAATAAACTGTAGCAGTTCTTAGCTTTCAAATATTAAAATCAATGTGGCAGTTTGTACTCAGGCAGAGCCCATAAGTGTAGTTACCCAGTGTATATGTGTAATGTGTTGGGCACTAAACTTACTTTAGAAAAGGGGGAGATCATAGGCCCTTAATTCATTCGAACAGACACCTTTGATAAAATTCAGACAATGTAGTATAGTCTCCCTCCCCTCACCCCTCAAATATCTAATCCCTTTCTTCTTTCCCAGGGTGCATGGGACGAAGAGAAGATGAGAGGGGGTGATCTGAGTGGGGGACCCGATAGAATTCTATCTTCCCCCATAGGCAAAATTTGGAATAAATAAAAGTTAATTTAGTTTGAGGTGAGAGAAACTATTTTGAGTTTGACTATATTTGTGAAGTGAGGAAGTTGTCCGGATTGGAAGTGAGAATGCAGAGGGAGCTGGACAAACAACCAGGTGAGTATCAGTGTGTGTGAATGGGTGTGAGTGTTTGCATATTAGTATAAGGATGTTTGAGTTTGGCAGTGAATCTGTGACTGAAGATACCTTCTTTTCAGCTCATTGGGACTGGTTAGTCGATTGACATCTAACCTTAAGAGGCAGTGGCAAAAAGATGAGAAGCCAGCCCATAGCAATTGAGAAAAGACATCCTAAATCGGCAGTCATTGAGAGCAGCCTCCCAGTCTTCAACGCAGTGGTTGGAACTCACACATCCCAGTTCCTTAAACGTGGAATGCTCACAAGTCTCAAAGACCTAAGGAATTTCAAGAAGAAAGCGGGCCCACTTCCCATTTTGTGCATTACTGATACCGGTTATAGCATTGTTTGAGATTGGATCCAGTATATACGAGGGGCGGTCAATAAGTTTTGCAAATCGGTAGGACAAAACAGAGGAAGGGGGGTGGCTGTTTGTAGGAGTGTTAGGACAAGTTATGACAAGTCAGGACCTGCGGCCGCACGCTCCTGCCTCGTCTATTTAAGAAGCAGTAGTTGATCGCAGATTGTCAGTCACAAATTTTTCAACAATGAAGATGGTTGAGCACCGCGCAGTGATCAAATTTTCGACCAAGGAAGGCAAGAATGCAAAAGAGATCCATGAACGCATGGTTGCAGTGTACACCGACACCGCCCCTTCCTATGCAACCATTGCTCACTGGAATAGGGAGTTCAGCCATGGTCGTGAGTCCCTTGAAGATGCCCCTGTCCGATGTGACCAACAAAGACAATGTGGCCCGTGTGGCGAGGATGATCCTCACAAATAGACAGGTGAAGGTCGAAGAAATCGAGCAAGAACATGGAATATCACATGGAAGTGTTATCAACATCATCCACGAAAATTTGGCCATGACCAAGGCCTCTGCCCGTTGGGTCCCTAGAAACCTCACGCCCTATAATCGACTTCAACATCGTCAAAGTTCATCAGAGGAGCTGCTGCTCCTGTACAACCAAGGCCCGGCGGGATTCGAGTCACGCATAGTGACAGGTGATGAATCGTGAGTCCATCACTGGGATCCCGAGACCAAGCTCGAAAGCATGGCCTGGAAGCACAGGGGCTCTACGACCCCCATCAAGTTCCGGACCCAACCCTCAGCCGGCAAGATCATGGCCACCATATTCTGGGATTCTGAGGGAGTGTTGTTGGTGGACTATGCGCTTCATGGAAAGACCATCACAGGCCAATATTACGCAGAGGAACTGGATGGGTGGAAGAAGTGCATCTATCAGAAGCGGCGTGGCAAGTTGACACGCGGTGTCCTGCTCCTCCACAACAATGCCCCTGTTCACAAGGCCAGAGTTGCACAAGCTGCCCTGCGCGAGTACAGATTCGAGGAGCTCAACCATCCCCCTACAGTCCAGATCTGGCCCTTAGTGACTACTTTTTATTCCGGCAGCTTAAGGTTGCACTGCATGGAAGCTGGTTTGGGGATGATGAAGATGACCAGCTCGCCATCCAGGAGTGGATTGAACAGCAGTCAGGAGATTTCTGGTTGTTGGGAATTCAAAGCCTCAGGAACAAGTGGCACAAGTGCATTGAAGTCGAGGGTAGTTATATTGAAAAATAATAAAACACTTTTCCTCATATCTCGTTTCCTTATATCTGAATTGCAAAACTTATTGACCGCCCCTCGTATATTTAATTTTTGAGTGTGCCTTATTTATATTTTGGCATTGGCCAATATTTAGACATTGTAAGGCCTTATATATATTTAGCATTTTTGTATACAGTACATATATTTTTATATGTTTGCATGTGATTTCTATTTCTACATTGATAATATTTTGAGTAGGCTGTACATATTTTGGGTGTATTTATACTCTTGATTGGTTGGGGTTGTCAATTTTTGTCATTGTCTTCTGTGTTTTGTTTTGTCTAAATAAAATTGTTATTAGATTACCCTCTCATTATCCTCCCCTCTATTAGAGCGACAGGTGGTGTAAATGCAGGGTTCTAGAACCTGCTGCCACAACATGGGTGAGAGGAAAGTATCACAGGCACTTCAGCAATCAAAGAAATATTTTGGACAAGGTTGTATTGAGAAAGATAAGACTTCAAACACAATATCACCACTTCCTCTTGACCACATCTGGGGCTGTTCACCATAGCAGGACTCAAACAATTAGATGATGTCAAACAAATTCACTTTTGCAAGTGGGGTTTCAGACAAAGAACTCACACCCTAAAAGCATGGATAATTTAGATCTGGGTCCACATCATTGGCATAGGGATCCAGCAAGCGAGGGAGGTCTGAAAGGGGACACATTGTACAACCTTCTTGGCTCAAACTATTTCACAACCATTGATCTAGTTCAGGGTTACTATCAAGTAGAGATAGAAATTCCAGATATAGAAAAGACTGCATTTTCTACTCCCCTATCCCCTTGGGAATTCTTAAGAATTATTTTTGCTCTGAGCGGAATACCATAGTCAAAATGCATGGCCTAATTTGATGATATTATGATTTACACAAACACCTTCAGGTTTTAAAAAATGTTCTAGCTACATTGGAAAGAAGAGAATTAAAAATTAGACCAAAGAAGACTTACCTCTGTCAACCTAAGGTACAATTTTGGGTCAACATGTTATCTAAGAAAGGCATAATGCTTATGGAAAGAGATCTTGAATGAATAAGGCAATAAATACCCTAATTCTAAGACAATCAAACAAATTAGGAAGCTCTTAGTAATAAATTTCTACCATAGGCATATCCTAAATTGTTCAGAAATAGCAAAAGCATTAAGTGAGCTCACAGGAAAGAAAACTGTAACCTGGACAAAAGTGTGTGAACAGTCATTTGAGAAATGAAAGCAAGTATCAATAGAGCCCACAAAATTGGCCTTCCCAGATGAACCCCAGTGGGACCCCCTTTACAACTGCATGTGGATGCATAAAATATTGGAGCAGGAGCAGGTCTCTCACAAGAGCAGAACAAGGAAAACAGAGCAATTGCTTTTGTTTTAACTAACTTTCAATTCTAGTGAGCAACATTATTCAACAACAGATGGGCAGTAAAAACATTGAGACTGTTTTTATTATGAAAGGAAAGACCTACTTTCACTGATCATAAGCCATTGGTTCATTTATATAACATGCCACCAGTGAACTCAAGAGTAGCCTGAGCATTGGAAGAACTCAGTCAAATAGATTACCATTTTATTATATAACAGGTAAAAGTAATCTGTACCGGACCTCTTCAAAGGGCATAAGCTACCAGAGTGAAAATGAAGAAAATGTATCATCAGAATTTGTCAATATTCTACCAGGACAATGGGTCCATGAAGTACCAGGTGGAGGAGATTCTATTTTTTACTGTTTATCTAAATGGTTATATGGGACAATTGAACACCGTAGAAAAAAATAGAAGAAATTATTGATGACATCTTGCAAAATAAGGATTATGGCTGAAGCATGGATCATCAAGTAAAACACCAATTGGCTAAAATTGCCAAAATTCAAGGAGTAAATGTAGAAGTTTATTCTAGAGGCCCCAAACCCCCTTAAATTATTGAATGAAACAAAAAGGAAGAACATTACGTCTTCAGGGTTCATTATACATAACTTGTTGATTCTGTTTATTCTTCGGGCAAATGGAGAGGAGAACCCCATAAAATAGCCCCCTTCATCAGATTCACAGGCAAATGAAAAAATGGGAGAAGTAAATAAGTTTACCTCATATGGCATTCAAGATGACATTCCCAATTATAACTTTGAAGATGCTCCGTCAGCAAGTGGGGAGGGAGCCAAGTTATCACCAAATACTTAAGATATATCATTAACTGAAAGTATAGTGAATCTGTTTCTAATAGAGATAGTGAAAACCCAAAGAAGACAAGGCCCAACATATAAAAAAAAAATAGTACTTGAAGAAATTGAAGAACATCAAATCAGTAATCCATTAATTAAAAGTCTGAAGAAATGTATCCATCAGGGAAGAGTCCAAAATATGTTTCCTAGAAATATAAAATTCTTCAAACCCTTTTATAAAGATCTACAAATCCAAAACAACTTGGTTTATCGCAAAACATTTGATAAATTATATACTGTAGTTACATAAGATTTGGCAATTAAATGGATCATTCAACTTCATACAGAATTTGGTAGGAATAAACTTGCAGCCACAGTTAATCAACAATTTTGGAATCCTGGCATATAAAAAGTTATATCAGATGTTGCCAGCACTTAATCAAAGTCCATTTATAAATTAAGCTCTATAGATCTATTAGCACTGTTAGGAACAAGAAATGGTCAAGTGTACGCATTGGTGGCGATAGACCATTTTTCAAAATGACTGTCCATTGTTTCCTAAAGAATATATGATTGCACAGGAATTAAAGTATCAAGTATTACCTTTTTTACCACATGCCACAGAAAAGATCTTAAGTGACAATGGCAGAGACTTCATTAGCCCTGAATTTAAGTGTTTTACATGAAATGGGGATATAAAGTACATTTTAACCACACTATATATTGTTGTCCTTTATCCAATGGAGCAGTAGAAAGTGCAAATAATAGCTTAATTTAACAATTAAGACTAGCTGCACAAGATCTTTTCCATTGGGACCAAAATCTACCACATGTGGTTAGTCTTTACAATAATACCTCTCATTCAGAAATTCAATTGACACCAGCTGCCTGTATTCTTTACCAAGTCCAGTATTGGGATAGGGCCATTGGAGGTATCAACCATATCAAAAGAAGTGGCAAATGGTCCTGCTGAAAACTCAGATACCAACAACAACCCTAGATAAATTTCAACTAAGGTATACATGACCTTAGAAAATTGAGGTAAATGCCAATGGTCTCACTTATACCATCAAGAAAGAGTCAAGCCATATCCATTAGTGAGTACACCAATGACAATTACATCCTTGGAGAAAATCCCCATTCTATCTAAGAAATAATGAGGATATAGAAGAGTCTACCAACTTAGAAAATCTAGAATTGAAAGCATCTCAAAATGCTCCATTAGAAAATTTAGAAGATGAAAATGAAAATAATTTTGAAGGGTTTGACTTTTCTTATTTTCAATGTTGGGAATGTGGGAGAAATTTTCAGAGTTTACTGAAAGGAAACACCCAGAAAATGGTGCAACTGGCCATGCATTAGGGGTGTGTAATGAGACTTGCCTAACTCATTCCCGAAAAATTTTAATTATAATTAAAAGGGAGAAATAAACAAACCACCTTGGACATATTTTTATTGAAATGCTCTGTAAATGAAAGTGAGAAAAGCATGGTAAAAAAGGCAAAGATCAGTGAAGATGATTAAGTTAAGCGATAAGTGATATAAAGAAATATTGTAGCAATTCAGTTTAGCAATAGAGTGTAGCATTAAGTGTGTAGCAAGTAAGTTAAGTTAAATGATTAAATGATAGAATTTTTGATGAGTGAAAGTGATTGAAAAGGTACAAAATGAAACCAATCCTCCAATCTCCTCTACCCTCTGCCAGTATCTTTGTCTGATCTCTAAGGTAAATACACTTTATAAAACTAGTTTATTTCTTTACATTCTCTTTTATTATGGTTTTATACATTATTTTTTATTTATAAATACATTTATCTGATTTAAAAACATGTATTAAAAAATTGGGTGTTTAAGGGGGCTGGAACGGATTAATGGCATTTCAATTAATTTCAATTTTAGAAATTGATTTATAATAATAATAATAATAATGATAATAATAAATTTCTTATAATGCATTCTTCAAGGCCAGAGGCCTTCACAGAGTGCACGTTCGGCTGTGGGCTAAGATCAGGTGGGTGAGTAGGCAATCCTGAACAGATGCATTTTCAGGAGAGTCGCTTGAAAGTGGTAAGTGAGGCAGCAGATCAAATTTCAGCTAGAAGAGCATTCCAAAGCTTGGGGGCACAGACTGAGAAGGAGCGGTCGGCCATTGAGCAGAGGGACAAGCGAGTATTTATGAGAGGAGCATGAGATGACCAAAGGGCCCAAGGGGCGAGACATTGGGAAAGGGCAGAGGAAAGGTAGGTTGGGGCCTTTTGGTGAAGGACCTTGAAAGTGAAGAAAAGAATCTTGAAATGAGAACGATATCTGACAGGTAATCAGTGCAGTTCCTGAAGCAGGGGCTTAGAAGGGGAGAAGCGAGAGCAATGGAGGAGTAGTTGGGCAGCGTAGTTCTGGACTAGCTAAAGGTGACATAGAGAGGAAGATGGTAGATTTACACTAAGAGTTACAGTAATCAAGGCATGGACAGCAGTCTCAATACTTTGGCTTAGTGAGGGTGAATGTGGGAGAAGTTACAGAGGAAACAAAGGGAAGATTTCTAACAGAGTCAGAGAAAACGACAGAGTTTCCACCCAGAGGGAGGGGATTTAACTTTGTATACTAGAGCGAGGGTACCAACCAGAAGAACTTCAGTTTTGGAGTGGTTAAGTTTGAGGAAGTTAGCAGATAGCCAGTCTGAGATAGAAGAATAGGCAGATAGGAGGTCACAGATTGAGTGGGCAATAGTCGAGGGGGAAGAGGAAATAAAGATTTGAGTGTCATTGGCATAGAGGTGGAAAGATAGACCACGATTACGTAGGAGGGAACTAAGAGGGAATAGTTTGGTCACAGAATGAATTAAACTTGTAAGTCAAGGTACCACTGTATATATTATCGCCCACCTGGTGAGTGCCAACTTTGACATAAGTTGTACTAATTGTCATACTACAACTTTTAAACAAAGCATATATATAAACTTTGACCATGTCCAATCTATTTTAAACAACCTCTCAAGTAACTAGTGTTTTTTTTTTTACAATTTATATCTAGCATGAATGGAAAGCAAAATATAGCAGATGAAACAATTTAAGCAGTGATTGTTGATACATACTCAGATAATTTCTCTATAAATACAAAGAATAAATAAGTACTCAAATTCTTCAAGTGAGAATTATATGAAAAAATATAGTACTATCAAAAACTTTAGGCAAGGAATAGAGTAAGTGGCTGAGAGTGGCAAGATGCTTGAGAGTTCAGATTAAATGAATCATAGATATGAGGGAGTTTGCTGTACTGTAGTAAAATGTAAAAAAAATAACATATTTGAAAATAAGCATGCGGAACAGCATCAAGAATATATTTATCAATGAGAGACAACTCAACACAATAAAAGGTGCTGAGTAACTAATGCCACATATTGCTAAAGAGCTAGGAATCATGAATTTTCTGATAGAGGGAAGATAGTTACTTAATTCAGCAGACCAATGATGGAAAAAGCTCACAAAGTGCATGTGAGTCAAAGTTATGAAGATACACCCAAAAAGGAAAGGTGAAAAATGATTCTGAGCACTTTTGTCTTTATTCTTAAAGACTTTTTCGAGGAATGAACAAGAGGCAGGACATACATTGCCTTAAATAGTGGAAGACTGGATTAGACTACCCACCTCTGAATCCTAATTAGGGGCTACAAAATCCTTAAACAACTTTATTTGAGATTTTATGTATGTAGTGATAATGGGGTCTACCATGAACAAACCAGGGCTAATGTTGAAATTTTGAAATGTGTTAATGGAGATACATTCTAATATATTTCTCGAAATATAATTACTGCATTTTATGACTGGCTTGGCACTATTTCTGTCTTGATAGACTATAGATGATTTATAGAGGCCTGAATATGAAATTGTTGATTGACTGAAGTTGCATTATCCAGTAAAAGGGTTAAACAATAAAAATAGATGTAAAAATTGTAATATGAATATATAAGGTTGAATAATTTGGGTGTATAAGTTAATAAATAATCAGTATTGTAGAGGGGAAAAAAGTGATTGATAGTTATAGTAAACAATGGGGAATTAGTGATTAATCAGGTAATCTTAGAAAAAAAAAAAATAGTAGTGGTTTTACTTCAGATCTGTACTCATTTAAAATACTTTTCATTTTTGAATGGAAACCTACAGTTTAATATGGGATCTGAATCATTGGTATCTACATCAAACAGCTGTCGCAATGAAAGTAATCTGAATTGGGACTCCATTTGGTAACTTCCCATACCTGATGTGGTTTAACTTTGCTGTAGCAGTGATTCCACTTGGCTAGGCCCACTCTGAGAAAATTAACTAATCTATAATTGATTCTATTTGCTCATGGTTTTCTCTCAAAGGATTCTTTCCCTTTACATTATAATATGGCACACTATTGGATAGTTTGACAATGATAGAATGAAACCAAAAGATGATAAAAATTAAAGTGTTGGATTGTTTTTAACTTCCAAATAAACCTAAAAACAATTATAATTATCATATTCTATCAGAGGGAAAGGATAAAGGTACCTACATACTTGTTATGCAATTCCGTTACACTATTCACTCTGTTATGTGAATATTGAACAATCTCAGAAAATAAAAGTGCATAAGCTGTCAAACTAACTTCAGTTTTACCTCTGCTGAGGGACTTATCTAAAATGCTAGGTCTTTGTTTTCCAATATTCATATTGATAAACTTGCATTCAAATATTTGCTCTCTGAAATCAGAAGGTTTTTTTTAGTATACATCTTTGTCCAACTTGAATAGACTGCATTTTCTTATAAAATATTGATATATAAACATAATACAAGATAATTAACAACACTAATAGTTTTTAATGGTAAGAAAGCAACTGCTGGTTACAACACAGTTTTAAAAAGAAAGGAAAAGAACAAGATCTAGAAAACCACAGCTGTCAAATCCAGTATCGGATTAAAAGAAAAAATTGCACTAGAAAATTTTAAAGAGAAATTCCTACTATAAAAGAAAAGGATACTAATTGAAGCAATAAGGAATAGTATGGTTAATGGTTAGAAATGCAGTAAGAGAACAAAGCACCACAATTCAAAATAACATTGTTGCGGTGGGATCCAGAGTCCCCAGCCAAAAATTCATGCTGCACCAACAAGGTCCACTCAGTGGTTCAAGGAGAGAATATTGAGGAGAGTGTTTAATTTTAATTTTATTATAATATAATAAATAATAAAAACTACCAAAACCTTAGCAATCACAGTCCCCCCCCAAAACAAAAAATATATATCATAACTAACTCTATAATTTAAAAAGGATTTTTTTTAGTATTTGAATAATAATTTCATCTTAGTTTGATTATGACTTATGTTTTTTTATCAGTTATTTCTAATAATTCTTTTATAATATCTAAAAAAAAAAATGGTGAAGTTCAGAAATAAATATAACTATCAAAATTTTGTGAATTTTTAAAAACCTAAAGAGTTACAAATGGTGAAGTTCAGGAAATTTATTTTTATATATCTTATATAACTATTTTAGCAACATGATATTTTGAAAAGGGGGAAATTTAGTTTAGAGTTCCTTTTTAATCTTAGTAGTGAAGCGCAAGCTCCCTCTGTAGGGGGAAGTGGCGAAACCATTGCCTGGTAACCTTATATCCTAAATTAAAAAATTATATATATATACACTAATGTACAATCGAGATAGCCTTACAACACTATTGGCCAATGTATATAGGGCCTCACAAAATACCTTGGCCACTGAAAAAGAAGTCATGCAAAATATCAGGAGTGATGGGTGAACCCTTTTCTAAATGTTCAGAGAGCTTGCAAGTTGGGGAATACGGGAGGTGTGCCCACTTTCTGCGAGATTCAGAGGAGTCCGGGACTTGGCAAGGCTGACTGCCCGTTGGGTCCCTAGAAACCTCACGCCCTATAATCGACTTCAACATCGTCAAAGTTCCTTAGTCCCAATTGCTGTGTTGGAGTAGGTGAGGCTCTAGCTCCAATTACTGCTTGGAGACTGGGAGGCTCTTTCTAAGGTCTACACCTTAAGGTAAGTGCATGCGCGCGAAGGTTAGGACTGGCTTCAGCCCTCTCTAAAAAGCCAGATGTCACTCACCTTATCGGTACCAAAGAGCTGGAAAAGAGAAGGCATATTCAGTCACCGATTCACTGCCACACTCAAATATCCTTGCACCTACACTCTCTCAACCACACTTTCAGGCCGGAGTAACACACCTATTCTCCTTCCACTAGGCTCTTCGCTATTCTCTGATCACCTCAGGCACTTTAATACCTCTTCCCATTCATAGTCAAGGTAACTTGCACTCTCTCTTCAAGGCCATGTTCACACAATACATTCAACAAACACTTCTGCAGCATCTAAACCTTCATCTTCACCAACAGGAACAATTTCTTCGCAAATATCATTAATCTCTCTTCTTACATAATTCTTCTCAATCAACCAATTATAATGCACACCACTCAAACATTGCAGATGCAACTCACACCAATTCTCTCAGTCTACACCTTTACCACAATACATCACTGGCTTCATCAGACCATAATGCGCATATACTCTCACACCAAACAGCTTACCCAGTATGGCTAACACTTCCTGAAACATCATCACTTCTGGCATACACATACTTCTCAACTTTTTTTCTTAACCTACTTGAATTTTCCATTCCCAATTGCTCTGGTCTTTTACTCGCTTCTTCCATAACCACCTTTCGTAATGCATTCACACTTTCTGGCACTTTCTTAAGCAATCCATCTTTCATCAAGTCTCGTAAGCCATACAACACACTTTTGAACATAGAATCACCTCCAACTTTACATTTCCTTCCAAAAACTAGACCCGCTGGATTTATGCTTACAGTCTGGCTCTCATGATATCAAATCAGCAATCACATTCCTTTCACCTGGCAAATACTCAACCACAAAATCAAAATCACTCAAATCTTCCATCGTCCTTGCAAGCCTACTATCAACTAACTATCAAATAGACTAGTGGCTGGTGATCTGTTTTCCCTACAAACTGTACTCCATACAGAAATGGTCGTAATGACTTTAGACAGAATCTTAACGCAGCCAACTCTCTTTCAATCATTGAATATGCATGCTCTGCCACACTAAACGCCTTGGAAACATATGCAATTACTGCTTCCTTTCAACCCCATTCACAACCTGATCTTGCATCAAACATCCACCCATCAAATGACCACTTGCATCTGTAGACACTTCAAGCATTCTTACATTTGTTCCATATGCTGGATACACAAGTTCCACATCTTTTGCAACTTCCACTTTTAACTTTTCAAATGCCACATTCATAGAGTCATTCCACTTAAAAAATACTTTCATTCCATACATACTGTACACACATTCAGACACAACACTCATAGGAAATTTGTCTTTCAACATTCGTTCATTCACTCTTCTATAGTCAATACACAGTCGCAAACATCCATCTGGCTTTCATACAGGTACAATCGGACTATTCCAGGCACTCACACTTGGCTCAATTACACCAATTCTCTCTAATTCCTCACACTGTTCCTCGATCTCTTGAGCAACAGGGGGAGGGAAATGACAAGGCCTTTGATAAATTGGCGTATCATTGCTCAAAATTATCCTGAACTCAGGCAAGCGAGCATTGCCAAAGTCTTCATCCCCTTGACTCGAGGCACCTCTCCTATTCCACAACATCCTGTAAACCTTTTGCTTCTCACATTCACTCAACTTTTCTTCCATTTTTCCATGCTCAATCAAATCTTCATACTTCCAAATATTTGACGTTACACTCACATTCACCACATGTGTATCATTCTCCATATTTGTTTTCTACATGTACCCAATGCGATCGGACATGTTAACGGCAAGCTTGCGGTTATGAGAAGATTTTTTTTTATGCTTACTGGTGAGGTATTTGAGGCAGAGTTGTTATTTATTGCTTATAGGGGTGTACTGGTCATATCTATATTTATTGCTTATAGGGGTGTACTGGTCATATCTATATTTATTACTTATAGGGGTGTACTGGTTATATGTATAAGAGAATATCTAAAATGTCTCAGAGATACATGACAACAAGGTGCTCTTCTAGAGGGAGTGGTACAACACATAGGCAGGTTGAGAGAGTGTTTAGCCCACAATTACATCAGAAGAAACCAAGCAATAGAGCCACTAACAAAATAACTACATTAAATAAACAAGGTGGGAGAGGGTATTACTCCCCAACACAGCAATTTAAGCAACAAGAGTCCAAGAGAATAACTGATGTCAAACAAACAGCAGCAACAGAAATGAGTCAGACTCAGCCTCAGGACAAGTCTGTCAAGAAAGTAGGCCAGCAGGATGATGATAACAACTACAAGTCACAAAACCTTTGGAGATGATCAATGTCTAGGGGAAGTCAGAGGGTGCATATATCAACCAGATGAACATTCAGAACTGTGCGACTGGATTAAATGCGATGGATGTGTTGAATAGTTTCATTGTGAATGTGTGGACATGGCCAAAGAAGTACTAGCCTATTTTCAATGCCAAAATAAGCCTTTCTTATGCATTCCGTGTTCAGGAGATGTGCCAAGCCTATTTAAAGCTAAGGATTTTTTGAAGGGTCTAGGTGATAAAATGTACAGAATGGAAAAACAAATAGAAGATGTTAATACTAGAGTGGGGGTACTGGAAGAAAAAACTGACTATAAAGTAAATGAAGAGTTTAAAGAGGTTGTGTGAAAGCAGATAAATGAGTTCAAATCAGATGAAGAGAAAGCCTACAGAAAGTCAAATCAAATAATCAAGGGTATGGATGAGGCACGGGCTACTGAACCTATGGCTAAGAAAGCTGAAGATACTCAAAGAGTAAGAGAGGTGATAAAGAACCTGGGTATTGATGATCCAGTTGAAATTAGGTCCACAACCCGCCTAAACCCACCACAAGTTTAGAAACCACAGGATGTACGATGTAACAAACCAAGATTTTTCAAAGTAGTTCTTGGAAGTGAAGAATTGAAATGGAAAGTACTGAAAAAAATGCAAGGAAGTTAGTGGAAATGCAGCATCTGCTAAGGATGGACTTCAAATAATGCCAGATCATTCTTTCAAGGAGAGACAAGAGTATGCAATTTTAGCCAAAGAACGTGATGAAAGAAACAAGAACATTGAGGTGACTGAAAACAAGGGAAAAAAGTGGGTAATAACTCGAGGAAGACTGAAGCAAATGACCTCAGAGCAGGGGAAAACATAACAGCATTAGGGAGGACCAAGACATCAATCCACCCTACAGAAAAACATGAACCACCAAGAAGCAAGCGTAGTGTTGACAAATCGAGTAGAACAGAGCCAAACTGAATGCCCAATAAACCAGAGTCAGATCGGGAAAATGATGAACATGCAGTAATGATTGATGCCCTTAAATGCATTTACCCTAATGCGGACGGTATCAACACTGCCCGTAAAAGTGATCAACTAGCTTTAATTGTTGATAAGGTGAGACCTCATATTATTTTTATTTCTGAAAGTAAACTAAGGCCCACAGGATTTGTCTGATCAGTGCTTTGATTGTGACTCATATACAGTATTCAGGAAGGATAGAGTTACTGTTCATGGTGATGGTGTAGCTATACTCGTAAGGAAAGATATTCCATCATCAGAGTGCACAAATGAGGCATGGAATAACACAGAAACTGTTACCTGTGTTGCAGAAATTGGGCAAAACAAAATTCTATTAGGATGCAGCTACAGACCGCCGAATGCAACACATGAGTACAATGTAAGCATCAAGCAGACACTTATAGCAATAGGAAATATGCAAGTACATAAAGTGTTATGTGGTGACTTTAATTTTAAGGAAATAAACTGAGAGGATCACTTTGTGGAGGGAGGTGAGGAAAGTGAACAAGCAAAATTTCATGATGCTACATAAGATGCTTTTCTTTATCAACATGTCAGAGAGTTCACTCGAGCAAGAGGAAGTGACACATCTTCATTACTCAATCTCATTTTTACCAAAGAAGAATTAGAGGTAGAGAACATTCAATAAAATGCCCCGATAGGAAATAGTGAACACAGTGTGATAACTTTCAACTACCTGGTGGAAGGAAGGCCAAATGAAGACCAACTGAATTCTAAAAGGTGTTTCTATAAGGGAGACTACACAACTGCGAGAAGACTGTTTAGAGCTGTCAAATGGGAAGAAGAATTCAAGGAAAAATGCAATGAGGACAAATGGAATGTTTTCTTACAGCATTACAATACTGTAATAGACATATGTGTACCACCATATCAAAGAATCTCTACACATGGAGCAAAACCTAAGCCTAAGTGGATGACCCCAAGAGTATTTAGTAAAATTCAGCAAAGGAGGAAGCCTGGATCAACTATAGGGAGAGAAGATCTAGGGTCAGATATGCTTGATACTGCAAGAAGAGAAACGATGCAACCCGTGTAGTCAGAGAGGTGAAGTACAACTTTAAGAAGAGACTATCCAAAGAGGTGAAACAAAACCCCCAAGCATTTTTTGCATATGCATGAAGTAAAGCCAAAATCAAGGAGGAAGTACTTTAACTTAAACATCCAGATGGCTCCTTAACTTTAAATGGAAAGGAGTTCCAAAGAGTTCCAGAAAGTGAAAGTAATGTGCTTGTACCAATAATAAACAATGTGTATCAGGGAGAGGGTCTAGAGGGGTGTGAATTTTCCATTGAAGATGTCAAGACCATGATCAAAAGTCTCAAGGCAGAATCAGCACCTGGTCCTGATGGAGTACATCCCACAGTGCTGAAAGAGTGTGTAGATGACCTGGTGTACCCCCCTCTGGATGATTTACCAGGATTCACTAAATACATGGAAACTGCCTGGTGACTGGACCAAAGCCAATGTTTGCCCCATTTTCAAGAAAGGAGACAGAACAAATCAACTGGTGAGCCTCACTTCGGTGCCATGTAAAGCTCTTGAGAGGGGTCATAGTAGGTCATCTGGAAGATAATCACCTGCTCAAAGACTATCAACATGGTTTTAGGATTGGGAGATCCTGCCTCACTCAGCTGCTGGAGTACCTTGAGGAATTGGAAAATGCGATGGATGATGGAATCAGTGTCGATGTAGTGTACCTCAACTGTCGGAAGGCCTTCGATACAGTTCCCCACAACTGACTACTGGCAAAACTGAAAGCTCTGGGACTAAAGGGAAAACTCTACAACTGGATAAAGGGATTTTTGAAAGACAGGCGACAAAGAGTGAATATTAGAGGTAACTATTCAGAATGGCTACATGTCTGGAGTGGTGTCCCGCAGGGTAGTGTTCTTGGCCCAGTTCTTTTCCTAATTTTTGTGAATGACTTGCTGGAAACTACTCAGTCTGAGGGAAAAAACTGTTTGTGCAGATGATGCTAAAATTTATCAGAGGATCAGGGGTGCAGAAGATGGTGTGGCCCTACAACAGGATTTGAACAAATTGGCAGAGTGGAGCCAGAATTGGTTACTCAAATTCAATGAAGATAAATGCAAGGTCATGCATATTGGCAGAAGTAACTCTGGTTATGAATATTATCTAGGAGCAACAGCACTGAAGGAAACTGATGAAGAAAAGGATCTGGGGATCATCATTACTAACAACATAAAACCATCACAACAGGTAACAAAGGCGGCAGCGAGTGCCCACTCGATGCTTGGACTCTTGAAGAAAACCATGACCTGCCTAGTTAGCATAGCTTGAGTACTGTATTCAGGCTTGGTCACCATATGCCAGAAGGAACATAAGGAAACTTGAACAAGTTCAATGAAGAGCGACCAAACTAGTCCCGAATCTGGCGGAATTGTCATATGAAGAGAGACTTGCCCGGCTGGGTCCCACAATGCTTGAAGAGTGGAGAACCAGAGGAGACATGATTGAAACTTTCAAGATCCTAAAGGGCTTCAACAAGGTTGGTGATGGTAACTACTTACAGATAGCTCAAGACCAGAACATCCAGACTAGAGGACACAGCTTGAAACTCATAAAGCCACATCACAGGACATCAAAAAGGAACAAGTTTTTCAGTTCTAGGGTAATAGATAAATGGAACAGTCTCAGTGAGAGTGTAGTCAGTAGCACAAGTGTTAACATGTTTAAAAATACATATGACCAGTTTGAGACTGAACGTAATTTGAGAAGAGGCACCCCTTATGAGCTGTGACTCTCTTGCCTCTTTATTTTCACTAAGGTAAGCATTCACCACTGTATTTAACACACCCAATTTCTCTCCCACTTGCACTCTTCTCAAACTCTTCCTTTGAAGATCAGGCCAAACTTGTATGCAGACACGCAGATCTTTCATATCAATTACACCATCAAACACATGTACAACTCACCTCAATCGATAGTTCACGGCACTACCATCCAAGACATAAATATTCCCATCATTCTCACTTATCTCAACATCAGAATTCCATCCAATCCTTACACTCAATGTTTCATTCTGCTTGACAGGCACACTCTTAATCACATATACCTCCAGACCTTTCATGATTTCACTCTCACACTTCCATCTGGATCCACATACCATTGACACTTCATACTTCCATTCTTCTTACATTCAATCATCTCTACATCAGGGTGAATCACAATATCATTCACTCTCAAAAACTTATAACCTAACATGTTTTTCTACTTGTTTGCACCTTCTACTACACAAAATTCATCCTCATTCATTCAGACACCTGCAATCAAAACACTCTCTCTAAACCTCACAACAATTGGCACATCCTGCTCACCTAATCCAGTCAAATGATATCCACGATCCCCAACATCACTTACTTTCATTCCTACAAATGCTTCATAGTATACCACATTCACCTTACATCCTTTATCAATCAATGCACTTACTTCTCATTCTCCACACTTAACTTTAACACACATACACCTATTCACTCTCTGACCCCAATTCACTCCACGATTTGACAATCCTTCTCTCACATTCATTACTTGCACTCGCAAGAATTCACCAGAAGGAACCCCTTCATTCCTTAGTTTCCTTGAGTTGTATCATGTCAATTAATCACATCATTCCCATCCATTCTTTCGTTCACGCGTCTATCACCAGTCCTACACAACCTTGTCGCATGACCTACCATTCCACATTTACCACAGGTAGTTCTTGGACTGGCCCACATCCTAACATAATGCCCTATCTGCCGACAATTACCATACACTCAAGGTCTGTGTTGGACCTCTCCTCGGGAGCATCCCGACCACAACACGCATGCAGGTTTTCAGCCCACAGTCATCCAAGGTACCCATGACTGTGTGGAGGATTTTATCCATAGGGCATGCCCTACCTCCTCTCAGGTAGAGGGCATTGCCACTTACCATCAGAGCAACGATTGAGCTCTCAAAAATCTGAGATTTCTCCGCCTCTACACTGCGATGTGGTGGTTACCCCATCCTGCAAGGCAGCTTACCTTCACACTAGTGCAAAGGCAGGCCGCTAGCAGGGACTGCAGACCCCTGCTTGAGAATCACCAATAAGGGTGACCCTTGGACATTTGTCTGCAGATGACTGAGTCTTCCCTTTTGGAAGCAACTTGTCATTTTCCATTTTTTCTCTATATTTTTCTTCATCTGTTTCTTGGTTTCTAATTGCTCTTCTTTCCTTTCTTCTTTTTGGCTCTTTGAGCCAGTCCTGCAGCAGAAGACTCCTGCTCTTGGACGTCGGAAGCCTTCTCTCCTTCGCACTTGCACCTCTCTGTTTTTAAGAGGTGAACCTCCCTTTTGAGGAGGAAGTTCTCCTCTCTCAGTTGAGCGATGCTCTCGCCCAGGCACTTCTCCAGTTCACAGAAGTCACAGACACTAACAGCATCTGTGAGCTCCTCACAACTCCGGTAACACTTCAATTTCAGGGCGCACGGTAGGTGGCACTGTTTATAGGCTACAATATATGTCTTATGATGTCAGACAGTAGCGGCAGATGTGAACAATTACGGCGTTATATTTTTTTGTATATGAGTATATAGTGGGAAGGCTGCACCCCCCAGACCCCCACAATTGATTGAAACTCAGGATCATCGCAAGGTAGTCCCCCCGCAGTGATATCTCCCCGATGAGCAGTCCCCTTGAATTTACTGGGGGGTTTTCCCAACAGTTTTTTACTGGCAGAAAAACCTAACCTAATGGCAAACAATACTTACTTTTATAGGTTTCTTGATTAGTTTATGCACCTATAATTAATCTAAAAGTTTTTTGCAGTCATGCAAAATAAACCTGAATTTGAATAACGAAGAAGCACAACTAGAGCACAAAAAAGCCATAACAAAAGAGAAACAAATGCTAAGCGGGTTCTATTTATAGCTACAACATTGCCAGTAAGAAGCTGTTATCATTCACTGAGAAACAAAAAATATGAAAACAAAAAAAAGACAATAAAATATATCAAGAAACCTTAACTAACTTAGAAAAACTATAAACGAGCAGAAGTGCAGATATTTAGTAAATAATACAGACTAAAAGTAACAAATCCCCAAAACAACAAAAAAATATAACGCCATGATTGGTCACATGTGAAGCTACCGTCTGATGTCATAAGAGATATGCTGTAGCCCCAAATTGTAGCCTGCTAACAGCGCCACCTACTGTGCGCCCCAAATCTGAAGTATTACCACAACTCCTACCCCCAAAGTCTTCACTCCATCTATAAACTTTGCAGATTTTGAAGGTTAACTTGCGGAACGGAGGACCATACTTAAGAACATAAGAACATAAGAAAAGAAGGAGACTGCAAAAGACCATTCATGGCCTACACTTGGCAGCTCCTGTTCCAGTCAACACACAAAAGATTTCTTACCAGAGAAAAGTCATCAACATTGTCACCCTTTACAGGAGTTCGTCAGATCTAATCTACAATATACATAAAATGCATCCAGAGGATTATGTCCATTCATGCAACCGCAAAATATAATCTCCCCCCTCCTTAGAAAAATATATACATATGTACATAAAAAAAGTCAGTCCTATCTAGCAGCTTCATCCATATATTTATCTAATCTATTCTTAAAACTACCCAGAGAGGAGGCTTCTATCACATGTCTAGTGAGCCTATTCCATTTATCTACCACACGATTTGTAAACCAATTCCTCCCAATCTCCTTCCTAAACCTATACTTATCAAGCTTAAACCCATTGCTATGTGTCCTGTCATGTTCACTAAGTATAAGAACCTTACCCAGATCCCCTTTATTATATATATCCTTTTACCCATTTGAAGACTTCAATCAATTCCCTTCTGACTCTTCTCCTTTCCAATGTATGTAGATTTAGTTTTCTGAGCCTTTCAGCATAAGGTAAGTTCATTAGCCCACCAATCATCTTTGTCACCCTTCTCTGCACAGACTCAAGCAAATCAATATCCTTCCTATAATATGGTGACCTAAATTGTACTGCATAGTCTAGATGAGGCCTAACTAGCGCCAGATACAGTTTTAGAATGACTTCAGCACTCTTATTGCTTACACTCCTCCTGATGAATCCCAATATCCTATTAGCTTTATTCTTAGCATTTAGACATTGCTTTCTAGGACGAAGGTCTGAACTTACCAAAATACCCAAGTCTCTCTCACAATCAGTCCTCCCTAAAATTCTGCCATTTAATTTATAACTATTCAATGGATTATTTCTACCTATACTAAGTACACTACATTTGTCTATGTTAAACTTCATTTGCCATTTCTCGGCCCAATTGGACAGAATGGTCAATTCCTCCTGCATTACAACAGCATCAGAATCAGCCCTAATGGCCCTACCTAGCTTAGTATCATCAGCAAATTTACTCAGGTCACTACTTATACCTATGTCAAGATCATTAATATAAATTAAGAATAGCAAGGGACCCAAAACAGATCCTTGAGGAACTCCACTGCTAACACACCCCCACTCAGATTTAACTCCATCTATACTAACTCTTTGCTGTCTGTCACCAAGCCATGACTGAATCCACCTAAATATACTGCCATCGATCCCGTGTGCTTTAACTTTGGAATGTTAATCATCTGACCTGTAATTAATTGCTCAATTATTCTTTCATACTCCTCTTCAATTGTAATCTCTTCCTCCTGGTGATTATTGTCTCCACTAACTGATATCATTGAATCTATTCCTGATTTGATTTCATTGCCTGGTTTCTGTACAACTGCCTCCAGGTAAGTCCTTAGCCCATTATAATTTGCTCTTCTAAAGTCAGGAATTTTAACATTGTTCATGCTACTATCAATACCATTCCATTTCATCTTGAATCTAATTTTACAATGGTCACTATTACCCAAATTTCCTCCAATCTCAATATCCTTAATAACTTCTTCCCTATTTGTCAGAACTAAATCCAGTATATTATTACCTCTAGTGGGTTCGTTAATAATCTACCTCAGAAAATTATCTTGGACAACATTCAAAAATTCCTCAGCCTCCTGATCACTCACAAGAGCTTCCCAGTCTATATTTCGGTAATTAAAATCGCCCATTATACACACATGCTTACTTCTACATGCCCGTTCTATCTCCTGCCACAGAAGATTTGAAGCTTCCTTACTAAGATTTGATGGTCTGTATAATAATCCTATGAAAAGCTTGTTTTTACCTTCCTTTACATTTAGCCATAATGACTGTGTTATCATCTAATTTAAATGTACTGTTTACACAACACTGGAGATTGATTGATTTAATCTGTTTTATAGGTGCTGAAACCCTATAAGGATTATTGACACCGTGAAATTACAGTCAAGATAGTCACCATCACCTCTTCAGTCTAGGGACTCCACTCCTAGACACTCAAGAATAAAGAGAAAGGTGGAGTCTGTTAGTATGGGAAGATAAGCTAAACTAGACGGTGCCAACAGTTACACAATTGTGTATACAAATACTCATATCTATATATGTACATAAATGGATATACAACCTGAAAAAAAAAAAAATAAAATAAAAATAATAATAACAAAAAAAAAAATAAATAAAATCAAATAAATTAAATGTGTCTATATAATGATGTATCTCTTAGAAACTTTAGTACTAGTTCAAATGGGACTGAGGAATTTAGGACAGTAGCATATGAAAATCTTAAGTTGTTTTCCAAGCAGAAATTTAATAAGGGTTTACGACTTAAAGCATATTCAGGGCATTGAGTTATAGCATGTTCTGGGGTAAGTTGTGTATTGCATTTTCCACAAAAGTGGAAAAGTGATGGATCAAAGAAGTAGCCATGGGATAGTCTACTGCAACCTAATCTTAGTCTAGTTAGTACGATACTGTCACGACGTGACATTCTATAAGGTCTGTTATTGTTTAAATTAGGAATTATTTGCGGGAGAATGCCAATATTTTGGGACCATTCATTTTGCCAGAGGTTGAAGACTGAGGGCTGCAGCATGCCTATCATTTCTGATACTGAGAACCCCAGGTGTGTCGTATTAGCATTGTGTATTGCTGCTTTAGCTGCTGTGTCAACCACTTCATTATCTTTTATACCTGCATGACTAGGAACCCATAAAAAAACAGCTTCCAGGTTGATTTTATGTATATAGTTAATTATACGGTGGGTTAAGTAGTGACTTTTTTGTTCTTTCACAGCTAGCAAACCTGATAGGGAGTCTGAAACTATGAGTAGTTTACAGTTGTCTAGTTTTTGATTTATGTACTTGAGTGAACTCAATATTGCATATAACTCAGCAGTAAATATAGAGCAGTGATGGGGCAGTTTGAAGGTCTTTATGGTTTCCCTCCAGATAAAAGCACATGCTACTCCTTCATTACTTTTGGAACCATCTGTGAAAGTTACATTAAAACCTGAGGATTTATATAACTCAATTAATTCTAAGGACAATGTTTGGTAAATACATGAAGGAGTGTTGTTCTTAGGGTATGCAGTTAATGAGAGGTTAAAGTGAACTTTAGTTAGTGTTATATAGCAGTTAGATATTTTTATGGTGTTTAAATCAATGGGGTCATATCCTAAGTTCATTATATATTTTTTAATCCAACCACAAAAAGGTTTTGGATGAGGCCGAAGGTCATAGAAATTATACCAAAAGAATTGTAAAATACATATACGTGTGGGGTGATTTGCAATACTGAGTACTTTAATACCATATCTTAGCCCTAGCAATATCCTACGAAATTTAAGAGGCATTATATTAGCTTCTGCCTCTAAAAAATCAACTCTGGTACAATTTAATGCACCTATAGCTAGTCTAATACACTTAAATTGTATTCTATCAAGTTTTAATAGGTTGCTTTCTGATGATGTATGGTATAGGAAAGAGCCATAGTCTATTTTACTTCTAACAAGGGATTTATATATATGTAATAGATGCATTCTATTTGATCCCCAGTTTGTATTTGCAAGATATTTTAGGAGCAAAATGCTAGATATACATTTCTCTATTAATGACGTAATATGAGCTGTCCAAGTTAGTCCCTGATCTAATACCATGCCCAAGTATTTATGAGTTTGCATGTAATTAATAGGGTAATTTAATATTATCAGTTCTGGCAAGTTATGTTTCCTAGGGCGTTTTGTAAAAATTATACACTTAGTTTTAGTAGGAGAAAAGGTGGTGCCCCATTTTTGTGACCAGTCAGATATAGAATCCATGATTTTTGCATCTGGTTATGCATTTGATCCAAGTTTTCACCAGATAGCCACACTGCAATATCATCAGCATACAAGGCATGGTTTATGTCTAAATTTTTGAATAAATCATTTAACATGATTGAAAATAGGAGTGGACTTATAACGCTGCCCTGTGGTAAGCCGATTTGTACAGCAAATTTTTCTGAAGGGAGATTAGCTATAGAAACTCTTATAATTCTAGAGGAAATGAAATTTTTAATAAAGTTGGGGAGGTGGCCACGTAAACCCATCTTGTATAGTTTTTTATAAAGACCATGGTGCCAAATGGTATCATATGCTTTTTCAATGTCCAGAAAGATTGCCATTACATATTTATTGCAGAGGAACGCTTCCCTTATGTCACATTCTAAGCGTACCAAACTATCCATAGTTGAGAAGTGCTTTCTGAATCCACTTTGGTAGTATGATAAGTACTTTTTTTCATTAAGGTATTTCTGTAATCTAATGGTCAATATTCTCTCTAATGTCTTGCATAAGCAGCTTGTCAAGGCTATAGGGCGGTAAGAAGATGGTTCCTGACTTGGTTTCCCTGGCTTTAAAATAGGGATGAGTAAACTCTCTTTCCATGTATCTGGATAGGTATTATTTAGAAATAGGTGATTGTATAAATTTAAGAGATTATGTTTATTTAGGTTACTAAGATTTGCTAGGAAGGGATATATTATGTCATCCATGCCAGGAGAGCTTGGTTTGTTTTGGGGAATAGCTTTTTCTAATTCATATAATGTAATTGGGCAGTTATATTCCTCATTGTTAGATACCCCAAATGAAATTTCATTAAATTCAGCCTCCACCATAGTGTATACAAAGGGTTCTATGTAGGAGTGAATACTGCTAATAGTAGCAAAGTGGCCGGCTAATATTTGGGCAGTCACAAATGGGTCAGAAGTAAAGTTACTGCCAGATTTTAATGTGACGAGTGGATGGGGTTTATGTCCTTTTGTAAGTCTCCCTATCTTATCCCAAACTTCTGCTGTATGAGTGTTATGATTAATAGTTTGTACGAACCTTCTCCAAGAGAGACGTTTCGATAATCTAATTACCCTTCTGGCTAAGGCTTTAGCTTTATGATATAACAGTAAAGACTCTGGATTCATGTACTTCTTAAATAGTTTATAGGCTTTTTTTTTAACTTTTATTGCATAGGCACAACTATCATTCCACCAGGGATTGTTATATTTAGGGAATATTCTTCTGTATGACTTTGGTATGGTTTTGGCTGCACATTTGGTGATAGCAGAGGTTACTAGAAGGCAAGCATCATTTGCATTAAGTGAAATATTGACTTTTGGAATTTGTAGCTCTTGATGAAATTTTTTTAAATTACCTTTATATAGCCATTTGGGCCTGGTATTATACTTCATTTCATACATCGTTTCCATAATTATGGGGAAGTGGTCACTATCATAAAGATCTGGTAGTACTTTCCACTCTAAGTTTAGTTTTAAAGAATGGGAGCATAGAGATATATCTATATGAGAAAAGTGTCCTCTAAATTCATTGCAATAGGTTGGGGCCTTTGAGTTTAGGATGTATAAATTTGCTTCTTCAATAAAATCTGTTATTTTATTTCCTCTAGGACAGCATTCTGATGAGCCCCACAGGTAGTGATGTCCATTCAAATCTCCAGATATTAATACTGGTGGAGGAAGTTGGTTATAAAGATTCATTAAGTCTTGTGTAGTTAAAGGAAATCTTGGAGGTATATAGATTGAACAAATTGTGAATTTTAAAGATGGTAAATTAATTCTAGCTGCTATAGCTTCCAGATCAGAGGTGATATTTAAAGTTACAAATGGTACCCAGGAGGCTATGGCAAGTAGAACTCCTCCTCCATTACGGCTTCTATCTTTTCTTAAGATGGAATATCCTTTTAAAGAAATGTTTTGCTCTATTCCTAACCTTGTTTCTTGTAGCATTACAATTGATGGGGAATATTCATTTAAGATCATCTGCAAGAATGGTAACCTAGTTGTATAACTGCGTATATTCCACTGACATATTCTAAAGTTCATTATCTATATATAATTTAAACTATTAATCACCAAATAATATTCTGTAACCATCCCTTGAATCAATTTTTTTTGTAAAGCCCATTTTATTAAACACTATAGCCATTTTGTTAACTGCCTGTTTAGGGGCAATGTTTGCTTCCATGATTTTCTTATATTCTTTAAGGATAGACCATAGGTATTCATTTGAGACATCTACATTATCAACATTTTGAGAGTTTTGTTTATCTTCATTATTAATACTTTTTGCAGGTAGAGATTGTGGTCTAGTAATGGGTAGGTCACATTGTGTTTCTTTTGTAGCTTTTTCAGTTATAGTTTTTTTCTTGTTATTTGTATATATGTCACTTGCATTTATAGGATGATTTTTGAAATATACCTGTCGAGCTTCCAAGAAGGATAATTTTTTATCAATTTTTAAATGAATAATTTCTTTCTCCCTGATCCACACAGGACATTCCTTAGAATTTCCTAAATGGTTGGGAGAAGAACAGTGAATACATTTAGGAGCCTCCCTTGGAGCGATACAATCCTGAGAATTATGTTGCTCATTACAATAAAGACATCTAGATTTATTTGTACAGGTCCTACTTCCATGTCCAAAATGCCAGCAATTAAAGCACATCAAGGGATTAGGGTAGTGGTTATCAATACTGAACGTAAGGTATCCATAATATAATTTAGAAGGCAAGACATTTCCAGCAAAAGTTAATACTAACAAGGGGGTAGGGATTCGGGAAGGGCCTTTATTGAGGCGTCTAATTTTCATAACGGACTCATTTTGAATTTTTAATTCATTAAGTAATAATTCTTCCTCAAAGTATAGTAGATCAGGTGCATATATGATACCTTGAATAGTGTTTAAATTTTGTGCAACTGAGCATTCTACATTATATTGTCCATTGATAATGGTTTTTGTATTTAAAAGGGCTGTTGTCTGATCTGAGGATTTTGTATGTATTAAGAGGGATCCTGTTCTGCAATATTTAACCTCGATGACAGGGCCATGACAAATGGATTCAACAACTGTTTTAATTGTTAATGGACTTAATTTTGTCAAATTAACTGTTGGAGAACTTAAATATACCCAAGAAACAAATTTGGGATCAATATTCAATTTGGGGTCATTTTTGTTTATGGAAGTCACATTTATACTACCTGTATCATTGATCTTACTTTGTGATGTTACAGGAGCTTTATTACTGTGCGTTGAACTATGATATATAGCAGGGTAATTCGGGTACTTGTTCGATTTCTCTGAACCAGAAGTTGATGGCTGTGAAGAGAAACGAGAGACAGCTTGGTCAGTCTCTTTGATCACTTTGTGTAGTTGTTTTAGAGTAGGATCAACGTTAGGGGATTCGAGATCAGTATTAGAATTAGGTCGTTTTAGTTTAACTCGAGATTTGTCCTTTTGAGACATCTCGAGAGAAGAACGCCCCCGTGCCCTAGGGCACGGGCGACTTTCGTTAAAGAAAAGGTCTTAGGTTATTAAGGCAGTAGATATAAGGAGATAACCTAGGTTAAGCAAAATTCTCACTAAGGTACCTAACGATTAATCACTTATATCAAGCAAGATTTGGAAAGTGTGGAGCAATACAACCTTTCGGGAGAAAGTCTACAGAGGGAATGACACTGGAGATTATCTTTAATATAAATAATAACCCCTCCTCCTCTCTTCCTATTCCTATCTGTATGGAACATGTTAAGGCCCTCAATCTCAACTTCAGGTTTAAAGTACTTCTTCGCGATCTAAAAAACTCTGGGACCATACGCATTAAAAAAGGTTTTTTGTGCCAATTGTGCCACAGCTCCCAACTGAGCAGCACAAGAGCCCCAGTAAACTGGAATCTCTAATTTTTCGACAGGGGTGCTTGAGGTGTAACTGTCGGTAAATATGTAGATTATCGGCGCTAATTGTTTATAGAATAATAATTCGAAAAGGACTCAAACGCGCATAAATATTCCGACACGAGTGAACGATAATATTTACACACAATTTTTTTTCCGGCCGGGCCGCTAATCTACATGTTTACCTAACTGTCTTCCTACTAAGCCCTACTAATCAACTGAAGACGGCTAGACTTAAGCCAAATAGCAAAGCTAATTAATTACCCACGATTCATCCGAGATCTTTAGCTGATCTGGCAACCAGCAAGGCACAAAAGCTCTCTCAGCAAAGAGCAGTTGAGCCTTTGTCGACCAAGTATCGGTCACAGTGGGCTGGTCAGGCCATTACACGTTAGGGAAAAACTTCTAAGGGGTACCTAGCATTTCTCCATTAATCGTAATCCAAACGCCTCAGATCCCTTGAATCTCAGTCTCTTGCAACCTATGAGTGCCCCAAGGCGTTATTAAAAGAGGTTCCAAAGCCTCTTCTCACGCGGCATAAAGTAGCTGGTGAGGACCTTATTACTAAAGAACTTATGCGTAATAGAGATGAATGTTTGTTTTGGGTTAGGTTTTTTTTTGACAGTTGAAGAGTTGGTGAAAGTTAGTACTAACAGAATCGAAGGGATTAGTAGGGGAATGCAAGGAGACGCATCAAAGAAGTGGTAGAGAAGTTTGACAACCCTTAGTCTGGATCCTACTAAAGCTACATTAGTGGCATGGGTGACACTGCTGGACTAAAAGTGCCCCATCTTAACTAGCTTAACTCAAGCAGATGGTGCAAGCTGTCTCCCACGGCAATGTGTGTGTGTGTGTGTGTGTGTGTGTGAGTGAGAGAGAGAGAGAGAGAGAGAGAGAGAGAGAGCTGCAAGGAAAATAAGTACCCTAGAAGATTTTACGGTCCATACAAGGAGGGTACTTTTAGCGCAATCTTCGAAGGTGTCCGTTAGCAACCTCGAAGATCACTCGCGAGGATTTTAACGGCGATTTCGCAAGACTTTATCTAGTCTTAACTTAAACAGGTCTACAGATTCACTGATAACAACTTCCGTCGGAAGTGCAATCCAACTACCGCAGATACTGTAAGTGAAGAATTTACCACACAGATCACGGTGGTATCGCTTCAGTTCAAGTTTAAAGCCGTGATTTCTTGTTCTCCCCTCGCTGAGCGGGAAAATATCCCCGTAGTCGAGTCTGTTGAAGCCTCGAAGTATTTTAAATACTTCGATAAGCTGACCACGTAGTCTCCGGGTCTCCAGCGAGAACATATCTAATTTCCTTAATCTATCTTCATAACTTTTATGTCTGATAGAGGGAATCAGTTTGGTTGACCTGGCTTGCACGCGTTCCAATCTTGCGATGTCTTTTCGGAATGAAGGACTCCAAAATTGTACGGCATACTCCAGGTGGGGTCGGACGAGGGAGTTGTACAGACACAGTACTATCTCCTTGTTCCGATATCCAAACTTTCGCTTTATATACCCTAACATCCTTTGGGCTTTCCTCTCCACCTCAATACACTGTTTCGAGAACTTGAGGTCACTCGTGATAGTTGCACCCAAGTCCTTCTCAGTGTCGGTGGATTCAAGAGCAGTGTCATTAAGGAGTATATGGTAATTAAGGATTTCGGTGGCCGATATGCATCACTTTGCATTTGTTTACGTTGAAGGGCATTTGCCACGTATCAGACCACTCCCCAATCTTCCGAGGATCTTCCTGCAGGCTTGCAGTATTTCAATCCTTTGCAACGTTCATACCAAGCTTGGTATCATCGGAAAATTACGAAATCTTCGCAACCATTTCACCATCCATGTCGTTGACGTAGATGATGAATAGTAGTGGTCCCATGACAGAACCTTGAGGCACCCCGGGAGTAACAGGCACCCAACCAGAAACCTGTCCATTCACCACCACTCGTTGTCGTCTGCAATTAGCCAGTTCTCGATCCAGCCGGCAACTTTTCCGTCTATTCCCAGCGCTCGCACTTTCCGGCGAAGGCGGCGGTGTGGTACCTTATCAAAGGCTTTCTGAAAGTTTAAGTAGACCACATCCACCGCTCTGTCCCAATCGTGCTCACTGAAGACGAAGTGGAATAATTCCACAAGGTTCGTCAGGCATGACCGTTGCCTTTGGAAGCCGTGCTGGGAACTCCTCAGTAGCAGGTTTGACTCTAAATGCGACGTCATTTTGTCCACCATGATGCTTTCCATGAGTTTACCGACTATCGAAGTCAGACTGATAGGTCGGTAGTTCGACGCTTGGCTACGGTCTCCTTTCTTGAAGATAGGAGTCACCTCCGCCTCACGCCAGTCTCTAGGAACGCATTCGGTCCGGATTGACATTTTGAAGATTGCGCTCAGGAATCGTGACAGTTGATCACGCACTTCTTTCAACACTTTAGGTAGAAACCCATCCGGGCCAGGTGACTTATTCGTCATTAGGTCTGCGATCTTCTTTTTTATTACTCCTTCAATGAAGTCCATATCCTCCAGCTTTCTCCCTGAGTAGGAATCCGTCGGCTGGGGGATGGGACCACACTCTTCAGTAAACACTGAAGAGAATTATTCGTTCAGGAGGTTAGCATTTTCTGCATCTGAATGCTTTAATGTCCCCTCCTCATTCATCAAAGGGCCAATCGTTCGACGGATTGGTTTACGGCTGTTTACATTTCCAAAGAACTCCGTGGGATTCTCTTTACAGAGTCTCGCCATTCGGGGTTCCTCACACCGCTTAGCCGCCCTTATGCTGGACTTGACTCTCCTGGTTAGCCTCCGGTATTCTTAAAAGTCACCCGAGATCTTCAAATGCCGGTACACATTTCTCTTCTCCCTAAGCAGTTGGCCGATTTCTCGATTAAACCACTTTGGTTGAATAGAAGACCGACGGGGGCATTTCAGAGGGAAGAAACGCGATTTAAGACTCATGAATGTGGTTTTGAGACTGTTCCACGAGTCTTCAACAGCCTCGCACTCTTCTAGCCTCTCGTCAGTCAGTCCAGCGCGTAGACCTGCAAAGTCTGCTCTTCTCAAATCAAGTTTCCTCGATTTACTAGTTGCAGGCTCTGCCTTGGGCACTTTGACTACAAATCTTATTAGTCGGTGGTCACTGCCACCGAGCTCTTCGCCAACAGAGAGGTCCTCAACGATGTCATCCTCAGAGGTGAAAACCAAGTCGAGGATATTGTCTCCTCTCGTTGGCTCTCTCACCCATTGAGTGATGAACTCGTTGTTCGCGAACTCCAGGAGTAGTGCATTCTCGCCACAGGGTTCTCTGGTTTCCCAGTCAACTTGTGTGTTAAAATCACCCATGACGATACACACCCTGTATTTGACAAGTTCTCCTAGTAGCTGGTACAGATCTCTGTCCTTTTCAACGAGTTGGGCAGGAGGTCTATAAAGCACCAGGGTCCTGTATTTGGCAGGACCTCTCTCTAGGTCAACACCTAGTAGTTCATGGTCGGATATGATGTTGCAATCCGTCGAATTGAGAGTATCCTTGACATACAACATCACACCGCCACCCTGTCTGGGTCTGGCCTATCTTTCAGGAAGAGCTGGTAACCGGGAATTGTGAATTCACCTTAAAAATCTCGGCTTGAGGTTTTTATCCAAGACTCCGTTATGGCCACCGCCTCAGGTTCCTCTGTTGCTACGAGGCCACGGAGCTCAAGAAACTTATTCCTGATTGACCTTGCATTGAACAGAAGAACTTTCAGGAAGTCCCCCAGTGTAGGACTCCCTACGCTCTTCCGTTTCCTGGCTTCTTTTGTGTGGCAGTACCCCTCTTTGCCACATTTAAGAACGTCGTTCCAGGAGTGACACGGGCATACTGTCTTATGTCCGCCTTCACTCTGGGTCGGACGCTCCTCTGCGTCCACTCTACGACATCCTGGATTAAGTTACAGAGTACAGCCTTTTCCTTGAATGAAAGGTGCACTCCGTCCCTTTGCTAAAGGGTGTTTCGACCGTAAAAGGTGCGGTAAGGGTCCAGAAAGAAGACCCCCTCCGCCGTACAGAGGTCGTACAGGTGCTGGTTCAAGGTCACGTTCCTTGAGTGAGCTGTCCAGCTAGGACCTCTTCTTGGGAGCATCCCTACAACGACCCGTTTGGTAGTTCTCAATCCGCAATCGCCCACGGCTCCCATGACCGTGCTGAGGATTTTCTCGCTGGGGCCTACTTTGCCTCCTCGGAGGTAGAGGTCATTTCTACTCACCATCAGGGCAACGACTGAATTCTCGGATATCTGAGATTTCTCAGCCTCTACCCTGATGTGGTAGTTTCCCCGCCCTGGATGGCAGCATACCTTCACACTAGTGCGAAGGCGGGCCGCTAGCAGGTGCTGCAAACCTTGTGCTTGGGAATCGCCCACAAGGGTAACCCTCGGACATTTCCGTGCAGAGTTTGAGGCTTTCCTTGCGGAAGCGAACTCTCGGTTCCCTCTTTCTTCTCCATCTCATTTTTCTTGTTCTTCTTTTTCTTCTTCTTTTTCTTATTCATCTTTCCCCCCTATCGTCATTTGTTATATACTCTTCTGTTTTTATATTTTCTTCTTCTGCTTCAACTTTCTCTTCTTCAGCTTCTACTTTATCTTCTGTTTCAACTTTCTCTTCTTCCTGTTTCTTTCCCTTCCTTTTCTTTTTCTTTGAGGGTTCATCCGTAGCATGCGGACCTAGCTCTGGAGGTAATAGTGCAGATGCAGTGTTTACTACAGGGCTTGACGTTAGCTCTGCTATTCTGACCTCTACCCTGCGAATCAGCCCGGCGTGTTCCATTTCCAGGTTGTTTATTTTCTCCTCCAACTTCCTAAATCTTTCCTCGGAAGCCCTGCATGTTTCCTTTAGCTCATTGATTTGGCTGTTTAGAATACAGTCGGTGCAGGAACTGGCTTGGTGGCAATTTGAAAAACACCCCTCCGGAAAGTCCACGCACCACTTATCTATCTGGCATATTGCGCACGTGTATTTTAGAGCTCCTGGTCCTTTCGTGCCGGTCATTTTGAAAACTTTCTCTCTCTCAATGCTCACCGACCAATCAATGATAAAAAGGGGGGAGGGGTTCTGCCCGCGTGAGTCGCTCCCGCCTATCCATCGGAGAGGTTTCGGATCTTTCAGAAGGCACTCTCGATATGCTGCTGTTCGTCCGACAGAGTCGTCAAACCTTGGCGTGCCGTGGCTCCCAACAAAGCATCACTGACGGTCCCCGAAGGGGCCATCGATTTCTCACCAGGTGAACAACGGAGCACGCCCCGTACTAAAATCCTACTAGTTCCATTCACGACGGCCAAGATCTCAAAGCAGCGTTCAATAAATATCCCGCCACATCAAGAGACCCGACCCAAGGCTTTTTATTAGCCTGGCAACCAGCCTGGGAACAAAGGGCCGTCCCCTCGGACCGATGCTACCAGAGGCACCTGTCAACGGTCACTGGGAATGGTCAATAATTACGCGCCAGTGAAGGGGTTAACGGGGCACTACCCTCATCCCTTTCATCGTGCCCCACCGCCTAGGACACCTCTAGTCCTAGTCTCTTGCAACCAGTGAACGTCGATTGGCGTTGTTTATAGAGGTTCCAAAGCCTCTCTTCTGACGCATGAAGTAGCTACTGGGTCCTTATGTGTAGATAGAAGGAAAAAAAGGAGTGACACGATAGGAGTAGGCTCATTTTGTTGTTTTTTTTAAATTTTTGTATAGGTGGGAGAGATATGATAAAAGTAAAATAGGAGAAGGATAGAGTAGAAAAAGGAAGGAATGACGCACTTAGTCTGGAACCTCGTTTCCGACCCAATCGGCAAGGGAAGCCCTACCAGGGGTACCCAGAAGAGGTACCCCGCCGACATAGCTTGAAAAGTCAAAGGTACACACAAGCTCTCTTCCCGTGACAAGGGGGCGTCACCTCTCCCTCTACTGATATATATATATATATATATATATATATATATATATATATATATATATATATATATATATATATATATATATATAGAGAGAGAGAGAGAGAGAGAGAGAGAGAGAGAGAGAGAGAGAGAGAGAGAGAGCGCTACAAGGAACTACAAGAAAATAAGTACCCTAGAAGACCTTATGGTCCATACAAGGAGGGTACTTTTGGTGCAATCCTCAAAGGTGTCCGTTAGCAACCTCTAATATCACTCGAAAGATTTTATCTAGTCTTGACTTGAACTGGTCAACAGATTCATTGTTGACAACTTTCGTCGGAAGTGCTTTCCAACTACCACAGATACTGTATGTGAATAATTTCCTCCACAGATCACGGTACTATCGCTTCAGTTCAAGTTTGTAGCCGTGATTTCTTGTTCTCCCCTCGCTGAGCTGGAAAATATACCCGTAGTTCAGTTTGTCGAAGCCTCAAATTTTTTAAACACTTCGATAAGCTGACCACGTAGTCTCCGGGTCTCCAGCGAGAACATATCTAATTCCCTTAGTCTATCATTATAAGTCATATGCCTGATAGAAGGAATCAGTTTGGTTGCCCTGGCTTGGACGCGTTCAAATCTCACGATGTGCTTTCGAATCGAAGGACTCCAAAATTGCATGGCATACGCCAGGTGCGGTCGGGCGAGGGAGTTGTACAGACAGAGTACTATCTCCTTGTTCTGATATCCAAACTGTCACTTTATATAACCTAACATCCTTTGGGCTTTCTTCTCCACCTCAATACACTGTTTCGAGAACTTAAGGTCACTGGTGATATTTACATGGGGGAGGGGGCATTATATTCATTATAACTTTTCTTATTTATCAAATATCATTCTTCATCTTGAGATTTTCCATATTCGAATCTATTTATGTCTTCTTGAATGAAGTTGCCCCTCAAACATTGTCTTCCATTTATCTGGACTTAATATTCTTATTGGCTGGGTTAGTTCGTGATCATCGTATCTTTCCTTTCTTGATGCATCTTCCAATTAACTTGACGTGATGATTTCTTCTTGCTTCTTGATGAGTTCTTCTTGCTTCTTGATAATTTATTTTATTCCTGGTGAGTTAGCCCTTGAAGTTGTTTTCCTTGAATTCCGTTTTCTTCGTGATTTTTCTTCGTAAAAATTGTGTACTTTGAGAGTTTTGAACGCAGATTCTTTAGATCTAAAGGCCTATACTCTAGCCATCACGCTATGGCGAAGTCCGTTTTCAGTTGGTAATTTAATGGGCTATTTATATTATCGATTTGGAAGGAATTTTTCTCTGATACATTTTCGCACCCCTACAGTTACACCCAAGTCCTTCTCAGTGTCGGTGGATTCAAAAGCAGTGCCCTTAAGGATATAGGATGATTGGGGATTTCGGTGGCCGATATGCATCACTTTGCATTTGTTCACGTTAAAAGGCATTTGCCACGTATCAGACCACTCCCCAATCTTCCGAAGATCTTCGTGCAGGCTTGCAGTATTTCAATCCTTTCAACGTTCATACCAAGCTTGGTATCGTCGGAAAATTACGAAATCTATGCAACCACGTCACCGTCCATGTCGTTGACGTAGATGAGGAATAGTAGTGGTCCCATGACAGAACCTGAGGCACCCCGCTAGTAACGGGCACCCAATCAGAAACCTGTCAATTCACCACCACCCGTTGTCGTCTGCAATTAGCCAGTTCTCGATCCAGCCGGCAACTTTTCCGTCTATGCCCAGCGCTCGCACTTTCCGGAGAAGGTGGCGGTGTGGTACCTTATCAAAGGCTTTCTGAAAGTTTAAGTAGACCACATCCACCGCCCTGTCCCGATCGTGCTCACTGAAGACGAAGTGGAAGAATTCCACAAGGTTCGTCAGGCATGACCGTTGCCTTTGGAAGCCGTGCTGGGAACTCCTCAGTAGCAGGCTTGACTCTAAATGCGACGTCATTTTGTCCACCATGATGATTTCCATGAGTTTACCGACTATCGAAGTCAGGCCGATAGGTCGGTAGTTCGATGCTTGGCTACGGTCTCCTTTCTTGAAGTTAGGAGTCACCTCCGCTTCACACCAGTCTCTAGGAACGCATCCGGTCCGGATTGACACGTTGAAGATTGTGTTCAGATGTCATGACACTTGATCGCGCACTTATTTCAACACTTTAGGTAGAAACCCGTGCGGGCCAGGGGACTTATTCGTCTTTAGATTAGTGATTTTTTTCCATTTCTCCATGGGTGAGGTCCATTTCCTCCAGGTTTTCCCCAGATAAGAATCCGTTAGCTGGGGGATGGGACCACACTCTTCAGTAAACATTGAAAAGAAGTATTCGTTCAGGAGGTGCCTTGATCCCCCTCCCTCATTCACTAACGTGCCAATCGTGCGATGGATTGGTTTACGGCCGATTAAATAACCAAAGAACTCCTTGGGATTCTCCTTGCAAAGTCTCGCCCCTCGGAGCTCCTCAGCACGTTTTGCCGCCCTCATGCTGGACTTCACTCTCCTAGGTAGCCTACAGTACTCGTTAAAGTCACCATAAATCTTTGACTGCCGGTAAACCGTTCTTTTCTCCTTAAGCAGTTGACCAATTTCTAGACTAAACCACTTGGGTTGAACGGAAGACCGACGAAGGCTTTTCAAAGGGATGAGCCGTGATTTGAGACTCATGAACGTAGTTTTGAATCTATCCCACGAATCTTCAACATCCTCGCACACTTCTAGACTCACATCAGTCAATCCAGCACGAAGACCTGCAAAGTTTGCTCTTCTCAAATATAATTTCCTCGATTAACGAGTCGTAGACTCTACCTTAGAGACCTTGACTATATATCTGACTAGTCGGTGATCACTGCCACCGAGTTCTTCGCCTACAGAGATCCTCAACGATCTGATCCTCAGAGGTGAAAACCAAGTCGAGGATATTATTGCCTCTCGTCGGCTCTCTCACCCATTGAGTCAGCAACTCGTTGTTCGCGAACTCCAGGAGTAGTGCGTTCTCACCACAGGGTTATCTGGTTTCCAAGTCAACCTGGGTATTGAAATCACCCATGGTGATAGACACACCGTCTTGAACAAGTTCATCCAGTACCCGGTACAGATCCCTGACCTTTTCAACGATTTGGGCAGGGGGTCTGTAAAGCAGCAGGGTCCTGTATCTGGCAGGACCTATATCTAGGTCAACTCCTAGTAGCTCGTGGTCAGATACAATTTTGCAGTTCATCGATTCGGGTGTATCCTCGACATACATCTCACCGGTACCCTCTCTGACTGGCCTATCTTTCTGGAAGAGTTGGTAACCGGGATCGTGAATTCACCTTCAAAATCTCGGTTTGAGGTTTTTACCAACGTCTCTGTTACGGCCACCATCTCAGGTTCTTCCGTCACTACGAGGCCACGAAGTTCAAGAAACTTATTTTTGATTGACCTCGCATTAAACAGAAGAACTTTCAGGGAGTCCCCGAATGTAGGACTCCCTACGCTCTTCGGTTTCTCGGCTTACTTGTCTCTCTATTCTCTTTTGGTAGTGTGGTGGCACCCTTAATAGCGACCTCCGCGAAGGTCGTTCCAGGGGCGACTTTGGCGTACTGGCGCACGTGTGCCCTCACTATGGGCTGGACCGTCTTTTAAGTCCACCCAATGACATCTTGTATCAGGTTTGAGAGTACAGCCTTTCCTTTAAAGGAAAAGTGCATTTAATCCTTTTGGATGAAATCGTTCCTACCATAAAAGATGCGGTAGAGGTCGACAAAAAACACTCCCTCGGCCGTACATAAATCTGCTATCGTTGGTTCAATGAGACGTTCCTCGAGTGAGCGATCCGGTTTGGACCTCTTCTCTGGAGCATCTCGACCACGACACGTCTGCGGGTTTTTAACCCACAGTCATCCACAGCTCCGATGACCTTCTGAAGGATCTCGCCTGTATGGCCTACCCTACATCATCTGAGGTAGACGTCGTTGCCACTTACCATCAGGGTGATGACTAAACTCTCAGAAATCTGAGATTTCTCAGCCTCTACTCTTATATGGTGGTGTTTACGTCCTTGGAGGAAGCTTACCTCACATTGGTGCAAAGGCGGGCGGCTAGAATGGCTTTGCAGATCCCTTGATTGAGAATCACCGATAAGGATGACCCTCGCACATTTGACTACTGAGGACATAGTCTTCCCTTTCAAAAGCGACTTCTCTGTTTCATTTTTCTTCTCCATGTTTTTCTTCTTTCTTTTTTCCTATCTTTTCCTGGTTTAACTTCTGTTTCTGCTTTCTCTTCTTTTCTCTTTCCTTTCTTCCTTTTTCTCTTCTTATTTTTGGCCCGTTGAACCAGTCGCGCAGCAGCTGACTCCAGCTCTGGGACGTTGGAATGCTGGCGTGGCACTGCCAATGCAGTGCTCGCTTCTTGGGCGAGGGTCTCGTCGGCGGATCCTCCCACGTCGGTGGCAGATCCATCGTGAGCAAACTTGACCTCTAGTCTTGAGGATAACTCGACGATCTTGTCCCCAGACTCTAGGTTATGCAGTTTCGTCTCCAGTTCTTTATATTTTTCTCAGATGATCTACATAGATCCTTGAGCTCTTGCATTTCTTTGAGGACACAGCCAGTGCAGATACTTGCCGGGTGGTATTTGAAGTAACACCCCTCCGGGAAGTCCACGCATCCCTGGTCCTTTTTGCACACCGAACATGTGTATTTAAGAGCAGCCGGTCCTTTCTTTTCAGTCATGCTGAACACTTTATATCTCTGAATACTTTGCGACCACTCAATAAAAAATAAGAGGGGTTGGTAAGTTCGCCCCGCGTGAGTCACTCCCGCCTATCCATCGGAGACGTTTCGGATCTTTCAGAAGGCACGCTCCTTTTACTGCTGTTCCTCCAACCGACTCGTTCAAGCCCAGCGTGCCGTGGCTCCCAACCAAGCAACACTGACAGCCTCCGAAGGGGGTTATCGATTTCACCAAGTGAACAGCGGAACATGTTCCGTACTAAACTCCTACTAGTTCCCTTCAGGGCGGCCAGGATCTCGGCGTAGCGTTCAATGGATATCCCGCCACACCAAAAGACTCGACCCAAGGCTTTGTGTTGGCCTGGCAACAAACCGGGAAACAAAGCCCGTCACCTCGACCTCGGACAGTTGCTACCAGAGGCAGGCCTTAACGGTCACTGGGAATGGTCAGTAATTACACGCCAGGGAAGGGGTTAACGGGGCACTTACCCTCATCCGATTAATCGTGCCCCAGCGCCTAGGACCCCTCTAGTCCTAGTCTCTCGCAACCAGTGAACGCCGATTGGCGTTATTTTTAGAGGTTCCAAAGCCTCTCTTCTGGCGCATGAGGTAGCTGTTAGGTGTTTAAATAAAGATAGATGAAGGATAAAGCTTAAAGGATAGTAGTAGTTTTTTTAATGAGTCGAAGGGATAGAGAAAACAGTAACAGAATACGGGATAAAAGAGTAGAAGATAGACGACTTTGTCTGGAACCTTATTCTCGACCAATTTGACAAGGGTAGCCCTACCAGGGGTACCATAAAGGTTATCCCTGACGATACAGCTCGAAAAATCTATGGTACACACCATCTTTCTTCCCACGACAAGGGGGCGTCTCGAGAGTGTGAAAAAGAGAATATATATATATATATATATATATATATATATATATATATATATATATATATATATATATATACATATATATATATATATATATATATATATATATATATATATATATATATATATATATATATATATATATATATATATATATATATATATATATATATATATATATATATAGGGAGAGAGAGAGAGAGAGATATTACCCTCCGCCATGTGAAGAGCTTTTAGCAATAAAATACTAGTAGATGAACAAAAAAAAAATTATCTGTTATTCGCGTAACTGAAGAAGGGGGTTCAAAACCAGTCGGAAAAGGTAAATCTATTATAGACTTTGCAAAAGGAAGAACGGTATGACATCAATGATATTCTTTTTATCAGACGGCAGTGGTCGAGCTCAGCAGTCTCACCAGACGTGGACTCTGATATCAAGGTAAGTCCATACATTAGGCTCTAAGAGCTCTATCGCTCGGCAGCGAAGTGAGTATCGGGATCGGGGACAGATTATCAGGCACCACATGTGCTTCTGCCATTGTGATCAACAGTAGGGCCCTCATCCTGGAAGGGGTGGATATCCACAACGGAGTTCATATCGGATGAAGCTGTGGGGTTCGAACCAAGTAAACATTTGTTTGAAAAATTTAAACGGTTCACACATCGAACCTTATAAATGGGAAGACAAACTTCCCGCTTTGTATTATTTCTCTTTCGTAAATGGGAAAATAGACTTCCCTCTTTGTATTAATCTCTTTCGTAAATAGGAAGATGGACTTCCCGCTTAGTATTCTTTCTTTTGTAAATGGAAAGTTAAACTCCCCAGTATTATATCTTGTAAATAAAAGAACGAAAGTCCCAGTGTACTCGGTCGGTGAAGGAGCCTTCCGAAAACGTTGCATCCTGTGCCGGTTAATGAGGTAAAGGTAAATGTTATGGACATTTTTAGAGCACAAACCGTGCGGCTCACAGAGAGTGACATTGTTGAGTGATGCTACTTGGGAGCTTCTGTTATTCTCCTTGTAAGACCTCGCAAGGAAAAGTTCACGTCATCGATGTCGCTTTCCCAAACTTTACCTCTTTTAACGAGAATACACATTCAGTATCGTGTGCTGGATCCAAACTCTGATTAAGTGCTTAAAAATTCGGAAAGTGGATTTCAGCCGTATTTATGTGCAAACGGTTTGAGCGTTATTAACCTTTTAAATCTATCATGGCGCTGATTGGACAATTATCACAGTGCTTATGTATAAAAGCTGATTGGTCCATTTGTTAACGCTAAGGCTGTTATTCCAAAAATGAACATAAGTATAATGATTAAATGTATCTCAATCCTGATTGGTTTAATTTTTGTAGAGTTATGAGTAGATGAAATGATAATTTATATACTTCCCAGATGCGCTAAAAAGATACGCTGAAGAAATATACAAGTAAACCGGCAAAGGAGGTAAAGTCAAGGGAAATTTTACGAAACGCCTCTGGATTTCTACTTTACCATCTTCTTCCGGAAGCACTTAAGGAAGGATAATTTTATTCGGGTACCCAATCAACAGTATCTGCGACCCTCCACCCTCTCCGTCACTAGCGATTGTGACTGCCTTTCATCGCTTCGTTCCAACTATGCACTTTTATGAGAAATGTATAATTGGGGGGCACTGGGGTAAAGCAGGTTTGAGGATTAGCCCACTGTAGAACCCAATGTCAGAGGAACCTGCACAAGGGGCAGAACTGCAACTTCCGGGGGAAACCCAGGGGGCCCAGCCAAGACCACAGAGGGAAGTACACCCGTCTCGATGTAAGCCGGATGCAGTCCTGATACCCAAACCCGCGATGGGCGGCACCCCGGGTTATTGCTGGTTGATTCCACACTAACCAACAGAAAGTCCCCCATACAATCACACCTCATAAGAGCTCCCCCAGGTTCATCCCTCATCATCATCATCCCATTAAGGCAACTCACAATTGCGAAGGCTGGATCACCCCGGAGCTCGAGGGGGGGGGGGGCACCAACTAAATAAAGGACACAACTGTAAACCTAACTCAAGGTTAAGGAGGAAGAAGGAAGCAGTAAGATTGGGAACCCAACAAAGAGTAATACGAAGAGGAAGGCCCAGAGCTCCATGGCCACAACCATGGAGCACTCCAACACAACAAAGATTTATCTTTGGGCGATGCCAAGCCAAGAAAGACCTGAAAGAGGAAAAGTCTTCGTATTTGTCTTTGGGAAGTTAAACATCTCCCTAGTAAGATTAATAGATGTCGCAACTGGCTACATCACAATTTGCAAAAAGGAAAGCGCAGTCGAGGCGCTAACAAAAGAAACCTCAATCAATGCCCTAAAAACAATAAAGCTCCAATTGAACATCCCGGCATAAATCCTGCCCAACCGAAGCATTGTATGCAGAAAGCTGGACCCATGGATCGGACACCACGGGAAGGAGGAAATAGAAACTGAAATAGAGAGAAATCACAGCTGGGCCAAAGTCTCTCAAGGTGTTGAAATTCAAAAACCGAAGAGAAAATAACGAATACAACCATGTGTTCAACGTAATATTTAGCGAAACAGCAATGGCAAAGAAGGCGAAGGAAGTAGGGCTCAAGCTGCTTAATGAACGAAAAAGCAGCGACCAAATTGAGAGGGAAGATTTTATCCCGGTCCAAATGTGCTTCCGCTGCTTTAAAATTGAAAGCCACACCATCAGAGGACGTAAGGAGGAGAAAGAGACATGTTCACGATGCGGCGAGTTAGCCCCCAGAAAAGATGTGCAAATTGCAAGATGGGACACGGACATGGCCATAGTATGCCCATTAAAAAAAGAAATAATAAGACAAAAGACCAACGAGAAGAGAGAGGCAGAAGTGGCAAAGAAAAACATCACATATGCCCATGTCGCGAAGGCTGCCATTAACGAATACGAGGCAAAAAAGGTATACCTAAATATTAACAGCGAAATGCCAATCAAAATATTGACCTGCATAATGTACTCGCACGCGCGGAACTTGATGAAACCAGGGGCGTTTGAGGATGAATTAAACGCCATGCTAGCGAACAATGGGATAAGCCTTATGGTCTTTCCCCAAAACCCAGGATCTGAGGACATCCTCCAAATGAAGTACGCCCCGATGGTACCCCTTAATACCCAAGAGAAAGGCGCACAAAAGACAACGGAGAAAAAGACAGATGCGACACAACCAACAAAAAGCCAGGACCCACGCATCGTAGCCCAGAAGAAAAGAGAAATGGAAAAACAAATAAGGAACCTGAAGGAGACGACCACGGAGATCGAAACCGATAGCTCGGAGGGTGAGAAAGAAACGCATAAAAAACAACGAAAGGTATGACGGGGGCGATCGCGATAAAAAGAGACCTCAAGTTTAAACACCTACCTGAGCTTGAGGAATCCTTTATAGCGATAGCGATCCGACTCTTGTCGGAGATCTTCTAGTAGCGGCAGGGTACCAACCCCCTAGGAGAAAGTACTTACCCCTACACAATTTCAACACACTATATGGGCATCCAAGAAAAGTCTTTCTCGGAGAAGACCTAAGCGCTAACTTGGGAGCAGCAGGATACAAAAAGGCTAACGAAAGAGGCAGGATTCTGTAACTCTTATTGGACCGAGACAGACTAGAGATAATTGCACCTAACTTCCCGACATTTGTAACTTTGCGTACATCGTCGAGGCGGGACATAATCTTGACCAGCTGCAACTTCCCATTCAACCATCATAGCACTCCGGGACCGCCTGTCCTGAGTTATCACACCCCTATACTTACTATTTCCCTCGCGCCCATTCAGATCCCCGTTCAGACAAGGAAGTCCTTCGCCCGAGCCGTCTGGGAGAGGTACCGGGAAATGCTGAGAGAATACCAGCCAGCAGATCTGAAGGAGGCAATACTCGAAGAAATATACGAAGAGCTAGAGCTATTGACAGACTCTGTCGAGGAATAGGTCACTCTCCAGACGATACGTCTATATATACATACACGTATCTATTGGTTGGTAGGAAAGAGATAAAAGCCAAGAGAATATGTATATATATATATATATATATATATATATATATACAGTTACATACACATATATCCTCGAATGTACGTACGCGTCTTTCGCTACGTACAAGTACGTTCACTTCGTAAAAGTAATCCGTTGATTACGAGGTATAAGAGTGTGATTTTAATACAGGGGCCGATAGCGTTTAATGAGTTTAACAAGTTGCAGTTCAAGGATATATTTAAAGAGTGAAACCAAAGTTATAATTTTTAATAAGTGACTAGTTAACATATATATACATATGGGAAATATAGGAAATATAAATAAGGATAATACTGACAGACTATAGAAAATTGGCAATCGGGTAACGTTAATTACTTGTTAATTAGCTTTTAAATCGGATACTATAAATCAGTTATAGAGAAGGAATAATTAAAAGGCGGAAAGCGGGTCGATTAACGGGAGATGCAATAGTTTTACCGTAAAGGGAGTCATTGAGGAAGGGGACTCCTTTAGCGAGTCGGCGCGGGGGAATGGAGACGGAAAATGGTCGCGATTCTCGGCCGAATATCCTGACGGTGATGAGGATGAAGGAGGGGGGGGGAGGGGGACCAGAAGACGAGTTCACGATCCTCCTTGAAGACGGACGAAGGCACCTCTGCTCCAGAGAAGTGCAACCTCCAAAAATAGAGACTGACGCGGCTTGGCGTGAAATCTCACACGGGAAACTGGAGATCCTTGAAGGGGGGTTGTGATGAGACGAGAAGAATCCCCGCCAGTCCTTCGGGGATAAAACGATTAGAAGCTTTGCTCTGAACAGAGTAAGACTTCACAAAAGAGATGGATCTGCCTGGTGAGATCCAACCTCGATGGTATACACGAATACCAGGGACTTGGAGAAACATATACACGATCTGAACCAAAGGCGACGAGATCTCAAACTCAATCTGCCGATCTTTGAAAATCCTATGGTATTTATATGACAGCCATTTTTATGGTTCTTTTCCCGACTACAGAGATTAACATTTCATCGGCGAGGTGAAAGCTTTTAGCACTCACTTTACTGATATTCAAATTCTTTCTTCTTTTATTTTTCTCCTTGAATACATAGCTTTTTATACCACGTGGATTGTTAAAAGACATAGGGAGGGAAGGACTTTAAGAAACAAAAGAAGGGGGTATTCTTCTTGGCGTCCCCTTTCCCTTACAAACTCGATCATCAGAGCAGAGAGGAAGAGCGTCCCGACAACATCATACAGAACGCTCCCCCAGCCAAGATGGACAAACGAGATGAGAAATATAGCAAGGGAACCTAGGGAACTCTATGATCGGTTGAGACGCACGGGAACATGCAGGGAATTAGCTGAGTTAACACTAATAATCAGGGAAAAACAGACGGAGATATGAGAACAGCCCATTGGCAACATTGAGGACGAAGACAATCCCAATAAATTTTGGACACAGATTAAAAGACTCAGGAGTACTAACATAAGAAAAAATACACAACTCAATGGGGACGAATCCTACATCGAGGAACCAATAGAAGTCGAGGAACGGTTCAGGAAGCACTGGAGAAAAGTCTTCTCAATAACACCTGATGACAACGGAGATTTCGACTTAGAGTTTGAGGGTGAGATCATTGAAGAGCTGAACGAAGTTATTGAGCGGACCTACCCGTACCTGCACGTCTCCGAAGAAAGGGAGATGATGGGGTCACGGGAGGGCAATAACTATGCAGGAACTCGCTGATGCCATCAAAACTTTCAAATAAAAGGCTCCAGGTTGGTTGGGAATAACAAAAGCGCATATAACCAACGCTCCACCGCAAGTGCATCAGGGAATGTTGAACGTATGAACGTAGCCATGAACACCGGCTACTTCCCCGATGCGTTTAAACTTGAAAAGGTTATATTCATTCCGAAGGGTAACATACCTTCCGACCAGCTCCTAAACTATATGCCAATCTCACTCTTGGAATTCATAGGAAAGATCTTCGAAAAGATCGTAGCCGACAGGCTACAGAGCCAGCTAGCTGAGAATGATGCGCTTAACTACCAGCAGCACGGATTCCGTAGAGGAAGAGGAACCGACACCGCGCTTGCACTCCTCTCAGAAAAGCTGGAGAAATCCAGGGCGGAGGGAAAGTACGTAGACGTAGTCCTAAGAGACGTACAGAAGGCTTTTGGCAAGGTTTGGCTGAGGAGTCTGCAATTCAAGATCGTAAGCTTTCAGCTAAACCCAGTCATTAAAAAGATCCTCTGCGATTATGTGATGGAAAGGGCCACAAGGAACCGGAATTTAGTCTCGAGGCTGGTGTGCCACAAGGTAGCTGCCGCAGCCCTCTACTGTATAGCATTCTCACGATAGACCTTCCATTACCAATCAAAGATGGCGCGATGTACCTGCAATACGTAGATGACATCACGCAGATTGTACAGAGTACTTACAACAACGACCTAGTACAAGCTGCAGAGACGGCGGCGGAGATCAAAAACATAGACTCGTACGAGCGTAAATGGAATATAAAGACGAACGTCCAAAAAGTTCGACATTATCCCCATAAACCACACGATACACGACGACATTTATGTTGGCGATCGAAACCACCACTACTCTCTGGAGGGCACAGTGCTCGGGCTCAAACTTACCATCCGGGGATATAAGTATCATGTTGTAAACCGGATCAACTTAGAGAAGGTGGAATTGGTGAAAATGTTCCGCTTCCGCAAACTGAGTTGGAGTACCTTAAGGAAACTCTACCTTTGCTACGTTAGACCAAAGCTTATATACCTAGCGATAATCACCCAGACCTCAGGGATCAAGACGCTGAGATGAATGCAGAGAGTACAAAATAAAGCCTCTTTGATTATTAATCACACAAGAAGACGGGAACGCCTACCACAGAAAACACTAGACAGAAGAGCTGGACTAGAACTAATCAACACTTTAGTACAATCGCAAGCAAAGAAGACATGGGACAAAGTAGAAACTGAAATACTGCCAAGTCTGGACCTGGACTTAGACATTGACATGACAAGAGTATTACGGAAAATCTCACGACGGATTAACTTCCCAAGTGGCAGGCGATCTACTGCTGAGGAATTGACAGAACGATTTAAATAAGACTATCCTTTTGTGTATTGTTTAACCCTAAGTTTATATAGAAACATCGTAATTATGACAAAGGCACTTAAAAATACCAACTTATGACCTAAATCCTTAATCTGTCTTAAATTACTTAAATTACTTATGTTGAAATATTTTATTTTAATAGGTACTTAAAATGTATTAATTCAGCTACAACTAGAATATAAAGGCTTGAACTTCTTAAAAATATATAATTATTTAAAATATGTTTATATAAAGTTAAAAAAAACAACGTATATGTAAATATATATATATATATATATATATATATATATATATATATATATATATATATATATATATATATATATATATATATATATGGAATTGAAAGTAAACAGATTGTGTATGAATGAATTCGTATGAAAGTATAAAAGTTAGAATAAATATAGATGTTAATATATATATATATATATATATATATATATATATATATATGAAGAACATAAGAAAAGAAGGAGACTGCAAAAGACCATTCATGGCCTACACTTGGCAGCTCCTGTTCCAGTCAACACACAAAAGATTTTTTACCAGAGAAAAGTCATCAACATTGTCACCCTTAACAGGAGTTCGTCAGATCTAATCTACAATATACATAAAATGCATCCAGAGGATTATGTCCATCATGCAACCGCAAAATATAATCTCCCCACTCCTTAGAAAAATATATACATATGTACATAAAAAAAAGTCAGTCCCATCTAGCAGCTTCATCCATATATTTATCTAATCTATTTTTAAAACTACCCAAAGAGGAGGCTTCTATCACATGTCTAGTGAGCCTATTTTATTCATCTACCACACGATTTGTAAACCAATTCCTCCCAATCTCCTTCCTAAACCTATACTTATCAAGCTTAAACCCATTGCTACGTGTCCCCTTTATTATATCCTTTTACCCATTTGAAGATTTCAATCAATTCCCCTCTGACTCTTCTCCTTTCTAATGTATTTAGATTTAGTTTTCTGAGCCTTTCAGCATAAGGTAAGTTCATTAGCCCACCAATCATCTTTGTCACCCTTCTCTGCACAGACTCAAGCAAATCAATATCCTTCCTATAATATGGTGACCTAAATTGTACTGCATAGTCTAGATGAGGCCTAACTAGCGCCAGATACAGTTTTAGAGTGACTTCAGCACTCTTATTGCTTACACTCCTTCTAATGAATCTCAATATCCTATTAGCTTTATTCTTAGCATTTAGGCATTGCTTTCTAGGACGAAGGTCTGAACTTACCAAAATACCCAAGTCCCTCTCACAATCGGTCCTCCCTAAAATTCTCCCATTTAATTTATAACTGTTCAATGGATTATTTCTACCTATACTAAGTACACTACATTTGTTTATGTTAAACTTAATTTGCCCTGTTAAACTTCATTTGCCATAGTGACAACTTCTCCATGCTTTATACAATTATTTAGTTTTGAAGAAATACTATTTCTGATATAAATAATCAACTCACCACACGTCCTATCTCTCCTTTCACTAATGTACATATAACCCTGTAGTTCAAATTCACTCATGTTGTCATTAAATTTATTTTCATTAACCCATGATTCTATTACACATATTACATCTATATCTTCATCAATAATATAACTAAATAACTCATCTTTCTTATTTCTAAGACTGCGAGCATTGGTATAAAGACAACTCAGTGGTCCTATCCCTGAAGCACCTCTTTTAGAATGTATACCTTCCACTCGTCCTCCTCTGCATCTCTTCCCTTTCCCTGCCCCACCCTGTACTCTTATACAAGGTAGGGCATAGAGGACGGACATTTTTGAAATGTCTATTAGGGGGGCTGACAACACCAAAGGCACATTATTTGATTTTAATATTTCAATTTTGTCTAATGTCTTTGACTAGATACTACATACTAGTGGGTAGTTATTTAATTTGTTAAATTGTCGGTAATACTTCAGTTTAGTGGCACACGACAGGAGGTGCTGTTTCCGGGCTACAAGTTTGGGCCTTATAACGTCAGAATTCAAAAGGCGAAGTCCCTCATTTCGAAAGTAACTAAAAATGTTAATTGGGGGGCAAAAATAGCCTAAAGTAAGGCGACACTATCATCTTTATTATTTCGATAAACGTGCAGAGCCGATAGCACATTTATCAATATATATATATATATATATATATATATATATATATATATATATATATATATATATATATATATATATATATATATATATAAGAGTGTATCAAAAAGCAAGAATTGTTAAAGCATAAAGATACAAAAGAGTCAGAAGAACAAAGCAATACAAAAATGCAAGAGATGCTCTAATCACCAGGGCAAAATATCAACGGTGTGTTTTCACCAATCTATCTCTACCACTATCTATCTATTACTAAAAACTTTGAACATCATCATCATCAGCAGCAGCAGCAAAAAGGGGGAAGATTATCTTTCTACCAAAACCTCGTAAGCCACCAAATAACCCCGGAAACCTAAGGCCAATCACGCCACTGGAGACAATGGAAAAGTTAATCGAGAGAGCCATAAACGATAGATTGGTCAAGTACCTGGAAGAGACAACACTGATTCCAAACCATCAGCACATATTCAGAAAAAAACAGAAATACCGAGACGGCCCTGGCCATTCTGGTCGAATCAATTGCAAAGGCCAAATATGATAAAAACAATACAAACATCATACTCAGGGACGTCCAAAAGGCGTTTGATAAAGTTTGGAGGATAAGCCTGAAATATAAAATAAAGAGACTAGGGATACCCTCCGCTCTAACCAGATGCCTCTGCGACTATGCAACAGACAGGTCGGCGTTCATCTCAATAGCATGCTTCAATGGCCTAGACTTCGAAATCCTTAAAGGTGTCCCCCAAGGGGGCTGTATAAGCTCAACACTCTATAGTAAATATACGATGGATTTACCAAGGCCTGTTCACGATACAACAACATAATCCAATTCACCGACGACATTACAATAGTGGCGAACAGCACATACAGACATCCCCCATCCATGGCCAGAATCACAGAGGCCGAAATTGCTAATATCAACGAATTTGAGCGAAAGTGGAAAATTCGCACCAATCTAGAAAAGTTTTCCATTATCCCAGTAGGGAGGCGTTTGACCTCAAGAGTAGAGATCCAAGAGAAAAAGGTACCGATACGTAAACGAAAGAAAGGTACTCGAGCTAAAAATCACCCGAAATGGCTATGGTAAACACATTGCAGATAGAATTAATCAGGTTAAAGCACATCTAACAAAACTATTCCAACTTAGAAACCTAAAGAAAATATACAGCGCTATCTGCAAAGCGAGGTGCTCTACCAAACCCTCCCAATGAACCGTCTCTCGAAAACAAGCAAAATGAAACTTCGAAGAGTGCAAAATTCAGCGGTATATATATATATATATATATATATATATATATATATATATATATATATATATATATATATATATATATATATATATATAATCACTAATACAAGAATAAGAGAACGTAAAAAAATACGAGATCTGCACAACGAAATAGAACTACCACCTCAAACGTGTACTTACACAGAAGAGCTTTGAAGATGTGGGACGAACTTTGTCGTATAATGAACGAAGACGAAAAAAGAGCGATCGAAATCCCGCATAACCACAGAATAAATAACCGTGGTAACTTTAGAAGCAGTAGACCCGATTCAAGGAAAGAACCGCCCCCAAGATTCACTGCAAGATGAGATTGCAGAGTCAATACAGAAACTATATATTAAGGAAATCCGCAACAAAAAAACAAAACATAGTATGTGAAATATTGAAGAACCGCAGAGGCGCGAGAGCCCCATTAAAAATGCAAAAAAACTAATAAATAAAAATAAGCAATAAGAACCAAAGAGATGGCTGGTCACTCAGCAACTAACTCTAACTCTTACTCATTCCTCTTCACCACTTTATCCTAAACAACCCTATCCACTATATTATGACTATACACTTATATATATATATATATATATATATATATATATATATATATATATATATATATATATATATATATATATATATATATATATATATATATATATATATATATATATATATATATATATATATATATATATATATATATATATATATATATATATATATATATATATATATATATATTGTCTTTCATCCTAAGGAAGCTTGCTGATCACCTTACCCAGCCTAAGAAACTACAAATGGAAATTCGTTACTTAGACCCTATAAAGCATTAGAATTATTTATCGCAACCACCTGCGAGTAGTCGTCCAAGTGTTTTGTATCCTTGCCAGCACACTTTCTCGCAAACAAGGATGCTTTGGAAGACCAATATTTTTTTTTTCCCTTGCGCCGAGGCTTAGGTGGTTTGTAATTTGTCGCAGGTGAACCGGAGTGTAGTAAATAATTATGTGGCAGCTGTCTCATGGTTGGGGTACACACCGATTGGAGGCAAAATGCCGAACATCCTCAGGAGGGGGGGCATATTACACAGGCCTGCGTTTGAAAATTTTTTTTATGTTCCCCATGATTTTTTTGTGGTTTCTTAATGAATCCAACCTCCTGAGCTCAAAAATGAATGTATATTTGTTCAATCAGGTCAGATTTTCTCAGTACAGCATACACCATTTTCATTGAGATTACTTCATTTTTTCTGATTTAAAAAAAAAAAAACTTTCTCTATCTAATAATACATTATTACTGTTATATCATATAAACAGGAATACACGTATGTAAACTATAATTCTTTTAATAAACAAAAAATAAAAGAATGCAACATAATAAAGAAAATAATTATAATTTCGAAGAACAGACGCCCTTGACGATTTTCGTTTGTGCCTGTCATCTGGTGCATCACGCTTCAAACACCAACAGTAGTCAGCAAGCATGTTTCCGTTCCATTTACACTGGTACCTGGATTCCATTGTTTTTATGTCCTGGTGGAATCTTTGCCCCTGTTCTTTACTGTAATCCCCGCAGTTGTCGGGAAAATAATCCAGATGGGACTGTAAAAAGTGTATCTTTATAGACATTCGAGCTCCCAAATGTTTGAGACTTGTTAAGAGCTGATTGACCAGGGCAACATATTCTTCTAGGCTTCTTTTATTGCCTAGAAAATTGTTAACTAGAGCTTTGAAAGCTTTCCAGGCATCTTTTTCTATGTCCTTCATTGATGCATCAAATTGCTGATTTGAAGTCCATCAAAAATTCCCCCATGGAGCTTAGCGTCACTGATTTGTGGAAATTTTTGAAGAAGAAATTTAAAAGCTTGGCCTACTTTATTAAGGGTTTTGGCATAATTTTTCATTATGCCAAGCTTTATATGCAGTGGAGGGAGGAATATTTTTTGAGGAGGCACTAAAGGTTCAGCTATCACATTGTTTGATCTAATTCTAAATGCTTCTCGTGGAGGCCAAACCTTCTTCTCATAGTGCATACTATCTGCACGACTGTCCCATTAACATAGGAAACAGGGATGCTTCGTGTAGCCTGTTTGCGTCCAAAGCGTAAGAGACACTACCTGAAAAAATTTTAGCACGGTATGTAAATTCAGTGTAATATTTCTAAAACAAATTCAAAGTAATATTTCTTAAAACAATATGAATATGTACTGAAAAATCCTGTATGCCGATGCATTAAATCATCGTATTGGAACTAATTGGATATATGTACATCTTATTTTGAGTTTATTGAGTTGTGTTGTATACCTTCTCAATTAGGATAAGTTCCCCATTAACCCAATAGGATGCATTAACCTATAGGGACACACTTCAACAAAAAATATAACTAAAAAATGACTCATGATTTCCAGATTTGCATTCTTGTAAAATGTATGTTGACCAAAAGGTGTATACAAGTATTAACAATTAAAAATGAAAATGTCAATATCAAAAAGCTTAGAAATGCCAAGTGTAAAATGATCTTACCTTTAAGTCACCACATATCCTCCACTTATAGCTAGAGTAATTTATTGCATCCAGCAATTTTTTCATATTTTCATAACTTTCAGTAAGTTGGATTGAATGGCCTATAGGAACGGAAGCTATCTTGTTACCAATATTCAGCTTTTAAACTTCTACTGGAGGAATCTATGAACAGTCTCCATTCTAATGGGTTGTAGGAAATTCCAAGGGCCTCAACAAGTCCTTTAATATTGGCGCAGTATACTAAAGAGCCGGAAGAATGCTGTAAAAAATAGCTTCGAAACTCTTGTTCTCTATTTCTGTACCCCCCTAAATGTTGTTTCTTAAGCGAGAAGATTACTTTCACGAAGTCGAGAGCCAAAAAGTTTTGTATTCGCCTTTGAAACCCCCAGATCCCTGGTCAGGTCATTTAACTGAACTTGAGTGAATGGTCTTGCGACCATATCATGTGTGGAAACCTGATAAGACTCAGATGTGTCATAATCTTGGTCAACTTCCATATTAATCTCTTCATGTACCTCTATATGTTCAGGGGGAGAAGGTATAGGAATTCCTGGGCCATGGGGCAGGGGTTTGATGGCAGAAGGAACATCCGGATATGCCACACTATGTTTATTCTTCTTATTTATACCTGTGGAAAATATAATTGCATATTACATAAAGGAATTGATTTGGAGTTGCAGATAGTACATAAATGTTTAGTAAAGGATATGTTCATGCTGAACTGTCAATGTTAGTTTTTAATTTTATGCTAAGTCTTTGCATAATAATGACATTTTCAGGAGCCAGTATAATACAGAAAGCTTAAATACTTGATACAATGCTCACCTTTAAGATTTGTCATGCAAAAATAGCAGTCCGTAGTGTGGTCCTTGCCATCTCTCCACACCATGGGAACACCAAAAGAGAGGGACTTCTGTTCGCCCTGACTCCAGCGTCTTAAACTTATGTAGCATCACTTGCAGCAGATATGTGGTGCAAAACTTTTATCTTGATCTCTTAGCCTTACTCCAAAATATGCATGATACAAAGATTTAATTACAGGAGGGATTGTACTTTGCTGCTCGGGAAAAGTCACTTTGCCGCAAACATAGCAAAATCTGTCGGAGCTATTCTTACATTTTCTGTTAATTTTTAACTCAACCACTATTATTATTATTATTCTTATTATTATAATGCTAAGCAATTTTTAACCTGCAAAATATAAACCTATTTGCATAATTACTTAAAATGTACACAAAATTTACTGCGAATAGAGCAGTGCAAAAACTATTGAAATTTGATGTAATATAGGAGATGTATAAACTATAAAAAATATTATCACCTCCTGTATTGCAAAAACTGGAGGTGATAGAGAAAAACGGATGACAGATTCGGATTTAGGAGGTCAATTTTATTAAGAAACACTATAGAAAACCTAAGGTACATTTTTGACGCAGACCAGTGTTATTATTGATGTAAGAATCTTAGGTGTGAGCAAGTGCCAGGTTCCCCATATAAGTTGAGCCAGCGGACTTAATCACACTAAACACATTATTAATACGTTGCCCTGTCAGCTTATTTTGGAGACGAGACAGGTAATATTTCAACTCATTAGATCTTACTCTACACTTGCCAAAAGTGAAAGGTTACATATACTGGGAGATCTGCAACATAAGACATAGCTCGAACAGCATCGTGTTGGGTGCCGGACGAGACTTCGACTACAATGTCTCCATCCCCACGGTAGGACAAAGCGTCCAAAGGGTTAAACTGCTAAAAATGTGTATTTAATTCAATTAAAATATAATAATTTATCCTTTGGACATTTGCACTATCCGAGAATGAGATTTTTTTATGACATTTCTTTAATATAAATAAAAAATACTTAAAAGCAGTGCTGGGAAATAAATATTTTATTGCCTTGTTAATTTGTTAGTAGCTATCAATAAAAAGTTTTTAAAAAATATTTACTTGTCTACAATTTATTATACCAACCATTTTTTGCATGCTACCCAGAGCGGCTCGTTTTCTGTGAATTTTAAATTATCCCGACGATATTCTTTTATTTATTTTTCTATTCTTTTTCGATTCAAACAAAAATATCATTTTTATAGGATTATCGATTAGGCTTTGAGATTATTTTTGACTAAAAGAATCCAGATCATGTACCTACAATTATCTATTGAATGGTACCTCCCTTGGAGTCTTCTATCAGGTCATAAAAGTAATTGATTAGTAAGGGTAATTGACTTTCGGGTAAACCAATGCGAGATGCGAATAGAAGCTAATAAACAATATACTTTATTTTCCTCGAAAGTTGGTTTACTTATCTTTGTCGCAGGTAGAAATGAGCTTTGCCCAAATGCCCAGATGCTATGGACAAGTGACCAACATCATTAAATATCACTTAAGTTTTAATTGAATTTTAATGAGATCGGACTATTGCGTATCAGGTCTGAGAGCAATAAAATAATTTTAAAAAGAGAAGGACATTAGTACGTATAAAAAGAAAGCTTCTTCATAGATTCATCACATTTACCTCAAAAAACACTCCAACTAAAGTTCGCCAGGTACTACAATTATATAATTTTATCACAATACCCTTTACTATGGGATTTACCAAGACGCAAATGGGCAAAATAAACTTGCACGAAGGGTACGCATACGTAATTGATAGAGAGAAAAATGAGAGAATTTATTGAAGTAAGAAAAACGACAACTTTGCTACGAGGGGCGGTCAATAAGTTTTGCGAATCGGGAGGGCAAAACAGAGGAAGGGGGATGGTTGTTTGTGGGGGTGTCAAGACAAGATATGACAAGTCAGGACCTGCAGCCGCACGCTCCTGCCTCGTTTATTTAAGAAGCAGAAGCTGATGGCAGATCGTCAGTCACAAATTTTTCAACCATGGAGAAGGTTGAGCACTGCGCAGTGATAATTTTTTTTGCGTGGAAGGCAAGAATGCAAAATAGATCCATATACGCATGGTTGCAGTGTACACCGACACCGCCCATTCCTATGCAATTATTGCTCGCTGGAATAGGGAGTTCCGCCATGGTCGTGATTTTTTTTTTTAAAGAGCTCATCTGGCGACTTTTTACTTGGACATTAGTCGCCGCATTAAAAACTGGCCTAGTACTAGGCTACTTTAAAATAAAATCCAAAAAGATAAAAAACAACCCCCCCCCCAAAAAGGGGAAAGGGAGCGAGCAGTAAGCAAGCTCCTGCGTCGGGGGGAGGTCCCCCCCGGCGGCCATGGTCGTGAGTCCCTTGAAGATGACCCCCCGTCCAGGATGCCCGTCAGACGTGGCCCGTGTGGTGAGGCTGATCCTCGAAAATCGACGGGTGAAGGTCGAAGCTATTGAGCGCGAACTTGGAATATCACATGGAAGTATTATCAACATCATCCACGACAATTTGGCCATGACCAAGGTCTATGCCCGTTGAGTCCCTAGAAACCTCACGCCCCATGATCGACTTCAACGTCATCAAAGTCCACAAGGCCAGAGTTGCACAAGCTGCCCTGCGCGAATGAGGATTCGAAGAGCTCAACCATCTCCCCCACAGTCCAGACCTGGCCCCTAGCGACTAATTTTTATTCCTCCAGTTCAAGGCTGCACTGCGTGGACGCCGATTTTGGGACGATGAAGATGTCCAGCTCGCCGTCCAGGAGTGCATTGAACAGCAGTGGCAGATTTCTGGTTGTCGGGAATTTGAAGCCTCAGGGACAAGTGGCTCAAGTGCATGGAAGTCGAGGGTAATTATATTGAAAAATAATAAAACACTGCTCCTCATAATCTCGTTTCCTTATATCCGAATTGCAAAACTTATTGACCGCCCCTCGTATGTCAGAGCTATAACTCAAGGGAAGATAATTAACAGAACTAAAGAACATAGCTATCAACCTGTCAGTTTCCATATAATTCCATGGAAATTATTGCAGAAATTAAGAAGAAGGCTAAACAGTCAGAAGAAATTAGCCCGGCTATAATAAGTCAATGCACAAAGGATGTTCCAGTAGAACTATACAGAAAACTTCTCAAAAAGGAATCTCTATCGCGGACATTAAGAAGAATCCCCAATTCTGAATCCCAAGATGAAGAAAGACATGAATGTTACTACGAGAGAACCCTGTCGTAGAATTGCTCATAGTCTGGTTCAATAATTATTCTAGTCCTTGATCTGGACACACCGCTTTTGTTTAAGTCGATGGTATTGAGACCCTATGACTCAATCTACGATCATTATATATATATATATATATATATATATATATATATATATATATATATATATATATATATATATATATATATATATATATATATATATAGGCTTTAATTCCTACTGAACGTGTGAAGGCTAGTTAGAGGCGGGTTGTGCCACGGCCAGGAGTCTCACTATAAAAGTCCCACTTGTTACTGGGGGAGGTTTGTGATTGTTAAATTCTAAGAGTGAATAATACAGGTTGAATAAATTAGCCGAAGGGATTCTTAATTAAAGTCTTGCCAAGGGTACGTCAAAAAGGAGGAGCCACAAATAAACACATGTACAAAAATAAACTTTACTTTACACAAAAATAATAATTATCCATAGTTAAACGGGCAAAAATAAGGATTAAATATTAAACACGGATTAGTCCGGGTTGACAGCAATTATAACTAATAATATCAGGGAATGATTCACTTGAATCTCTTTAAACAAGGAGGGGAGGATAACACTGACTTTAAGCGTCTAGATTTATATTGACTCAATGGGAGTATCAATCACTGATAATTAAATAGGTAATTTAAGAATAGAGGGACACCGGGTTTACAGATTACCATTAATTGTGATGGATTGGAGAGTCGACAACTCAGGTCCAGACGGGGTGGTTCGAGTGGCGTTAACACGAGTTCTCGGGGAGAGGGGGGATAAGACGACGGGTTCGGGGCTGCTGACTGCAGTTCCGTTTCGTTCACTCCTAACTGGATGTGACACTAACAAATAGTTACTTCCAGTAACTATTTGGATGTTCCTTTTTCTTTCTCAAGTTACGTTAAGCAACATAGCGTATTTTTCTAGTCAAAGAGTCTGCAGGGCGGGATTTGCCTCAGGAACACTTTGAGACAGCGACCAAGTTAACTCAGCCGCGCGTTGGCAGTCGATACGTTACGGCAACGACTCTCGTTCAACATGAGGGTTACGCGAGTAGGTCTGGAACACTTCTGACGAGGGATGAACGGCGTTGTCATTTATACCGCGGACTGTGTGAAATCGAGAGAGAGATTCCCTATACGACAATTCGCTTCTCGCGGCGCCTTCTGGACAATCTCCATGGTATCATAAAGAAGGCAAATATTATTTAGGCTTCTCTGTGAGATAGGCCTTCTTTCGTCAGACTTCCTGTCGCCTGTTGGGGAAGTTTGGCACGGATAACGACTTAGCTCAAGGGGAAGGCGGAGGAGGGCGGTAGAATGTCGGGGGAGGGTGGGGGGGGAGAGGAGACGAAGGTCAACTCAAACGACAAATTTCTTTCGTTCCCACGATTGTCTGGCGGCATGCGAGTATGTACGTTCCATACCCTCACACGCCTACCTATTTCGAGGAACATTATTCTGCCATGAAATAAGGAAGAATGTGAAAGTTAACTTTATCGGGGGAATTTGTAATTATCTTCCTCGACTCGAACAATTGAGTCGGTAATTTTATCAGAACCGTTAGGAATTTACCTTAGTATCTAATGGCTACAACATACTACTGCTACGTCAGTTTCTCTAATTTACATATTTAAAACAAAGCAAAACACATACAGAGTACAGGCAAGAAATAATTCTTTATACAAAGAGATACACACACAAAAAAAAATAATTGACTATTAATCGCTATCTGAAATCGGGTTTCTCGAAAGGCTATCTGCGAGGACATTGTCAGGCCCTTTTAGATACCTGATTTCATAACGGTACTCAGCTAGCAATAATGACCAACGCATTAGCCTCCCGTTTAAGTTTTTACAAGTTTTTAAGTAGGTTAACGGTCTATGATCAGTCTCTATGAGGAATGGACGACCTACCAGATACATTCTAAATTTTGTTATCTAAAAAACAATCGCTAGAGCTTCCAGTTCTACCGTAGCGTACGCCCTTTCGCAAGCCGTCAGTCGGCGACTCGCATAGCTTATAGGAACGGGTTCTTGGTCCTCGTCGTATTGGAGTAATACGCAGCCAATACCCAGTTGGGATGCATCTGTCCTTACGCCAATTTTTTTTTTAGGGTTCGGCAGTTTTAAGATCGGGGCGGAGACTAGCTTATCCTTGAGCTCTTCAAAGTGTGCTTCGGCGTCGGGGTTCCTCTGGAGGGGGTCTGGGAGTTTCTTTTTTAGTAGATCGTTTAGGGAAGCTGCTACAGAAGCAAATTGGGGTACGAAGACGCACCGAGGAAAGACCGTAATTGCTTCTTGGTGCGCGGTAGGGGCATATTTACAATAGCCTTTACCTTCTCTTTCTGTAGGGACAGGTGACTTTCCCCTATTTTAAATCCAAGGTATTATATGGATTTATAAGAAGAATGGCATTTTGAGAGTTTATTAGTTAAGCCATGATGCTTTAAGCGTTCTAAAAGCGGGCGGAGGGACAAGATATGTTCGTTCCACGAACGTGTAGCCACATACACGTTATCAAAATAAAAAGAAACGTTTTTTAAACCGTCTATTACACGGCGCATTATGCGGTTGTAGCTACTGCAGGCAGTGACTAGGCCAAAAGTGAGACGAGTGAATTCCATTAAACCTTTGTCTGTAGGAAAGGCTGTTAGTTTCCTCGCTGATGCCTTTAGGGGCATCTGATAATAGGCCTTACATAGGTCTATCTCAGTGATGTAGGCGGCTCCTTCGAAGAGATGTAAATTTTGGTCAATTAGGGGGAGAGGCCTGGCGCCAAACACGGTGACGGTGTTTAGCTTCCGAAAATTTGACGCACATCCTAAAGGACTGGTCTGTCTTGCGGACCATGACTATTGGGGAACAGTAGTCGGACGTAGATGCCTCGATAATGCCTAATTACAAAAGATTGTCGACTTCCTCATTGAGAGCGTCTCTTAGGTGCACCGGTACGGGATAGGGCTTACATCGCACAGGTTCGAGCGTAGTGAGGGCGATATCATGTTCGAACTGAGTCGAGCATCCTGGTGACTCGGAAATGACGTCACTAAATTCTTCCAAAAGCGCCATCATTTGGTTCCTTTGGGCAAGGGTGAGGTCGGAGTTTACATCCAACTCGGGGAAAGGTTCTTTTATGGGGGGCAGCTTGGACGGGAGGACGGGGAGGGGACAATCTTCGCTTGACTCTACGCAAATCGAATTAACAATATTTAGGGGGTTGTTTGGGTGGACGGCGTCAATTACCCTTTCTTCGTCGAAGGCGACTATATTGTTTATACAGGCCCGTCTATGATACTTTTTAGCATGTTTATGTGATATAACTTATCACCTGCGGGTGTCTGCATTACGTAATCGACCGATCCGTGGGTTTTCTGAACGGGGTAGGGGCCTTTCCATTGGGAGAGAAGTTTATTGGAGTTCGTGGGGAGTAAGAGCAGAACTTCATCTCCGGGATTCAGTTTTCTGTATTTGACCTTTAGATCAAAGTATATCCGATACTTTTCCATATTAATTTCGGAATTTCCGACTGCTATATCAGAACACCCTTTTAATCTTTCCCTTAGTTGGAGGACGAAGAAATAAGTGTTCCTTAATTCTAGATACATACGGGAATTTGTCCATAGCTCCTTCAAAATATTGAGGGGCCCCCGCACGTTTCTCCCGTACAGGAGCTCAAACGGGAAAAATCCGATGGTCCTATGAGGAATTTCGCGGCATGCGAATAACGCAACTGGCAAATATCGGTGCGATTCTTGGTGTTGTTCCATGCAAAGCTTCTTGAGGACGCTTTTCAAGGTCGCATTGAACTTTTCGCACATGCCGTTCGCGCTCGGATGGAAGGGCGTGGTAAAAATAGGTTTGATTTGGAGCAGGGTGTTCACGTGTTCCATGAGCTCAGAGGTAAACTAGCGGCCTCTATCTGACAAGATTTTTTTGGGCAATCCTCCTCTAGAAAAAATGAAATTAGGGGCTTCAGAGCAAGAGATACTATCGATCTTTTTTAGAGCGACAGCGTCTGGGAATCGGGTAGCGCAGTCTATCAATGTTAGTACATGCGTATGACCTTCGGCGGAAGGGGGGTGAATTGGTCCGATGAGGTCGATGGCGACTCTCGAGAAGGGCTCTGAAATGACTGTGGTTCTTTGCAGGGGAGCTGGGGCTATTCGATCTTTTGCAGTGGTTTTCTGGCACAAATCGCACGTTTTGCAGAATTCTGCAATATCTTTGGCTGCACCGGGCCAAAAAAAGTATTTAAATACTCGCTGAGAAGTCTTGTTATGACCGAAATGACCGGCCAGAGGACTTTCATGTGCTACTCGCAGGATTTAGTATAAATGTGTGCGCGGAATACACATGACCTTGGAAGGTGGATCAGACTCATCTCGCGAAGTTGAAACGGAAGGGAGTCGTTAATGATGTACCTTATGGGACGGTTCCCTCGAACGATCACAACTTCATTCTTTCGGGCCTTTTCCCAAAGGTATTGAAGTAAAGGGCAGCTCTGCTGAGCTCTGAGGAATTGTGCATTACTCGTTGGAACCTCTAAAGGGGCTTCTGGGGTGAAAAGGCGCGTTGGGGGAGAGGCCTTGCGGCTTGCTTGCGCTCGAGTGACGACAGCTTGAGTCAGTTCACTCGGGGAGACTAGTGCGCTCTGGCCAATGAGTACAGTGCAAAATTTGATGGAGGCTTCCACTACGTCGTCCCAACCAGTGAAATATTTACACTGTACATGGCAGCGGATTACCGGGAATCTATTTTCTCGACCCAAGAAGTCTTGTACAATTGCGTACTTCTTATGTTGGGGGTCGACAGGGAGGACCAATTTGTCTGACACGACAATGCATGCGCACCCTGTGTCTCTCACGAGGGTGGGCACTTTACAGCCATTGATCGAGCCGGTTTCGAAATTTAGTCCTCCGGGAGAACTCTTGTTGAACAGGAAGTTCACTTGAAATTCCTGTGGGGATGGAGGCGAGGGGGATGACGTAAGCGCGACCGGCTGTTCCGGGAGAAGGGTAGCAGTTACTTGGTGGACTTGTTGGCTCTGGGTGGGACGTAGGCTGGACTTCTGTACACATTGGGACTTATAATGGCTGGGGGAACCGCAGGAGTAGCATATAACCTGCTTATTCTGGTCCTGGTTATTGTAGGGGGTATTGAAGACTGGGGGTTTTCTGTCTTCCTGGGCTACAAAAGGCTTATTCTTTGGCCTGAACGGGGCTGTGGTCTTTATCAATTGAGGGGGTTTCCTTTGTGGGGACTCCCATTGACTAAATTTATTCTTCGGGGACGGGGGACTATTCTTTCGGGTATCCTGTGGGTATAGGCGATGATTTGTTGCATGGAGATCAGCTTACTCGAAGCATTCTTCAAAGATAGACGCTCGGCGATCTTGCAAGAATGCTCGGATCTCCTGGGGGAGGGTGGACAATAGCTGGTCTTTTAACATAAAGTCAATCAGGACCTCATACTCCGGTTCGACTTTGGAGGATTCTAACCAGAACTGGAGGTTTCGCTTCACGATATATCCAAAATGTCGGTAAGTTTGACCGGGCTGGATTTTAGCCGATCTAAACTTAGCGCGGTAGAACTGAGGGTTCAAGTTGAAGGCGGATAGCAATTCAGCCTTCAAGGTGCTGTAGTCTATTGTGGCTTCATGTGGTAACGAGGTGAAAATTTCTCTTAAGCGCGGACTAAGCAATGGGAGCAATCTACTGACTCCTTCGGATTCTGGGGCCCATCCGTTTACCTCGAAGATCTTTTCAAAATGTGTCAAGTATGAGCACAAATCTTCTTCGTCCTTATATTGGGGAAGTTTCATAGCAAGGGCCTGGGGTTGATGATCAGGGGTTCCAACAGAACTGATTTCAACTTGGTCTCTGCTTAATTCCCTTTCATGTTTTCGAATCCTTTCTCTTTCTTCAAATTCTAACTCTTCTTTTCTTCTCCTTTCTTCCATTTCTAACACTTCTTTTCTTCTTCTTTCTTCCAACTCTAACCATTCTTTTCTTCTCCTTTCTTCCAATTCTTACCCTTCTTTTCTTACTTCCATTTCACGTGCTCTTTCCTCTGGCTGTTCGCTTTGGACGAATTCCTTTAGTTCCTGTCCTGTGAGACCGAGAGCTTGTCCTTGCTTGACGAAAACTTCGAACGATTGTGAAGCCATTGCTGCTCTTGCTGACGCAACTGGTGACTCACGAAAAAACTTACGCACCTGGTAAGAGAATTAGAAGCTGCGATTGTTCCTAACCGATACAATCCAATAACTAACCCCCCAAATAACGAATGGTTATTATTTATATTCCTTCGGGGAATAGACTATAATTATTAAAATTTACGTTAGTTTATTTGGGCTTCCTTGGACGTTGGCAAGTTTTAGGCTATACGAGTTCACTTTCCCAAAAATTTGACCCCTTAAAGCTGACACCACTTTTATATATGTCGTAGAATTGCTCATAGTCTGGTCCAATAATTATTCTAGTCCTTGATCTGGACACATCGCTTTTGTTTAAGTCGATGGTATTGAGAATCTATGACTCAATCTACGATCATTATATATATATATATATATATATATATATATATATATATATATATATATATATATATATATATATATATATATATACATATAGGCTATAATTCCTACTGAACGTGCGAAGGCTGGTTAGAGGCGGGTTGTGCTACGACCAGGATTCTCACTATAAAAGTCCCACTTGTTACTAGGGGGAGGTTTGTGATTGTTGAATTCTAAGAGTGCAAAATACAGGTTGAATAAATTAGCCGAAGGGATTCTTAATTAAAGTCTTGCCAAGGGTATGTCAAAAAGGAGGAGCCACAAATAAACACACGTACAAAAATATTAGTAGCAATAGTTAAACGAGCATTTAGATAAATAAGGATTAAATGTTAAACACGGATTAGTCCGGGTTGACAGCAATTATAAATAATAATTTCAGGGAATAAATCACTTGAATGTCTTTAAAAAAAAGAGGGGAAGATAACACTGACGTTAAGCGTCTAAATTTATAATGACTCTATAGGAGTATCAATCACTGTTAATTAAATAGGTAATTTAAGAATAGAGGGACACTAAGTTTACAGATTACCATTAATTGTTATGGATTGGAGAGTCGACAACTCAGGTCCAGACGGGGTGGTTCGAGTGGCGTTAACACGAGTTCTCGGGGAGAGGGGGGATAAGACGACGGGTACGGGGCTGCTGACTGAAGTTCCGGTTCGTTTACTCCTAACTGGATGTGACACTAACAAATAGTTACTTCCAGTAACTATTTGGATGTTCCTTTTTCTTTCTCAAGTTACGTTAAGCAACAGAGCGTATTCTTCTAGTCAAAGAGTCTGCAGGGCGGGATTTGCCTCAGGAACACTTTAAGACAGCGACCAAGTTAACTCAGCCGCGCGTTGGCAGTCGATACGTTACGCAAACGACTCTCGTTCAACGTGAGGGTTACGTGAGTAGGTCTGGAACACTTCTGATGAGGGATGAACGGCGTTGTCATTTAAAACCACGGACTGTGTGAAATCGAGAGAGAGATTCCTTATACGATAATTCGCTTCTCGCGGCGCCTTCTGTACAATCTCCATAGTATCATAAAGAAGGCAAATATAATTTAGGCTTCTCTGTGAGATAGGCCTTCTTTCGTCAGACTTCCTGTCGCCTGTTGGGGAAGTTTGGCACGGATAACGACTTAGCTCAAGGGGAAGGCGGAGGAGGGCGGTAGAATGTCGGGGGAGGGTGGGGGGGAGAGGAGACGAAGGTCAACTCAAACGACAAATTTCTTTCGTTCCCACGATTGTCTGGCGGCATGCGAGTATGTACGTTCCATACCCTCACAAACATTTTTATTACTTGCTGAAAATAACGTTAAGATATATTCAACAACTCAAAATCTAAACGCTTTACAGTTGAATAAAAGATGGTTTTGCGACGGAACATTCAGCTCGGCTCCTGTTGGAAACAGCTTTATACTATTCATGCCCTTGTTGATCACGATAAAATTAGGCCCTTAGTATTAGGTATTACTGAAAAAAGGATGAAGAGAGTTATGCTACTATTTTATTTTTTTTACGTAACTATCAATTAAATCCTATTTCAGTCATATTGATTTTGAACTCTCAGCCATCAACCAATTACGAAAAAATTTCCAGAGTCTGCAATTTATGGCAGTTTTTTTTTATATTTTGTGCAATATTTATGGAGAAGAATCCATTCTTTCGGATTACAAGCATGATAAAATGAACGCCAGAATTCTATAATTATAAAACAACTTCACGCACTTGCATTTGTGCCGCCAGATGATGTTTGCGACCTCTTCAATAAATTAATGGAGTCTCTAGATGATGAAACGGATAATACATTGAAGAAGTTTTGCAATATTTTGAATCTACATGGCTTGGGATTATTCAGAGGCAGAAGAAGGAATTCGGTCCTCAAGATCAGCTTGTGGTCCGTACATGAAAGAGTTGCAAATGACTTGCCAAGAAATAATAACTCAGTGGAAGGCTGGCATAATGCCTTTAAGGAGATAGCACATTTGTTTATTAGTCATTTTTCAAATTCTTTCGTTCAAAGTCTCATTTTTTGGCTTTGTATATCATTTTATTGCAAATTCTATGCACTTTTTATGGTATAATTATTTTTTAGCAACATGACGAGAACATAGTAAAAATAAAGATAATGCAAAATTGTATACATTCGTGGAAAATCTTTCTTAGATATTTAAAGTTAATTTGTGCAAAAACAAACAAAACTGCACCATTGAATTTTACATCATTTTATTAAAAATGTATGCACTATTTTATAGTATATATTTTGTTTTAGCAACATGAGTAGAACATAGTGAAAATTATGATAATGCAAAATTTTATATATTCGTGGAAATTCTTCGTAAATTTTTAAAGTTGATTTGTGAACCAAACGCAAAACTATACCATGCGATTTTAAATATTTGCTAAAAAAAAATAAATAAAGGCGCCTAAAAACTGGTTTATATTTTTAGCATCATTCGAATATAGATTGAACTAAATTCCAGGGCATTCAGGACACCCCCTTTTCCAACTGAGAACAAAACCTATAGTTGACCTTGCCTGAAAAATGTATGTTTTAGCCCACCATTAACGCAATTTTTAATGGAACTAAAGGAAACTGATTTCAAATGATAACTAAATTATATGTGCATCTTTTGGTCGTGAACTGAGTTCAAATGCTTAGTTTTTAGTAATTCTATAGCCATTTATATGATATCAGGTTTCAATAGTGAGGGGGGGTTCTGAAAGAACCCCCTGTATCTCAAAAACGCCACCGTAGTTACTATGATTTTGGCAGAAATAAAAGGTTTTTTAATGAGTTTAGTTTCATATATGATAATCTAACGTAGTAAAAAGTTAAAAAAAATTAATGTGGTATCCCCTTAATAAAAGAGTGGTGATTAAACATCCTACAAAAGTGAAGCTGTTGAGAAAAATTCGCATGGAACAAGTTTAAGTTTAAGGGAAAACAAGGTGGTAGCTGCCCAATCCTAATGGTTTCTTAATGGCAGCACTGTTAAAACGGGGTCGCCCGAAAAGAGTCAGAAGAGGCGTGGGTGACACTCAATAAAAATGGGGAAAAGCAAAGAATTATACAAAAACAGTACAACGTACACTTAAATTACAGGCATACAGCACGCATTCTAAAAACAAGGGCGGCTGGGGCAATAAACAAATGACATGCGCCAGCCGCAGTGGAGGGCACAGGATAAAAGATAAAACAATAAACCTAAACACAAAAATGGAAAGAATTTATAAAAGGGATAAAACGCCACTTCGTGATAGAAATGTAAGGAGGGAGGACAACCGAAGGGAGTCCTTTGATAAAATAAAGCGAATGCAACAGGGAAAGCGACGCCAGAAAGGGGAGGGAAGCAAGAATTTCGAAGAGAAGCAAGGCGGGGACAAACTACTAAAATGTGAGCCACAGACAGCTAGCAACGGGAGAGGGACAACCAGAGGCAACTCTGCCTCCACCCAAAACTAAATAGCCATGGATTAGTCGCGTGTGCCCAATTCGCAACCTGCAAAGAGCAACCTCCCAAGACCAGAGGACCAGGAACGGAGAGAGCGTTTAATAAGGGACAGCCTAGAAAAGGGAAACGAATCCCATTCTCTCTGCCACAAACAAAAGACATACGCCTTGATTACAGGGTAGGAATCCTTAAAGGGCAGAGGGGCTGCATCCGGCACCTCGAGGGCGGCCGAGCGGGCCAGCCGCCTCGTTGTCCGGGACCCCAACATGAGCCGGAGCCTAACAGAACGCCACCCTGTAACGGGAGGCATTTATGACAAGCCAGGAGCGAATCCATTAGACTCAAGGATGTGTGGACGTAAAAGAACGAGCTGCCTCCAAAGCAGGCCGGGAATCGCTAAAAACAATAAAATCTGAAGAATTGATGGATAAAATAAAATTAAAAGCCAAAAGAATGGCCGTCAACTCTGCGGTACAAACGGATGCTACAGGAGGGAGGGCGAACCGAAGGGACTCCGTAGAGGACACCGCGGCTGCCCCAGCACTGAGGTCCGACTTCGAGCCGTCAGTATAGATGGGACGCTGGTGAGCATGAGAACACGCATGTTCAAGAAACAGGCACTTTAATAGACGAGGGTCAGTAGACCCTTTCTCGAAATGCCAAAAAGCAGTATGTCGTGGTATAGCTCTATATATCATACACACATCTATTATATTTGATTTTAGAGTGTGCGGGGGTTTCCTTTTAATAGGTTTGGGTAGGCCGAGGTCCGGTTACAAGGTCAGATCCTCGTAAGGGAGGGCTAGTCCAATAGGTGCTACCTTAAAACTTGGTATTGGCTGAGAGTTCCAAATCTTACTTAGGTACAGGCTGTTGTTATACGGCTATGATGAGCTCGAGGGTCAGAAAGCAAACAAGTAGGCAAAAATAGACTTTAATAAATATTTATAATTAAAGTTAATATGTTACAACAATACACCAACATATATGATAAATAGTTACACAAATGACAATGGGGAACAGTAGACGGCAATTATAAATTTGGGGAAGCTAAAATATTCATTACGATACCTTGTACACAAATGGAGGGGTTGGGGAAGACGATGGTCGTTTCCGGCGATGCGGTGAGATGATGGTTGGGTCAATTCGACGGGGTCCAAGGTCAACTTGCTTGTAGTGAAATATTATATTGAGATGACGGGGGGTGGGGGGGTGGAGCAGAGTCTTCGAGAAGGGATGGTTGGGAATTCTTCCGGTGTAAATTCCTTTGAAGAAAACAGTGGGTGAGTTTCTCCAAGACATCAACGGTTTGTTTGGTCAGATATGCGTAGTCAAGGGGGTATTACGCTAAGATGAATCTTCACTGAAGCCTTTTGGGATAAGACTTGGTTCTTGTTTTGAGATGGCGTCGATGACCGGAGTCGGGCGGGTATTCTTACGGGGAGAAGAGTTCTTAACTAACTCTATGGGGTGGATATTTGTTTTATCCAAGAAGGGATGCTTGGTTTTGTCCCACAACGTTTCCTTGCCTTCGGCGTATGACAACACGAATCGAGGAGTAAGATAGTTTGCACTCGTGAGCTTCTCTCGCACCAATCTATTCATTCCTCCTCACGCGTGTAGATATGGACACCATAAGTGAGAGAGCTTACCCCATAGTAGGGAGGGGGGACTATCGCTCATCATTTGAGTCATGGCGATTGTTTCACCGCTCCCAGCGTGGCTGGAAGGGGAGGGGGTGACTTCTCATCTTGTTTAAAAACTAGCCTTGATAAGGGCTACATTCCATGAACCCGCTCCCATACTTTCTCACGCTTTTGAGCTTCGAAAATGGTTTGTAAGCTATACGAGGCCCATCACGTGGAGGCAATGCTTAAAAGCGACCTTATTTCTCCCATCACGTGCTTGTTCCCTCACATGCCTCCTTTTCGAAAATTGGACCTTTTTGTCATTGAAAAGGAAAAAAAAGGAATAAGGGAGAAAAGGGGCAACCCGATACTCTTTTAAGTGGGGGCGGGGGGCGACTTAGTTACGACATCATTTTCTACCTAAACATAAAGGAATTATACACAATATACATACGCTGTTACCAAGATATACACTACAACAGAAAATTGATCAGCTTATTCAAAAATTGTCATGCGACTACACAGAATACTATACATACTACCAAGGAAAAGGATACTCAATAACCGACATATGTATATAAAAAAAAATCTAAAATCACACGAAATATGGTTTCCACTTGGGAAGTTTAAGCCCCAAAAGAAAACATGAAGATAACAGAGACATTCCCAAATCAAATCGCGAGGACAGTTATTCTTACTTCGTAAATACATAAAACTACAAAGAAATGGGCGTACACAAAATAATTAATTATCCTAAAAAAAAAAATAATTTAACAGTACCTTAAATTCTTATGGATATAAATATATACAATTAACAAACATTTGTTTAGGGCCATTTCCCACGAACTAATCGCAATTAGCGGGTAACGCATTTCTGCTGAGGGAATCGGCCATTTGATTATCTGTCCCTTTGATGTAATTGATTTTAAACTGGTACTCCTGGAGAAGGAGACTTCATCGCATTAATCTGCCGTGCGTGTGTTTCATGTTCCGGAGATACACAAGGGGGCAGTATTCAGTTTCCACACGAAACTCCTTCCCTACTAAGTACATTTTAAATTTCTGAATTGCCCAGATTATTCCTAATGCTTCCCTTTCAATAACTGAACAGTTCTTTTCGCTGGGTAATAGTTTGCGACTAGCGTAGGCCACAGGATGACTTTCGCCTCCGTCCTCATATTGAAGTAGCACACAACGAAGGCCTTCGTTGCTGGCGTCAGTGCGAAGCCCGAAAGACTTTTCAGGATTGGGCACCTTCAAAATGGGGGCAGAAACTTACTTCATTTTTAAGGAATTAAAATTTATGTTGGCCTTCGGGTTCTAGATTATTGAGTTGGGGGAGTTCTTTTTCAAAAGGTCGCAGAAGGGGGCGGCCAGGGACGCAAAATTTGGGATAAAGCGTCGGTAGAATGAAGTGGATCCCATGAAAGACTGGAGCTGCTTCTTATTGCAGTGAAGAGGCATATCGACGATGGCCTTTATCTTCTCCTCCTCCTGGGGACTAAGTTGGTTTTTCCCAATATTAAACCCTAAATATTTAATGGTTTCAAAGGCGAAGTGGCACTTACCGAGTCCAATAGTAAGACCGTTTTCTCGCAAACGGGTCAGCAAACCTCGCAGGGATACTAAATGTTGGTCCCAGTCGCAATATAAATATTGTCAACGTAGAAAGAAGTATTTGGCAAACCATCTAAAATTCTCTGCATTAACCGATTATAATTGCTACAAGCGGTTATGAGCCCGAAGTGAATCCTCTTGAACTGCCTAAGGCCTTTGTGAGTAGCAAACGCCGTAAATTTCCTCACTTCTTTCTCGAGCGCGACTTGGTAATAGGCCTTACACAGGTCGAGTTCAGTAATGAATTTCGCTTCATCAAACAGATGAAGATTTTGATCTATCAGAGGGATGGGTTCGGCGTCGAAAACGGTGACGGAATTTAGTTTCCGAAAGTCGACACACATCCTATAAGATCTATCGGGTTTCTTAACCATGACTATCGGCGAGCAATAATCAGAAGTAGAGGACTCAATTATGTTTAATTGGAGCAAATTTTCTATCTTTAAATTAAAGGCTTTCCTCAAGTGAATAGGTAAGGAATAAGGCCGTCGATCAAACCGGTTCATGTGTCGTGAGCTTGATGTCATGCTTGAACTGAGTGGCGCATCCAGGTTTATCGGAAATAACGTCACTAAACCGACTGAGGAGGAGCTGGAGCTGATTTCGTTGATGTGGTGTCAGCCGCTCGTCGATTTTCAGACCATCAGTGGATAAGTCGGTCTCTCGTGGTAGGGACGGTAAAGGATAGTCTTCGTCCTGCTCAACACATACCGTTTGTACAATATCAAAGGATTCGGTGGGGTAATCCGATTCCATGGCGGAACTTTCATCGAGGGCCATAATATTATTAACGTGGGCACGGCGGTGGTACCTCTGCAGCATATTGATGTAGAATAATTTTTCTCCGGAGAGTTTTCGGATTAGATAGTCCACAGGTCTGCGTGCCTCCAAAACCGGAAAAGGGCCCTTCCATTGGCTTAGGAGTTTATTGCTCTCGGTGGGCAGCAATAAGAGAACTTCGTCTCCTGGTTTGAGACGGCGGTCTTCAGACTTAACGTCGAAGTATGTTTTGTATTTATCTAAATTTACTTCGGCGTTCTGGGATGCGATGCTGGCGCATTGTGCTAACCTCTCGCGGAGTTCCAGCACATACGTATAGGAAGATTGACTTCCTGATCGAGTTGAGGTTGTGAGAACAACTCCTTTAAAATACTAAGGGGGCCTCTTACGCTACGACCGTACAACAATTGGAACGGAGCAAAGCCAAAAGTAGGATGCGGAATTTCCCTGTAGGAGAAGAGGGCCACTGGAAGATAGCGGTGCCATTCACGTGGCTGTTCGGCACATATCTTATGGAGGATGGACTTGAGAGTACCATTTAATTTCTCACACATCCCATTGGTCTCTGGGTGAAAAGGAGTGGTAAACAGGGGCTTTACCATCAATAATTTTCCCACATGCTCCATTAATTCTGAAGTAAACTGTCTTCCTCTGTCGGACAATACCTCTTTCGGAATGCCTATTCTCGCAAAAATGGATATGAGGGCTTCGGCACTGGTGATGATATCTATCCTCTTTAGTGGGACAGCCTCGGGAAAACGCGTGGCAAAATCCACTAAAGTGAATATATAGCTGTGCCCTCACGGGAGAAGGGTTCAGAAATGGTGGGGCGTCTCTGAAGGGAGGCCGGTTTTATGCGACCTTTAGCAGAGGTCTTCTGACAAATGTCACCCGACTGGCAATGTTTTGAGATGTCATCTGCAGTACCGGGCTAAAAGAAATGCTTGAAAAGTCTCTGACCTGTCTTGTTATGACTGAAGTGGCCAGAAAATACACTATCATGCGCGACCTTGAGCACCATAGGGACATAAGATTGGGGGATGCAAAGGGAGCGGTCTACTGGGTTAACGCCATCCGTAGTCTCTCTGTAAAGGAGGCCATCCTTTCCACGAACCGAGTCTTTCTCTTTATTTTGCGACTTTTCCCACAAGGGAAGGAGAATTCCACACTCCTTCTGGGCCTTGGCGAATTCTGAGTTTAGAATTCCCTTAAATTCTGAGTTCGCGGGAACTTTGAGGGGGGCAGGATCCTGGGATTCTTTTCTCGCTCCTGCGCGTGTGGTGACCGGCTGGGCGACTAGGTTAGGGGAGATTTGGGGACTTTGTCCAATTAGTACCGAAAAGAATTTAATTGGGGTCGAAACTGCTTCGGCCCACCCCTTAAAGTAATGACAGTCGATGTAGCACCTTACAATTGGGAAGCGGTTGGAACGTCCTAAGTACTCGTGGACTAATGCAAATTTATCGTGGTCAGGGGACACAGGAAGGGGAAAAGCTTCTCAGACACAATGATGTAAGTACACCCTGTATCACGGACGATAGTGAACGTAAGACAGCCGTTTACACTGCCATTCTCAAATTTTAAGGCTCCTGGTGAGCTCTTATTAAATATAAAATTGATTTGGTGATCCGGCGGGCCTTGTGGAGATGAAGGAACTGGGGGTTCAACAGGAAGAAGAGGGGGAGAGGCAGCGGCTCTTACTTGGTGAACCTGTTAAGGAAGGTTGCTCCGAAATTTAGAGTTCTGGGGACAGTTTGAACTTATGTGGTTCGCTACTCCGCACGTATAGCATATAATGGGTCTCTTTTCGAAATATGCTGGAGGGAAAGTCTGGAAAGGGGGCTTCACGTCTCGAGGTTCAGTGGAGGGAAAACTTCTTGGTTTGAAGGGGCCTTGAATTTTAACAAACTTCGACTGAAAATTTTGATTAAATCGGGGATTTCCGGTTTTCGATTTAGGGGACGGTGGGGAGGGCTTCTTGGAGTCCTTTGGGTACAAGTTATGACTTGCCGCGAAGACGTCTGCTTCTTTAACGCATTCCTTGAAGGATCGACAACGCCGCTCCTTTACGGCTACGCGGATCTCTGGGGGCAGCGAAGCCAATAACTGGACCCTTAAAACAAAATCTAATAATGACTCATAATCGGGGGAAATCTTTGACGAATCTAGCCAAAACTTAAAGTTTCTTTGGAGGGTATACCCAAACTGTCGGAAGGTTTGACCGGGTAGGATCCTGGAGCCACGGAACTTATGGCGGTAGTAATCAGGGGTCATATTATGGGCTGCGAGTAATTCAGCCTTGAGGGTAGAATAATTAATTGTGCATTCTTGGAGCAATGAGATGAAGATATCTCTCAATTTCGAGGTGAGCAAGGGCAGCAATTTCGCTACTCCTTCCTCTTCCAAATCAATGTGATTGATTTCGATACTTTTCTCAAAATGCGTTAGGAATGAGGAAAATTCTTCGCCCTCCTTAAATATAGGGAGTTTAAGGGAGACACCTTGCGGGGCTTCCGATCTGGCACTCACAGATTGTGTTTCTGCTTGTGCTCGCATCATTTCCGCTTAAAACTTGGTATTGGCTGAGAGTTCCAAATCTTACTTAGGTACAGGCTGTTGTTATACGGCTATGATGAGCTCGAGGGTCAGAAAGCAAACGAGTAGGCAAAAATAGACTTTAATAAATATTTATAATTAAAGTTAATATGTTACAACAATACACCGACATATATGATAAATAGTTACACAAATGACAATGGGGAACGGTAGACGGCAATTATAAATTTGGGGAAGCTAAAATATTCATTATGATACCTTGTACACAAATGGAAGGGTTGGGGAAGACGATGGTCGTTTCCGGCGATGCGGTGAGATGATGGTTGGGTCACTTCGACGGGGTCCAAGGTCAACTTGCTTGTAGTGAAATATTATATTGAGATGACGGGGGGTGGTGGGGGGAGCAGAGTCTTCGAGAAGGGATGGTTGGGAATTCTTCCGGTGTAAATTCCTTTGAAGAAAACAGTGGGTGAGTTTCTCCAAGACATCAACGGTTTGTTTGGTCAGATATGCGTAGTCAAGGGGGTATTACGCTAAGATGAATCTTCACTGAAGCCTTTTGGGATAAGACTTGGTTCTTGTTTTGAGATGGCGTCGATAACCGGAGTCGGGCAGGTATTCTTATGGGAAGAAGAGTTCTTAACTAACTCTATGGGGTGGATATTTGTTTTATCCAAGAAGGGATGCTTGGTTTTGTCCCACAACGTTTCCTTGCCTTCGGCGTATGACAACACGAATCGAGGAGTATGATCGTTTGCACTCGTGAGCTTCTCTCGCACCAATCTATTCATTCCTCCTCACGCGTGTAGATATGGACACCAGAAGTGAGGGAGCTTACCCCATAGTAGGGGGGGGGGGGGGACTATCGCTCATCATTTGAGTCATGGCGATTGTTTCACCGCTCCCAGCGTGGCTGGAAGGGGAGGGGGGTGACTTCTCATCTTGTTTAAAAACTAGCCTTGATAAGGGCTACATTCCATGAACCCGCCCCCATACTTTCTCACGCTTTTGAGCTTCGAAAATTGTTTGTAAGCTATACGAGGTCCATCACGTGGAGGCAATGCTTAAAAGCGACGTTATTTCTCCCATCACGTGCTTGTGATGGGAAGAGTGGTCACCAGACTATTAATGGCAACGGGAAACATGTCACAATCAAAACACACCCTTGGAGAACACCCTCCTCTTGAATCCGCAAGCCTGAGAAAGCATCCCTAATACGGACCTTAAAATTACGGGACGATAAAAATTCTTGAATAAAAACCGGTAAAAAGCCCTTCATACCCCAATCATATAACTGACGTAAAACACCATATCTCCAAGGGTATCGTAAGCCTTCTCAATGTCGAAGAACACCGCTAACACCTGATGTCTGGAGAAAAGGCCCCTAAAACGGAGTCTTCTAAACAAATGAGGTGGTCAAGAGTATTACGACGGCTGCGAAAACCGCACTGAAATGGAGAGAAGAGCGAGTTGGACTCCAAAAAACAAGTAAGGCGAACTTGAAACATCTTCTCGAACAACTTACTGAGGCAGCTCATAAGAGCAATCGGGCGATAGTGACTGGGGTTCAAACCGTCCCTACCGAACTTTAGAAAAGGTAGAACAACCCCCACACGCCAAGAGGACGGATAGATTCCTTTTGACTCAAAGCAGGTTGTAGAGCTCAACCAGAAAATAACTCCGAGTGGGGATGGAGACGACGGACAAAGGCGTAGTGGATGCAATCATCACCGGGAGAGGTGGAGCCACAATGAGGCAAAGCATCCCGCAGCTCATAGACGGAAAAGAGAGCATTATAAGAGTAGGTGGCGCACGTGGTAAAATCTAAAAGGCGAGATTATGGCGACTTTATGATCGAGAAACCATAGAGGATAGCTACTAGCGCTACTCACCGAAGCAAAATGGTCAGCCAGAGCTTCGCTGACCAACCGGCCATCGGACACAAGCGAGCATCCGATGTCCAGAGTGGGGATGGCATGACCAACGTAGTGACCACGGATCTTATTGACCTGCTTCCAAACCCGAGTCAGTGGCGTGGACGAATAAATGGAGGATACGTATAGGTACCAAGACTCACAGCGGGCACGACAGAGGGTCCTTTAGCGGCGGGCACGACGGAGGGTCCTTTGGCGGATGGAACGAGCCCGGTTCCGATCGACCCTATTCGAGACGGTCGGGTTCCGCCTATAACGGGAATAGGACAACTGATAGGCAGAATAGCCGACGCGCAATCCTTCGACTACCAGGGAACGGTGGAGCGCCCCGTAACAGGGCACCTCCGCGGAACGAAGCGCTCAGCAGCCTCTAAAATATGAGTAGTAAAATATGAGACCACTGAATCTACGATATCGAGGGAAGCCCAGGAGGCATCAATAAAGGAAGCCTCCCGGAACCCAACCCAATTTGTAGGCCGCAGATCCCAACGAGGAGGGAGGGAAATGCATGGGCCAGAAAGGGCGGCCAACAGGACTATCGGGAAGTGATAAATCCTGGAAAGGTCGTCCAGAATCGACCACCGGAAGTCGAGAAAACAGTCGGGTGAACATAAGGACAAGTCTACAGCACTAAACGAATCCGTTTGAACATTGTAAGAAATAAAGTCGCCGGAATTTAAAAGACAAAGGGAGTCGGATAATAAGAGGGACTCAACCACTCCGCCCCGGAGATTACGAGTAGTATCACCACAAAATGGGTGTCGAGCATTAAAATCACCAAGTAATAAAAACGGGGTAGGTAACTGACTTGTGAGCTCTAAAAGGTCAGACCGACTCAAACTAAAATCGGGGGGGATGTACACAGAACAAACAGTTAAAAGCTTGGAAGTAAAGACCCTCACAGCAATAGCCTGCAAGGTATTACGGAGGGAGAGTGGCGCGGAGAATAGCGAAGAGGAAATTAAAAGTGAAGCACCACCATGGGACACGCCACCTGCCGGGGAGGATGGAATTAAACACCAGGAAGTGCCTAAGTGCCGGGAAGGGTCAAGCCCAAAGCATATTTTCTTGCAAACAGACCACCGAGGGCCGAACGCTAGAAAGCAAGAGCTGGAGTTCCTCCCACATGGGGAGAAGCCCTTGACAATTCTACAGTAGGATGCTGTCGTCTAGACACCAATGTCGGGATTCTAGTGACGGAGACCGTCGAAGGTTCCCGACTACTAGAAGGCCCAGAGGGGGCAAGCGACAATTTGCGATGAACCGGGGACGCATCCGGCAAGGACTTGGCAACGTGAACGGCAGAAGGCGACAGCTGAATGCCAGACCGAAGCCCCAGCGTGGAGAGCTCATAGCCCGGAGGGAAAGGAAGATCGAGCTGAGACGGATGAGAACTAAGATGCGGAGAAGATGGAACAGAAGGGGAAACATAGACAGAGGGTAAGAAGGGAACAAGGTTAGAGGGTAAGGAGGGAATTGGACCAGATGGAGCAGGGTCAGAGGGCGAGGAGAGAACAGGTTCAGAAGGAGATGAAGGAACAGGGGCAGGTGGCAAGGGAGACGAAACTGGTGGGGTAGGAGACATAAAAGACTGCACAGAGGTAAGGGGCAAGGAAAAAGGGACCGGGGTAGGAGGCAAAGAAGACGGAACCGGGTGAGCTTCCGCCCGGACAATGACATCGGTGATGTCAACGGGGAAGGCCAGCGAAGACCGGAGAGGAGAAGACATCAAAACAGAGGACGCCTCAACAACCGACTCGGGGGTCAAACCAGCCTCATCAGAGAAAGCGCACTTCGACTCCGAACGGGGTGAGGAGGAACCCTTTCGTTCGCGCTGAGGTAAAGGAACGGGAGGAACAGCAGAGGCAGACGCATGGAGGAACTGCCGGATATCCTTCAGCGTCTCAGCTAGGTCGGTCTCACGGTCCGCGGCAGAGGGATTTTTTTTAAAATTTTAATTCATCATCTGGCCTTGCCAAATGGGCATTAGTCGCCGAATTATAACTGCCTAGTACTAGGCTACTTTAAAATAAGATTAAAAAACCCCCCCCAAAAAACCCGCAGTCAAAATTAAAAAAAGGAATAAGGCAACGAGAAGGAAGCAAGCTCCAATGTTAAATAAAGGGGGAGAAGGCCGGCCTCCTCCAAAAAGTCTAAAAGTCCATAGGGCGGTGTACATGAATCCGCACCGAGTACAAGGGAGAGGCGGTAGCGATCCAGCCCATCCCGGTACCGGGACAGGTAACGTGCGCGAAGATCATCTAGAATGGGGCATTCAACAAGAATGTGCCGAACAGTCTAGGGGACGACACAGCCGTCACAATAGTGCGCAGGCGAACGCTCCATCAAATGGCGATGCGTCACACGAGTGTGTCCGATTCGGAGACGACAGAAAGCGACCTGAAGCCGTCGTAGCATTGGAGGATAGGTCCATGGGAACAGTCGCGTTGCAATGGCACGCAACTTGAAGTTCCCCTGGACCGTCTCCCATCTTCTTTGCCAAGCAGTCCGAAGAGCTGCCCGTATTTCTGCCATGCAGTATGTGTATGGAAGAGCGAAACGCTGGTCCGGTCGCCCAGTCGTAGCGGACACTTTGGCGCGCTAAATCACCGGAATTCCTACATATCTAGGAATCCAGCAGAAGATAATCTCGACATCCACCCGGCTCACTAAAACCGTGGTCTTTTTTTTTTTAAGAGCCCATCTGGCGACTGCCGACATGGGCATTAGTCGCCGTATTAAAACTGGCCTAGTTCTAGGCTACTTTAAAATAAAATTAAAAAACGAAAAAAACACCAAATGGGGGAAAGAAAGCAAGCTCCTGCGTCAGAGGGAGGTCCTCCCGGCGCAGGAGCGTGCAACCTAAAGGAAAGAAAAAAAACAAACAAAACAAATGCAAAAAAAACGAAACAAAAAAAACAAACCCTGCTTAAATGATAGGGAGAAGGCCGGCCTCCCCCCAAAAGTCAACAAGTCCACCAGTCGATGTGCACGCGCTCATCCAGAGTACAAGGAACAGGCGGTAGCGACCCCGCCCATCCCGGTACCGGGACAGGTGTCGTGCGCGAAGATCACCCAGACTGGGACATTCGACAAGAATGTGCCGAACAGTCTGGGGGACGACGCAGTCGTTGCAATAGGGCGCAGGCGAGCGCCTCCATCAAATAGCGATGCGTCACACGAGTGTGCCCGATTCGGAGACGACAGAAAGCAACTTGAAGCCGCCGCGGCATTGGAGGATAGGTCCATGGGGACAGTCGCGCGCAATGGCACGCAACTTTAAGTTCCCTTCGACCGTCTCCCATCTTCTTTGCCAGGCAGTCCGAAGAGCTGCCCGTATTCCTGCCATGTAGGCGGTGTGAGGAAGAGCGAAACGCTGGTCCGGTCGCAGAGTCCTCGCGGACTCTTTGGCGCCCTCATCGGGGCCCTCATTCCCGGCAATTCATACATGTCCAGGAACCCAGCAGAAGATAATCTCGACATCTGCCCGGCTCGCCAAAACCGTGGCGTCACGGATATCGCGAACAAGGGAATGCGGAGATTCCAATGCCCCGAGAGCACTCAGGGCGCTTTGTGAATCGCTATAGATCACAATCCGGTCTCCGAACCGGGCACGTCGCGTTATCTCCCGTATCGAGTGGTGTATTGCCACCAGCTCGGCCGTGAAGACAGACGCAGCGACTGGTAGAGCCCCACTGACTTCAAACAGAGGGGATACGGCGTGGAAGCCAACCCCCTCTTGGGACTTGGAGCCATCCGTATACACTGGCACGGTTCCAGCGTGACACGATGTGTGCTCCAAAAAGGTCGAACGCAATACTCCCGGCGCAGTAAAAGCTTTGGGAGCAGAGGCGTGGTGACAAATAGCCAAATGTGGTACCCTCCAGGGTGGCGTCCTGGAGAGAACCAGGGCGCCACCGGCCCGAGAGCTATATCTACCTCTCGAAGGAGTTTCCTGGCCCTAAACCCGAAGGGCTTAGGGTATGACTGGCCTCTCTCAGCGGCATAGGCACCGTCGAGATCAGCTGCGGATGCAGTGAGAGCTGTTGGCGAGTGAGGGAGGTGCTGGGCTCACGCGTACAGGCGAGTGATGCACTGCACGCGACGCAGAGCGAGTGGCATCTCCCCAGCATCGACCAACAGGCTCTCTCAATGGAGAAGTGCGGAAGGCACCGGTCGCAAGGCGAAGGCGGGTGTGGTGGATCGAATCCACCTTCCGCAATAAACGCTCGGCTGCGGATGCATAAAACTCGCATCCGCAGTCGAGCTTCGAGCGAACAAAGGATCGATAAAAAAGTAAGGCAGTAGCCCTATCAGCGCCCCAAGCGCTGAACGTTACGGAACGGAGAATGTCCATGGCGCGGGTACAAGAGACCCTAAGGCTGCGAATATGAGCCTCCCAGGTGAGGCGTCGGTCGAATACAAGACCAAGGAAACGGTGCGACTCAACCACATCCAGGCGCACCCCATTAAGAAACAAATCTGGGTCGGGGTGAAGCCGTGGATGGCGGCAGAATTGCACCACCTTAGTCTTGGCCAAAGAAAACCGAAACCTGTGTGCTTCGGCATAGCGAGGGACGCGGTTCAATGCCTGTTGGAGTCGACGCTCCAGAGTTGGCATCTGGGCCGCGCCAAAAGAGATCGAAAGGTCGTCCACGTAGAGCGTAGCGAGAACATCTTCTGGCAGCACCGAGGTGATGCCGTTGATGCTCAGGGCAAAGAGTGTGACACTGAGGACACTTCCCTGCGGGACACCCTCTTCCTGCTCCTTTGGGGCAGAGAGGGCTCCCCCCACCCGTACGCGGAATCGACGATCTCGCAAAAATTCAGATATAAACATTGGGAGGCGTCCCCTCGCCCCCATCGTGTGGAGAGTCTCCATGATACCGTATCGCCATGCGGTATCATAGGCCTTCTCCAGATCAAAAAACACTGTGGCGTAGTGCTGTCTACGAAGGAAAGCCTCGCAGACGGCATTTTCCAGTCGGAGCAGAGCATCCGACGTGGAGTGAAACTTACGGAAGCCGCACTGTGCAGAAGACAGATGGCCTCCGTTGTCCAGGAAATAGGCTAATCTAACATTTACCAATTTCTCCATCAACTTGCACACGCAAGAGGTTAGAGAGATTGGGCGGAAACCGGTCGGAGTAGAGTGATCTCTCCCCGGCTTGCGAAAGGCGAGCACAGTAGCGATTCGCCAGGAGTCTGGGAGAAGACCTTCCACCCAGATCCTGTTGAACAGATCTAACAGAAAGGCCATGCCTCGCTCACCCATGTGTCGAAGCATGGCGTACGGGACATCGTCCGGACCATGGGCGGTGTCCGCGCACGAAGCGAGAGCGGAACGCAACTCACTCACAGTAAACTTGTCGTTGAAGGGTTCTCCGCATCTGGAGGTAAAGTCCAGCCGGCGGCCTTCCGCGACATCACGACGTGCATTGAATGCTGGCGGAGCAGCATCACGGCTAGAGAATGCGGAGAAAGCGGTCGCTAAGGATTCCGCCAAGGACGCGGGGTCCGAGATTGCGGTCCCATTCTCCTGGAGAACGGGAGGGGGGTCCTGAGAGAACTTGCCCCGAATCCTTTTGACTCGCTTCCACACCTCAGCTAAAGGGGTCTTCCCGTTAAGTGAAGACACGTATGCCCGCCAAGAAGAGCGGCGGGCGTGCTACGAAACATACCGGTACCTAGCCCTAGCCCGACGAAATTCAGCGACAGTGAAATCGTTCGGGCGGCGCTCATAGCGCATGAAGGCATAACGCTTCTGTTTGAGGGCCGTCTCACACTCGGCTGACCACCACGAGAGTGGTGGGCGTGCAAAACGGCCAGACGTCCTAAGATTTGTAGTCAGGCCCACGACGATGAGGTTGCCGGAGAACTCAACGGCCTCATCTACCGAGATAGAGAATTCAGTCATTTCCTGAAATGAAGGCCACCGCGCCCGCGCCAAGCACCACCGAGGTAGTCTCTCAGGCGGCAGTTGCCCTAAACATGATATTTGAATGGAAAAGTGATCACTACCATGGATGTCATCGACCACCCCCCAATCAAAATCAGGCTGTGCATCCGAAGAGCACAAAGATAGGTCAAGGCAAGAAATTGAAGCGGTTCTCGGACAGTGATGCGTAAACTCATCCACGTTTAGGACACCCATCTCAATCTCTTCGATCAGATCGGCAAGGACTTGTCCCATGGGATTTATGATGTAATCTCCCCAGAGAGGATGCCTGCCGTTCAGTTCTCCAAGCAAGAGATAGGAATGTACGCAAAAATGATAGTATACCTCCTATCCAGGTCAAGTTGCACAGCCACTGCCTTGAAGGGTGTATCTAAAGAGAAAGGAAGAGCGGAGACATCATGCCGGGTGTAAACCGCGCATCCCACGGTGGTGGGGTCGCAAGACCTTTATACCCCGGGCAGGGGGCACGCGCCTAGCATGGTCTTCTGCAAAAATATAGCTAACGGGGAACGGGACGAGACGAGCCTCCACAGCTCCTCTCAGTTGGCCCGGAGACAACGGCAATTTCATTGAAGGAATATGCCCTCCAGGCCTAGCTCCGAGGAGACGCGGGGGCCCTCCTAGAACTGAAGACCCTCACGGGAATAGCCGTACGCTGCCCGGGGGCAGAACCCCGGGCCCCTTCGAGGAATTATTGGGGGAGGTTGGGCTCGCCATGCGAGTCTTTTCCTCCCTCCGCCTCGAAACCTTAGGCGGGTGTTGCGGCTTCGGAGGTGAGGGGCCCTCTTTTCGAGGAACCACCGTCTCCGAGCCACTCGCCACACCTCGGGGCGTGGGCGAAGGAACCGAACCTCCTTTGTTGCTGTCCCCCTTTCGGGGGACAGCTTTAGGAACCCAGGAAGATAGCCTAGCGACCATCTTCAGGGGTGTTGCCTACTGTGAGTCTAACGACTCAGTGGAGGCGCGTGGCCGGTTCGCCTTACGGGAAACGGTCACGTTGGGGGAAGAGGGGGGAGCCCTGGTTTTAGCCGGGGCTGGGTATGAACCCTTTTTGCCGCCAGTTTTACCAGGGGAGCGCCCGGGTTGGGTAGAGCCCGCAGAAGGGCCCTGAATGGGCGCGGAAACAACTGTGCTCGTTGGCCTGGATGGGCCAGGAGCAGATGGTGCCTTTCTAACTATTGAGGCATATGACATCCCAGGCAGAGCCAGGACCAAGTCCTTAGCCTGGCGGAATGAGAGTCGATCCTGGGCCTGAACGGCCAGGATTTCTTTCTCAAGGAGATATGCACCACATTGCTTCGAAGAAGCGGGGTGCAGCTCTCCGCAATCCACACACTTGGCCACACACCATTTGGAATTATCGTGTGCGACCTTGGAGCAATTTACACAGACTTCGGGTGACCCCGACTTTGCACGTCTACATGAGCGATTCGTATAGCCGAAGTGGTGACAGTTATAGCACCGCCACGGCAGTGGCACGAATGCCTTCACGCGGTAGCGTTACCAACCGGCACGCACCGACTCAGGAAACTTGTCACAGTCGAACGTGACGAAGAGTGTAGGGGTGGGTCTCGAGGCCCCTCTCTGTTTTCTCATCACACGTTCGACCTTGACCGCCCCATGGTCGGACAGCTCTAGGGTGATGTCCTCAATGTTTTAGTCAACGAGTTCCCTCGCATAAACTACTGCTTTCACAAAGTTCATGGTAGAGTGCGGCGTCACACTCACCGGGGTGCCATCAAGTGTCCGAAGAGCACTTATCTTGGCCGCCTCGGCGGGATTCGCCAGAAGGCGGCTCTCTACCAATTGCACTAGCTAATCCTCTGCTCTGATGGATCATGTTGCCCTTAGACAACATGCTGCCATCAGTGGAGCGAATAACTAGGAAGCGTTTGAAGACAGCGGGCTCGAAAACGCCAGGTAACCTCTGAATCAGGGGCCCCGATGTCATCGAGGCTCCGCCCTGTGCACTTTTAGTCTTAGTCAGGAGCTCCGTACCCGGGGGGGCAGAGGGGCCGGATGTGCCGATCTTGTCTTGGTTGCTTGCCAAAGTGGCAGCAGACCCATCCGTCCCCGTAGCCCCCGCGGATGGAGAGGAGCCCCGAGTATTTTTTTTTCTTTTTTGGACAAGAGGGCCGCGAATGAACCCGCTTCTCACCTCCGCCGGAAGGAGCCCTCAGGCCAGATGGACCGGCCTCAGCCAGGTCATTCTTCAAAATGGAGAAGGTCCTGGTAGTCGTGGGGGCACCGGTAGGAGGAGATCCCTCCCCTCCTTGTACTGCTTCGGAAACCACAGCCGTTTTGGGAGGACCCTGCATAGGGGGCGGATTCGGTGCTTGGCGCAGAGCCCAGATTCACCCCCATGAAAGGCCCTACCGTCTGAGGCTGGGTTTCTTCAAGGACCATGTCTATCTCAGGGGGGGTCTCCAGCTGGCCATTCCCCCCCCCCCCCAAGACATCGCAGGTCCCGTTGGCAGTATCGTCACTACTCTTGTGTGGGAAGGCATGTGCCTTGACCCCGGCAAGGTTCAATATTCTTGCCAGCAGGTCTTTTGAGGGAAGCGACCGGAGGCCTGGCTTCCCTCTCCCCCCTAAGGGGATTTGCCCTACCAAGCCGCTTCGATGTGGAGCGGCTGGCTAAGGGCTGCCTGCTGGCTTTCTTGGCAGTCCCCTTGGAAAGAACAGAGGGGACTGCAGCTGGTAAGAGGGAGTGCCCGAAAGCACCTCCAGAGAACGGGGTGAGGGGGAGTCCCCTTCACCTGTAGGCGTAGGAGGAGTAAGCCTCCTCTCCGGTTCAAGAGATATGGAGGGTCCCCTGCGCAAGCACAGGGTTGGGGGGGGGGGACCTCCATTTTTTCGGTGGAGCTGCCCGAGGGCGGTCCGTTGATGTTACAGGTGAAGTTGGGGGTTGTGGTTTTTTGGTTGTTTTTTCATACATGGGCATGGTGACCCTCTTTTTTATACGGGACGCAATAGCTCATCACCTCTTGCAGTTGCCCGCTCTGCAAGAGGTGCTTACAGGCGTGGCAGAGCCAGGCGCCGCCATTTCGGACCACCCCTCCCGCCTGGTGACCTGGCAGTCCATCGGCTTGGCGGCTACACCTTAGACACGGCGTAAAAATGGATAGAATGTGAAGAGGAAAGGAAAAGGGATGTGAGGAAGGTATAGGTGGGGATGAAGCAGGTTGTTAAAAAAACCCCATCCCGAACCGGAGCTCAGGGGTTAGGGAACATTGTCCCCTCACCCATCAGCCCCGATTCGGGACGGTTGGCTTGAGGTCAGCATCTACCCTGTGAAATTAGAGGCTGACCAGAGAAAGTTGAGGGAGAGGTTGTGTGAAAAGAGAGGAAACAAGTGTTTTGAAGGAAGGGAGGCTAAGCTGGGGCCGGACGGGGTGCTGAGTCCCGTCAGCACGGCGGCTAGGATGGCAAATCGCCGCGCAGGAGCATCATCATATAAAATACAGTGGGTGGGGGGGAGGGGGGGTAACAAGACGACAGGGGCCCCCCCCCCTCCCCTATACCTTTGATTTCCTATTGTACGATAATCTTTATCTTTAGTCTTTCGTTGGGTATATGATAACCCTACGTGGAGAACCACTGCTATCTCCAGATCTCCTTCAATGAACGGTCACTTCTTGCATCGGTCTCTGGATCATTTCTGGACGGTTGGAGTTAATGAGGCTTGCGTTTTCCAAGCTAATTAGCTTTCTTATGTGGCAGTCCACCCGACCTTCCAAGTTCGTTGGCAGATACATTTATAGATACAACCTAATAGCCCCCCCCCTCTCCACTCCGTCATTTTTCATGTAGATTCAAAGATTGCTATCACTGCGCTGACCCATTATTGGCAACTCAAAGCGTTTGTTTCTGCACAACAAATTTTGGGTTTCGACCCATGGGAAGCGTACATATATCGAGACCCTGTCTCCGTATCAGCGCTTGCTACCCTGTCGCTCATTTAATCGATAAGAGCTGATGAAGCCTTTAAATGAAAAATATCATGGCTAACTAGTTGGCCATGCAATTGTAATAATAATGAATCCCCTCAAAACATTTTACTGCATCTGAACATTTAAGTGAGGAAGGCTACATCTCTTCAATTCTACCCTGCAGTTTTTTTCGTTCTACTGGAATTTAACCTGCCCTCCACATAACCGAAAGGAAATTTACCCCCACCTCCCTCGCCCAAATATATTTTCTTATCCCATGACCATAATCTACCATATAAAAAGAAAAAAAATGTTTAATATTTAATGAAAAATTGTACAATGTTTAAATTTACTACAAATAGAGAATACTGACCATCAGTCACAAATACTGGCCTTAGGCACCTGGTGAAATGTAGGGTAAAAATTCTGAAACACTTAAATCAACCAGGAAAAATACAACCCCCCCCCCCTAAATATAATCAAAGGTAATAAAATACTGGCTTAAGAAACCCTCTAAAAACGAGATGTTTTAACCTTAAAATCTAATTCACAATAAAACTTTCAAAATTGGTCATAAAAGTACTCTTTAGTTCCGGTTTACTCCATTGACAACGACCACCGATGGTTAAAGAAATTGGGCATTAAAGGAGCGCTTCCGCAGTGATCAAGGATACTCGTGTAAAATGCAAAATAGCGGAAGAGGGCGATGGAAGTGGCCTGAAAGAACGAAAGATTTTTAGAAGCGGAACCCAACACAAAAAAAAGGGGTTTGCAGTGAAGGCGGACACAAACAAGGGGATACATAGCAAACACAAAATAAAATAAAATGGCGCAAGAACCTGAAAGAGGAACGCCTGCCTTAAGGGCTCTAGTACATCCTAATCTTGACCCCAAGATAAGTTTAGATATCTAGAGGAGGATAGACTTGCAGGGGGGCAGACTTAGATTCCTACCCAGGAGCATCTCCACCTCAAAAGGGGTCCTCCAACTGCCTATCCTTTCCCAGTGTCGGGGTATCCCGACCGGGGACTCATTGGGCTTATGGCCCGTCACTAGGGCCGGCCCGGATGACCCGCATTGAAAAGGTAGAGGGAGGGGAAGGGGCATGCCTGTTTCCCTCACCGTGACAAATCTCGGGGCTTGGTCGGTAAGGCCCATGGAATGTTGCCGCCTCTGACCCATTCTATTGAGATTGTGGGTCAGCTGACAACAACGGGAAGGGAGGGTACAGAGGCAGCGATCCTCTGTCTTGTCGGGTCCCTGAGAAAGCAAGGAGCGGGGGGGGGGAGACCATCTTTTTCTGAGGTGGAGCTTCCCTAAAAGCGAATCGCCAGGAGGCAACTCATGAAACCCCCGAACCCGTCAAAAATACAGAAGCGTCCCCTGCGACAGAAGGAGGAGTTCTCGTTAAAGAGGTGGAGCTGCTCGGGAGCAGCTCTAGAGAAGGCAAAAGGGAAACTACTTTGATGCATTCAGAATGTAGTATTTTAGATCCTCGACCGCCCAAACACCGATATCGAGCGAGGAAGGTAGTCTGAAATGTGATCCCCCCTCCCCTAGAAAACCAGCCAGCAAACTAAAATTCCTTGCACTTGTTACCACTAAAAAAAGTGTGTGTGTGGGGGGGGGGGGGGACGCGGTTGGTGTGCTTCGAGTTTTCGGACTGTTCAGGCGTCTACCCTGGGTACGTTAAAGAATAGTGTTCGCAACCTAGGATAGCGATTCAAAGACTAGAAGTTACCCAATGGCCGGTCCTTCTCCAAAGGTCGCAGCTATCCTTAGTGGGACGTAAACATCCTCGACATAACGGTGAGTCTGAAGAGGTTTTGGCAGACTAAGAGACGGGACCTTGGTGACCTGGCAGCCAACAAGGCAGTAAAGCACACCGACGACAAGCACTACAGCCTTGGCACCCGACAACCGCCACAGGCGAACCCTTTAAATACATCGAGGTGGTTTTGGGGGGCAAAACCCATAGTCCCATCATTCGGGCCCAAACGCCTGGTCTCTTGCAACACGCAAGCGTTTGAAAGATCGTTGTTTATAGAGGTTCAAAAGCCTCTTTGCTGACACGGCATGATGTAGCTGGTCAAATCCTTAAGCCTAGATAGATGGGATGGTCGTAGAAAATAAAGGAATGCCGAGAGGAAGCGAGGAGAAAGCGCACCAACTTCACCAAGCCCCGTCAGTTCAATTCAACCCAGTAACGAGGGTGTCCACCCTGGTACCAACTGTAGGTAGATAAAAAGGTTGCAGGGATAGTATTAACAAAATATAATAAAGTAGCGCTGAGACGGAGCAATGAAGTGGCGCGCCAACAACTTTCTCAAGCACCATCAGAGTTCGCGTCAACTCAGTGACAGGGCTTCGCTAATTTGCACTCAGGCTGGGAAGACGCGAGGCTCCTACAGATATAGGGCGTCTAATTGTTTGGTGATTTTGAATTCAAGGACACTTCAAGGACTGGTTTTAGCCATTGTTTTTTCCTTTAAATTATTAGTTACATAACTCTTGTATGTTTTATTACATTTATGAGACATCATTTTTTTAAATTAAATAATTTCTATCATCAAAAGCTATCCATTTCAGGAAAATTTAGTACCTACATTTGGAAATGCTTCCATTTTCAGGTATAAAAATATATTTTAAAGCATGAAAATACTTAGTAAAAATATCCATTTACTTTCTACTTTTCCTAACAAAGAATTTTTTGTTCCAAAATGACCCCCAAACACTGAATCATGAAACATCTAAGAAAAAATCTGAAATATTTCAATTGAAAATTAAATGTGTTACAAAACAGAATGAACATTCATGATTCAGAGGTTACCTTTTAATTTAATATTTTATTTAATCATGCTTGATGGTTACAATTTCCTTATTGAGAACTTATTTTTGCTTCAAAATCCATTTTTAGTCTGTTTCTCATCATCTTTTTCTTTGATCAGATCATCAGTTCGTTTTTTCTTGGGTTCCATATCTGTAAGACTTTTGTCCTGCTTCCTTTTCTTTTCAAGATCTTCTTTGTACAGGCGAGAAGAATTCTTAACTGCTTGCATAAGTGACTTAAGTCACTTTAAACTCAGTTGCAACCAAGGCAAAGGGTACAACTGAACAATCATAGACTTCTACTGAAGATTTTCGACTAAGATTTCTTTGTTAATATTGAAACCCCGTTCGACAGCTGGTTGTCGGTGAATGAGGCATAATATCTCATAAAAAAACTCTTGGAGGGGGAGGCTACCTTGAAATTCGCTACCTGGAATAGATGCTAAAAATGATCCCTTTTGATGTCAGCAGCTTTTCCGTACAGTTTTTCTATAAACACAAGTTCTCTCAGAAGGATCTCAATCCTGGACTCGTACTTGGATGCAATCCACATCACATTTGGATTCAAACAGCTGAAGCCTTTAACAACCAAATACTTAAGAGGGCTCATCTCGTTAAATTTTTTTTTTACTAGAGCAACGAAGAAGTTCACTGCTTCCTTCCGAAACTTGAAGAATGTCAGTGTTGGTCAGTTGTTCTCTAGCTTTTCTAATCTCTTCTTTACCAGCGAAACCGAGATACAATTTTTCAGCAGGTAATTGGTGAGACGGATTGGTTAAATCCAGACAACTCAGCTGCATGAAAGAATTTCCCTCAACTAATTCTTTCTTGATAAAACGTAGCGAGAGTCGACAGCATGGGACACAAATCCTCAAAGGAATGGCATCATTGGGGAGTCAGTTTGATACCGCACCAGACATCCTTCCAATTCCGATGAAATTTTCAGAAAAAAAGCGATCTAAGCAGATAGAATCTATTGCACAGAGCCTCTTTCATCGTGAAATATGATGCACTTTTTGGTTCTTTGTGAGTATTCTTGATTGTTTCAACAAACATCTTGACTTTGGGGAGAAGATTAATCGCCTTTTGTGCAACTCTTGTGTTTTCTACCCATCTTGTTGAGCAAAATTTCATAAGGAAATCAGATTGATGAACTTCATTTACTTGCAAAAACAATTTTCGTCTCATTGGAGAATCTTTTAAAAAACAATATAATGTAGACAAAAATTTGCCAACATTCCCAAAAAACTTTTATCAGCAAACTTGAAGCTGCCAGAAACTTGCCACAATCAAGTAGAGGAGGAGAATTGCCACTTCGTTCAGCATTCAACAGCATCAGAAACCTATGGTTAACGTTCGGGCCATCCATTGATACATGAATAATTTTTGATTGGTCGAGATTCGATACCCCTTCCATTAAAAGCTTCTAGCAAGTCTTAGCTCTTCCTCTGCTTAGAAAAACTGAAGGATGAAGAGGGGTCTGACAGTACAGCAGAGGGCAGGTGAAATGAAAACAGAAAAAGAGCTAGGCTGGGGCCTGAGTGGGTGCCGGTCTTCACTACATACAGTTGACCAGAAAGCCAACTGTACCCCCACAAAAGTAAAATTATGCAACATAGAATAGCAAAAAAATAAAAAAGTGCAATAAAAATTACGAGTCATTGATGAAGGTGAGGTATTTAAGAAAAAAATGGGTTATAAGCAAAGCATAATCAAAATCAACTCACCAGTACAAAAAAAACAAGAACAAGGTATCCAAGCAACAGTCACAGAAGTATAGCGAGCATCCATCATAAAATACAATGCATCCAAAGCATACATATGTTCACTCACATAAGTGACTAGATTAACTAAATATTACTATTTTCCTAATAGACATTAAAAAGTATATAAATAGTGAATTTGAAAAATCAATCACTCAATTTATTTTTAAAATTCAAGGGATTTTCAAGGACTTCAAAGGCAGTCGACACCCTGAGGTAGCAAGTGCAATAGGCCACTCAGGGTACCACCCCCTGAGGAGGCCAGGTGCAGCTATCAACATACCTCTCGTGCGGGGCTAGGAATTTAGATACCCATCTATTGCAGGGAGTCAGTACAACTGTTAATCTATCCAAACCGATCCTTTCGGGTCGGGAAAGAAAATTTCACCCTTGATCATTTTTATCATTCTTATTCCTTCGAGCGAAAGATGGTAATTAATTCCTTTAGTGTCGAATTCTCACCAAAACTAAAAAAAAAAAAAAAAACCCACTCGCGATGGTTGCGTTGAGCCACTTACCACTCTCTTTACTCCGCGTTGGTAGGATACATCACAGGAGTAATGGTGGATGGATCGTAGAAAGGCGGAGGGGGATAATAGAGAAGAGGGTCACCAGCAGGGCAGAAAAGGGGTACTTGGAATGGGGGTGCGACCTAAGAAAGAAAAATAATGCAATCACACAAGGCTCAAGGTTTAAACAAGCCTAACAAAAATAAACTGCAATAATGAGTGAAGTTCTGGATAGACGAAAGTGCTCGATGGGGGTTTGGACAACTAAAGGCTGAGGAGAGGAGCGCAATTTTCCTGCTTCCCAAACTTCTCTTTGCGGGAGTAAATTTGAACAATCAAATTAATGATCATTAAACTACGCAAGGTAAGGACTGCCAATATCTCCATAATCATGTTGGGGGTTCTGCGATAGGATGCGGAAGGGGAACCAAATGAGCAGTGACAAAACTACTCACCTCGGGATTAGCTTGCTCACGAGGGGGGCAGGTTAACACGGGGGGAGGTGGCGAAAATTCGGTTCCTGAAAAGTCAAAATTTATCAAATCGGGTGCTTAAGGTGGTATGTCGGAAAGCTCTCCCTCGCTTGGGGAGGACGCCACGCCCTATCACCGGATAATGAAATCTAGAAAAATATCAGCATCACAATGGCTGGTAAACTCGGAGGGCGCAAGATTTTCCTAGGGGGCTGTCATGCACACTACCTGAATGGGATGGGTATACGTCATCTTATTAATCAAGCTAACATCTTAATGATTAGGTCATGTTAAAAAAAATAAACATAAAGGCCCGTTTCCACCGGTGCCCCAGACAAAGCTATATACATTCAGTGGAGGGCGGCCATCTTTCTCTCAAGTCTACTAAGCAGCAATTTGGTGTGGGCATCAGGAGCCAGCGCTCTTTTTGAGCCATTCCGCGACGGGAGAACATCGATACAATGACGCATTAGTAGGAATCTTTTTTTTTTCATTCAAATTTAAAGTGAAAAATCAGCGAAGAGCGCGCGCGCGCGCTCTCTCTCTCTCTCTCTATATATATATATATACATACATACACACGTGTCCCTGCAAGAATTGTGCCTGGTAAGGTGCGCAACTGTCGGCAATCGGGAAGGAAGGAAGGGCGTGCAGGATTTGTTAAATTGTGTTGTGCTGTAGAAACGGGAGGGAATACTGCCGTGTTGATATGCTCACAGGTGCAAAAGTTGTACTTAAACATGAGGGGGGGGGGGCAAGTCGAGCACGCCCATCGCTCGATGGGCAGACCTCTAAATGGACTGCCTTTTGTTTCTCATTTCGCTTAGGATTGAATAAGAAACCTCGAAGCCAAAGTCGAACGCTGTATCCACTCGGACATCGACAGCTCCGCTTAACGAATTATTGATCGGCTAACCAAATATTACGCATCAAGTTCTTCTTGATTCCTAATAACCGAGATAAAAGAATAGGTCTCACCTTGTTCGCTTCCGGAGTAGTAGTAGCACTGCGGCAGATACGGAGCTACGTAGGAAGAGTACGGGTAGATAGTGTCCACGGGGCCAGTGATTATCTTGAGAATAAAGGAACCATTAGCTTCACTTAGATCAAAATGGTGATCTGGGTTGCAGGCTCGAGGCCCCTATCAGATGATCCATTATATGGTTCAATGCTGCGTTCGGTAACGCGAGAACTAAGGAGGGCTCATGAGAAAGGTAAGAGGTGCCACTTCCAGCCAAGTTAGGGAGGAGCTTAGGGGCAATTTAGCAGGAGAAATATGTGAAGAGTAAACCACTTAACCGCCAAGAGATCGATTTGGATGTATTTTTAGTTACTTTTCTCAATAAACTTGGCCGAACACAGAGAGAGAGCAATGTGTATCTGTTGGTTTTATGTGGGGCTTGCAGTGAATGTGTTGAACTTTGACAGGTTCTTAGTAAAAATGGGAGCATATATCTATTAGTGAGGGCAGTGCGGTATTAGTGTTGATTTTTAATTTTTTTTTTTTTAAAGGGGCTATCTGGCAACTGCCAACTTAGGCATAAGTCGACGTAAACAAACAGCCTAGTTCTAGGCTACTCTAAAAAATTTGAACAGGAAACAACAATAAAAAGAAATAACAACAAAAACAACAATTAAACCTGGTTAAATGAAAGGGAGAAGGCCGGCCTCCCCCCAAAAGTCAACCAGTCAATGTGCACGCACTCGTCCCGAGTACAAAGGACAGGCGGTAGCGACCCCGCCCATCCCGGTACCGGAACAGGTAACTGGGACATTCGACAAGAATGTAGCGAACAGTCTGGGGGACGACGCAGTCGTCACAATAGGTCGCAGGCGATCCGACCCCCTCTTGGGACTTGGGGCCATCCGTATACACTGGCACGGTTCCAGCGTGACACAATGTGTGCTCCAAAAAGGTCGAACGCAATACTCCCGGCACAGTACAAGCTTTGGGAGCAGAGGCGTGGCGACAAATAGCCAAATGTGGTACCCTCCAGGGTGGCGTCGTGGGCAGAACAAGGGCGCCACCGGCCCGAGAGCTATATCTACCTCTCGAAGGAGTTTCCTGGCCCTAAACCCAAAGGGCTTAGGGTATGACTGGCGTCTCTCGGCGGCATAGGCACCATCGAGATCAGCTGCGGAAGCAGTGAGAGCTGTTAGCGACTGAGGGAGGCGCGGGCTCGCGCGTACAGGCGGGTGATGCACTGCACGCGGCGCAGAGCGGGGGCATCTCCCCAGCATCGACCAACAGGCTCTCAATGGGGGAAGTGCGGAAGGCACCGGTCGCAAGGCGAAGGCCGCTGTAGTGGATCGAATCCACCTTCCGCAATAAACGCTCAGCTGCGGATGCATAAAACTCGCATCCGTAGTCGATTTTATTTTATTTTATTTTATTTTTTACAGAGCCCATCTGGAACCTACCCACTTGGGCATAAGTCGCCGAAAAACACGACAGCCTAGAACTAGGCTACTTTAAAATAAAAATATGAAAACGTAACAATGATATAAATTCGAAAAACTTAACAACCAGGAATCAATCTCCGGCAGCGGGGGGAGGCCCCCTTCACACCGGTGCAGGAGAATGCAACCTACAAAGAACAAAAAGAACCCTAAATAAAGGGGAGAAGCCCGGCCTCCCCCCAAAAGTCTTCAAGTCCAGAAGTCGATGTGCACGAATCCGTCCCGAGTACAAGGGACAGGCGGTAGCGACCCCGCCCATCCCGGTACCGGGACAGGTATCATGCGCGAAGATCACCCAGACTGGGACATTCGACAAGAATGTGCCGAACAGTCTGAAGGACGACGCAATCGTTGCAATAGGGCGCAAGCGAGCGCTCCATCAAATAGCGATGCGTCACACGAGTGTACCCGATTCGGAGACGACAGAAAGCAACCTGAAGCCGCAGCGGCATTGGGGGATAGGTACATGGAAACAGTCGTGGCGCAATGGCACGCAACTTTAAGTTCCCTTCGACCGTCTCCCATCTTCTTTGCCAAGCAGTCCAGAGATGCCCGTATTCCTGTCATGTAGTCGGTGTGAGGAAGAGCGAAACGCTGGTCCGGTCGCCGAGTCCTCGCGGACTCTTTGTGGCGCTCATTCCCCGCAATTCCTAAATGTGTCTCGACATCTGCCCGGGTCGCCAAAACCGTGGCGTCACGGATATCGCGAACCAGGGGATGCGGAGATTCCAATGCCCCGAGAGCACTCAGGGCGCTTTGTGAGCACCGCTGACTTCAAACAGAGGGGATACGGCGTGGAAGCCAACCCCCTCTTGGGACTTGGAGCCATCCGTATACACGGGCACGGTTCCAGCGTGACACGACGTGTGCTCCAAAAAGGTCGAACGCAATACTCCCGGCACAGTACAAGCTTTGGGAGCAGAGGCGTGGCGACAAATAGCCAAATGTGGTACCCTCCAGGGTGGCGTCCTGGGCAGAACCAGGGGTGCCACCGGCCCGAGAGCTATATCTACCTCTCGAAGGAGTTTCCTGGCCCTAAACCCAAAGGGCTTAGGGTATGACTGGCGTCTCTCGGCGGCATAGGCACCATCGAGATAAGCTGCGGATGCAGTGAGAGCTGTTGGCGACTGAGGGAGACGCCGGGCTCGCGTGTACAGGCGAGTGATGCACTGCACGCGGCGCAGAGCGAGTGGCATCTTCCCAGCATCGACCAACAGGCTCTCAATGGGGGAAGTGCGGAAGGCACCGGTCTCAAGGCGGAGGCCAGTGTGGTGGATCGAATCCACCTTCCGCAATAAACGCGCGGCTGCGGATGCATAAAACTCGCATCCGTAGTCGAACTTCGAACGAACAAAGGGTCGATACAAAAGTAGGGCCGTAGCCCTATCAGCTCCCCAAGCGCTGAACGTCACGGAACGGAGAATGTCCATGGCGCGGATACAAGAGACCCTAAGGCTGCGAATATGAGCCTCCCAAGTGAGGCGTCGGTCGAATACAAGATCAAGGAAACGGTGCGACTCAACCACATCCAGGCGCACCGCATTAAGAAACAAATCTGGGTCGGGGTGAAGCCGTGGATGGCGGCAGAAGTGCACCACCTTAGTCTTGGCCAAAGAAAACCGAAACCTGTGCGCTTCGGCATAGCGAGAGACGCGGGTCAATGCCTGTTGGAGTCGGCATCTGGGCCACGCCAAAAGAGATCGAAAGGTCGTCCACGTAGAGCGTAGCGAGAACATCTTCCGGCAGCACCGAGGTGATGCCGTTGATGCTCAGGGCAAAAAGTGCGACACTGAGGACACCCTCTTCCTGCTCATTTGGGCCGGAGAGGGCTCCCCCCCACCCGTACGCGGAATCGACGATCTCGCAAAAATGGAGATATAAACATTGGGAGGCGTCCCCTCGCCCCCATCGGTTTGAGAGTCTCCATGATACAGTATCGCCATGCGGTATCATAGGCCTTCTCCAGATCGAAAAACACCGTAGCGTAGTGCTGTCTACGAAGGAAAGCCTCGCAGACGGCATTTTCCAGTCGGAGCAGAGCATCCGACGTGGAGTGGAACTTGCGGAAGCCAGATGGCCTCCGCTGTCCAGGAAAAAGGCTAATCTAACATTTACCAATTTCTCCATCAACTTGCACACGCAAGAGGTTAGAGAGATTGGGCGGAAACCGGTCGGAGTAGAGTGATCTCTTCCCGGCTGGCGAAAGGAGAGCACAGTAGCGATTCGCCAGGAGTCTGGGAGAAGACCTTCCACCCAGATACTGTTGAACAAATTTAACAGAAAGGCCATGCCTCGCTCACCCAGGTGTCGAAGCATAGGGGACGGGACATCGTCCGGACCATGGGCGTTGTCCGCGCACGAAGGGAGAGCGGAACGCAACTCACTCACAGTAAACTTGTCGTTGAAGGGTTCTCCGCCTCTGGAGGTAAAGTCCGGCCGGCGGCCTTCCGCGACATCACGACGTGCATTGAATGCTGGCGGAGCAGCATCACGGCTAGAGAATGCGGAAAAAGCGGTCGCTAAGGATTCCGCCACGGACGCGGGGTCCGAGATTGCGGTCACATTCTCCTGGAGAACGGGAGGGGGTTCCTGCGAGAACTTGCCCCTAATCCTTTTGACTCGCTTCCACACCTCAGCTAAAGGGGTCTTTCCCGTTAAGTGAAGACACGTATGCCCGCCAAGAAGAGCGGCGGGAGTGCTTCGAAAATACCGGAACCTAGCCCTAGCCCGACGAAATTCAGCGACAGTGAAATCGTTCGGGCGGCGCTTATAGCGCATGTAGGCATAACGCTTCTGTTTGAGGGCCGTCTCACACTCCGCCGAACACCATGGGAGTGGTCGGCGTGCAAAACGGCCAGACGTCCTAGGAATAGTAGTCAGGCCCACGGCGATGAGGTTGCCGGAGAAGAACTCAACGGCCTCATCTACCGACCTAAACTCCTCGACTGAGATAGAGAATTCAGTCATTTCCTGAAATGTACGCAACCGCGCCCGCACCAAGCACCACCGAGGTGGTCTCTCAGGCGGCAGTTGCCCTGAAAATGATATTTGAATGGGAAAGTGATCACTACCATGGAGGTCATCGACCACCACCCAATAAAAATCAGGCTGTGCATCCGAAGAACACAAAGATAGGTCAAGGCAAGAAAATGAAGCGGTTCTCGGAAAGTGATGCGTAAACTCATCCACGTTTAGGACACCCATCTCAATCTCTTCGATCAGATCGACAAGGACTTGTCCCCTGGGATTTATGGAGTAATCTCCCCAGAGAGGATGCTTGCCGTTCAGATCTCCAAGCCAGAGATAGGGCCTCGGCAACCGTGCCACAACGCGGCGGAAGTCCCCGGCGTCGAAGTCAGCTGACGGTGGAATGTACGCAGAAATGATAGTATACCTCCTAACCAGGTGCAGCTGCACAGCCACTGCCTGGAAGGAGGTATTTAAAGAGAAAGGTTAGAACGGAGACATCATGCTGGGTGTAAACCGCGGATCCTCCAGCCCGGCCATCCCGCGGTGGTGCGGTCGCAAGACCATTATACCCCGGGAGGGCGGGCAGAGGGCACGCGCCTAGCATGGTCTCCTGCAAAAAGATAGCTAACGGGGAACGGGACGAGACAAGCCTCGGCAGCTCCTCCCAGTTGGCCCGTAGTCCACGGCAATTCCATTGAAGGAATATGCCCTCCAGGCCTAGCTCGGGGGCCCTCCTCGAACTGAAGATCCTCACGGAAATGGGCGTACGCTTCCCGGGGACAGAACCCCAGGCGCTGTTGGCCGGACAAAGCGCTGTCGCCTTCGAGGACTTATTGGGGGAGGTTGGGCTCAACATGCGAGTCTTTTCCTCCCTCCGCCTCGAAACCTTAGGCGGACTTTGCAGCTTCGGAGGCGGGGGCCCCTCTTTTCGAGGAACCACCGTCTCCGAGCCACTCGCCACACCTCGGGGCGTGGGCGAAGGAGCCGAAGCTCCTTTGTTGCTGTCCTCCTTTCGGGGGACAGCCTTAGGAACCCCGGAAGATGGCCTAGCGACGACCTCAGGGGTGTTGCCTCCTGTGAGTCTAACGACTCAGTGGAGGCGCGTGGCCGTTTCGCCTTACGGGAAACGGTCACGCTGGGGGAAGTGGGGGGAGCCCTGGTTTTAGCCGGGGCAGGGTATGAACCCTTTTTGCCGCTAGCTTTACCAGGGGAGCGCCCAGGTTGGGTAGAGCCCTCAGAAGGGCTCCGAATGGTCGCGGAAACAACCGTGCTCATTGGCCTGGATGGGCCAGGAGCAGAGGGTGCTTTTCTAACTATTGAGGCATATGACGTCCCAGGCAGAGCCGGGCGCGCCAGAACCAAGTTCTTAGCCTCGCGGAATGAGATTCGATCCTGGGCCTGAACGGCCAGGATTTCTTTCTCAAAGAGATATGCACCACATTGGTTCGAAGAAGCGGGGTGCGGCTCTCCGCAATTGACACACTTGGCCACACATGATTTGGACTTATCGTGTGCGACCTTGGAGCAATTTACACAGAATCCGGGTGTCCCCGACTTTGCACGTCTATATGAGCGATTCGTATGGCCGAAGCGGTGACAGTAATAGCACCGCCGCGGAAGTGGCACGAATGCCTTCACGCGGTAGCGGTACCAACCGGCACGCACCGACTCAGGGAGCTTGTCACAGTCGAACGTGACGAAGAGTGTAGGGGTGGGTCTCGAGGCCCCTCCCTGTTTTCTCATCACACGTTCGACCTTGACCGCCCATGGTCGGCCAGCTCTAGGGTGATGTCCTCAATGGAGTAGTCAACGAGTTTCCTCGCATAAACTACTCCTTTCACAAAGTTCATGGTAGAGTGCGGCGTCACACTCACCGAGGTGCCATCAAGTGTCCAAAGAGCACTTATCTTTGCCGCCTCGGCGGGATTCGCCAGAAGGCTCCAGTCCGAGAAACGGGTTACCTTCGGCTCTCTACCAATTGCACTAGCTAATCCTCTCCTCTGATGGATCATGTTGCCCTTGGACAATATGGTGCCCTCAGTGGAGCGAATAACGAGGAAGCGTTTGAAGCCAGCGGGCTCGAAAACGCCAGGTAACCTCTGAATCAGGGGCCCCGATGTCATCGAGGCTCCGCCCTGTGCATTTTTGGTCTTGGTCAGGGGCTGCGCAACCGGGGAGGAAGAGGGGCCGGATGTGCCGATCTTGGCTTGGTCGCTTGCCAGAGTGGCAGCAGACCCATCCGTCCCCGCAGCCCCCGCGGATGGAGAGGAGGGCGGGGAATGGACCCGCTTCTCCCCCCGCCGGTAGAAGCCCCCAGGCCAGATGGACCGGCCTCAGCCAGGTCCTTCTCCGAAATGGTTAAGGTCCTGGTGGTCACAGGGGCCTCATCCGGAGGAGATCCCCAGCCGTTTGAGGAGGACCTTGCATAGGGGCAGATTCGGGTTCCGTGCTTGGCGCTGAGCCCGGATTCCCCCCCATGGAAGGCCCTACCGTCTGAGGCTGGTTTTCCTCAAGGACCATGTCTATCACAGGAGGGGCCTCCAGTTGGCCATCCCCTCCCAGGACATCGCAGTTCCCCTTGGCAGCGTCATGAGTCTTTAGTAGGGAGGCACAGGCCTTGACCCCGGCAAGGTTAAATATTCTTGCCAGCAGGTCTTTTGAGGGAAGCGACCGAAGGGGCCTGGCTTCCCTTGCCCTACCGAGCCGCTTACACGAGGGGCGGTCGGCAATGGGCTGCCTGCTAGCTTTCTTGGCAGTCCCCTTAGAAAGCAAAGGAGGGACTGCCGCTGGAGATAGGGAGGTGCCCGGAAGCACCTCCAGAGAAGGGGGTGAGGGGGTAGTCCCCTACACCCGTAGGCGTAGGAGAGGAGTAAGCCTCCTCTCCGACTAAGTATGGAGGGCCCCCTGCGCAAGCACAAGGGGGAGGACCTCCATTTTCTCGGTGGAGCTGCCCGAGGGCGGCTCCGTTGATGTTCTTGGGGAAGTTGGGGGTTGGGTTTTTCTTTTATTTTCATCATTGGGCATGGTGACCCTATTTGTGCTACGGGACGCAATAGCTCATCACCTCTTGCAGTTGCCCGCACTGCAAGAGGTGCTTACAGGCCTGGCAGAGCCAGGCGCCGCCATTTCGGACCACCTCTCCCGCCTGGTGGCCTGGCAGTCCATCGGCATGGCGGCTCCATCTTGAACACGGCGTAAAAATGGATAGAATGTGAAGAGGAAGGAACAGGGATGTGAGGAAGGTATGGGTGGGGATGAAGCAGGTTGTTAAAAAAAACTCCATCCCGAACCGGAGCTCAGGGGTTAGGGAACATTGTCCCCTCCCCCCTCAGCCCCGATCCGGGACGGTTGGCTTGAGAAGAAGGTCAGCATCTACCCTGTGAAATTAGAGGGCTGACCACTGAAAGTTGTGGGAGAGGTTGTATGAAAAGCGAGGAAACGAGTGTTTTGAAGGAAGGAGAAGAGGCTAAGCTGGGGTCGGACGGGGTGCTGAGACCCGTCAGCACGGCTGCCAGGATGGCAAATCGTCGCGCCCCTTACGGGTGCGGCCTTGGAGCAATTTACACAGACTTAGTGTAACTCCGACTTTGAGGGCTACAGGAACGATTAGTATAGAGAAGCGGCGACAGTAGTAACACCCCGTGGCACTAGCACGAAGGTCTTCACGGGGTAGCGATACCAACCGGCATGCACAGACACAGGAAGCTTGTCACAGTCGAACGCGACGATAGAGTAGGGTGGGTCTAGAGGCCTCTCCCCGTTTTCTCATCACCCATTCGACCTTTACATCCCCATGGTTGGCCAACTCTAATTTTATGTAATCTATGGAGTAGTCCAAGAGTTCCCTCGAATAAACTACTCCTTTCGCGAAATTCATGGTAGAATTCAAGGTCACATTCACCGGCGTGCACTCAAGTGTCGGAAGGGGGAAAATCATGGCCGGCTCGGAAGGATTAGACACATTCGCTAAAAGGCACCACGTCCGAGAAACGGGTTACCTTCGGCTCTCTACCAATCACAATAGCTAGAGCTCTCATATGATGGATCATGTTTCCCTTAAACAACGTTATCATCAGTGGAGCGAATAACAAAGAAGCTCCTCTCCTGTCTTCGCAGCGGGAGAGGAGCCTCGAGTCTTTAACTTGTTCTTTTTAGGAGAGGAGGCGGGGAATGAACATGTTCTCTCCTTCGCCGGTAGGGGCTCCTAGGCCAGAACATTCTCTGAAATTGGACAAGGTCTTGACTGTCATAGGAGCACTAGCCGGAGGAGGGGCTTGCATAGGGAAAGAAACGGGTTCTGTGCTTGGCACCGAGGCCGGAAACGACCCCATGGAAGATCATACCGTCTGGAGCCGAGACATTTGGGAGCCCTTCGAGGTACCTTTCATTCTATCCTGAACCGGCATCCGTCAGGAAAGACAGGTGGTCTCACGTACAGACCCCCTGTGAGCCTGATATGCGTGCGCGCGAGACTTTGGATGGCACGGGCAGACGAGCCCTGTCGTCCCTGGCCCCGTTAAGCGGGTTGGCCCTATAGAGCCGCTCCCACCGGGAGTGGTCAATTATGGGTCTCTTGACTGCTTTCTTGGCAGTCCCCTTGGAGAGAAAAGGAGAGAATGCCACTGGAAAAAGTGAGTCGCCGCAACTCCACATAAGGGGTGAGGGGGAAGTCCCCTACACCCGTATCAGAGAGGAGAGGAGTAAACCTCCTCTCCGATCGGAAAGATTTGGAGGAACCCCAATGAAAGCACAGGGGTTGTGGGGCATACATTTTTTTCGATGAGCTTACCGAGGGCGGATCCAACGCTGGTAAAGGAAAAGGCGAGAGGTTTATTTTGATTTTCAACATCGGGCATGGTGACCCTATTAGTGCCAAGGGACGCAAACTCTAATGACCCCACGTTGTAGCCGGCTCTGTGAGGGATGGACACAGGGCCAGCAGAACCAGCTGCCCCATTTCAGGCCTCTTTCCGCCTAGTGACCTGGGAGTCTATCGGTTCCACCTTGGGCACGGTGTAAACTTGATAGACAGGGAAGGGCTGAAGAAAAGGCATGTGAGGGTGTGAGTGGGGATGAAGCAGGTTGTTAAAAACCCGCCACCCCTGCCGGAGCTCAGGGGTGAGGGACCGTTGTCCCCTCTTCCCTTAGCCGCGATCCGGGAGAGTTGGGTGAGAGGAAGCTGGTCGGCGTCTATCCTGTGAAATTAGAGGCCGACCAGATAAAGTTGTGAGAGAGGTTGTAGGGAAAGTGAGGAAGTAGGGTAAAAATACAGGCTGTCGGAAAGAAGAGGCTAAGCTGAGTCCCGTCAGAATTGCGGCCAGGGAGGAAAATCTGGGTCTGTAAACGTTGTATTAGTAACAATAAATCAGAAAATCACATGCATACGATTATTATCAGAGGACATACGAGAATATTCTGTATAGCGCAAGAATCAGCAATGAACCAGATGGAATCAATCTTACAGACCCGCAACCTAAGGAAAATTGCAACTTTCAATATAAACCCATTTTCTCGAGCCTCACGTTGGCAAATACTGTGTTAATACCGCAGGGGGCATCAAATCGGGGGTCAAAGCAAGGAAATGCGTCCAGTTCCTTGGGTGATAGAGACCCATCTCCAGCAATGACGAGAGGACTTCCCTCATTTAGATTCCAAGTGCCAGCAACTTCGAAGCTCTGTAACGGAAACAATGAACAAAATATGCCTTCGCCGAAAGGAGAAACATAATAGGTTGTAAACACAAGTTAAAAGATTACCTGCAAACGAGTTGAGGGAAAAACGAATCACTAGCTAGTTTCACCTTTATGACATTTTTAAAGACAAGCAGGTGACACCAAGCCGGGGCATTCTACCTTCTCTACAACAGAAGATAAAAGGGTCGATTAAAAATTAATGATCCTTATAAAGCCTAGAATCGAACTTTGAATCCACGGCCCTGTGAAGGAGCCACTAAGGTACTAACGTGATGACGGAGAGGTAAAACTTTCGACAATCCAGGGTCATTAATTTTCTTTTTAAATTTTATGAGCCCATGTGACGAATGCCTACTGTCACTGTACTCGACCCAGCCTATTATTAGGCTATAGTAATAAAAAACAAACGAATAAAAACGATAAAAAATATAGACTAAAAAAACGAACACAGAGCAAAAAGGCAGGGAAGCGCGCTCAGGGGTCAGTGGTAGGCCGGGCTCCCCACGGCGGAAGAACATGCAACACAAAACAGTAAAATAAATTGGAGGAGACTGGCCTCCTACACGAAACCGTCCCCTACCGGGACAGGTAACGTGCGCGAACATCCCCGAGAGACATTCAAAAAGAATAGGCACGCAACTTTACGCTCCTCTCGACCGTCTCTCAACTTCTTTGCCAGGACGCCTAAACAGCTGCCCGTATTCCTGCCATGTAATCAGTGCAAGGAAGAGTGAAACGCTGGTCTGGTCGCCCATTCCTTGCGGACTCTTTGGCGACCTCATTTCCCGCAATTCCTACATACCCAGGAAGCAGGTGGAATATAATCTCGACATCCACCCGGCTCGCCAAAACCGTGGCGTCAGGATCGCGAACCAAGGGATACGGAGATTCCAATGCCCTGAGAGCACTCAAGGCGCTTTGTGAGTCGCTATAAATCACAATCAGGTCTCCGAACTGGGCACGTTGAGTTATCTCCCGTACCGAAGGGTGTATTGCAACCAGCGAGGCCCTGAATATAGACGTAGCACCCGGCATAGGCCCGTTGACTTCAAAGAGAGGGGATACTGCGTAGAAACCGACCGCCTTTTGAGACTTGCAGCCATCCATATACAATGGAACGGTTCTAGCGTGACACGAAGTGTGCTCCCAAAAGGCAGAACGCAATACTCCCAGCGCTGTAGATGCTTTGGGAGCAGAGGCGTGGGGACAAATAGTCAGAGGTGGTACCATCGAGGGTAGCCTCTTGGGCAGAAACACGGGCGCCGCCAGCCCGAGACCTATACTTAGCTCTCCATAGGCAACGTCAAGATCAGCTGCCAAAGCAGTTGGAGACTGAGGGAGGCGCCAGGCTCGCGCGTACAGGAGAATTATGCACTTTGCACGGAGCAGAGCGAGTGGCATCTCCCCGGCATCGATAAGTAGGTTCTCAATGGGGTAAGTGTGGAAGGAACTGGTCTCCATCAACTTGCACACGCAGGAAGTTAGAGATATTGGGCGATTTCGGAAATCGATCGGGGTAGTGATCTCTCCCTGGTTTGCGAAAAGCGAGCACAGTAGCGATTCGCCAGGAATCTGGGAGGATAGTCTCTAGCAGGATCCTGTTGAACAAATCTAACAGAAAGGCCATGCCTTGCTCACCCCGATGTCGAAGCTTGGCGTACGGGACATCGTCTGGACGAGGGGCGGTTTCCGCGCACGAAGAGAGAGCGGAACGTAACTCATTCAAAGTAAATCTGTCTTTATAGGGTTCTCCGCCTTTCGTGGTAAAATCCAGTCGGAGGACTTCGGCAAAATCACGACGCGCATTGAATGCTGGCGGAACAGCATCCCGGCTAGAGAATGCGGTCACATTCTCCTCGAGAACGGGATGGGTGTCCTGCGAGAACTTGCCACGAATCCCTTTGATTCGCTTCCACACCCCTGTTAGAGGGTCTTCCCGTTAAGTGAAAACACGTATGCACGTCAAGAAGAGCGGCTGGCGCGCTTCGAAATATACCAGAACCTATTCCTAGCTCGACGAAATTCACAAGTCGTTCGGGCGGCGCTTATAACGCATGTAAGGAATAATGCTTCTCTTGCGAGGGCCGTCTCACACTCGGCTGACCACCACGAAAGCGCTCGGCTTGTAAAACCGAGATACTTCAAGGAATAGTAGTAGCCAGGCCCAGGTCGATGAGGTTACCGGAGAATAACGACGGCCTCTTATCCTCTTAAGAGTATACCTACTATCCAGGTTAAGCTGTACTGCTACTGCCTGACATGAGATATTTAACGCAAAGAGAAGAACGAAGACATATCGAGTGTAAATGGCACATCCGCCCGCAAAAGTCCCATCCAGTGGTTGTGGGGTCGAGAAACCATTATACCTGGGAAGGGTGGTCAGGAGATACGCGCCCTGTATGGTGTCCTGCAAAAAGATAGCTAACGGGCCCGGAGTCTGCGACAATTTTTATTGAAGCAATATGCTCTCTAGGGGTAGCTCGGACGAGATGCAGGGCCATCAAAATGGCCGTACGGTTTCCGTAGGTATAACTACGGGCACTGAAGGTGCCATGGTATTTGACGATTCATTGGGAGAGGTTGGGGTCGTTATGCGAGTCCTTTTCTCTCTCAGAATAGAAACCTTTGGGCGAGTGACTCGTTTGGAGCACCCACAGTCTCCGATCCTCCAATCAGACACTTTAGTGAGGAGCAAAGGTGCCTTTTTTAAGCGAGGCATAAGACACCCCAAGCAGCGCATGGAGTGCGAATGACAAGTCATTTGCCTCGCGAAATGAGACGATACATAGCCCCAACGGCCAGGATTTTCCTTTCCAGGAGATAGGCATCACATTGCTTTGAAGAGATTCCGGTTAGCCGCAATTTACTCCCTTGCCAATACATGATAACGATCTATCGTGTTTCTCCTTGGACCAACTTACAGACTTCGAGTAAACCAGACTTTATATGTCTACAGGAGCGATTCGCATGGACGAAGTGATGGCAGTAGTAACACCTCGGCGAAGGTGGCACGAATGCCTTCATGCGGTAGCGAATCCAACCAGCAAGCTGACTCAGGGAGGAGGCTATCACGGTTGAACGTGACGAAGCGAGAGGGGGTGAGTTTCGAGACTCGCCCCCGTCTCTTTTATCATCACACGTTCAACCTTGACCGCAGTATGACCTGTGGAGTAGTCCACGATTTCCCTCGCGTGTAAACCACTCATCTCAATAAGTTAATTGTAGAGTGCGTCGTTATATGCACCAGCGAGCCATTCGGATACTATCGTAGCGGCCTCAGTACTCAGGTCGAGCTGGCGCTTTTGTCAGAGAAACGCGCCACCTTCGGCTCTCTATAAATCAAACTAGCTAATGCTCTCCTGTGATGGATCATGTTGTCATTGGCCAATATGCTGCCATAACTTGAGCGAATAACCAGAAAAAGTTTTGAAGTCAGCGGGCTCGAAACGCGAGGTCGTCTCTCAATGGGTGGCTTAGAAGTAATCGAGGCCTTCCTCAGCGCAGGTGCGATTGCGGTCTTTCTTTGGTCTTCCCAAACGAAAGTGCCTCGGGTTCCGACTTGCCGATCGCATGCCGAAACCGCGGCGGACATGTCCGTCCTCGGAGCTCGAAGAGCCGTTAGTCTTGTTTTCATCCTGTTCGTTTTCGTTTAGGGATAGCAGGGGAATGAAGCCGATTATATCGACCGCCTGAAGGAACTCTTAGGCAGGATGGATCGGCCTCAGCAAGATCCTTCTCCGAAAATGAGGGGCCCCAGCTGGGAAAGAAGGTGCCACCTCTTCTTTTGAGTCCCCGAGAGCCTGAGCCGTCTGAAGAAAAGCTTGCAAAGGGGCAGACTTAGGTTCGATGTTAGGCACCGAGCCTGGGTTCGACTCCATGTAAGATACTAGCGCCTGGGGCTGGGGCACCTCCGGGACCAGGTCTATCTCAGTGAGGGGGTCTTCCATGTGCCCCGCCCCCCTAAGGCATTATGGATCCCATTCCAGGTACTTTTTGTCGTTCTGGCCGCCGAAAGACATCCCCCAGCGATGAGAGGGGTCAAACACGGAGACTAAAATGCATGACTGTAGGGGGCATGAAGCGGCGGGCCCAGCTATCCTTTGGCCCCCTGCATGCTCTCTTGGTATTATCCTGTAAAAGGAGGGACTGCCGCTGGTAGGGAAATGGAGTTTCCCGAGGGTGCCTCCGGAGAAGGGGAAGCCACCTTACCCGTAGGCCTAGGTGCGGAGTAAGCCTCTCGGGTAGTAGAAGAGCATTGAAGAGGCTCCCGAGAAAGCACGGGAGGGGGGGGGGGGGCAACTCCTTTTCAGAGGTGGAGCTGTCCGAAAGCTGCTTGAAAAATGGGAGGGGAAGCCCCTCCACCGGTCAAAAGAGCGACTCGTGTTAGATCGCCCTTAACACCTAGGGATGGAGAGGCCTCGCTTGGAGGAGGATCCCGATGCGGTCCCACTTTTCTTAACACTTGTCACCATAGTATAAAAAAAAGAATAGAGGACTCATGGAAATAGATACTATGATCTCTCAATGACTTAGGAGGTAAAGAGAAGTCTTCATAAGATCAGAAATTCCAGAATGTGATCAATGATGATTTACACAAAATCTGCCCAGGTCCACCTTTATGTTTTGCGAATCTGGCCGCCATTCAGGCGACATTGTGCTGGAGCTTTAAGCCTAAAGCATGGTGCGAGCGTAGCCACCTTTTAAGTGTACTGGAAGAAGGTGAGTAGACTCGATAGCCCAGCACCCCTGTACCTAATACTTGCCCTAGCCAGCGGGATTTCGGACCTCGCAGCATACAGCCACTCGACTAAGGCTCATAAGAGGGAAAGGTCCGCCGGGCGCCCAGAACCTATGTCGATAGTAGAGCAAGTGTGGAAGAGAGGTAGAGATAGGAGGGTTGGTGATCACTAGGGCAGTTAAAAGTCAATAAAGTCGACTCGTCTTTTACAAGACAATTTCCTCAAGAACAGCTATTAATGCATTGAAAATGACTGTAGGGAGTATAGTAACAAAGTTAATAGGTAAACAAAAGTTAACTTTTACACGTCATGTCAACAAACTGTCGAGAAGTAAAAAATATAAAATAAAAATATATCTGGTAACTTTTCGCCTACTAATTGGCAAATGGTGGCCTACCAATTAGCAACTCCTCCCTTTTTTAGTTGCGTTTTAACGGTTATTGTGGGCGTTTGTGCTCGTTTCTTGGCAGTTTTGAATATTATATATATATATATATATATATATATATATATATATATATATATATATATATATATATATATATATTATATATATATATATATAAAAGGACCCATCAGTGCTTAAATAAAGCCAGTGTACACATTGTACTCATATGCGGGCTGTGACCACTGAAAAGAAAAATAGCGAAGGGGCTATATCTCGCGTCCAGCCGCTGCCCCGCCTATCCTCCCAGGTTTCGGACTTTTCAGGGGTCCAACCTGAAGGAGTTAAAGAAAGGTGTTCACAACCTAGGACAGGGACATACACCAACCGGAAGTTAACCAGTGGCTGGGCGTTTTGCAACGGTCGATGCTCCCAAATAAGCAGGACAGGGATGGGGGTCAAATAACCCCAACGGCAGACCTCCTAAACTTCGGGCGTTGTTTGTAGAAGTTGGAAAGCTGAACCCAGTGACAGAGAATTGAGCCATCGCAGATGAAAAGGTTGGGAATTTGTGTGAACGGTTCGATACTTGGTATGTAGTTTGGGGATGGGGGGTTATATAGATTTATATTGGTATAATATTCTCGAGAAATTGTGGACAAATAATCCCTAGCTATGGGGGCCTAGCGTGAATTCTCACTCCTATTTTCATAAAACCGGGAAGGAGAGGGCTTCAGTCTTGATAATATTTATGAAAGACGATCGATAGGAAAAGAAAAGTATGACACTAACCTTTAAAATATTCGTAGATTCTTGCGGCGTGTTGAATGGCAATGAAAGAACAGACTGTGACAAACTGTTAAGGAAAAAAATACCTCTGCAGAATTTCGTGAATAATAGATTCCTTAACCAGGCTCTAATTAACGTCCCTGAACAACGCCATATCCTTTTCTATTAACAAAGAAATGTAACTGATACAACAATACGGCCATTTTTACTGTACGGGGAAAATGAGGGGAGGGACGAACAAATGGAGGAAAAAAGAAGTCGAAAACCAGGAAACGCGAAAGTTAATAAACTTCCTAACGATTAATTAGCCTTGTCATGTAACTGTTTGGTTATAAGATCCAAAAGTCTGGAACAATATGAAAATGATTTAAAAAGGTGTAGTTAGTGGTGGAAATAGATGTAATGCTCGTTGGTCAAGCTGATACTGTTGCTATATGGCATACAAGAGAGGATGGGGGGTTAAACTATGTGCGCTCTGGGAGGGCTAACAGACTTGAAGGGCGCATTATAAATACCTATATTATTATTATTATGCAATTGGATAGATTTGTGACATACCCCGTCCTTAGCTAACCCAGAAAAGATTCACTATCGTGCATCGGCCATTCCAGCGTCTCGCCAGATAAGGGAATTCATTATCTCTAATCCAATTTCGCTGCATTTTTTAACGCACCAATTTGGTGACTGCCTTCAAGGGCATAAGTCATCGTAATGTAAAATTTCAGCCTGCTAGGAGGAACCTTTAAAATTACAACTGAATTAAAAAAACAAAAACGGGGGATAGGGCGTAGAAACCGACCCCCTCTTGGGACTTGGAGCCATCCGTATACACTAGCACGGTTCCAGCGTGACACGAAGTGGGCTCTAAAAAAAGCCGAACGCAATACTCGCGGCACTGTAGAAGCTTTGGGAGCAGAGGCGTAGCGACAAATAGTCAAAGGTGGTACCTTCCAGGGTGGTGTCCTGGGCAGAACCAGGGGCGCCACCGGCACGAGAGCTATACATAGTTCTCGAAGGAGTTTCCTAGCCTTAAACCCAAAAGGCTTAGGATATTACTGGCGTTTCCGGGCGATATATGCACTATCGAGATCAGCTGTGGATAGAGTGATGGCTGTTGGTGAATGCGGGATGTGGTGGGCTCTCGCCTACAGGCGAATACTGCACTTTGCACAACGCAGAGCGAGTGGTATCTTCCCAGCATCGACAAGTAGGCTCTCAATGGGGGAAGTGCGGAAGGCATACGGTGGCCAGGCGAAGGCTGTTATGATGGATAGTCCACCTTCCGAAATACACGCTTTGCTGCCTAAAACTCGCATCCGTAGTTAAACTTCGAACGAACAAAGCATAAAAACAACAACAAAGGTTTAAGGTAAGGAACCAGTTGGGCAGCGGCCCAATCGATCTGGATTCTAAGTGGCAGAGGAAATAAAAATAAAATTAGTTATAAAAGAAGATAACTGTGATAAAAATTCCTCTACTAAAATGAAACGAAGGCGGGGCAGGGGAGGGATAGTTAAAAGGATAGGGAAACAAGACGACCATTGTGTGGCGAAATGAGAGCATTCTAGTAGAACATAGGCAACAGATTGGTCCCCACCACAAAGTCAGCAAGGGCTGAATCGAGCATCAGCCGAAACAAGATCGCCATGGGTAACTCTTGTGGCCGATGCGAATGCGGCTAAGGGCCACCTCTAAGGACCGTAGTCTCTGCAGTCTCGAGGGCCAAGAGACTTTGATTTTATAGAGATGTGACGATTAATCGGAATCTTAAGAATCTTTAATTCTTTCAACAGTCTTTTTTTAAGTTTTTATCTTTCTTTCCTACTTGCCAAATAGCTGAATCAAAATTTAAATCATTGTTTATTTGCCGTTAGTGTCAATCAGGTTGTGTATCTACTGATCTGTCCTATTATTCAGTGAAATTATAACGTTTACTAATAGATTTAGATTAGTCGACAAGAATGCATCACAATTTATTATCAATTAATATTGAAGATCTGACTGGATAAGAAATGCATTATATGTTTAATTGTTTATATGCGAAAATGAAGGTCTGCTCAGGGCTCAGGCGTCATTTAGATGAACTGATGCAATTCTAACAAGTTAGAACTTTGTTCAGCAGCGCTGCCGAAGTTGGCACGTTTGTACAAATTTGGTACCTTTTTTGCCGTAAAGAAACGCTTCAAGATACCATGATTCGTACAAATTTGCTACCTTTTTGACCGGAAAGAAACACTTTGATACCATTTTACTTTGGTTTTGTTTTAATTAGATATCATAATAATTTACCAAATTTGCTACGTTTTCAGAGTAAGTTTTGGTACTATATAGTGGTTAGCACGCTTGCCCGACAATCGTTGGGTCGGCAGTTCGAATCTCCGATCGGATTATTTTTATAGCCGACACTATTTACTGGGGAGGTTACCTCCGTCACTCAGCATCACGGTGGAGACGGGTAGGTGATGATAGGCAGTCCACCTAATAGCTGAATATTAATAGTATTTAATACATTAGTCGTTATTAGTTGACCATCATTTTTTTTTTTTTTTTAATTTAAGGGGCTATCTGGCGACTGCCGACTTAGGCATAAGTCGCCGTAAACAAACAGCCTAGTTCTAGGCTACTTTAAAAAATTGAACAGGAAACAACAATAAAAATAAATAACAATAACCAAGCAAAAACAAACAACAATTAAACCTGGTTAAATGAAAGGGGGGAAGGCCGGCCTCCCCCCAAAAGTCAATAAGTCCACCAGTCAAAGTGCACCCACTCGTCCCGAGTACAAGGGACAGGCGGTAGCGACCCCGCCCATCCCGGTACCGGGACAGGTGTCGTGCGCGAAGATCACCCAGACTGGGACATTCGACAGCAATGTGCCGAACAGTCTGGGGGACGACGCAATCGTTGCAATAGGGCGCAGGCGAGCGCTCCATCAAATAGCGATGCGTCACACGAGTGTGCCCGATTCGGAGACGACAGAAAGCAACCTGAAGCCGCTGCGGCATTGGGGGATAGGTCCATGGGAACAGTCGCGGCGCAATGGCACGCAACTTTAAGTTCCCTTCGACCGTCTCCCATCTTCTTTGCCAAGCAGTCCGAAGAGCTGGTCCGGTCGCAGTCCTCGCGGACTCTTTGGCACCCTCATTCCCCGCAATTCCTACATGTCAGGGAACCCAGCAGAAGATAATCTCGACATCTGCCCGGGGTCGCACAAAACCGTGGAGTCACGGATTTCGCGAACCAGGGGATGCGGAGATTCCAATGCCCCGAGAGCACTCAGGGCGCTTTGTGAGTCGCTATAGATCACAATCCGGTCTCCGAACCGGGCACGTCGCGTAATCTCCCGTACCGAGTGGTGTATTGCCACCAGCTCGGCCGTGAAGACAGACGCAGCGCCTGGTAGAGCCCCGCTGACTTCAAACAGAGGAGATACGGCGTGGAAGCCGACCCCCTCTTGGGACTTGGAGCCATCCGTATACACTGGCACGGTACCAGCGTGACACGATGTGTGCTCCAAAAAGGTCGAACGCAATACTCCCGGCGCAGTACAAGCTTTGGGAGCAGAGGCGTGGAGACAAATAGCCAAATGTGGTACCCTCCAAGGTGGCGTCCTGGGCAGAACCAGGGGCGCCAACGGCCCGAGAGCTATATCTACCTCTCGAAGGAGTTTCCTGGCCCTAAACCCAAAGGGCTTAGGGTATGACTGGCGTCTCTCGGCGGCATAGGCACCATCGAGATCAGCTGCGGATGCAGTGAGAGCTGTTGGCGACTGAGGGAGGCGCCGGGCTCGCGATGCACTGCACGCGGCGCAGAGCGAGTGGCATCTCCCCAGCATCGACCAACAGGCTCTCAATGGGGAAAGTGCGGAAGGCACCGGTCGCAAAGCGAATGCCGGTGTGGTGGATCGAATCCACCTTCCGCAATAAACGCTCGGCTGCGGATGCATAAAACTCGCATCCGTAGTCGAGCTTCGAGCGAACAAAGGATCGATAAAAAAGTAAGGCAGTAGCCCTATAAGCGCCCCAAGCGCTGAACGTCACGGAACGGAGAATATCCATGGCGCGAGTACAAGACACCCTAAGGCTGCGAATATGAGCCTCCCAGGTGAGGCGTCGGTCGAATACAAAACCAAGTAAACGGTGCGACTCAACCACATCCAGGCGCACCCCATTAAGAAACAAATCTGGGTCGGGGTGAAGCCGTGGATCGGGGCAGAAGTGCACCACCTTAGTCTTGGCCAAAGAAAACCGAAACCTGTGCGCTTCGGCATGGCGAGAGACGCGGGTCAATGCCTGTTGGAGTCGACGCTCCAGAGTTGGCATCTGGGCCGCGCCAAAAGAGATCGAAAGGTCGTCCACGTAGAGCGTAGCGAGAACATCTTCCGGCAGCCCGAGGTGATGCCGTTGATGCTCAGGGCAAAGAGTGTGACAGAGGACACTTCCCTGCGGGACACCCTCTTCCTGCTCCTTTCGGCCGGAGAGGGCTCCCCCCACCCGTACGCGGAATCGACGATCTCGCAAAAATTCAGATATAAAGATAGGAAGGCGTCCCCTCGCCCCCATCGTGTGGAGAGTCTCCATGATACCGTATCGCCATGCGGTATCATAGGCCTTCTCCAGATCAAAAAACACCGTGGCGTAGTGCTGTCTACGAAGGAAAGCCTCGCAGACGGCATTTTCCAGTCGGAGCAGAGCATCCGACGTGGAGTGGAACTTACGGACCCGCACTGTGCAGAAGACAGATGGCCTCCGCTGTCCAGGAAAAAGACTAATCTAACATTTACCAATTTCTCCATCAACTTGTACACGCAAGAGGTTAGAGAGATTGGGCGGAAACCGGTCGGAGTAGAGTGATCTCTCCCCGGTTTGCGAAAGGCGAGCACAGTAGCGATTCGCCAGGAGTCTGGGAGAAGACCTTCCACCCAGATCCTGTTGAACAAATCTAACAGAAAGGCCATGCCTCGCTCACCCAGGTGTCGAAGCATGGCGTACGGGACATCGTCCGGACCATGGGCGGTGTCCGCGCACGAAGCAAGAGCGGAACGCAACTCACTCACAGTAAACTTGTCGTTGAAGGGTTCTCCACCTCTGGAGGTAAAGGCCAGCCGGCGGCCTTCCGCGACATCATGACGTGCATTGAATGCTGGCGGAGCAGCATCACGGCTAGAGAATGCGGAAAAAGCGGTCGCTAAGGATTCCGCCACGGACGCGGGGTCCGAGATTGCGGTCCCATTCTCCTGGAGAACGTGAGGGGGGTCCTGCGAGAACTTGCCCCGAATCCTTCCACACCTCAGCTAAAGGGGTCTTCCCGTTAAGTGAAGACACGTATGCCCGCCAAGAAGAGCGGCGGGCGTGCTACGAAACATACCGGTACCTAGCCCTAGCCCGACGAAATTCAGCGACAGTGAAATCGTTCAGGCGGGGCTTATAGCGCATGTAGGCATAATGCTTCTGTTTCAGGGCCGTATCACATTCAGCCAACCACCATGGGAGTGGTCGGCGTGCAAAACGGCCCGACGTCCTAGGAATAGTAGTCAGGCCCACGGCGATGAGGTTGCTGGAGAAGAATTCAACGGCCTCATCTACCGACCTAAACTCGTCGACTGAGATAGAGAATTCAGTCATTTCCGGAAATGCAGGCCACCGCGCCGGCGCCAAGCACCACCGAGGTGGTCTCTCAGGCGGCAGTTGCCCTGAAAATGATATTTGAATGGGAAAATGATCACTAGCATGGAGGTCATCGACCACCTCCCAATCAAAATCAGGCTGTGCATCCGAAGAGCACAAAGATAGGTCGAAACAAGAAAATGAAGCGGTTCTCGGACAGTGATGCGTAAACTCATCCACGTTTAGGACACCCATCTCAAGCTCTTCGATCAGATCGGCAAGGACTTTTCCCCTGGGATTTATGGAGTAATCTCCCCAGAGAGGATGCCTGCCGTTCAGATCTCCAAGCAAGAGATGGGGCCTCGGGAACTGTGCCACAACGCGGCGGAAGTCCCCCGCGTCGAAGTCAGCTGACGGTGGAATGTATGCAGAAATGATAGTATACCTCCTATCCAGGTGCAGCTGCACAGCCACTGCCTGAAAGGAGGTATCTAAAGAGAAAGGAAGAACGGAGACATCATACCGGGTGTAAACCGCGCATCCCCCAGCCCGGCCATCCCGCGGTGGTGGGGTCGCAAGACCCGTATACCCTGGAAGGGCGGGCAGGGGGCACGTGCCTAGCATGGTCTCCTGCAAAACGATAGCTAACGGGGAACGGGATGTGACGAGCCTCCGCAACTCCTCCCAGTTGGCCCGGAGTCCACGGCAATTCCATTGAAGGAATATGCCCTCCAGGCCTAGCTCGGAGGAGACGCGGGGGCCTTCCTCGAACTGAAGACCCTCACGGGAATGGCCATACGCTTCCCGGGGGCAGAACCCCGGGCGCTGTTGGCCGGACAAAGCGCTGTCGCCTTCGAGGACTTATTGAGGGAGGTTGGGCTCGCCATGCGTCTTTTCCTCCCTCCACCTCGAAACCTTAGGCGGGCGTTGCGGCTTCGGAGGCGGGGAACCCTCTTTTCGAGGAACCACCGTCTCCGAGCCCCTCGCTCCACCTCGGGACGTGGGAGAAGGGGCCAAAGCTCCTTTGTTGCTGTCCTCCTTTCGGGGAACAGCTTTAGGAACCCCGGAAGATGGCCTAGCGACCATCTTCAGGGGTAATGCCTCCTGTGAGTCTAACGACTCGGTGGAGGCGCGTGGCCGTTTCGCCTTACGGGAAAGGTCACGCTGGGGGAAGAGGGGGGAGCCCTGGTTTTAGCCGGGGCAGGGTATGAACCCTTTTGGCCGCCAGCTTTACCAGGGGAGCGCCCGGGTTGGATAGAGCCCGCAGAAGGGCTCCGAATGGGCGCAGAAACAACCATGCTCGTTGGCCTGGATGGGCCAGGAGCAGAGGGTGCCTTTCAAACTATTCAGGCATATGACGTCCCAGGCAGAGCTGGGAGCGCCAGGACCAAGTCCTTTGCCTCGCGGAATGAGAGTCGATCCTGGGCCTGAAGGGCCAGGATTTCTTTCTCCAGGAGATATGCACCACATTGCTTCGAAGAAGCAGGGTGCGGCTCTCCGCAATTGACACACTTGGCCACACACGATTTGGAATTATCGTGTGCGACCTTGGAGCAATTTACACAGACTTCGGGTGACCCCGACTTTGCACGTCTACATGAGCGATTCGTAAGGCCGAAGCGGTGACAGTAATAGCACCGCCGTGGCAGTGGCCCGAATGCCTTCACGCGGTAGCGGTACCAACCGGCACGCACCGACTGAGGGAGCTTGTCACAATCGAACGTGACGAAGAGTGTAGGGGTGGGTCTCGAGGCCCGTCCCTGTTTTCTCATCACACGTTCGACCTTGACCGCCCATGGTCGGCCAGCTCTAGGGTGATGTCCTCAATGGAGTAGTCAACGAGTTCCCTCGCATAAACTACTCCTTTCCTAAAGTTCATGGTAGAGTGCGGCGTCACACTCACCGGGGTGCCATAAAGTGTCCGAAGAGCACTTATCTTGGCCGCCTCGGCAGGATTCGCCAGTAGGCTCCCGTCCGAGAAACGGGTCACCTTCGGCTCTCTACCAATTGCACTAGCTAATCCTCTCCTCTGATGGATCATGTTGCCCTTGGATAACATGGTGCCATCAGTGGAGCGAATAACGAGGAAGCGTTTGAAGCCAGCGGGCTCGAAAACGCCAGGTAACCTCTGAATGAGGGGCCCCGATGTCATCGAGGCTCGGCCCTGTGCATTCTTGGTGTTAGTCTTAGTCAGGGGCTCGGCACACGCGGGGGTAGAGGGGCCGGATGTGCCGATCTTGGCTTGGTCGCCTACCAAAGTGGTAGCAGACCCATCCGTTCCCGCAGCACCCGCGGATGGAGAGGAGCCCCGAGTCTTTTTCTTTTTAGGAGAGGAGGGCGGGGAATGAACCCGCTTCTCACCTCCGCCGGCAGAAGCCCCCATGCCAGATGGGCCGGCCTCAGCCAGGTCCCTCTCCGAAATGGAGAAGGTCCTGGTAGTCGTAAGGGCACCTGTCGGAGGAGATCCCTCCCCTCCTTTTACTGCCTCGGAGCCCTCGGCTGTTTGAGGGGGACCTTGCATAGGGGCGGATTCGGGTTCGGTGCTTGGCGCCGAGCCCGGATTCCCCCCCATGGAAGGCCCTACCGTCTGAGGCTGGGTCTCCTCAAGAACCATGTCTATCACAGGAGGGGCCTACAGTTGGCCATCCCCTCCCAGGACATCGCAGGTCCCCTTGGACGTGTCGCCAGTCTTGTGTGGGGAGGTACAGGCCTTGACCCCAGCAAGGTTTAAAATTCTTGCCAGCAGGTCTTTTGAGGGAAGCGACCGAAGGGGCCTGGCTTCCCTCTCCCCCCTAAGGGGGTTTGCCCTACCGAGTCGCTTGCACGAGGGGCGGTCGGCAATGGGCTACCTGCTGGCTTTCTTGGCAGTCCCCTTAGAAAGCAAAGGAGGGACTGCCGCTGGAGATACGGAGGTGCCCGAAAGCACCTCCAGAGAAGGGGGTGAGGGGGAGTCCCCTACACCCGTAGGCGTAGGAGAGGAGTAAGCCTCCTCTCCGGTTAAAGAATTATCGAGGGTCCCTTGCGCAAGCACAAGAGGGGGGACCTCCATTTTCTCGGTGAAGTTGGGGGTTGGGTTTTTTTTGTTTTTTTTTTGTCATACATGGGCATGGTGACCCTCTTTTTAATACAAGCCCGGCAGAGCCAAGCGTCGCCATTCGGGACCACCCCTCCCGCCTGGTGGCTTGGCAGTCCATCGGCATGGCGGCTCCACCTTGGACACGGCGTAAGATTGATAGAATGTGAAGAGGGGAAAGGGGATGTGAAGAGGGGAAAGGGGATGTGAGGAAGGTATGGGTGGGGATGAAGCAGGTTGTTAAAAAATCCCCATCCCGAACCGGAGCTCAGGGGTTAGGGAACAATGTCCCCTCTCCCCCCAGCCCCGATGCGGGGTGGTGGCTTGAGAAGAAGGTCAGCATCTACCCTGTGAAATTAGAGGCTGACCAGAGAAAGTTGTGGGAGAGGTTGTATGAAAAGCGACGGGGTAGGGGAGAAATCGGGCTATCTGAATGAAGGAAGAGAGGCTAAGCTGGGGCCGGACGGAGCGCTGGATCCCGTCAGCACGGCGGCCAGGATGGCAAATCGCCGCGCCCCTTACGGGGTCAAAGGGGCACCAGCTCCGGGGAGGAGGTCCCTCCTCTCCTTGTGAGTCCTCGCGGACCCGACCCCTTATGAGTAAAACTTGCACAGAGATGGACTCAGAGTTATGTCCTTGGCAACGAGCCCGGGTTCGACCTCATGAAAGATCCTACCGTATCGGGCTGGGCCACCTCGGCGCACATGTCCGAGTCATGGGAGAAGGGGTGGGGAATCCATGTGGCCATCTCCCCCAACCCAACGGATCACATCCGAGGTACCTTTCGTCTCGCCTAGTTCCGGTGAAGCGGCATCCATAGGATAAGGGACCGGGGCAGGTACACTGCCCCTGTGTAAACTAAGAATACAAGAGTCTATGACTTTATGGGGGATGGAACAAGCCCTGCCAACCCTTGGGTGAGAGGAAGCTGGTCGGTGTTTACCCTGTGAAATTAAAGGCCGACAAGAGAAAGTTGTGAGAGAGGAAGCAGGGTGTCAGAAAGAAGAAGCCGAGTAAGGGCCGGACTAGCCGCAGAGTCCAGAAGACAAAGTCGCCATGTCTCTTAAGGGGGTTCCTGGAGGAAAGTGAGCATAGTCAACGGTGCAACACACCTCGTACCAAATACTTGCCTTAGCCACAGGCCTTTCGGCCCTCGCAGCATGTAGGGATCTCACGGTGTGCACAGGAAGTTGACTAAGGGTTGTAAGAGAACGAAAGTGCGGCGGGTAGCCAGAACCTCTGTGGAATGGAAAGCAGTTGTTGAAAGTGGTAGGATTGATTGATTATTGATTGTTTAAGGGCTACGCAACTAAGTGGTAGGAGGACATGTAATACAGACAAGTAGAGTAGGCGGGTCCACTAACGAGTAGGGTAGATGATCACCTATTATCACCATACAGTGGTACTAGATGATTTCAGGATGGCATGCAATCTTCCAAAGTACCATGGCTACCGGACAGAACTCAGTACAGGTGCAAAGTGCGGGATAAAACGGCGAGTGGATAGCTGTAATGATATTAATAACACTATAACAAATTTCAGTGTCAAGAAAAAGAGTCATAGATTGCATGTGCTTTTATTATGAAGTTGAGTGTGCGGAATTAGAAGGCGAGAATAAAAATTTCCCATTATGTAACATTTTGTTGTAAATTGCAGATTTAATAATTATGCAATTGATACCGATTTCCACGATGCCATAAATGTATTTTTCTCCATTGTAATTAATACATTAATTAATAATCAGCAAGTTTCTTAACATTATATAATATATTAACCTACATTTTACTTACTTTGTAAGAGGTCACAGATGTCACTTCAGGTTCCAGCATAGCAGGACTCCATTTTCCCTTGACAATATATTTTGATGGAACATCTTCATTTTCATCACTCACATCTTCCGATTTCTCTGGGAAGGACAGATGAGAATGAAGAAAGTGCATCTTCAGGGACATATTGCATCAGAGATCTTGGTAGCACTTAATTAGGCTGTCCACTATATGCTCTCCTGGGCACATTTGTGCTTTTCCACAAGTCCTTTGCATACATCTTTGAATGCATGCCAGGTCGCTAGCTCAGTTTCATCCATTGTCGTCTCGAAGTCACCATCAGCCATAAGTGACGAATCCGAGGGTCTACGAATATGCCTTCCTTGATCTTGGCAACAATTATTTTAGGGAAGATGGCTTTGAGGTACTGAAAACATGGCTCGTTATGTTGCAGTGCTTTGGTAAACTGCTTCATTAGGCCTAGTTTTATATGCAGCGGTGGCAAAATGATTTTCTCCAAATTACATTATTATATCCAGGAGTCAGTTTCCCCGAGGTGACCATTCTGAGCGTAAATAATGTTCTGATCCAGCCCTACTGTCCCACTTGCAAAGGAAGCACATAAACTTCGTCTATCCAGTTTGTAGCCCATTAAGTAGGGCTACTACTTTCAAGTCAGTATAAATTAACCACTCATGCTGCTTGTAAGTTATACGGTCTAGAATAAAAGCAAGGTTCTCATATGTCTCTCTTAAAAAGACTGAATGAGCAACTAGAACTGAAGACATGGTGTTCCCAATGTGCAACAGAACCGCTTTTATGCTGTAAAGGGATGCATCTATGAATAACCCCCACTCATTTGGTTCATAGGTCAGCTCAAAGACATTGAATAGGCCTCTGATATCATTACAATAAGTTGTTTTCATAAGTGAAGAATTGTTGTAGATCTGCACAACGCTTCCATTGTTGCAGACCTAAGGCCAGTAGTTCACTCTGTTGCTTAGTAAGTGTTAGATCACGAACTAGATCATTGAGTTCCGGTTAGGAAACGAGGTGTGGTTTCTTAACAGATTCAAGGTGTGCCACATATAGTATATCATGAGATTAGGAATTGCTCGTGTCATCGCTTGGTAATTCAGAGGGCAGCTGTGGTACATTCAAGAATAGCACTTTAATGTCGAACTGGGCTAATAGCAGACTGAAGATCTGGATACATGATAGATTTCTTGCCTTTTCTGTTACGCCGGCAGTGAAATAAAATGGGACTAAAAATGGATATTACTGGCTGTGATCACTTGCAGAAATAGTGCAAGTACAACATATTATTAATTTTGATCTTTTTAATTGATACATCTTTTGAAAATGTATTAAAGACCAGGAAAGAAAACATACTGAATACCCACCTTTAATACCTGTTGAGCAGCAGTAGCAATCCGTTGAATGGTCCTTTCTTTAGCTCCCTCCAGACCATTGGTAAGCCAACCATAAGTGAAGTCAGGCCGTTTGACTTTGACTCGAGCAGAAAGGAAACTTGTACACCCGAGGTGGCCTGTATTTGTCCTGGTCACCCACTTTAGATCTCGAAGTTTTTCATAGGTTTAGTAAACCGTCTCTTGCAATGTCTTAATGTAACTGATCCACAGATACAACAGAAACTGTCTGGGGAATTTTTGCATTCTTAAGGCATTTTAGCTCCGTCTCCTGCAAAGAAAAAACTGTAGTAGGAGGGGCGGGCAATAAGTTTTGCAATTCGGATATAAGGAAAAGCGTTTTATTATTTTTCAATACAACTACCCTAGACATCAATGCACTTGCGCCACTTGTTCCTGAGGCTTCGAATTCCCGACTCCTGTTCAATCCACTCCTGGACGGCGAGCTGGACATCTTCATCATCTCCAAACCGGCGTCCACGCAGTACAGCCTTGAGCTGGCGGAATAAAAAGTAGTCGCTAGGGGCCAGAGCTGGACTGTCGGGGGGATGGTTGAGCTCCTCGAATCCGCACTCGCGCAGGGCAACTTGTGCAACTCTGGCCTTGTGGACTCTGACGACGTTGAAGTTGATCATGGGGCATGGGGTTTCTAGGGACCTAACGGGCAGAGACCCTGGTCATGGCCAAATTGTCGTCGATGATGTTGATAACACTTCCATGTGATATTCCAAGTTCTCACCCGTCGATTTTCGAGGATCATCCTCTCCACACGGGCCACATTGTCCTCGTTGGTCACGTCTGACGGGCCACATTGTCCTCGTTGGTCACGTCTGACGGGCGTCCTGGACAGGGGTCATCTTCAAGGGACTCACTACCATGGCGGAACTCCCTATTCCACCGAGCAATGGTTGCATAGGAAGGGGTGGTGTCGGTGTACACTGCAACCATGCGTTCATGGATCTCTTTTGCATTCTTGCCTTCCTTGGTCAAAAATCGATCACTGCGCGGTGCTCAACCTTCTCCATTGTTGAAAAATTTGTGACTGAGAATCTGCGATCAGGTACTGCTTCTTAAATAGACGAGGCAGGAGCGTGCAGCTGCAGATCCTGACTTGTCCTAACACCCCCACAAACAGCCATCCCCCTTCCTCTGTTTTACCCTACCGATTCGGAAAACTTATTGACCGCCCCTAGTATGTTAAAAATAATATAAATTGCAACAATAGTAAATAAAAAAACTGAAAATAAGAAGCATTTATAGTAAGCGTTACGTAAGTTACCACGGATTTGGACCCATATAACTAAAAAAAAATGTCTAGTATAGTTTCATAGGTTAAGTTGACAAATATCTTAGGAACACCCTATTGGAATTATATCAAAATCCGTTTATAACTTTTATAGTTGTCAGTTTCGGCCCAATCCTGTTTGCATTGCATTCAATCCCCACGGAACCATTTGTGTATTTAATGTAAGATGGTAATTTTAGAGTAACTGGAGGGTCTTAGAAAGAGACGGATGTTATATTCGTGATTTACGCAAAACATACCCCTAGAAAAGATTATTCTCATTTTCGTTTTTTCCATTGTTGTACAGTATAACCTACTAATAAAAAATTATAGCATATAATAATAAATACTAATAATATAAAAATCACAGTAAACAATAAAATTAATGAGTGAATAATATTAAATAATAATAAATAAGATAATAAATATGTACTAATAACAAATAATATAAAATCATAGTAATAAATAAAAATAACAATAATACTACTAATAAAAGGTAAAGTAGTACTGATTGGGGGTGAGGGAGAAGCACACCAACACCGTCCCAGGCCCCGTCATAGAGTTCAAGACAACCCAGTGACTGGTCCTCCCAGGCAGGGAGAACGTGCAGCAACACCAGGTATAACCGGCTACACAAGGGAGATCACATTGGCCGATTCAATTTATCGCATATTGACCGACGGACTGAAACTGAGTGTGCCTTGGTAGGGAATAGTGAGAGGATGTGGTTGTCTAGGAGAGTTACCGGGTGTTTGTGGAGTGGTGACCTCGTGGGTTAGTTGTGTGGGTGGCGGCCCTACCGAAAACCATCGCATGGTGTGGGCAGTGACGCACACAATATTACCAGGAAAGAAATCTATCCGAATCAAATGTACCAACTGCCACATTCAAGAGATTGCCTCCGGCTAGGGGCCCTCCCCTAGACCGTGAGCCAGGATGAAATGTGTGTTAGGTGGTGTCTGTGCTGGCATATGACTGTCGGTCAGGCGAGTGTGGCATTTGTGTAATTAATTTTAGGTGGTTTCGATTAAGAGATTGTATACCTTGTTGTGATACACACAAAATATTAAATATATATAAATAAATATATAAATAAAAATATATATATATATATATATATATATATATATATATATATATATATATATATATATATATATATATATATATATATATATATATATATATATATATATATATATATATATATATATAAATAAAAGACTTTACGGGCAATTGGACGGGGATGGGGGCATGTGGAGGGCAGTATGGGTCATGAAAGAGCATTCCCTTCAGCAACTTCCCATCTTCTTAAATCCTGATGTAAAAAATAAAGGAGAAAAGGAGAAAGAAAAAATAGCGAAAAAAATTGCCATAAGCAACTCCAACGACCTAGAATGAAGAGGAATGTAGAATAAAACCTATTTGCATGGACTCAAAGAAACTAGGCTAATGTTAGAGTCGTACTTTCGTGGGTGGTTGGAAAACAAAACTATGATGAGCTGAAGCATCATTGTATGATTTGCCAGAATTTGGAATTACTTTTTGGTTACTTAAATGGAAAAGCGAAAACCAACTAAGGAATCTCTGCCAGACTTTGTAAAGACTTATGTGTGTGGAAGATATAAGAGCACGCTATTTTTAAAATGTCAGCTGCCGCAGGCTTGTCCATGTTCCATTTAAGGTCTTGCCAGTCCAACCCAAGCTATCAACTAACCTTCGACTGGCGGGAGTGGGGATGGCGCAAGGGTGATCCATCTCTGCTTCGTACATCCCCTAAAATCAAAGACTAGATCAGTGGATTTTTAAGTACTTTGTTAAAAGGAAATGAAAATCGTGAACATAGCCATATTATAATCCAAAACAGGAGCCAGTTGGGCAAACGAGGTCACGTTATCACCCAAATTGAACTCAACCAGGGCAAAATTTTTGAAACTATAAAAAAACGAGCAAGGTTTGTTCACCGAACCAATGGAAACCCAGTTACTTACGTGGGGCTTCTTCCCTTTCTTGGGCTGAATGCAAATAGGCAGTGGGTAGGCAGCTGACTTCCGGCCGTTGGATGCTGCACAGACAAATAAAAAATACAATTACATCATCGATGATCACAACTCAAAACAGTTTAATTGAGAAATTAATCTCAAGTAAAGAACAAGACTTTTTTACTCGCGTGAGACTATCTCTCTCTCTATCAGTATGTCGGTAAGTTCACGTTTTGTTTTGTTTTGGTAATACTCGTAACATTTCAACTATTAGGCCGATTCTAACGAAATTTGAAACCTTATGTTGTTTTATATTCTCTTTCGAATGATAATGGCCAAGATGCTCCCAAAGATAGCCCGGGAAATATTTTGTTCTGGCAATAACATAACTATGCAGCAGATTCTAACGAAATTTCAAAGACTTATGTTGTTTTACATTCTCAAACGAAAGATATAATTACCAAGGTCCTCCCAAGGTTAGTTCGGAAATTATTGAAAGTTTCGAAGGTCGTTAAGGTCATAAATCGGAATAAGTGAGTGACTTTTGGTCAGCAGACATTTTTTTTAACTAACGAATTAGGTTTTGAAGAAACTTAGAAAATTGAAAAGGATGAGAGAGCGCTACATGGAAAATCAGTACCCTAGAAGACCTTACGGTCCATTTAATGAGTACTTTTAGACTAGCTGTCGAGCGGGCACATTCCCGCTCAATTACCTTACGTCCTCCCTAAACGGCCACTTTTCAAGACCCTGTCTAGTCTTGAACTGGTCAACAGAATTGCTGTTGACAACCTCCACCGGAAGTGCGTTCCAGCTACCGCAGATACTGTGCTTGAAAAATTTCCCACACAGATCGCGGTTGTAACGCTTCAGTTCAAGTTTAAGGCCACGATTTCTTGTTCTGTTCTCATTAATGTTGAAAAATATCCCTGTAGTCAACATTGTCGAACTCTCGAAGTATTTTGAAAACTTCGATGAGCTGACCACGCAGTCTACGGGTTTCCAACGAGAACAGATCTAATTTCCTTAATCTATCTTTGTGGGGGAATTCCACGTGGAATTTCTTTTCCAGCACGGAAGTGACGTCCACGCGCTGGCTAAGGTTCTAGAATTTCGTTAGGCTTAAATTCGTAAGGCCCCCCCCCCCACATCCACAAGCGGTAGCCTCGAACCGCGTCCACCTCGGACCACCATTTGCGCGGTTTAGAATCGCATCAGCGTAAAGATTCGAGGCCATTCAAGAGTAGCGATGTTTCCCCTACCCTTGCGGTGGGAGCCTCGGAAATATGGGGCTCGTCTTCCAGGTGGGAGACAGAGTTGAGGGGTCTCGTCTGGAGCCAAGAAGATTCCCCTAGTTCCAAGTCAGGTGGTAACAACAAAGCAAAGTGACGGAGGAACTTTTTGTGTTGGAATTAGCCCAGCCAGTGAGGTAACTCCATTTGACGATCGCCACCAAGCGATTTTTCAGACTCCACTCATCAACTCCTGTCTAAGCTCTCCTCGTTTTTGGGTGACCGAAATACTCTCCCCTGGACCGGACGTTCGCCCCCCTCCCTATTGGAAAACCGTCATCACGTCAACTTCCCGCTCAGAAGCCCCGAGCGCCCTCACGTTTATTGCCTGCAGAAGACCCGTGAAGCCTTACCCTGACGTCTCACCCGGAATCCTCCGTAAGCCAACCCCTCACCCCCTTCAGCAACCCATTCGAGTTAATCCCCCACCCCATTTGAATAGTCTCCTTCTGTAACGCATTAATTTCTAATTTCAGTCTGATGCATAACTCTGCAATTCTCCCCTCGTTTACCGATGTAATTTTGCCCATTAATTCTCTTTATTCTATGTAAATAAAATTATATTTTTGTACATGCCTTTAAATAACTTTGAGCTTTGCCATTGCCCAAATTTTACCTGACCTCGCTGTTTCGGGCGTCGAAACTCGTGGTGTTCCGTCCCTTGTCGGTTCACCTTTAAGTTATTGGTCCCTCCCCAATAGATATAATATGGTATTGATATAATGTAATGTCATACCACGACAATCTTCATAACTTTTATGTCTGATAGAGGAAATCAGTTTGGTTGCCCTGGTTTGCACGCGTTTCAATCTCGCGATGTCCTTTCGAAATGAAAGACTCGAAAATTGTACGGCATACTCCAGGTGCGGTCGGACAAGTGAGTTGTACAAACACACTAGTCTCATTGTTCTGATATCAAAACTGGCGCTTTATGTAGCCTAGCATCCTTTGGGCCTTTTTCTCCGCCTCAACGCACCGTTTCGAGAACTTGAGGTCACTAGTGATTGTTACAACAAAGTCCTCAGTGTCGGTGGATTCAATAGCAGTGCCCATAAGGATATAATGAGATTAAGGATTTCCGTGGCCGATATGCATCACTTTGCATTTCTTGATGTTAAAAGGCATTTGCCACGTGTCCGACCATTCCTCAATCTTCCCAAGATCTTCCTGAAGGCGAGGAGCATTTCCATCCTTTGCAACGTTCATACCCTTGGTATCCATCGGTAAATTTAGAAATCTTGGCAACCCTGCCACCGTCCATGTCGTTGACGTAGATGATGAATAATAGTGGTCCCACGACAGATTTTTAAATTTTTTTTATAGAGCCCATCTGGCAACTGACAACTTGGGCATGAGTAGCCAGAAACACGATAGCCTAGAACTAGGCTACTTTAAAATAAAAATATGAAAACGATGATAAAAATGTGAAAAACTTAATCAGGAAGCAATCTCCGGCATCGGAGGAGGTCCCCCCTCACCCCGGTGCAGGAGCGTGCAACCTACAAAGAAAATAACATAAAAAAAGAAACTTTTTAAATAAAGGGTAGAAGCCCAGCCTCCCCCCAAAAGTCAACAGGTCTATGTACACGAACTCGTCCCGAGTAAAATGGAAAGCAGTACAGACCCTGACCAACCCGGTACAGGGACAGGTATCGTGCGCGAAGATCACCCAGACTGGGACATTCGACAACAATGTGGCCAAACAATCTGGGCGACGATGCAGTCGTCGAAGTAGGGCGCTGGCGAACGCTCTATCAGATAGCGATGCGTCAGACGAGTGTGCCCGATTCGGAGACGACAGAAAGCAACCTGAAGCCGTCGTGGCATTGTGGGATAGGTACATGGGAACAGTCACGGCGCAATGGAAGGCAACTTTAAGTTCCCTTCGACCGTCTCCCATCTTCTTTGCCAAGCAGTCCGAAGAGCTGCCCATATTCATGCCCTGTAGTGGGTGTGAGGAAGGGCAAAACGCTGGTCCAGTCGCAGAGTCTTCGCGGATTCTTTGGCGCCCTTATTCCTCGCAATTCCTACAAGTCCGGGAACCCAACCAAAGATAATCTCGACATCTGCCCGGCTCGCAAAAACCGTGGCGTCACGGATATCGCGAACCAGGGGATGCGAAGATTCCAATGCCCCGAGAGCACTCAGAGTGCTTTGCGAGTCACTATAGATCATAATCCGGTCTCCCAAACGGGCACGTCGCGTAATCTCCCGTACCGAGTGGTGTATTGCCACCAGCTCGGCAGCGAGGACAGACGCAGTGCCTGGCAGAGCCCCGCTGACTTCAAAGAGGGTACACCGCGTGGAATCCGACCCCCTCTTGGGACTTGGAGCTATCCGTATACACTGGCACGGTTCCAGCGTGACACGAAGTGTGTTCCAAAAAAGGCGAACGCAATACTCTAGGCGCCGTCGAGATAAGCTGCGGATGCAGTGAAATCTGTTGGCGACTGAGGGAAGCGCCGGGCTGGCGCGTACAGGCCAGTGATGCACTGCACGCGGCGGAGAGCGAGTGGCATCTCCCCAGCATCGACCAACAGGCTCTCAATGGGGGAAGTGTCGAAGGCACCGGTGGATGGCGGCAGAAGTGCACCACCTTAGTCTTGGCCAAAGAAAACCGAAACCTGTGGACTTCGGCATAGCGAGAGATGCGGTTTAATTCCTGTCGGAGACGACGCTCCAGAGTTGGCATCTGGGCCGTGCCAAAGGAGATCGAAACGTCATCCACGTAGAGCGTAGCGAGAACATCTTCCAGCAGCACCGAGGAAATGCCGTTGATGCTCAGGGCAAAGAGTGTGACACTTAAAACACTTCTCTGTGGGACACCCTATTCCTGCTCCATTGGGGCGGAGAGAGCTCCCCCCCCCTCCAATACGCAGAATCGACGATCTCGCAAAAATTGAGATATAAACATTGGAGGCATCCCGTCACCCCCATCGTGTGGAGAGTCTCCTTGATACCGCATCGCAATGCGCTATCATAGACCTCCAGATCGAAAAACACCGTAGCTTAGTGCTGTTAAACGAAGGAAAGCCTCGCAGACGGCATTTTCCAGTCGGAGCAGAGCATCCGACGTGGAGTGGAACTTGCGGAAGCGGCACTGTGCAGAAGACAGATGGCCTCCGCTGTCCAGGAAAAAGGCTAGTGTAACATTTACCAATTTCTCCATCAACTTGCACACGCAAGAGGTTAGAGAGATTGGGCAGAAACCGGTCGGAATAAAGTGATCTCTCCCCGGTTTGCGAAAGGCGAGCACAGTAGCGATTCGCCAGGAGTCTTGGAGAAGACCCTCCACCCAGATCCTGTAGAACAAATCTAAGATAAAGGCTATGCCTCGCTCACCCAGATGTCGAAGCATAACGTAAGGACATCGCGGACCATGGGCGATGTCCGGGCACGAAGCGAGAGCAGAACGCAACTCACTCACAGTAAACCTGTCGTTGAAGGGTTCTCCGCCTCTCGAGGAAAAGTAGAGCCAGCGGCCTTCCGCGACATCACGACGTGCATTGAATGCTGGCGGAGCAGCATCACGGCTAGAGAATGCGGAAAAAGCGGTCGCGAAGGATTCCGCCACGGACGCGGGGTCCGAGATTTCGGCCCCATTCTCCTGGAGAACGGGAGGGGGGTCCTGCGAGAAATCGTTCGGGCGGCGCTTATAGCGCATGTAGGCATAACGCTTCTGTTTGAAGGCCGTCTCACACTCAAAAGACCACCATGGGAGTGGTCGGCGTGCAAAACGGCCAGACGTCCTAGGAATAGTAGTCAGGCCCGCGGCGATGAGGTTGCCGGAGAACTCAACGGCCTCATCTACCGACCTAAACTCTTCGACTGAGATAGAGAATTCAGTCATTTCATGAAATGCAGGCCACCGCGTCTGCATCAAGCACCATCGAGGTGGGCTCTCAGGCGGCAGTTGCCTTGAAAATGATATTTGAATGGGAAAGTGATCACTACCATGGAGGTCATCGACCCCCCCCCCCCTCCAATTCAAAATCAGGCTTCGGATCCGAAGAGCACATAGATAGGTCAAGACAAGAAAATTAAGCGGTTCTCGTACAGTGATGCGTAAACTCATCCACGTTTAGGATACCCATCTCAAGCTCTTCGATCAGATCAGCAAGGACTTAACCCCTGGGATTTATGGAGTAATCTCCCCAGAGAGGATGCCTGCCGTTCAAATCTCCAAGCGAGAGAGGGCATCAGAAACTGTGCCATGACGCGGCGGAAGTCCACCGCGTCGAAGTCAGCTGACGGTGGAATGTACGCAGAAATGATGGTGTACCTCCTATCCAGGTGCAGCTGCACAGCAACTGCCAGAAGGCTCCCGTCTGAGAAACGGGTCACCTTAGGCTCTCTACCAATTACACTAGCTAATTCTCTCCTCAGATGGTTCATGTTGCCATCAGTGGAGCAAATTACGAGGAAGCGTTTGGAGCCAGCGGGCTCGAAAACGCCAAGGACCTCTGAATCAGGTGCTCCGATGTTATCGAGGCTCCGCCCTACGCACTTTTGGTCTTTGTCATAGTCGGGGGCTCCGCACCCAGAGAAAGGGGGGCAGAGGCGCCGGATGTGCCAAAGTGGCAGCAGACCTATCCGTCCCCGCAGATGGAGAGGAGCCCCGAGTCTTCTTTGTCTTTTCTTGTTCTTTTTCGAAGAGGAGGGCGGGGAACGAACCCACTTCTCACCTCCGCCAGAACGAGCCCACAGGCCAGATCGTTTTCCGAAATGGAGAAGGTCCTGGTAGTCGTAGGGGCACCGGTCGGAGGAGATCCCTCCCCTCCTTGTACTACCTCAGAAACCCCTTGCATAGGGCGGATTCGGTGCTTGGCGCAGGGCCCAGATTTCCTCTCATGGAAGGCCCTACCGTCTGAGGCTGGGTTGACTCAAGGACCATGTCTACCTGATGAGGGGCCTACAATTGCCCCCCCCCCCAAGACATCGCAGGTCCCGTTGGCAGTATTGTCATTAGTCATCTGGTGTGGGGAGGAACAGGCCTTGACCCCGGCAAGGTAAAGTATTCTTGCCAGCAGGTCTTTCGAGGAAAGCGACCGAAGGGGCCTGGCTTCCCTCTCTCCCCTAAGGGGGTTTGCCCTACCGAGCCGCTTACACGAGGGGCGGTCGGCAATGGGCTGCCTGCTGGCTTTCTTGGCAGTTCCCTTAGAAAGAAAAGGAGGGACAGCCGCTGGAAATAGGGGGGGTGCCCGGAAGCACATCGGAGAAGGGGGTGAGGGGGGAGACCCCTTCACCCGTAGGCGTAAGCATCCTTTCCGGTTAAACAAATATGGAGGGTCCCCTGCGCAAGCACAGGGGGGAGGGGAGACCTCCATTTTTTTGGTGGAGCTGCCCGAGGGCGGCTCCCTAAATGGAACAGGAAAAGTTGAGGGTTTTGTTTTTTTACTTGTTCATCTATGGGATTAGTGAACCTATTTGTATCACGGGATGCAATCGCTCATTACCTCTCGCAGTTGCGCACTGCAAGAGGTGTTTACAGGCCTGGAAGAGCCAGGCGCCCCCATTTGGGACCACCCCTCCCGCCTGGTGGCCTGGCAGTCCATCGGCATGGCGGCTCCACCTTGAACACGGCGTAAAAATGGATAGAATGTGAAGAGGAGAGTAAAAGGGATGTGAGGAAGGTATAGGTGGGGATGAAGCAGGTTGTTAAAAAAAACCCATTCCGAACCGGAACTCAGGGGTTAGGGAACGTTGTCCCATCCCCCCTCAGCCCAGATCTAGGACGGTTGGCTTGCGAAGGTCAGCATCTACCTTGTGAAATTAGAGGCTGACTGGAGAAAGTTGTGGGAGAGGTATGAAAAGCAAGGAAACAAGTGTTTTGAAGGAAGAAGAGGCTAAGCTGGGGTCGGACGGGGTGCTGAGTCCCGTCAGCACGGCGTCCAGGATGGCAAATCGCCGCGCCCTTTACGGGTTCCCAGGACAGAACCTCGAGGCACCCCGCTAGTAACGAGCACCAACTCAGAAGCCTGTCCATTGACAAACACCCATTGCCGTCTGCCACTTAGCTAGTTCTCTATCCAGCCGGCTACTTTTCCGTCTATGCCCATTGAAGGCACTTTCCAGAGAAGGCGGCGGTGTGGTACCTTATCAAAGGCTTTCTGAAAGTCTAAGTACACCACATCCACCGCCTTGTCCCGATAGTGCTCACTGAAGACGAAGTGGAAGAATTCCACAAGGTTCCTCAGGCATGACCGTTGCCTTTGGAAGCCGTGCTGGGAACTCCTCAGTAGCAGGTTTGAATCTAAATACGACGTCATTTTGTCCACCATCATGCTCTCCATGAGTTTACCGACTATAGAAGTCACACTGATAGGTCGGTAGTTCGACGGTTGGCTACGGTCTCCTTTCTTGAAGATAGGAGTCACCTCCGCTTCACGTCAGTCTCTAGGAACGCATTCGGTCCGGATTGACATGTTGAAGATTGCGCTCAGGTGCCGTGACATTTGATCGCGCACTTCTTTTAACACTTTAGGTAGAAACCCATCCGGACCAGGTGACTTATTCGTCATTAGGTCAGTGATCTTTTTTATTTCTCCTTCGGTGAAGTCCATATCTTCCAGCTTTCCCCCCCCCGAGTAGGAACTCATTGGCTGGGGGATGGGACCACACTCTTCAGTAAACACTGAAGGGAAGTAGTCTTTGAGGAGGTTAGCATTTTCTGCATCTGATGGCTTTAATGTCCAATCCTCATTCATCAAATGGTCAATCGTTCGACGGATTGATTTACGGTTGTTTACATATCCAAAGAACTCTTTGGGATTCTCTTTACAGAGTCTCGCCACTCGGAGTTCCTCAGACCACTTAGCCGCCCTTATGTTGGACTTCACTCTCCTGGATAGCCTCCGGTATTCGGCAGTCACCCGAGATCTTCGATTGCCGGTACACAATTCTCTCCTCCCTAAGCAGTTGGCCGATTTCTTGATTAAACCACTTTGGTTGAACAGAAGACCGACGGGAGAATTTCAAAGGGATGAAATGCGATTGAAGACTCATGAATGTGATTTTGAAACTGTTCCAAGAGTCTTCAACACCATCGCACACTTCTAGCCTCGCGTCATTCTGCCCAGCGCGTAGACCTGCAAAGTCTGCTCTTCTCAAATCGAGTTTCCTCGATTCACTAGTTGCAGGCCCTGCCATCGGGACTTTGAGTACAAATTTAATTAGTCGTTAGTCACTGCCACTAAGCTCTTCGCCAGCAGAGGTCCTCAACGATGTCATCCTGAGGGAAAAAACAATTTTTTTTTTTTTTTAATTAAGGGGCTATCTGGCGACTGTCGACTAAGGCATAAGTTGCCGTAAACAAACAGCCTAGTTCTAGGCTACTTTAAAAAATTGAACAGGAAACAATAAAAAGAAATAACAATAACAGAGCAATAAAAAAACAACAACAATTAAACCGGGTTAAATGAAAGGGAGAAGGCCGGCCTCCCCCCAAAAGTCAATAAGTCCACCAGTCAAAGTACACGCTGAGGGGAAAACCAAGTCGAGGATATTGTTTCCTCTCGTTGGCTCTCTCACCCATTGAGTCAGGAACTCGATGTTCACGAACTCCAGGAGTAGTGCGTTCTCGCCACAGGGTTCCCTGGTTTTCCAGTCAACTTGTGTGTTGAAATCACCCATGACGATACACACCCTGTCTTCGACAAGTTCTCCTAGTAGCTGGTACAGATCTCTATCCTTTTCAACGAGTTGGGCAGGTCTATAAAGCACCAGGGTCCTGTATTTGGCAGGACCTATCTCTAGGTCAACACCTGCCAAATACAGATGTTCCATTTCATCGGGTTGAGAGTATCCTTGAAATACAACATCACACCGCCACGCTCTCTGTCTCGCCTATCTTTCAGGAAGAGCTGGTAACCAGGAATCGTGAATTCACCTTCAAAATCTTGGCTTGAGGTTTTTATCCACGACTCCGTTATGGCCACATCTCAAGTTCCTCTGTTGCTACGAGGCCACTGAGCTCAAGAAACTTATTCCTGATTGACCTCGCATTGAACAGAAGAACTTTCAGGGAGTCCCCCAGTGTAGGACTCCCTACGCTCTTCCGTTTCCCTGCTTCTTTTCTGTGGCAGTACCCCTGTTTGCCACATCTATGAAGGTCGTTCCAGGAGTGACACGGGCATACCGTCTTAGGTCCGCCTTCACTCTGGGTCGGACGCTCCTCTGCGTCCGCTCTACGACATCCTGGATTAAGTTACAGAGTACAGCCTTTCCGTGGAATGGAAGGTGCACTCCGTCCCTTTGGTAAAGGTCGTTTCGACCGTAAAAGGTGCGGTAAGGGTCCAGAAAGAAGACTCCCTCAGCCGGAATGAGGTCGGACAGGCGCTGGTTTAAGGTCACGTTCTTTGAGTGAGCTGTCCGGCTAGGACCTCTTCTTAAGAGCATCACTACAACGACCCGTTTGCGAGTTCTCAATCCGCTTATCGTCCACGGCTCCCATGACCCTGCTGAGAATTTTCTCGCTAGGGCCTACTTTGCCTCCTCGGAGGTAGAGGTCATTTCCATTCACCATCAGGGCAACGACTGAATTTCGGAAATCTGCGATTTCTCAGTCTCTACCCTGATGTGGTTTCCTCGTCCTGGCTGGCAGCATACCTTCACACTAGTGCGAAAGCGGGCCGCGAGTAGGGTCTGCAAACCTTGTGCTTGGGAATCGCCCACAAGGGTAACCCTCGGACATTTCCGTGCAGTGGTTTGAGGTTTTCCTTAAGGAAGCGAACTCTCGGTTCCCTCTTTCTTCTCCATCTTATTTTTCTTGTTCTTCCTTTTTTATTCATCTTTTCCCCCGTATCTTCCTTTGTTATATACTGTTCTGTTTTTATCTTTTCTTCTTCTGCTTCAACTTTCTCTTCTGCTTCTACTTTATCTTCTGTTTCAACTTTCTTTTCTTCCCGTTTCTTTCAGGGTTTATCTAAGCATGCGGACCTAGCTCTGGGGGTAATACTGCAGATGCAGTGTTTACTACCGGGCTTGACATTAGCTCTGCTATTCTGACCTCTAGCCTGCGAATCAGACCGGCGTGTTCCAATTCCAGGTGGTTTATTTTCTCCTCCAACTTCCTAGACCTTTCCTCGGAAGCCCTGCATGTTTCTTTTAGCTCCTTGATTTGGCAGTTGAGAATAAAGTCTGTGCACGAACTGGCCGGGTGGCATTTTGAATAACACCCCTCCGGAAAGTCCACGCACCACTTATCTATCTGGCATATTGCGAACGTGTATTTGAGTGCTCCTGGTCCTTTTGAACACTTTCTCTCTCTCAAAACTTTGCGACTAATCAATAGTAAAAAAGGAGGGGTGGCGATTTCACCCTGCGTTAGTCACTCCCGCCTATCCTTTAGAGACTTTTCGGATATTTCAGAAGGCAGGCTCCATGTGCTGCTGTTAAGCCGACCGAGTCGTCAAACCTCGGCGTGCCGTGGCTCCCAATCAAGCAGCACTGACGGTCCCCGAAGGGGCCATCGATTTCTCACCAGGTGAACAACTGAGCACGCCCCGTACTAAATTCCTACTAGTTCCCTTCACTACGGCCAAGATCTCGGAGCAGCGTTCAATCGATATCCAGCCACATCAAGAGACTCGACTCAAGGCTTTTTATTGACCCGGCAACCGACCTGGGAACAAAGGGCCGTCACCTCGGACCGATGCTACCAGAGGCACCCGTCAACGGTCACTAATTACGCGCCAGGGAAGGGCTTAACGAGGCATTAACCTCATCCCATTCATCGTGCCCCAACGCCTAGGACACCTCTACTCCTAGTCTCTCGCAACCAGTGAGCGTCGATTGGCGTTGTTTATAGAGGTTCCAAAGCCTCTCTTCTGACGCATGAGGTAGCTGCCAGGTCCTTATATTTAGAAAGATGGAAAAAAGGGTGTGAATGACTTGATAGTAGTAAGGTTTTTTTTTTTTTTAGTTTTGTTTTTTCTTTTTATATAAGTTGAAGAAAGTGAAAAAGGAGAAGGATAAAGTAGAAAAAAAAGAAAAGAATGAATGGCGCATTTAGTCTGGAACCTCGTTTCCGACCAAATCGACCAGGGGTACCCAAAAGAGAGGTACCCCCGCCGACATAGCTCGAAAAGTCAAAGTTTCCCCCAGCTCTCTTCCCGCGACAAGGGGGCGTTATCTCTCCCTCTACTTGTCAAAAAATTGTTAAATTTGCAGATGACGCCAAAATTGGAAAAGGGTTGACACTTTTGTCCATTCAGAGGCAGATCTATTTATTACTACTCTCTGATATCTATTTGTCCCCAATCTTCAATCCACTCTCCTACATTTCCTTTGATTCCAAATGCCCTAAGGTTTGCATTCAGTAATTTATGGGGGACTTTGTCGAACGCTTTCTGAAAATCTAAGTATATAATATCGATCGACTTATCATCATATTGCTCGAATACATATTGGAAGAAGTCTTAACAAATTCGATAGGCAAGATTATTTCTTCTGAATCCATGTAGGGAATCTCTAAGCAGCTCTTTTGATTCTAGATGTAATACAATTTTCTTGGAGATGAATGATTCTAAAAGTTTTCCAACCACTGACGTCAAACTGATCGGTCGATAGTTTTTCACTAGCTCTCTGCAACCATTTTTTAAAATTTGCGTTACTTTTGCATATTTCCAGTCATTGGGAACAATTCCAGGTGAATTGTTGGCATTCATTTTATTTATCAAATTTATAACATCTTCGGCGGTACAGCTAGCATTTTCTAATGAATCAGTGCCTGTATATTCAATATTTAGCTCAGGTATATGAGAGGTTTATTCATTAGTAAAAACAGTCAGGAAATAATTATTCAGTACACAAGCTATATCATAGTTAGTGAATTTTAAAATACCATCAATATCTCTCAGTGGTCGAATATTGTTATTTATAGGCTTCCTATTGTTTACAAGAGCATAAAATTCCTTTGGATTCACTTTAAAATTTTGTGCCACTCTAATCTCTTCTTCTCTTTTTATTTTTCGCCTTATGATATCGTATTGTGCTGTTAACTGTTGGGATGGCTTGATTTTTAGCATTTTATACGTTCTTTTCCTATCTCTAATCATGCTTTTTATTTCCTTGCTTAACCACGTCGGATCTTGATTAATAGGTGAAATTTTAGTTTTGAAGGGGACATTCTGTTTGTTGTTCCCTAAAAAAATTCAAGATATCCAGGGATTGTTTGGTCCATTATTGGTAACATATCCTGCTAGGCTTGCTCTCATGGCTTCAAAATTTCCACTGCTAAAATGGGGTCTGTATATTTTTTCATTATTTTCCATGTCGATATTTGGATATCTAACTATTAAATTGTGATCACTACCTTCGAATTTTTCGCCGACGTAAATATTTAAGAGTAAGTTGCTTTCAGTAGACGATATAAGGTCTAGTATATTTGTTACCTCTTGTTGGTTTACTGACCCACTGAGTTAAGAAATTATCCTCAATAAAATCCTGAAGTCTCTGCCCTTCTTTATCCGCTTGTTTTGTTATCCAGTTTATTTTGCTGCAATTGAAGTCTCCCAGGACTAACACTAGCTTCTTATCTATTTATTTTGTCAGTACATCATAGAGTATTACATCAAGATCCGATGACTGGTGCAGTTTTCTGTATATTAGATAAATGCATATATTATTTTATCTTAATTTAGCTTCACTCCTATCATTTCTAGGGTCGTATCCAAGGTAATTTCGGTTGGGTAAAGATAATCACGTACATATAATAACACTCATCCCCCAATTTGATCTTTTCTATCTTTATTAAACATTTTGTAGTCTTTTAACTCGAATTCACCTCTAAATTCTCTGAAGTTCAAATTTATCCATGATTCTGTAATTGCAATTATGTCACACGTCTCTACAGCTACCACAGCTCTGAATTCGAACAATTTGTTTCTGATCGAAGGTGCATTTAGAAGAATCGCTCTCATGGGTTTGTTGCACTTCCCGGAGGAGATTCGTTTCCCGAAACGGGGGTCGCCACAATGACTGGGGTTGTTGTGGTTTTGCAAATATTGTTTTTGCTAGTACATTCGAAGAGATTAAATACGTTAACGTTCAATAATTCGCCGTATTTCTTTTTGCCTTTATTATTTAAGTGAGTCCCATCCTTTAAAAAGAAGTACTCTTCTCTATCGATGAAACTTCGCCAAAAAATAACGAATTTAATTCACTTAATCTCACACATTCTTTTAAGTCTTAAATTGATTCCAATAGTTTTGCTTACTGCCTCTTTTGATACATTTATTCTTGGCAAAATACCTACCATAATACATTTGTCTATTTTTTCTTTGATTTTGTTCGTTAACGACTCGAATTGTGAAATGACCTCCTCGGTTTCGACTATTTTATCTTTAGCGTAAGTGTCATTGGATCCAACATGCACTGTTACTGTACGGTCTTCGTTGTCCACTTGCAGTTTTGAAATCTCTTCGTTAATTTTCTTAACCGTAGCACCTGGATAGCAAAAGGTCTTCCTATTCTTTTTTTCGTTTAATCCAAAATAATCACTTTGATTTCTTACTAACGAGTCACCGATCAGGAAAGTCTGCTTTTCTTTTCTTGGAATTTAATGAATTTTTGTTATTTCTACTAAGTTTTGAGGAACTTATCATACGTTTCTGGTTGTGAGTTGTGCGATATGTTTACGTCTACTGTTGGTTTACTCGTCGCTGTAAAAACAACACCATTTCTTATTTGATTCTCTATGATCGCAACTGCTTGTTCAAGACGAACAACCTTCTCACTTAACCTGGCATTCCTGTGTAATATTTTCGTTAATTGACTCGAGGGAGACTATCTTTTTTTTCTAATTCATCAATTTTGGTCTCAATATTTTGCAGTAAGTACAGTTACGATTGCTTAACTCTAGAGCAGAGATTCTATTTTCCATGTCGCCAATTATTTTTAATGCGTTTTTTTTCTTTGTATGGTTTTCCTCTATTTTGCAGAAGAGACAAATGCTGAGAGAAGTAATTTATGATAGGTTTGCTCCGGAAAATTTACGCACCACTTCACTGTCTTACACTTAAAGCAGAAGGCTTTCAACTTCTCTGCATCAGGCATACTGAATTATTGTATAAGATAAACGAGTCTAATAATAAAGCAAAATTATGTTCGTTTTCCTCGATGTATTATATTAGACTAATACGGAGATCAGATACAGAGTTTAATCTATATATGGCCTCTAATTATTTAAAAAATAACTTACCACCTATCTTCTAATATTTTATCACTAACAATCTCACTTACCTTTATGGGGTTGCAATCCAAGATGACGCCGGGTGGTTAAGTTAAAAGACAAACTATTCACTGATTGGTCGATTTCTTTGGCGCGGCGCGGCGTGACGTGGGAAAATACTGGTTGGTGATTGGCTAAGAAACTCTACGTCACTTTTAAAGAACTAATTCTGATTGGTGGTTTGATTTTTGGGGAAAGATGACGGTTAGATGACTAATATTAGACAATTAACGATTATTTTTATTAAAAAAACACTACCAAGAACGGACAATAAAAGAGTAATGCAATGCTTTTATTTAAAATCGGTTTTAATATAAAAAGGAATTAAAGACAACACTTTGTATATCTCTTAGCGAGAGCCAAATTTAGCACGTCTGAACACAGGAACAGCTGAACGCAGAGAGAATAGTTTTGGAATTGGAAAGTACAACGACAATGGTTTAAGGCTGCTGACTTTCTGTGCTCAGAACTCCCTCGTTATCACCAACACGCTTGTTAAGTTAAGACGTATGCATAAGTTTACATGGATGCACCATCGATCAAAGACTTGGCACCTACTGGATTATGTGCTGCTAACCAGACAGTGGGATCGGCGCGACATTCTTATTAGGCGTGTGATGAGAGGGGTAGATTACAGCACATAACACCGGCTGGTGCGCGCACAGTTGAAACTCAGCGTTAGGCCCCGTGAGCGCGCAAATGGTCCCCCTGCTAAAATAAACGTGTCTAAACTCAGCGACAGTGCGCAGTGCGAAGTGTGAAGAATTCAGAAATGCGCTACAAGACTGCCTTGACATCAATTTCACTAAGGCACAGGCCCTAATCATGACCGAGAGGTGGAGCAAAGTCGCTGGTGCATTCTCCGAGAGGGGTAGATATACTCTTGGAATGGTTAAAAAGAAACACCGAAACTGGTTTGACGAGCAGAGGGTTGATAACCACCAACTCCTGGACGACAGGAATGAAGCGCACAGGAGGATGTTGAGGAGCCCGTGTGCCACGAAACGCGCTGGATACACCGAGCTGCGCTCTCGTTTGCAACGAGAACTCGGAACGATCGATAACTTGTGGCGCAAGATCGCGAAAGAGATCCAGGAGTACGTGGACACCGGTAATCCGCAGCAGTTCCACACAGCGTTGAAGCTCGCCTATGGAGCGCGGTGTGCTGTGAGAACTGTAGATGGCGCTGTCTTGATAACCGAACGATCGGCTGGGCAGAACACTACCGTAATCTACCAAACCTGCAAACTGACAGACTGGCAGGTGCTGGCGGACTTGCCCGCTGTGCGGGAACTAGATTTGCCGCCTTCGGAGGAAGTAAGGGTTGCCATCAGCAGTCTGAAATACGGAAGGGCTGCCTGGTGATATGCTTAGGTGTGGGGGTGAGGCGGTGGTATGCTGCATTTGCTCATTTGTCGATCTTGCATGGTCCTCCGGGTACGTTCCGCAGCAATGGACAGATGCCGACCATCAGCATTTCCAAGAATAAATTTTGAGATTGATAGACAGCATAGCGGGACATGAGCTTCCGGAGAGCCAGTGCAGTTTTAGAAAGAACCGGAGCACGGCAGACATGGTCTTTGGGGCCCGCCACCTGTACCTCTGGTCTGGCCATGCATCGACGGAACGTCGAGCTCATCGGCACCGTGCTCTGGCTCAGCGACATGTTTGCGTCACCTGTGGATGTGTATGCGGTTCGGGCATCGTACGTGTCAGTCACCTGCGCACACTTCAAGTGCACCAACCTGGTGAGTGACGTCATCGTCGACAACGACGGACAGCTTTAAGCAAGTAAGTTCCCTCGCATAAACCACTACTTTCACGAAGTTGATACAAGAGTGCCATGTCACACTCACCGGCTTGCCTTCATGCGTCCGAAGGGCACTGACCATGGCCACCTCGGAGGGATTAGACGCATTCGCCAAAAGGCTCTAGTCTGAGAAACGGGTCACCTTCGGCTCTCGACCAATCACACTAGCTAGAACATCAGTGGAACGAATAACAAAGAAACGCTGAAGCCAGCGGGCTCGAAAATGCCAGGTAGCATCTGAATGAGGAGGCCCCCCCCCCAACGTAATCGAGGTTCCGCTCTGCGCACTTTTGGTCTTGGTTTGGGACTCCCTACCGAGGGGAGCACCGGGGCCGGACGTGCCAATCTTGGCTTGGCTGCATGCAGCGGCCGCGGCCGTCCCCGTGGCTCACGCGGAGCGAGAGTAACCCCCCCCCCCTCCTCTTCTTATTTTTAGAAGAGGACGGGGAGTGAACCCGCTTCTCCCCTCCGCTGGCAGGAGCTCCTAGGCCAGATGGACCGGCTTCAGCAAGATCTATCTCTGAAATGGAGGAAGTCTTACCTGTCACAGGAGCACCAACCGGGGAAGGAGAGCTCTCCTCTCCTTGTGAGGCCTGGGGACCCGAGCCGTTGGAGGAGGAGCTTGTATCGGGGTGGATTCGGGTTCTGTGCTCGGCACCCAGCCCAAGCTCGACCCTACCGTCTGGGGCTGGGTCACCTCAGGGACCATATCCATCTAAGGGGGGGGGGGGATTCATGTGCGCCCCCCCCCCCCGATACATCACAGCTTCCATTGGATGTTCTTTGTTCACCTAATGCCAGCGAACCGGCATACGTCGAGGAAGAGAGGGGAGGGGGCAGATAGACTGACTGACCTCCTGTAAACTACTCACGCAAGCTAGCCGGACATTGGAGGGCAGAGACCGACGGGCCCCGCCATTCTTTGCTCCCCTAAGGCGGTTGGCTCTAAAGCCGCTCCCACCGGGAGCGGTCATTATGGGCCGCCTACCTGCTTTCTTGGCAATCTATTTTTTGCCAATTGCCAAAAGCTGCTACTGTTGAACAATCGAGAACATTCATGAATAATGGCGGGGTTATACAAGTGCTGCCGCCACACGCATCTGTTTTTTTCCGGTTCAACCCTTTATCCAGATAATTTAATAATGTAGATTAATTGAGTTTTCTAAATATGTGGTAAATCCTGGGAAAGAACGAAGGTAAAGATGAAAATACGAATATAATTTCAAGTGAAATCATTATATTGCAGTAAATTGTTGAATAATAACGGCAGCCATTTTTGCGCTCGCGGAAAACTGAAGTTCAGCGTGCACGCTCGAACTATCGAGAACATTCATGAGTCAGGGTAGGAGGGTATATAAGGGCTGCCGCCACGCGGATCGGCCATACAGCGATCGAATTTCTACGTGAGCTCTACAACCTAAGAGAAGTCTTAGCCAGCAAAGGAGGTAACGTTGAGGGAAAGTCACCTCCAGGACACTCCCGCTCACCAACAAATTTTTCTCGAGGACGAGATTTCACCATCTACGAGATACCCTCGGACCTAAATAGGACCTTAAGTCACCCCCTGCCCCGACCCCCCCCCCCCGAATAAAAATACCTTTATTTCCTGGGCACGTCATTCTGATGACGTGCTAACCCCCCCCCCCCCCCCATCCCTGCTCCGCCGTGATGTCTGGCTCCGTGAACGTGACTCTACACATATAGCTTCGTTGCAACTATGCAGTTCTACTTAGAAAAGGCATAATTGAAAACTCTGGGGAAAGGAGGTCTGAGGCTTACCCCGCTGCGGAACCCAGAGGAAGAAGCAACCTGGTTTGGGATTCAGTTACAAACGTGGGGAGGCATAACAACCTACCCTGCGGCCAGCGTCCAGGACCACAGAGGGAGACTCTTCCGTCTCTGTGAGATGTCGGACGTAACTGTTAAATAACCAAAACCCAATAGAGGGGGCGGCACCCCGACTGGAGTCAGTTGATTCTGGCTTCAGTCATCATTAAGTCCGCCATGTTTTTACACCCTCTGAGGAGCCCAACCAGGTCCATAAAATCATCCATCACCCTTCACCACATCCGAGTCATGTTCACGGGGTCCTCATCGGCGGGGCGGGGGCCTTCCCAAATCTAAGTAAAAAGCGTATAGAATAAAAATGGCAAACACTTCACACCTTATCCTAACTAACACCACAGAACCAGCACCCGACACAATCGACCACCACACATTGATCAACCTAGCCTCCACCCACGACACACCAATAACCAACATAATCAAACTACGCACAGGCCACAAGCTCGTCTTCCGCTCAAGGAGGACGCGCTAACATTCCACCAAAATGCCACCACTACACTAAACACACACAACCTGCAGACGAGACTCGCTGACGGTATCATGAAACGATACCAGATACGAGTAACAAGGACCAACCCTTTGTGGTTGGCCTTCACAAATGAGGACCTTCGCTCGCACCTCCGTCAGGAGTACGGGGAGGAGGTCATCAAGGATCTATACTTCAACAGGTCTAAAAACTGGGCAGTAATTACACTGTCCAGTGACAACACCAAAAACATGCTGCTAGACCAAGGCATCAAGGTCTGCGGCACCCTCACAAACCCTACACACATTGAAGAACAGCACAACATACGACCCACACAATGCCACCGGTGCTATAAAACCGGTCACAGTACCAACCCTTGCACTGCAGACCTAATCTGCTCTAAGTGCAGTGTAGTGGGGCACCACTACATGACCTGCACCTCCACCACAGCCCGCTGTGCAAACTGTGGCGGCGACCACGTCGCCGTCAACCCCAGGTGCCCTTACCTAGGCAAGGCACGCCACGACGCCGTGGAGGCCATCCGGCACCCACAACCAAACACCCCGCCCCCGCACCCCCTCCCCTCACCATGTCATTCGCCGCTGCTGCCGGCTCCCCCTGCTCTACGCCCGACGCACCCCACCCACACATCCCCCCCCCACCCCAGCTCATAACACTCAGAGACGCCCACGACTACCAACACCCACACACCACCCACTCTACACCCCCACCCCCACCCCACCCCAGCAACAACACCAAAACAAAACTACACCTGGCCACCCTGCTCTCGGCGGTGGCAAAAGACATGTCGAGGGGTGACCCCCCGACTATACGCGAATATCCTAAACACGCTATTCGCCTCCAACGGCATAGAGCAAATCACCTTCCCCGAGAAGGTGTTCGCTCTAATAGACGCACACACATCCAGACCTGCACTCCTCCCCACCCCGACGGGTACACACCGCCGTCTGTCCTGTCCCTGCACCTTCCTTAGCCACTGCTCCAGCCCCCATTCACACAACCTATCCTCCTCGTGCCTCTTCCACCCCTCTATCAAAACCCCGCCTACCTCCCACTGCCACCCCCCCCCCTTGCACCCATCTCAGCCTCCTCTCCCACAGCCTCCACTGTCACTCCAACCCCCTCGCAGTCCACTACACCCTGTGCCAACCCCAAAAACCCCACCCCAAGCCCCATCCGCGTAGACAGGCACGGGACAAACAAACCCCCCTCTCTCCTGTCTCCACTCCTTCCTCGCTCCCTACTGCTTCCCCCTCCACTCCTTCTCACTCCCCTCCTCCTCCGCCCCTTCCCCCTCCACCGTCCCTACCTCCTCTCATAATCTGTACCTCCCCAACCACTTCCAGCCCTACACCGCCCACCTCCGTCACGAACTCCCCCCACCAAGACACCACCTCTACAGAACACACTCCTCCACCCACTACGGCTCCCCCACCCAATAACACGGCCGTGCCTCACAAACACGCATCAACACGAGTCAAGGTACTCGCCCCTCACGCCTCCTGGGCAATAACCAAGGAGAAGGGGACGATTCCTGGCACATCAGCCTTCCGCGCACTAAGACCACGACAATAGGTCGTATTAGTGTAATACAATTAAACGTACGCAGTTGGCACGGTATTCGCCATACGGTCGCCAACTGGGTACTCAACACACAAAGACCCGACATCATACTTCTGAACTCCACCAGCTTACACTGTGATAGAACGAGTTAATTTCAACTCCTATCCCATATTATTAAAAACCACGATGCTGCCCACGTGCATCTTCGATTCGAGGCTTGGAGTCTTATCTCAGCTACCGGATGCCAATGTTTAAACAAGGAGGTTATCGTCCCCCCCGTTCGCCCCCATACGCCGACCTCGCCAGATCGAGTTAGGCTTATGAACAGATAAGGCATTTTTCTCCGGCCCGGCTGTGCGTTCCCTCCAAGCTTTCACTCCATTTTCCCCCACGCCAAGGAGATGTCCTGGCTATTTATATGGAAACTTTACCACTAAGATCAGATTGGAGATCCAGATTTTCGTCGCGAAACATCACCACGACCCTCTCTCCCTTTGTGCGCCAAGGGACCTCGACCTCGAGATTCACCATCACTTGTCCAGAAGGAGGACAATATTCCTTGAGTGCCAAAGGTTCGAGCCTTTCCGACGCCAAGTCCCAAGGCTTCCCCCCCCCCTGTTGTTCAAGGAGAACAGCATTAGAACAGCCATTGTTCGTTTTGAGCCCTTCGCCAAGAAACGGTTCTCATCCCACCCCTGTTGTTCAAGGAGAACAGCATTAGAACAGCCATTGTTCGTTTTGAGCCCTTCGCCAAGAAACGGTTCTCATCCCCCCCCTGTTGTTCAAGAACAGCATTAGAACAGCCATTGTTCGTTTTGAGCCCTTCGCCAAGAAACGGTTCTCACCCCCCTGTTGTTCAAAGGAGAACAACATTAGAACAGCCATTGTTCTTGAGCCCGTAGACAAGAGACGGTTCTCATCCCCCCCTTTGTTCAGAAGAGAACAACCTAGAACAGCCATTGTTCGTTTTGAGCCCTTCGCCAAGAAACGGTTCTCACCCCCCCTGTTGTTCAAGGAGAACAACATTAGAACAGCCATTGTTCTTGAGCCCGTAGACAAGAGACGGTTCTCATTCCCCCCTTTGTTCAGAAGAGAACAAAGTAGAACAGCCATTGTTCTTCAAGCCGTTCGTCGAGTAACGGTTCTCCTTTCCAAGACGCCTCGTCAGGATCCTTTTATCCCCCCCCTTCGGCTGGAACTCGCCAGCGGACCGAATATTCCTTCAAGTACCTTCCACTGCACCCTAATGAAAAGTTACGTAAGCCAAACGTCACCTTTTGAGTATTGATCCCTTTTTGTCAATTCTATCCTGTGCTTTAAATTGTTTATCGAACCATCCCATCTCTTTAACTCTATATTTGTTTTACCTTTTTTAATCCCTTAAATCCTTGGATTAGCCCGAGTCTCCACGACCCTTTCCATTCTGTTTATGTCAATATTTTCCGTTTTTGTGTTTTGTTTATAGTTATTATTAATAAAACTATTTTATTAATGATAGCAATATTATTATCCTTGAGCTCAGTTCCACTTCTTAAGCATTTTGAAGATACATAATATCTGCCGCCAGACAGTAAACGCACTCTAAAGATAATTAAGGAAGTTCCCTCAACGAATAGTGTTATATATAGTATCGTCGGGAGTCATTCTACGACACTGAAAATAAACAACCACACACTCACAGACACCAATGACATCCTCGACGCATTCAGGTCCCACTGGGACACAGTACACACCCACAACCCACCAAAACCACATGCGCAGGAGCACTTCCAAGACATTCAGGAAGGTGCCGGACTCATGCTCACGAGCTGAGGCCTGCCCCCCTGATACGTATGGAGGTGCTCGACTATACGTCCACACTTACCACTCCAATCACCGTCGAGGAAACAAAACACTACATAAAATCGACACCAAAACGCGCCCCCGGCCCCTCCGGCCTACCAGCCACACTAATACATAACCTCCCCGCAGACATATACCCCACACTCACACATCTATTCAATGTCTCTCTAGCCTCAGGCCACTTCCCTAAAATATTCAAAGTCTCTCACAATATACTCCTTCATAAACAACACAAAGACCCAAAACACCCAAACAATTACAGGCCTATTGCTCTATTAGAGCACCTAGGCAAAATACTCGAACGAATGGTCAACTGCCGCCTACGGGAGTTCCTGGAAGAGAGGGACTGGTTCTTCCCCCATCAATACGGGTTCAGGAGAGGCAGGTCCACTCAGGCGGCCGTGACCATCGTACACGACAGAATACAGAAGAAACGACAGATACACCAAAACACTCTCTCCGTCAGTAAGGACGTGGAGAAAGCCTTTAACAAGGTGTAGCACGAGGGACTCCGTTGGAAACTCGCCAACAACACGGAGTTACCTCTCTGCACCAGAAGGCTCCTCTCACACTACCTCACTGGACGGCGATGCCACATCAGATACAACAACACCCTTTCAAGACCTTTCACACCACGCTCAGGCGTTCCCCAAGGAAGCGTTCTGGCACCCACACTCTACATTATGTTCACAAACGACACCCCACGCCCACCAGAAAACTGCGTTCACACCTACATAGTGGCCTACGCCGACGACGAGACCATTCTCGTCAGCAGCCGGGCCCCCGAAGAAATCGCGCTCCACGCACAAAGAATACTTGACGAGAAGAAAGACTACGAGGACAAATGGCTGATTGCCACGAATCCTCAGAAGACACAGATGACACTCTACGGCGCTAGAGATCACTTCATGCACAACCTACAAATCTACTCACACACACCAAACATGATCCACCAAAACCCAACAAGGCTCGCATACACACAGTGCACCAAAATCCTGGGGGTAACATTCGACAAATCCCTCAGGTTCAACTTACACCAGAACATAATACAAACAAGAGCCTCACGTACAAACGCATCGCTGGGTAGGTTCTACCCAGCGAGTAAAAAACTAAAACTACACTTATACAAAGCACTCGTGCGTCCCATTCTCACGTACGCCCCACTGTCACTCGTAGCTTCGAGCGACACCTGGAAGCGAAAGGCTCAGCGCATTCAGAACTCTGCTATGAAGCGCGCTTGCCGTTCGCCGCTGTACTCGAGAATGGACGCACTACACAACAACAACAAATAACTCCTCTCAACACCTACGCTCACACCAGACTTACAAAACAACTCGGAAAACTCACCACAGACCCACTTTACACCTCGCTACATGTAAGAAGGTACGCGATGGCGCCGCGATATCCCGCGGCCCCGGCCCATGAACACCTGCCACCCGTACCATTCTTCGCATAAAAACCAATAAGGCATCGTGAATAACGCGTTTCCGGATGGACTGTCAGCCTTCCCCCCCTGACTTGCCCCCAACCCTCGCCCAGTCAATTACCACATAACCTACACCCTCATAACAACACCTCGCTTCGGTGTATAGCCACCGACCTATCTACTCTCGCTGTCCCTTTCTTAATTATTTTCCGCAACGCTCCTCTCTGACTACCTGACTGCCGTGTTACATCAGTCCCTCTCTGTTCTTTCTATACACAAAACTAACTAACGGATCGGCCTTTCCGCTTCAACCCTTTATCGGTGCTCATCGGTGTTAGCGCTCGTTGTGCCGTTTTTTTTGTTTTTTTTTACTTCAACCATGCAACAGGATTAAGGTTAGTCCATTTGGTAATCATCACCATTCAAAGACCTTAAATTCCCCTTTTAATTTACGCTATTTTATACTTCAAAAAATATATCTATGTATACAATAAGACCTCATATTCGTAATTAGACTAGTGTTTAACTGGTGCTTTTCCAAAATTGCATAAATAATATCAATAAATTATAAATCATCAAGTGGGCCTTTCATTCCAAATTATCGTATGCATTCGCACGATTATTTATACTACTAAGTACTAGCAAATAAAGTCAACAAGTACTTATTCCATAGTGTGGCCACGCCATAAGATGCGACAGCTGGGCGGTTTATTTGCCGCTCGTTTGCCTTTCTCATTCGCTGGGCTTTCCGCCAATCACACGTGAGCTCTGATGAATGGCCGTCACTAGTGTTTCACACCAGTGTTCACCAATTAAAATCAGTGCTCTCTATTTTTTTCAAGATAATTTCCCGAAAACGCAACTTCCCGATCAATACTCGCAATGCAATTACTTGAATGCACGAAACTGGCTAAATTTATTGAGAATTAGTTATTAAAAATGAATCCATATTAACCAATAAAAAGCGCCTTGTTGAGCGCCAAACGAGCGATCGACTCAAGTTAAATGTAGGTGCTAGTGAAATTCACGAATGTAATTTTCTCTCTTTTCAGGGATCAGCAATGGCAAGTGGATCAAATTCGAAACAGAAGAGCATTGTTTGGAAATTTTACGACATAGCTGAAGATGATGAAAGTAAAGCTGTGTGTAAGCTCTGTGATATGAAGATTGGAAGAGGATCATTCCGTAGCAACTTCAACACGTCTAATATGTTTAAACATTTAAATGCTAGGCATGCTGCTGAGTTTGATGAAGAAAAGGTAATGAGGAAAAAAGAAGAAAGGAAAAGACTACTCCATGATCATCCTACATCTCAAACTAAGAAGAAAAAACTCCTTGAAGATGCTGTCAAGCAGCAAACTTTAGAAGATGTTTTTCAGCGACGAAAGATTCGGGACATAAACGACAGCAAGGCTAAACAAATTCACAAGTACATCGGGAAGTTGATAGCCATGGGCTCCATGAGGCTGATGAACCACATCTGCCCGAATTATAAAATACCATCTCGAAATTAAGGTTTAAGGTAAGTTACCAGTGGGTTGCTGCCCAATCCAAGGGGATTCTATATGGCAGCTAGGGTGAAACGAGGCAAATCACCTATAAAAGGTGGAGACCACTTTGTGACAAAAATTTAAAAAACGACGGGTTAAAAGATTCCTCCGCCAATATGAATCGAAGACGGGTGTGTTGAGGAATAGTTAAAAGGGTCGGGAAACAGGACAACCGGAGAATGGCAAAATGGCTACAATCCAATAAAAGGTGGGAAACCGATTGGTCCCCACCGCAAAAACAACAGCAAGGGATGATATGAACATCACCCGAAACAAGATGGCCCCATAAGTCTCGTGTGGCCAATGCGTTCTCGGCAAAGGGCCGAGTTAGTACATATGTGGGGAGAGGAGCACGCCAACTAGGGGGTCAGTAAGGATGGAAGGGTAAGGACCCTTGGAGCACCCAGGTTAGAGATGATCTCCTATGCGAAGGTTCAAGGGGCGGGGAAAAGATGGCAACTTATCATATGCCGCCGTTGATTCGGCAGCATGCAGGCATCTGTAGACCTCTGATACAGGGGCTTGCTGTACTCGGCAGAGGTATCGCATGCAGATTTGAAGTCTATGGTGGGGCAAAGGGAGTACCCGAATCTCGCAGTAAAGGCTGTTGACAGAAGTACGGAAGGCTCCACTAGAAAGGCAAACTCCGAATTTCGAATGGGGTTCAGCATTTTAATGGGTGAAGGGGAAGCCGATGAGTAAATTTGACAGCCATAATCCAATTTGGATTGGACGAGGGCTGTGTATAATGTCCACAATGTTTGTCGGTCACTGCCCCACGAAGTGTGTGAAAGGACTTTCAAAATGTCTAGAGCCCGCAGACAGCCCGGTTCGAAGTCGGCGTAGGTGTGGTAACCAGGATAACTTTGGATCGAGAGTTACGCCAAGGAACCGAAACTCGGAGACAAACTCTATATCTTCGCCTTGTAGGGAGATAGATGGCGGAACAAGAACCCCGCTGGCTCGGTGGAAATACATTGCTTTGGTTTTGTTCGTGGAAAAGCGGAATCCCTTAAGTTGTGCTCTTTTGGATACAGCATCGACCGCCAGTTGTAGCCGACGCGCTACTGATGGAAGGCGAGGAGAGGAACAGTATAGTGCTAAATCATCGATAAACAGAGTTGCTGATACACCCTCTGGGAGAGACGAAATAATATCATTGATGGCAATTAAAAAACATATGACACTTTAAACACTACCCTGAGGAACTCCCTCCTCTTAGGGTTGCAGGTCAGAGTATGCGTCTCCAACACGTACCTTGAAGGATCGAGATGCTAAAAAACTTTGAATAAGTGAAGGTAAAAGGCCTCTCATCCCCCAGACTTATAACTGCTTCAAGATGCCGTATCTCCATGTTGTGTCGTAGGCTTTCTCAATATCGAAAAATATAGCCAGGACTCGGTGCTTTAATGAGAAAGGTTTCTGGATCTGATGCTTCGAAACGTATTAGTCGGTCAAGGGTACTATGACGTTTGCGTCAAAAGAATTTTGAGTTCTTCCCACTTTGGAAGAACGCCTTGGGAATTCCATTGTAAAATGGAAGATACTAGGGGCGGTCAATAAGTTTTGCGAATCGGTAGGGCAAAACAGGGGAAGGGGGATGGCTGTTTGTGAGGGGATTAGGACAGGTTATGACAAGTCAGGACCTGCAGCCAAACGCTCCTGCCTCGTCTATTTAAGGAGCAGTAGCTGATCGCAGGACGTGTCACAAATTTTTCAACCATGGAGAAGGTTGAGCAACGCGCAGTGAGCAGATTTTTGACCAAGGAAGGCAAGAATGCAAAAGAGATCCATAAACGCATGGTTGCAGTGTACACCGACACCGCCCCTTCCTATGCAACCATTGCTCGCTGCAATAGGGAGTTCCGCCATGGTCGTGAGTCTCTTGAAGATTACCCCCGTCAGACGTGACCAACGAGGACAATGTGGCCCGTGTGGAGAGGATGATCCTCGAAAATCGACGGGTTAAGGTCGAAAAATTCAACTGAGAACTTGGAATATCACATGGAAGTGTTATCAACATCATCCACGACAATTTGCCATGGCCAAGGTCTCTGCTTGTTGGGTCCCTAGAACCCTTACGAAACATCACGCCCAATGATCGACTTCAACGTCGTCAAATTTCGGAGGAGCTGCTGCTCCTGTACAACAAAGACCCCGGGGGATTCGAGTGACGCATAGTGAGAGGTGATGAAACGTGGGTCCATCACTGAGATTCCGAGACCAAGCTCGAAAGCATGGCCTGGAAGCACAGGGGCTCTCCGACCCCCATCAAGTTCCGGGCCCAACCCTCAGCCGGGAAGATCATGGCCACCATCTTCTGGGATTCTGAGGGAGTGTTGATGGTGGACTATGCGCCTCGTGGAAGGACCATCACAGGCCAATATTACGCCGAGGAACTGGCTCGGTTGAAGAAGTGCATCCGTAAGAAGCAGCGCGGTGTCCTGCTCCTCCACGGAAATGCCCCTGTCCACAAGGCCAGAGTTGAACAAGCTGCCCTGAGCGAGTGCAGATTCGAGTAGCTCAAACATCCCCCCTACAGTCCAGATCTGGCCCCTAGCGACTACTTTTTATTCCGCCAGTTCAAGGATGCACTGCGTGGACGCCGGTTTGGGGATGATGAAGATGTCCAGCTCGCCGTCCAGGAGTGGATTGAACAGGAGTCGGGAGATTTCTGGTTGTCGGGAATTCAAAGCCTCAGGGACAAGTGGCGCAAGTGCTTTGAAGTCGAGGGTAGTTATATTGAAAAATAATTAAACACTTTTCCTCATATCTAGTTTCCTTATATCCGAATTGCAAAACTTATTAACTGCCCCTCGTATTATGTGACGATTAGATACCACTGTGAATATCTTTATTATCTCTTTTGAGGCCGATATTGTATTTGAGGTTCGTCCCAAAGAGCTGATTTTGAGGAACCTGCTTTTGCTGGGGAAGAGATCCTAGATGGAGCAGTAACTGGGGCTCGTTTCGTGGGTTTTGGAGAACCGACCGAGGCCCTGGATTGTAATTCGGGCTCACAACCTGGCGGAAAAGGAAGATCAACAAGGGATTTTCGGCCGGTAGATCCGGATTCATGGGTCGAGGGTATTTTCGGTGTCGGAGGAGTTGGTCCAACCGCCGCAATTGGTGATGTTGGAGTATCAACTGCTTCCATCGGATCTTGGGTTGAAGGGTGAGCGGAACGAACAGGTGATCTGAGCGAGGTGTGTGGAGCTGGGTGTATATATACCATCGTTTGGATCAGGATGGGGCCTAAGTCCTGTGAAGGGCGGGACGGACTTAAGGGCATAGAATGTTCAACCATAGGGGAGGAGTCCATTGAAGATTCTACGGATTCGGCAGAGTCGGCTCAAGAGGCTGCCCGCTTATTGGTGGTCGATGACCCAGGTGAGGAATCTTTCCTCTTACCACTGGGCTTTGGGTCTCGGGACCGGGTGGATGAACCTTCACTGGTCGATGTTGAGGATTCTTTCAAATAGCGTCTGATGTCTTCAAGTGTCTCACGCTGAGCGTCTCTCCCAGCTAGAGCTGCTGGATAGAGGGGGGCTACATTGGTTATCTCGGTGTGAGAGCGATGCTTCGACTGCATATTCTGAATGTTTTCGACGGTGCGAGTAGATCTAGGGTGTAGTGCTTCAGGCTGGTCGGAACTCGCGCGTGATGGTCGGTTTCGTACAGCGTCACATAAAACGTCAAAGAAGAGACGGCCGAGTGGCGAGGTTTGTGCTCAGGCAAGCTGGCGGGCCTCTCTTATATCTAGACGTAGGAAGTCGCGCAAAGCGAGAACTTCCTTTTCAAATAAAAACATAGAACAGAGTTTTGACGCAGCACTGTGGGTACCTGCGCAGTTAACACAGCGGGGTGTTTTAGTGAATTCGGGGTCATGGTAGTCAGAGCTACAATTCACGCAGGAGCGAGGGTGCCCACAGGCACGGCCAACATGTCCAAATTGATTGCAATTGAAGCAGCGTCTGGGTAGTTCGATGTAGGGACTTACCGAGACACGAAGGTACCCAGCTTTAATATACTGCGGTAGTTCTTGTCGTTCAAATGTTAAAATCAATGTGGCGGTTGGAACTTTGGTGGAGCCGAATGTTTTATTTACCCTGTGTACGTGTGTGACACGTCGGGTAGTGAGCTTACTCTGAAGGCGGGTGGGGTCGTAGTCCTTTAGTTCGTTTGAACGGAAGACACCTTTGAAGAAATTCAGACGCGGATGGGGGGAGGAGACAGTTATTGGAATTTGAGAGTGGGATGACACCTCGACTACGACATCACCACTTCCTCTTGACCACATGCGGCGAGGTTCACCACAGCGGTACTCAAAAGATTCAGTGACGTCAAACAAATCAACTTTTGCAAGTGGGATGTCAGATGATGAATTCATGACAAGAAAGCGAGGATAATCTAGATCTGGGTCTACTTCGTTGGATTTTTTTTTTTTTAAGAGCTCATCTGGCGATGGCCTACTTGGGCATTAGTCACCGTATTAAAAACTGCCTAGTACTAGGCTACTTTAAAATTTAATGCAATAATACATAAAAACAAAAACCCAAACAACACCAGAAATTGAAAAAAGCGAAAAGGAAACGAGTAGTAAGCAAGCTCCTGCGTCGGGGGGAGGTCCCCCCAGCGCAGGAGCGTGCAACCTATAAGGGAAACAAAAAAAAAAACCCCTGGTTAAATAATACGGAGAAGGCCGGCCTCCCCCCAAAAGTCAACAAGTCGACGTCAAAGAGCGCGCACTCGTCCCGAGTACAAGGGACAGGCGGTAGCGACCCCGCCCTTTCCGGTACCGGGACAGTTAAAGTAGGCGAAGATCACCCAGACTGGGACATTCGACAAGAATGTGCCGAACAGTCTGGGGGACGACGCAGTCGTCACAATAGGGAGCAGGCGAGCGCTCCATCAAATAGCGATACGTCGTCACACGAGTATGTCCGATTCAGAGACGACAGAAAGCGACCTGAAGCCGTTGCGGTATTGGGGGATAGGTCCATGGGAAACAGTCGCGGCGCAATGGCACGCAACTTTAAGTTCCCTTCAACTGTCTCCTATCTTCTTTGCCAAGCCGTCCGAAGAGCTGTCCGTACTCCTGCCATGTAGTCGGTGTGAGGAAGAGCGAAACGCTGGTCCAGTCGCAGAGTCCTTGCGGACTCTTTGGCGCCCTCATTCCTCGCAATTCCTACAAAAGCGTGGCGTCACGGATATCGCGAACCAGGGGATGCGGAGATTCCAATGCCTCGAGAGCACTCAGGGCGCTTTGTGAGTCGCTATAGATCACAACCAGGTCTGCGAACCGGGCATGTCGCGTAATCTCTGGTACCGAGTGGTGTATTGCCACCAGTTCGGCCGTGAAGACAGACGCAGCGCCTGGCAGAGCCCCAATTACTTCAAGTCCCGAGAGGGGGTCGGATTCCACGCCGTATCCCCTCTTTTTGGAGCCATCCCGTATAAACTGGCACGCTTCCAGCGTGACACGAAGTGTCTTCCCAAAAGGTCAAACGCAATACTCCCAGCGCTGTAAAAGCCTTGGCGTTGCGACAAATAGCCAAATGTGGTCCCCTCCAGGGTGGCGTCCTGGGCAGTACCAGGGGTGCCACCAGCCCGAGAGCTATACTTAGCTAGCACTAAACCCAAAGGGCTTAAGGTATGACTGGCGTCGCTCGGCAGCATAGGCATCGTCGAAATAAGCTGCGGATGCAGTCAGAGCTGTTGGCGACTGAGGGAGGCACCGCGCTCGCGCGTACATGAGAATAATGCACTGTGCACGGCGTAAAGCAAGTGGCAACTCCCCAGCATCGACTAGTAGGCTCTCAATTGGGAAAATGCGGAAGGCACCGGTCGCAAGGCGAAGGCCGGTGTGGTGGATCGAATCCACCTTCCGCAATAAACGCTCGTTTGCGGATGCATAAAACTCGCATCGGTAGTAGAGCTTTGAATGAACAAAGGATCGATAAAAAAGTAAGGCCTTATCAGCCAGCGCCTCAAATGCTGAACTTCACGGAACGATGAATATCCATGGCGCGGGTAAAAGAGTCTCTAATCTGCGAATATGAGCCTCCCAGGTGAGGCGTCGGTCAAATAAAAGATCAAGGAAACTGTGCGATTCAACCACTTCCAGGCGTACCCCATTAAGAAACAAGTCTTGTTCAGGGTGGAGCCGTGGGTGGCGGCAGAAGTGCACCACCTTAGTCTTGGTCAAGGAAAACCAAAACCTGGTCACTTCGGCATAGCGAGAGAAGCGGTTCAATGCCTGTTGGAAGCGACGCTCCAGTTAGCATCTAGGCCGCGCATAGAGATCCAAAGGTCGTCTACGTAAAACGTAGCGAGAACATCTTCCGGCAGCACCGAAGTGATGCCGTTGATGCTCAGGGCAAGGAGTGTGACAGTGAGGACACTTCCCTGCGGGACACCTTCCTGGCCCATTGGGCCGGAGAGGGCTCCCCCCACGCAATAATCTTACATCGAATCAGTATTCTCTAATCACAATGCTTCAATGCTGTTGTCTTGTGAAGAATAAACTTGTTAATTTGTTCATTGGTATTTTTCTTCAATCACGCTTATAAAATATATAATCTATCAGTATAAAAATTGGTGTCTTTCTGTATGTCACTCAACCAGGCTTAAACTATCAGAAACACCCCCCCCCCCCCAACTGTGTATCTTCTAATTCACCACCCTTTTATGAATGGCAGGATATAAGTACTTAGTTTTTAAAATTGGCCAACGAACAAATATACTACTTATCTATCAAATACCACAGGAAGCTGTGGACGTGTAACAAGTGAGTGCAAAAGCCGTGTGCGAAGGACAAAATCGCCAAGCTATCGTCCAATTGGTGGAAAACAGGTGCAACTCTGGATTGAGGACAACGTAAGAGGAAAAATCCAACAGGGTCGAGCGTAGGCCACCTGAGGCGGCTGTTACGCACGTTTTGATTATTTACTATTTTCCGCATTGTAATTATCTACTAACGCAGGGTTTTCACATTTTTATACGTGCTTGTGCATGTTGTGTGTGCGCGCGCGTGTGTGAATGTGTGTACGCTTGTGATCATTTGGATATTGTGTGGGAACATTTTAGCTACCATTAAAAAATTCAACATAAGTTATATGACTGTCTAAGAGTGGCACCACCACACCCGTATATGAAATTGATCATACTTTCAGATTATAAAGATGAGCGTTAAAAATACCCCGGACATCGCCAGGGATATCAGCTAGTGGTATACAACCAAGTACTCGGTATTGAAGGTCGTACTCTTACTCAGTATCGGTACTTGCTTGAAAATCTGGTATGGTCCAATCACTAATTGTGACCCTATAATTATCACAGGACGCAAACGCTAACTCACTCCACGCAGTAGCCCGATGAGAGGAATGAACACGGGGCCGGCAAAACCAGTTGCCGCCATTTGAGGCCACTCCTGCCGCCTAGTGTTCTGGCAACCCATCCACAAAGCGGCTCCACCTTAGGCTCTGCCTAAAATCGATAGACAATGAAAGGAGATGCGAGGAAGGTGAGGGTGTGGGTTAAGCAGGTTGTTAAAAAAAAAAAAACGCCATACCAAACCGGAGCTGAGGGGGCGTTGTTCCCTTCCCACTCGGGCCCCAATCCGCGATGGTTGTCTGAAGAAGCTGGTCGGCGTCTACACTGTGAAATTGGAGGCCGAACAGAGTAAGTTGTGGGAGGGGTTGTATCGAAAGTGGCAAGCAGAGTAAGAAGACAGGCTGTCAGAAAGAAGAGGCTAAGCTGGGGCCGGACGGGGTGATGAGTCCCGTCAGCACGCTAGCCAGCGAGGCAAATCGCAGGGCCCCTAAGAGGTCTGGGCCGATCGAAAGGTAGTCCACGTAGAGCGTAGCAAGATCTTTCGGGAGCAGCGAGGTTATAGCATTGATAGTATCCAGGATTCCTTATCACATGATATCATTGGCCTTCTCCAGATAAAAAAAAACCCGTGACGTAGAGCGGTCTACTAAGGAAGCCCTTGTAGACATAATCTTCCAAGTGGAGCAGAGCATCAGACGTGGAGTAAAACCTCGCTCGTCCAGGTACCGCGACAGTTAACATGCGCGAAGATCGCTCAGACTGGGACATTCAGCAACAATGTGGCGATCAGCTTGGGGCACAACGAGGTCCACGCACTAAGAAGCGGGCGAGCGCTCAATCAAATGGCGGTACAGCATTGGGGAGTAGGTCCATGTGAACAGTTGCAGCGTAATGACAGGCAACTTCAAGTTCCTTTCGGCCGTCTCCAATTTTCTTTACCAAGGAGCCCAGAGGGCTGCCCTGATTCCAGCCATGTAGTTGGTGTGAGGAAGAGCCAATCGCTGGTCTGGTTGACCAATCCTCATTGATCCAGTGACAAGAGTGCTCCGAAAGGCCAAACGCAATACTCGCGGCGCTGTAGAAGCTTTGGGAACAGAGGCGTGACGACAAATAGTCAAAGGTGGTACCCTCCAGGGCAGAACCAGAGGCGCCAAACCGCCTCTGTGTGCCATGCCACATCTCAAAGCGGGTAAAATACTATTTCGAACAAGATATCGACTAATAAAGTCGCCTGCTCAGAGCCCCGACCTAAACCCAATTCAGAACCTATGGAAGAAATTATTGGAGACAAAGTTCGAGACCAGCAGCCTTCAACTGTGACGGATTTATGGACGCAAATTGAACAAGAATGGAACAAAATAACACCAGAATTTTGCAAGAAAGTGCTGAGATCCTATGGTCATCGTTGCGCTGAAGTAATATTAAATAAAGGCTTCAAAACTTCATTTTAAGTTTTATCATTGTCAAATCTTTCTTAGTTTCTAGTGTATTTGCTTGCTAAACAAATTCTGTAAATGATCGTTCTTTTATTTAGCACGGGTAAATATTTTATTTTATTTTTTTTTTAGTATTAATTCTTGAATATACGATTGTATCATGAAATCTTCAAAAAATATATTAAATGCAGGCCTTTATGTACTATGGAAATTTAATTTGTATACTAATATTTTTGAAAACATTTTAATATAAGAAAATCGTTCTCTTATTTTACTTGCTAGTGTATATTAGATCCAGCACTGTCAATCTGCTGAAACGAGAGTGAGAGACTATTGGTTGATGACGTGTCAATGTTAGCAATTCCTAAGCATGTACTGCACTGCACTGCACTGCACTACTTGGGTGTACAAAGACAAGGTACCTCTACTCACCAGGGCGGGCCGGAGGAAGGGGCAGGGAAGGTAATCGCCGCGCTAGGGGTGAGAGAGACTGGTAGGACGAGGGGCTGCCACCCAAAAAGTGAGGTTCTTCCACGGAGGCTCGTGTCGGAGTCTGAGGCACTCGCTCGAGGCACATGTATGGAACCGTCACCCTTTAAATGCACGATTCATATCATCCAAAGACTCCCCCCAAAATCTTGCTTTTTTTTTTATAAACTCAAGATGCCATCATGGCGACGACCAACAAGGGTATATTTTTAGCACACACAACCAGTAACTTAAACCATGAATCTATTAGTACACAAAAGGCGAGAGAAATAAGTTGTCCCCTTCTTCCCAAAAGTATAGACTAAACCGAACAACAAATAAGAAAATTAAAAAGAAGCCAAGAAATTCTGGGCCTCTCAGCAATAAAAATGAATATGCCGAGTTATTCTTACAACGAAAGGAGCTGCATCCTATTAAAAAAAATGAGGTCATGACGCTCCTGTGAGGTTGGGGAGAATAAAATTTATATTTTAGGATAACACTCGTACGGTGTAATTAGTAGCTGGGGCAAGCGGGGCTCTCTGAACCAGAGATAGTTATTTGCTAATAACACCGACTAAACTTAACGATAGGGACCTCATTCGTCTGAGGAACAAGACAGGCAACGCGCGCGAAGAGCCCGAGAATCGGTCATTCAATCAAACTGTGGCACAGTGTGAAGCACGAACTAGCTCTCACCATAGAAGTGTTCAGGTAGGGAGGGTGGGGGTGATCTAAAAGATAACGTCGCGTTTTACGAAATAGTCCGATTCGGAGAAAACAGATATAGCCTTACACCGCCTCCTATTTTTTAGCGCCCATTTGAAGACCGACACTAAAAGGGCATCAGTTGCCAAAATACTAAACAAGAAACAAAATAAATGAAAAGCAAACAGTAACCGATAAAAGAGGAAGGAGGAAGCACGCGTTCTTCACGACGCAGGAGCATGGGACAACGTGAAAGGGATAGTGACGCCGCTCGCTCGCCCCAATATAGGGACAAGTAACGTGCGCAAAGATCACCAAATATTGGGACATTCAACAAGAATGTGCAGAAATGTCTCGGGGACGACGCAGGCGAGCGCTCCATCAAATGGCGGTGCGTCCCGCGAGCGTACTCAATTCGAAGACACAAAAAGAAGTTCACCACCTTAAGGTTAGCCAAAGAAAACCAAAGCATGTGCGCTTCGGCATAAAGAGAAACGCGGTTCAATACCTGTTGGAGTCGACCGCGCCAAAAGAGATCGAAGGTTCCTCCACCTAGAGCGTAGCGAAAATATCTTCCGGCAGCACTGAGGACACCCTCTTCCTGCTCCATTGGGCTGGAGAGGGCTCTCCCCACTCGTATGCAGAATCGACGATCTCGGAAAAATTCGGATATAAATATTGGGAGGCGTTCCATCGCCTCCATCGTGTTGAGAATCTCCACGATACCGTATCGTCATGAGGTATCATAGGTCTTCTCCAGATCGAAACATCGTGGCGTAGTGCTGTATACGAAGGAAGGCCTCGCAGAGTGCTTTTCCAGTCGGAGCAGAGCATCCGACGAGGACTGTGCAGAAGACAGATGGCCTCAGCTGCCCCCCCCCAAAAAAACTAATCTAACATTTACCAATTTAACCATCAGCTTGCACACGCAATACGTTAGAGAGATTGGCGGACACCGGCCGGGATAGAGTGATATCTCCCCTGTTTGCGAAAAGATAGCACAGTAGATATTCGCCAGGAATCTGGGAGGATACCCTCTACCCAGATGCAGTTGAACAAATCTAACAGAAAGGCCATGGCTCTTTCACCCTGGTGTCCCCGCACGAAGCAAGAGAAGAACGCAACTCACTCACGAGTAAATCAGTCGTTGGAGGGTTCTGCGCCTCTGGAGCTAGGGTCCTTTCGGCGTCCTACCGCGACATCACGACGCGCATTGAATGCTGGAGGAACAGCATCCTGGCTAGAGAATGCGGTCGCAAAGTATTCCGTCACGGACGCGGGGTCCAAGATTGCGGAGCCGTCCTCCTTTTGACTCGTCTCCACACCTCTTCTAGAGGGGGCTTGCCGTTAAGTGAAGACAAGTATGCCGGCCAAGAAGAGCAGCGGGAGTGCTTCGAAATATACCGGAACCTAGCCATAGCCCGACGAAATTTACTGACAGTGAAGTTCTTCGGGCGGCGCTTATAGGCAAAACTCGTCTGGAGGTCATCGACCACCCCCCCACAAAATCAGGCTGTGCATCCGGAGAGCACAGAGATAGATCGAAGCAGGAAAATGAAGCGATTCTTGGGCAGTGATGAGTAAACTCATCCACATTTAGGACACCCATCTCCAGCTCGTCGATCAAGACGGCAAGGACTTGACCCGGGGGGATTAATAGAGTATTTTTCCCAGAGGAGGTGTCTACCGTTCAGATCTCCGAGAAAGAAAAAGGGTCTCGGCAACCGTACTACGACGCGGCGGAAGTCCCCGGCGTAGAGGTCGACTGACGGTGGAATATACGCGGAAATAACATTATATCCCTAACCAGGTTTAGCTTCATAGCTAATTCCTGAGGATAGGTATCTAAAGCAAAAAGAAGAATGGAGAAATCTTCCAGCCCCGCCCCGATCCCGTGGTAGTGGGGTCAAAAAACCGTTAGACCTCGGGAGAGTGTGCAGGGGGCACGCGCCCACCATGGTCTACTGCAAAAAGATAGCTAACGGGGAACGAGAGGAGACGAGCCTACGCAGCTCCTCCTAGTTGTCCAGAGTCCGCGGCAATTCCATTGAAGGAATATGCCCTCAAGGCCTAGCTCGAAGGAGATGCGGGGGCCATCTTCAAAGAGAATACCCTCACGGGAATAGCCGTACGCTCCCCTGAGACAGCACTCAGGGCACTTTTGATCGGACAATGCGCTGTCGCCTTCGAGGACTTATTGGGAGAGGTTGGGCTCGCCATGCGAGTCTTTTCCTCCCTCCACCTCGAAACCTTAGGTAAGCGGGGGCCCCTCTTTTGAGGATCTAACGTCTCCAAGCGACCTAGCCAACCACTGGGTGTGGGCGAAGGAGCCGAAGCTCATTTAGTACCATCCTCCTTTCGGGGGGCAGCTTTAGGAATCCCGGAATATGGCCTCACGGCAATCTTCAGGGGTGTTACATTCTGTGAATCTATTGACTCGGCGAGGGCGGGCGGCAGATTCGCTTTACGGGAAAAGGGTCACGCTGGGGTGAGGGAGGAGAGCTCTGGTTTAATACGGGGCTGCGTGTGAACCTTTTGTGCCGCCAGCTCTACCAGGGAAGCGCCCCAGTTGGGTAGAACCATCGAAAGGGTTCCGAATGGGCGCCGAAAGGACTGTGCCCGTAGGCCTGGATGGGCCAGGAGCAGAGCGCGTCTCTCAAAAATGAGGCATAGGACGTCCTGGGCAGCCCCGGACGCGCCAGGACCAAGTCCTTAGCCTCGCGGAATGAAAGTCGATCCTGGGTCTGAACGGCCACGATTTCCTTCATAGGAGGCGAGCACCACATTGCTTCAAAGAAGCGGGGTGCGGCGCTTTGCAATTGACACACTTGGGCACACACGATTTGGACATATCGTGTGCGGCCTAGGAGCAACTTACACAGAATTCAGGTAACCCCGAATTTGCATGTCTACCGGTTATGATTAGTATAGAGAAGCGGTGACAGTAATAGCAACTCCGCGGCAGTGGCACGAATGACCACGTGATAGCGATACCAACCGGCACACACCAACTGAGGGAGTTAGTCACAATCGAACGTGACGAAGAATGTAGGGGTGGGTCTGAGGCCCTCCCCTCTTTTCTCATCACACTCTTGACCTTGACAGCCCCATGGTCGCTAGCTCTTGGGTGATGTCATCTATCGAGTAGTCCACGAGTTCCTTTGCATAAACTTCTCCTTTCCCAAAGTTCGTGGTAGAGTGCGGCGTCACACTCACAAGCGTGCCATCAAGTGTCCGAAGGGCACTCATCATAGCCGCCTCTGAGGAATTCGACGTATTCGCCAAAAGGCTACCGTCCGAGAAACGGGTCACCTTCGGCTCTCTACCAATCACACTAGCTAGAGCTCTCTTATGATGGATCATGTTACGCTTAGCCAACATGCTGCCATCAGTGGAGCGAAAAACAAAGATACGCTTGAAGCCAGCGGGCTCGAAACCGCTAGGTAGCCTCTGAATGAGGGGCCACGACGTAATCGAGGCCCCAGTCCGCGCACTTCAGGTATTTGTCTGGGCCTCCCCACCCGGAGGAGCAAAGGGGGCCGGAGATGCCGATCTTTGCTTGGTCGCTTACCGTAACGACAGCGGCCCCGCCCGTCCCCGCGGAAGGAGAGGAAATCCGGATCTTCTTGTTATTTTTCGGAGAATAGGGCGGGAAATGGACCCGTTTCTCCCCTCTGCTGGCAGGAGCACCCAGGCCAGATGGACCGGCCTCAGCAAGATCCTTCTCTGAGATGATGAAGGACTTGTCTGTCACAGCTGCACCAGCCGGAGGACCTTGCACAGGGGGTGAACTCGCGTTCGGTGCGTGACACCGAGCCTAGGTTCATCCCCAATTGAGTCTTAACGTCTGGGGCCTCCATGTGTCCCCCCCCCGCAGGACATCACAGTCTTTTGTAGGTGAAGAGAGGGGGGCACGTATGGTGACCCCCTCTAAACCCAATATGCTAGCCCGCCGAGAGCGGTCAATTATGGGCCACAAGCCTTTCTTCGCAGTCCCTCATAAAATAAAGATGGGGGTCCTAGAGGGCCCTCCAGAGAACGGGGTGAGGGGGAGTCCTCTTCACCCATGGGCAAAGGAGAGGAGTAAGCTCCATTCCAATTGAAGAGCTTTGGAAGGTACCCTGCGGAAGCACAGGAGGGGGGGGGAAACTCCATTTTCTCCGAGCTGCCCGAAGGTGGCTCCGTCGCTGGTTAAGGGGAAGAGGGATAGAATTTTGTTCATTCATGGGCATGGTGATCCTAGTCTTTTTGCGGGACGCAAACGCTAATCATCCCACGCAATAGCCCACTCTGCGAAGGCCGAGTAGGGGGCCGGCGGAACACGCTACCGCAATTTGAGCCCACTACTCCCTCCTAGTGGCCTGGCGGCTCCAGGAAGTTTAGAAGGTGTAGATGGGGATGAAGTAGGTTGTTAAAAACCCACCACCCCAGACCGGAGTTCAGGGGTGAGGGAACGTTGTCCCTCCCCTCTCAGACTCGATCCGGGGATAGTTGGGCAAAAGGAAGCTAGTCTGCATCTACCCTGTGAAATTAGAGGCCGACCAGAGAAAGTTGAAGGAGAGGTTGCAGGGAAAGTGAGGAAGTAGGGTATAAACGCAGGCCGTCTGAAAGAAGGGGGCTAAGCTGGGGCCGGACGGGGCGCCGAGTCCCGTCAGCAAGACAGCCAGGAAAGCAAATCGCTGCGCCCCTTACGGGGTCCAGTCTGAGCAGAGCATCCCACGTGGAGTGGGACTTGCGGACGCTGCACTGTGCAGAAAGCAGATGGCCTCCGCTGTCCAGGTAAAAAAAAAGGCTAATCTAACATTTACCAATTTGTCTATCAACTTGCACACGCAGGAGGTTAGAGATTGGGCGGAAGCGGCTGGGGTAGTGATCTCCCCTCGGTTTGCGAAAAGCGAGCACAGTAGCGATTGACCACGAGTCTGGCAGGATACCCTCTACCCATATCCTGTTGAATAAATCTAACCGAAAGACCATGCCTCGGTCACCAATGTGTCTAAGCATTGCGTACGGGACATCGTCCGGACGAGGGCAGGTGTCCGTGCACGAAACTAGAACGGAACGCAACTCACCCAATGTAAACCTGTCGTTGAAGGGTTCTATTCCTCTGTTAGTTAAGTCCAGTTGGCGGCCTTCCGCGACATCCCGGCTAGAGAATACGGAGAAAGCAATCGCGAAGGATTCCGCAATGGACGCAGGGTCCGCGATTGCGGTCCCATTCTCGAGCGAAAACTTGCCCAGAATCCTTTCGAGTCGCTTCCACACCACTGCTAAAGGGATCTTCCCGTTAAGTGAAAACACGTATCCGCGCCAGAACGAGGAAAGGGCGTGCTTCGAAATATCCCGGAACCGAGCCCTAGCTCGACAAGATTCACTGAAAGTGAAATCGTTTGAACGACGCTAATAACTCATGTATGCATAATGCTTGTTTATGGGCCGCAATGCACTCGCCTGACCACCCACCACGGAAGCCTTGACATGCAAACGGGCCAGACGTTCTAAGAATAGTAGTTAGGACCCCAACGATGAGATTGCGGAGAACTCAACGTCCTCATTTACCGAACTATATGTTCGACTAAGAGACAAATCAGTCATTTTCCGAAATGCGGACCACCGTGGCGTTGCCAGCAGCACCAATGGGAAGGTCTCGGGGAGCAGTGAAGCAGAAAATGATATTTAGATGGGAAAGTGTAGTATCATCGACTAGCCCCCACCCTAAATCAGTGTGCATCCGGAGAGCACAAAGATAGATCGAGACACTAAAATGAAACGGTTCTCGGGCAGTGCTGCGTAAACTCATCCACATTTAAGAGATATCTCCAGCTCGTCAAAGACCCGACCCCTGGGATTGATCGAGTAGTCTCCCAACTCCCAAAAGTGGCCGACTATCGTTCAGATCACCGGGCAAGGAGTTTTTTTGTTTTTTTTTAAGCTCATCTGGCGAGTGCCTACTTGGGCATTAGTCGCCGTATTAAAACTGGCCTAGTTCTAGGCTACTTTAAAATAAAAATAAAATTAAAGAGACAAAAAACACCCCAAAAAGGAAGAAAGGAAGCAAGCTGGTGCGTCGAGGGGGTCCCCCAGGCGCAGGAGCGTGCACCCTAAAGGGGGGAAAAAACCCCAAACAAAACACAAACCCTGCTTAAATAATAGGGAGAAGGCCGGCCTCCCCCAAGTAGTCAACAAGTCCACCAGTCAATGTGCACGCACTCGTCCCGAGTACAAGGGACAGGTGGTAGCAACCCCGCCCATCCCGGTACCGGGACAGGTAACCAGCGCGAAGATCACCCAGACTGGGGCATTCGACAAGAATGTGCCGAAAAGTTTGGGCGACGACGCAGTCATCGAAATAGGGCGCAGGCGAGCGCTCCATCAAATAGCGATGCGTCACACGAGTGTGTCCGATTCGGAGACCACAGAAAGCGAACTGAAGCCGTCGCGGCATTGGGGGATAGATCCATGGGAACAGTCGCGGCGCAATGGAAGGCAACTTTAAGTTTCCTTCGACCGTCTCCCATCTTCTTTGCCAAGCAGTCTGAAGAGCTGCCCGGGTTCCTGCCATGTAGTCAGTGTGAGGAAGAGCGAAACGCTGGTCGGGGCAACATTGAGAACCGTGCCACGACGAGGCGGCAGTCCCACGCGTCGAAGTCGACTGTCGGTGAAATGCACACAGAATTAACTGTATACGTAGCCAGGTGCAGTTACACAGCTACAGCCTGAAAGGAGGTATCTGAAGTGAAGAGAAGATCAGACATCAGGCTGGGTGAAAATCGCGCATCCTCCTGCCCGGTCCAAATCCTGTGGTGGTGAGGTCGCAAAACCCTTATACCCCGCGAGGGTGGTCAGGGGGCACGCGCCCAGCAATGAGTACTGCAAAAAGAAAGCCAAGGAAAAAGGGAGGAGATGAGCATCCGTAGAACCCCCGAGCTGCCACGGAGTACGCGGCAATTTCATTTAAGAAATAAAACCTCCAGGCCTAGGTCGGAGGAGATACGAGGGCCCTCTTAGAAGAGAAGACCCTCACGGGAATGGCCGTACGCTGCCCAGAGGCCGACTTCAGGGAGCTATTGGCTGATGGCGCTGCCCCATCGAAACCTTAGGCAGGCGGGGGTCCATCTTTTGGAAGATCCACCGCATTCGAGTCACCCAGCTCTGTACCCTGTGTTGGCGTAGGAACACTGGAAGATGGCCTCATGACAGACTTAAGGTGCGTCAAGTCCTGCGAGTCTAACGACTATGTGAAGGCGCGCGGCGGTTTAGCCTCACGGGAAACGCTCACGCATGGGGGAAGGAGCAGGTCCCCTCGTTTTAGCGGGGGATGGGTGTGAACCCTTTATGCAGACAGCTCTAAAAGGGAAGCGCCGGGGTAGGTAGAACCTGTAGAAGAGTTCCGAATGGGCACGGAAACGACCGTGAACATAGGCCGGGAGGGACCAGGAGCAGAGGGTGCCCAAAGTACTTCGCCTCGGGAAATGAAAGACGATCCTGAGCCTGAACGGCCATCATTTCCTTCGAGATACGCACCACATGGGTTCGAAGAATCGGGGTGCGGCTCTCCGCAATTGACACTTGGCCACACGCGATTTGGACTTATCGTGTACGGCCTTGTAGCAACTTATACAAACTTAGGGTAACTCCCAGTTTGCACGTCTACAGGAGCGATTGGTATGGCCGAAGCGGTGGCACGAATGCCTTCACCGGGTGGCGATACCAGCCGTCACGAACCGACTAAGCGAGCTTACCACAGGCGAAGGTTACAAAGTGTAGGCGTGGGAGGGTCTCAAGGCCCCTCCGTTTTCACATCACAAGTTCGACTTTGTGCGCTCCATGGTCGCCCAGCTCTAAGTTAATGTCATATATGGAGTAGTCCACGAGTTGCCTCGCATAAACCAGATGGTTCAAATACCTTTTTCCAAGTTCCTCCACGAAGACTTCAGCGGGTCCTTGGTTTACAGACATATCCTGAATGTGGCCGTGAAAAACCTTAATGGGAACATCGGCCTTGCCCTGTAGTAAGTGCCACATGGAATCATCGCCTGTCACGGGGGGAGAACAAGAGGGCTACTTACAAGAGATTTGAACGAAACAAAAATCTGAATTCACATTTAAGAAAGTTATACTTTTAGTTCCTTCAATAGTTTGAGGATAGCTTCATCCACAAGAGATGTATATATTTATTAAGGAAAACCATATTCCACTGAAATTCCTAAGTTAACCTGACTAGGAGACGCGTATTTTAGACAGACTTGAAACAAAAGATAGGAAGCTCGTGATCTTGAACAACGAAACTGGAAGATGAAAAAGCATCTAAAGATGTGATTTTTGACTTCACCTACCTCCAGAATTGCAGGATGCTTCACTATCACTGGGTTTCTCTTTGATACGGGCCAGATGTAGTTTGATCATCACTTTGACCCCAATCTGGAGCCCTTTGTGGTCGTAGGGTCCAAAACGTGCCTCTGGGGGGAGGAAGGGAAATGGTAACCTTCAAGGCATTTAAACTATCAGGTTGAGTCATAATTAATTTCCGTGTTTGTGAAATATATTTATTCATGGATAACCGAACAATTAAATAATTTCAATTAATGCCATTTTTATCTATCACCTCTTACCATTTCGCAGGTACTTGTTGATGCCTCTAAAAGTAAAATTCAGCCTGTTTGAGTTAAAGATATTCACAAATATTTTGACTGGTCTTTTTCAGATTTGTTTTTTTTTACTATTGAGATCATTTTGTAGTGAAAAAACCCCCATATAAATCACTTTGTGAAAGGTCTAATGAATATGGTGGATGGGGTAGAACAGAGAAGCCAATATTTGTTATTAGTGATTCTCGCTGTATGTCGTGTTGCGTTATCATGAAGCACAACGTGTGGCCTGTTGGCGAGTGCGACGCGTTTACTAAGGAAGATTTCCATGCACACGTTGCAGCTGTTGATAGTATAAGTTTGCATTCCACCAGTTCTCTTAAAACATATTCATCGAAGTCTGATGATCATCCTGCTCTTGGTTCATCTGTCAATGATTGACTCTCAGAAAAAAAAACTGAAACCAATTTCTGACTGGGCGATCAGTAATGGTACGTACCTTGGCAATCAACACTAAGCAATTTTCTTTGCTGTTTCTGAAGAGTTTTTGTTATTCTTACTTCCCCCAATATCACGTGCCGAATATGTACTTTTAGTCTAGTCCCTCCATTTTAGGGCATGGTAATTTAGTTTAAATTATTATGATGCACACTTTTTTACTGCTTGTTTTAGAATGAGCGGTGAACGCTCTTTCTAAGTTCAGGTAATTTACGGTTAAAGTTAAAAACTGGAAGTTAGAAATGTCCAGTTACATTTTTCTTCCAATAAACTGAAATTACTTGACTAAATCTTAAATATTAATTCAAAATTGCATCCTAGTTCTAATAACCATTTTCAATTGAAAGGAAATTAACAACCGGTGACAATACTCTGATAAACCTATTGTATTAAAGAATAAAAAAAATGCATTCGAGGGAAATTTCAATTTTGGCAAAATACGTGAATCAAACCTCGCTTTTGAGCGATCCAAATATCGTAGTCTGAGTTGCGGTAGACGTGTGGGTCGAGTGCTTTTGCCACCCGATAGGGAAAAGGCGGGATTAACCCCTTTTCGTGGGAACCACACTCAAAACTGGACCTGAAAAAGAAGACCTTTTAGAAATAGCACCAAACCTAATGATAATTGTGGGACGCCACACCCAACCCGGTTTCGACGATCTCGCAGAATCCGAGAAATTGCGAGGCCTCCCGTATACCCCAACGTGGTCTCCATGAAAGAGTACGACTTTGCGGTATCATAGGCCATTCCAGAACGAATATTACCGTGTGCAAGTGCTATCTGAGAAAGAAGGCCTCGCAGATACCATTTTCTAGGCGGAGGAGAGCATCTGATGTGGAGTGGAAATAACGGAAGCCGCATTGCAGGAAAGACAGGTGAATGCCGCTATCCATGACAAAAGTTAACATGATATTTACCAATTTTTGCATAATGGTGCCTATGCAGAAATTAGAGAAATTGAACGGAAACCGGTGGAGTAGTGATCTCTGACGGGTTGGGGATAAGTAATCATAAGTCATTTGCTAGGTATCTAGGTGGATACCCTGTCAACATATTTTTGATAAAAATCGAACGCTGGCCATGCCACGCTGACTAGTATGGAGGGATGAAATACTGTACATCATGCGGACCTGGCATGAGTCTAGGGCGGAGCACAATTCACTTAACGCAAACATGTCGATGAAGGGCTCTCCTACTCTAGGAAGAGGGAGAGCTTTGAAACCTAACATTAAATCGACGAAATTCATCGAGGATGAGTGTCCGGGAGGCGCTTATAGCGCATGTACGAATATCGCCGTCCCTTGACGGCCGCCACACACTCGAGTGACCATACGGAGAGAGGTTGCCGGATACGAACAGAACTCGACTGAGAAAGAGACCACTCAATCATAGTAATACGAACCACCGAGTCAGATCCTCGCAGCGCTAAACCCTGGTCCAGCGGGCAAGGACCCCCAAAAAATCTTAATGGGAAAGTGGTAGCAACTATGCAACTATTCTATATTCAGCAAACTGTCTACAACCAGATGGGAAAGGAACTGAACGCTGGGATTAATCTTTTAGTCCTCCATAGAGGATACATACAAGGGGCGGTCAATAAGTTTTGCGAATCGGGAGGGCAAAACAGAGGAAGGGGGATGGCTGTTTGTGGTGGTGTTAGGACAAGTCAGGACCTGCAGCCAAACGCTCCTGCCTCGTCTATTTAAGGAGCAGTAGCTGATCGCAGATCGTCAGTCACAAATTTTTCAACCATGGAGAAGGTTGAGCAACGCGCAGTGAGCAAATTTTTGACCAAGGAAGGCAAGAATGCAAAAGAGATCCATGAACGCATAGTTACAGTGTACACCGATACCGCCCCTTACTATGCAACCATTGCTAGTTGGAATAGGGAGTTTCGCCATGGTCGTGAGTCCCTTGAAGATGACCCCCGTCAGACGTGACCAACGAGAACAATGTGGACCGTGTGGAGAGGATGATCCTCGAGAATCGACGGGTGAGAACTTGGAATATCACATGGAAGTGTTATCAACATCATCGACGACAATTTATTTGGCCATGACCAGGGTCTCTGCCCGTTAGGTCCATAGAAACCCCATGCCCCATGATCAACTTCAACGTCGTCAAAGTCCACAAGGCCAGAGTTGCACAAGCTGCCCTGCGCGAGTGCGGATTCGAGGAGCTTAACCACCCCCCATACAGTCCAGCTCTAGCCCTTAGCGACTTTTTATTCCGCCAGCTCAAGGCTGCACTGCGTGGATGCCGGTTTGGGGACGATGAAGATGTCCAGCTCGCCGTTCAGGAGTGGATTGAACAGCAGTCGGGAGATTTCTGGTTGTCGGGAATTCGAAGCCTCAGGGACAAGTGGCGCAAGTGCATTGAGGCAGAGGGTAGTAATATTGAAAAAAAAAAAAATAAAACACTTTTCCTTATATCCAGATTGCAAAATTTATAGACCGCCCCTCGTATGTGCTTTGAGAGATAAATCAATAAGTGAATCTCTGGTATCTCACTTGGCTTGTAAATCCCTATACACTTGTAATGTTGGTAAGCGTCGCGGCGAAGTTGGGGAATGTGAAAGAGAATGGTTACCTTGGAACCTGATGTTCGGGTGGCGCTGGTGAGTGAAGGTGGTGAGATAAGAGGTGGAGACTATGAGGTAGGTTCCCCAGAGACCGACCTAATCCCACAATTCCGTCACGATTCTGCTGGAAGGCGGTGACGGGAGCTTCTTGTTAAAGAGGGCCCCACGCTCGTCAACTCCCGAGCAATCTTGGGTGCCTCTGTGAAGGGGGGAGGGGGAACGAAGTGACCTATCGATCCGTAGGGTCACGGAGAAAAGCAGAGGTGTAGTTTCTCTCGCTTAGGGAACCTGAGTGAGGCCGTTGGTAGCCTCGGCTCTGAAAACGTGAGTACGAGCCTGGGTCCGCACTGACTTGCAGAACAACGGGATAAGGAGCCTTCCTAACTGGGACCGATCTCCTCTCTGAAGACTTGGTGCTTCGACGATTACCACTACACCGAGATAGATAGCAATTCCTGCCCCGCCAGACGCTGCGCAAGCTCGACTACCGAGGGTTAAAAGAATTCATCTTTTATACTCGAAACTCTGGAGAGGTTCACATGGATCCGGAAGTAGATTTGATATCAAGCGTCCTCCTTCGAGTGAGAGGGGCTTGACTACTCATATCTCCTACATTTCGTCCTTTGCAAACTTCCGGGAACCAACGGGAGCCAAGATGGGATCCCATCTATCGATAACCAGTTGAGGAATGAACGCGGTGGTTAGCTAAAATGGTCGGCTGGCTCTTCTGGCGGGAGACCATCAGATATCGGGCCGGAAGGTGAAGGTTTGATAACTGGCCCGCCCGGAAGGGAGGTGGGGAAATGTGGGTGCATTATGCTATTCTCATACATCCCTACCTATCTCGAGGGGACATTATTCTGAAGTGGAACGAGGGATAATGCCACAAGATATAACCTACTCGCAGTTACAATCTATAGCCAAAATGAGATCTCAGAAAACATACATACGCTAAACACACAAAAAAAAACGAACATAATGAAATGGCACTATTTAGCGACAAGGTCTTAGAAATTACCGTTATGACTAGACATACGTAAAAAAATGGAACATACATATATACAAAAGAAAAAAATAACAATGGCTGGACAGTTCCGGTTAGTCGCCACAACTAGGGCCTTCGTCTATCGGATTGCGTGATAAATTATCAGCAATGACGTTATCCCTTCCTTTTACATAAGATTAATTTTGGTACTCTGACAATAAAAGGGACCATCTCATAATTCTGCCGTTCTGAATTTTACAATTGTTCAAGTAGACTAGTGGCCTATGATCCGTTTCGACAGAAAAAGGTCAACTAATCAAAATCAAATACATCCTAAATTTTTGAATGCCATAAATGATTGCTAAAGCTTTAAGTTCTATAATAGCGTATGCTCTTTCGCGAACCAACAGCTTCCGGCTCGCGTATGCCACTGGAAATGTGGTTCCTTCTTCCTCATATTGTAATAAAACGCACCCAATGCAGAGATTAGAGGCATCAGTTCGGATGCCAAATTTTGGGGGCATTGGGCAAACGGAGGATAGGAGCGGAGACCAATTTTTTCTTTAGCTCGCCGAAACTCGCAGTCGCGGCGGGATTCCATAGGATGGGGTCTGGTACAGCCTTTTTAAGGTCATTGACGGGTGACGCTTCTAAGCGAATTGGGGGATGAACCGCCGATAGGAGACGGAACCAGGAAACGAACGAAGCTGTTTCTAGGTTTTAGGGAGAAGTATGCTTTTTATTTCCTTAACTTTGTCCTCGTGGCGGGCTAATTGTCCCTCTCCTACTTTGAACCCTAAGAGATTTTTTTTTTATAGGTCCCATCTAGCAACTGCTCACTTGGGCATAAGTCGCCGGAAACACGACATACTAGAACTAGGCTACTTTAAAATAAAAATATGAAAACATAACAATGATAAAAATGTGAAAAACTTAACAATTAGGAAGCAATCTCCGGCATCGGGGGAAGGTCCCCCTCACCCCGGTGCAGGAGCGCGCAACCTACAAAGAAAACAATAAAAAAAAAAAAATAGAACTTCTTAAATAAAGGGGAGAAGCCCGGCCTCCCCCAAAATGTCAACAAGTCAATGTGCAAGAACTAGTCCCGAGTAAATGGGACAGGCGGTAGCGATTCCGCCCATCCCGGTACCGGAACAGGTATCGTGCACGAAGATCACTCAGCCTGGGACATTCGACAAGAATGTGCCGAACAGTCTGAGGGACGACGCAGTCGTCGCAATAGGGCGCTGGCGAGCGCTCCATCAGATAGCGATGCGTCACACGAGTGTGCCCGATTCAGAGACGACAAAAAGCGAGCTGGAGCCGTCGTGGCATTGGGGGATAGGTCCATGGAAACAGTCGCGGCGCAATGGCACGCAAATTCAAGTTCCCTTCGACCGTCCCCCATCTTCTTTGCCAAGCAGTCCGAAGAGCTGCCCGTATTCCTGCCATGTAGTCGGTGTGAGGAAGAGCGAAACGCTGGTCCGGTCGCAGAGTCCTCGCGGACTCTTTGGCGCCCTTATCGGCGCGTTCATTCCCCTCAATTCCTACATGTCCAGGAACTCAGCAGAATATAATCTCGACATCTGCCCGGCTCGCCAAAATCGTGGCGTCACGGATCCTAACTAAGTGATAGTGCTATGAGCAAAGTGGCACTTGGACGGCTTGATTGTCAATCCATGGATCCTAATCCGGTTTAAGAGTGGGCGGAGGGATTGAAAGTGCTCCTCCCAGGTGCGTGTGGCAACGTATACGTTGTCAACGTAATAAGAGACATTGCTGAACCCATCTACAATTTTTCGCATCATGCGGTTATATTTACTGCAGGAAACCACTAAACCAAAAGGGATACGCGTGAATTCCATTAACCCTTTTTCGGTGGGAAATGCGGTAAACTTCCTCACGGATTTTCGAAGCGGGATTTGATAATAGGCTTTGCACAAGTTTATTTCAGAAATGTACTTGGCCTTCTCAAATAAGTGCAGGTTCTAGTCGATAAAAGCGATGGGTTCGGCATCGAATACGGTGGCAGCATTTAACTTACTAAAATCTACACACATACGAAAAGATTGAACCGGCTTACGTACCATCACTATTGGAGAACAATAATCCGACGAGGAGGGTTCAATTATTCCTAATTTAAGGAGGTTCTCGACTTCTTCGATGAAGGCCTTGCGAAGGTGTATTGGAAGAGGGTAGGGTTTACTCCTAATTGGCTCCGTTGTGGTGAGAGAGATGTCATACTAGAATTGTGTAGAGCACCCTGGAGACTGAGAATACGTCTGCGTATTCCTACACCAACGAGACAATCCGAGACGTCTCCATGGAACCGAGGTGAGGATTCACGTCGACTGCGGTGGCCAGGTCTTCATGTGGAAAAGGGGAGGAAGGCAGATCAGGCAAACGATAATCTTTATCCGCCTCGACGCATATTGTCTGAACAATATTTAATGGGTCTAAAGGAAAGGATGCTTCCATTGTCCCTTCTTCGTCGAAGACAACAATATTGTTAACACAAGCTCGCCGGTGATATCTTTTTAACATGTTGATGTGAAACAACTTATTGCCAGATGACGACTGAATGACATAATCCACGGGCCCTCTAGCTTCTATGACCGGGAACGGTCCTTTTCCATTGGGATAGGAGTTTGTTATTGTCCGTGGAGTAAAAGCAGAACTTCATCGCTAGGTTTAAATTTTCGGGCATTAGATTCAATATCAAAATATGTTCGATACTTCTCTAGATTGATCTCGAAATTTTGCACGGCAACCTCCGAGCATTTTTTTTAGCCTGTCAAGCAAATCCTGAACATACGAGTAGAAGGTCTGTAGTTCCTCATCCAATCGAGATTTCGTGAGTTGCTCCTTGAGAATGCTCAGTGGACCTCTGATATTGCGACCATAGAGAAGCTCGAATGGGCAGAATCCGAGTTTGGTGGGGAATCTCTCTACACGCAAACAAAGCTACTGGCAGGTACCGGTGCCATTCCTGGGGCTGGTCGTGGCACAGCTTTTTAAGCACGCTTTACAAGGTAGCGTTTAACTTCTCGCACATACCGTTTGCAGAGGGGTGAATGGGCCAAATTTGGAGCAACTTACTCACATGCTCCATCAATTCGGATGTAAATTAGCGGCCCGTGTCAGAGAAGACCTCTTTTGGGATCCTTACCCGTGAAAAAATAGAGATTAATGCCTTGGCACACGGAATGCTATAAATTTTTTTTGAGAGCAATTGCTTCGAGGAACCGGGTGGCCTAATCGACGAGGGTGAGAACGTAGGAGTGTCCCTCGGTGGAATGGGGGTGTATCGGTTCAATAAGATCGATGGCAATCCTGAAAAATGGTTTTGATATAACTGGAGTCTTCTGAAGGGGGGCTGGTTGTACTCGTCCTTTGGCGGTGACCTTTTAACATATATCACAGGTCCTGCAAAACTCTGCGATTTCCTTGGCTGCACCAGGCCAAAAAAATACTTAAATACGCGTTGCGAGGTCTTATTATGGCTGAAGTGTCCTGCAAACAACACTCCTTCGTGTGCTATTTGTAAAATCTTCGAAACTTAGGCCCTAGGCACGCAAAGGGCCTTGAACGGGGAGCCTACTGGATCAGAGGAAGTACGAAATAGCAAAGTCTTCTATCACATACCTCGCTTTTCGGTCTCCACGAACAGATTCCGTTTCTCCTCGTTTGGCTTTTTCTCATAAGGGTTGGAGGGAAAGGCAGTCCTTTTGGGCAGTGATGAATTGGGCATTATTCACTCCCTCGTAATCGGGGGTGCAAGGGGGCTTGAGAGACGTAGGGGGGCAGGCGTCTCTATCAGCCTGAGCCCGGGTGACGACAGCTTGCGAAACAGCAGTTGGGGAGAGCTGCGCGCTTTGGCCCACCAACAGTGCAAACTTAATCAGGGCATTTACGACGTAGGTCCACCCCGTAAAATAGCGGCATTTGACGTGACAAGGGACCACTGGGATTTTATTAGCTCTTCCCAAGAAATAGTGTACGACAGCGAATTTCTTATGTTGTCGGTCCACGGGGGTGAAGCAGCTTGTCCGATACCATTATACACGTACAGTCGTACACCCTGTATCTCGCACCAGAGTGGATACTCTACATCCATTAATGGATCTGGACTCGATTTTCAGCCCACGAGAAGAATGTTATTAAAAACAAAGTTCACTTGGTGCTTCTGAGGTCGACGAAGATGGCAGAAGCGCAGCCGCGGTCGGCTGTTCGGCAACGAGAGTTGCGGAGACTTGGTGGACCTGTTGTCCAGGGGAAAAAGCGAGAGTTTTGTGGATACTGAGATTTGTAGTGACCAGGGGTTCCGCAAGAAAAACATACAATGGAGTTACTCGACGGAGCATTAAAAATTGGGGGTTTAACTTCTTCTTGCTTCTTATGGTGGTTACCTTTGGGTTTAAAGGGGCTTGGGACTTTTACTAAATGAAGGGGTTTTCTCGGTTGTCATTGTCCTTGGTTCTCAGTCTACGGAGGAATGCTCTTATTTTGCTCCTTAGGATAGAATGGATGATTTGTGGCGTAGAGATCCGCTTTTTAGAGGTACTCGTTAAAGGAAGAAGAACGCCTATCTTGCACAAATGCACGGATTTCCGCTTGATCTCTACTTAACTCACGCTCCTGTTGACGAATTTTCTCCCTCTCTTCTCCTCGTTGTTCTTCTCTTTTTTCCTCACACTGATTCCTTTGTTCGTTCTGAACGTATTCAATCAATTCCTTGCCCGAAAGGCCCAAAACTTGTTCCTGACTATGGAACATCTCAAATGAAGAGGAAGACATCTTGGATACGCTGATTCACGAAAGAGCTTTACGACTTAACCCCGGATTATACTGCAGTGAAAAAAAAATAATATACACAATAATAATAAAAAAAACGAAAATACAAATAGTTAATATGCTGGGTGAGATGCTGCCAGCAAGGGTTATCGAGGGTGACCTAACCCTTTTTATATTGTATACCGACAATACAAAAAAAAAATTAAATAAAAGGACACGGGGGTCATTTTGTTATTTCACCAACAAAATTTAAAATGTCATTTGTTTCATCTAACCTTGGGCGCTTGGCAATTAGAAAATGGGAATTTCAAAATTGACGGGTTCGAAACAAGCCGCACGCACACCTAATGACACAAGAATTAAATATTTTATAATATATATACTATATGTCGAGGAATTAGCCGAGGGGTAGTTGGAGTTTTCCCCGACTCTTATATAAATATATATATCCTATTATCCCATTCAGGGCCCGTGCCCTGATGGGTTTATTGACTCAAGAGTGCTTAGAGGTTGGCTACGGAGGGATTGGAATGAACTTTGCCAGCAAACGACCCAAAGGAAGTTAGATACACAACAATATGAAAATAAAGTTTTAATGAACACTAAAGAAGAAAATATATAAATATACATATGTGCTTTGAGAGATAAATCAATAAGTGAATCTCGGGTATCTCACTTGGCTTGTAAATCCCTATACACTTGTAATCTTGGTAAGCTTCGCGGTGAAGTTGGGGAATGTGAGAAGGAAGGGTTACCTTGGAAACTGATGTTCGGGTGGCGCTGGGGAGTAAAGGTGGTGAGATAAGAGGTGGAGACTATGAGGTAGGTTCTCCAGGTACCGACCTGATCCGACAATTCCATCACAATTCTGCTGGAAGAAGGTGGTGATGGGAGCTTCTTGTTAAAGACGGCCCCACGCTCGTCAACTCCGAGGAATCAACCTATCGACGCGTAGGGGTCATCGAGAAAAGCTAGATGTAGTTTTTCTCGCTTAGGGAACCCGAGTGAGGCCGTTTATAGCTTCGTGTCTGAAAACGTGAGTACGAGCCTGGGTCCGCACTGACTTGCAGAACAACGGGATAAGGAGCCTTCCTAACTGGGACCGATCTCCTCTCTGAAGACTTGGTGCTTCGACGATTACCACTACACCGAGATAGATAGCAATTCCTGCCCCGCCAGACGCTGCGCAAGCTCGACTACCGAGGGTTAAAAGAATTCATCTTTTATATTCGAAACTCTGGAGAGGTTCACATGGATCCGGAAGTAGATTTGATATCAAGCGTCCTCCTTCGGGTGAGAGGGGCTTGACTACTCCTCCTACATTTCGTCCTTTGCAAACTTCCGGGAACCAACGGGAGCCAAGATGGGTTCCCATCTATCGATAACCAGTCGAGGAATGAACGCGGTGGTTAGCTAAAATGGTCAGCGGGTTCTTCCGGCGGGAGACCATCAGATATCGTACCGGAAAAGGGAGGTTTGATAACCGGCCCGCCCGGAAGGGAGGTGGGGAAATGTGGGTGCATTTTGCTATTCTCCTACAGTGAGGAAGGTGTGGGTGGGTATTAAGCAGGTTATTAGACCCCCCCCCCCCCCGATCTGGGTTGGTTGGGTGAAAGGAAGCTGGTCGGAGTCTATCCTGTGAAATTAGAGGTCGACCAGAGAAAGCTGTGGGAGAACTTGCATGGAAAGTGAAGAAGCAGGGTAAAGAAAAAGAAGAGGCTAGCTAACCTAGGGCCAAACGGGGCACTGAGTCCCGTCAGCACGGCAGCCAGGAAAGCAAATCACCGTGCGCCTTACGGGTCCAAAGAGAGGAGCAAGCCTCTTCTCCGGTACAAGAGGGTTGGAGGGGCCTCTGAGAAAGCAGCGAGGTGGGGCCGGGGAGGGACCGCTTTTTCTACTTTGGAGACACCTAGAGCGGTTTCGACGATGTTAAGTGGTAAAATACAGTTTTGTTCTGGAATTATCCATGGGCATAATCAAGATTTCACCACCACTACCTGTGACGGCCCACACTGACCTCAATAAGGGAAAAGTCACTACTGGGCGACTTTGATTAGCCACGGCCACAAACACTGGGCGGGGTGGTATATGACTTCTACGTCACCCCTTGAAAAAACCCAGACCATATCCTACACGTGGGGTGGCGTGGTGGGTGGGTAGGTAGGTAGGTAGGTCGGTCGTGATGACGGATCCAGCTTCGTGAGCAGTTAGGGTCACCACGCCTAAGATCTTCTCGTAAGAGTGTTCAGTTCCGTGGGTCGTGATCGAGGAGGTCCATGGGCAGGAGAAGAAGGCGCCAACAAAAAGGTAGAGAAAATGAGATTGTATAGGGAAGACAGAAAAGCAGGGGGTCAGAGTCCCGTCAGCATCGCGACTAGGGAAGCAAATCGAAGCGAAATACTAACACGGTACCTCCCGCGTAAAGTTTCTAAGGAGATATCTGTAGAGGAAATAGTGAAGCAATATAAAGTGAAAATGCGTGAAAGATATATAGCCACAGATCGTGCTGCAGCCACTTCTATCTTCTTTAGCTTCACCACTTTCTGGGCAAATATTTCCTACTAAGCTTTCTGCGTGATACGCCCTCGGTGGCCTTACGCTTCTAATACGAGGGAGGGAAGGGGGGGGGGAATTGCACTATTCTAAGACCTACCAGAGATAACAGACCACCACAATCCCTCCTGCAGCCATAACCCATGGGAATTGACTCCTTTTAATGCCGTTATATTGCATTAATCTTTATATGGCATAAATCTTTATAAATTTATCTAAATAGTTTCTGTTTATTTTCCTTTATTCATATGGGCATACCCATTTTTTTTTCTCCATCAAGCTGACCATTCTTCCTACAAAACCTTATTTGTTCTATCTTTTTTTTATCTTTCAGCCTATAATAATGACAATGGATGGCATGTTGCATTTTTTTTTTTAAATTTAAGAACCCATCTGGCGACTGCCTACTAGGGCAAAAGTCACCGTACTCACGCTACAGCCTAATAATGGTCTAGAATAAAAAACGACCAACAATATATAAATAACTAATATAAAAAAGAAAAAGCAAGAAAAGGAAAAAAACAAGAAGGAAGCACGCTCCGGCGTCGGGGGTAGGTAGGTCCGCCTGCATGAAAATAAATGCCCATTGCCATAAGACTACTTGAAACAGCAAACATGGAGAAAACTTGCTCTAAAACAGGTTCGGGCGTACTGACGGCCTCGGCTTGCTCGACGATGCGCAGAATGTCCAACTCTTGGCCTTCAGAATTGAAGGAATCTTTGCGCAGACACAGAGTGGAGTCGTGAAGCATTTGGTCCACCACCGACATGACATTGTCCATCCCGAACACTTTGGAATACAGCATTTTGTACACCATGGCTGAGGGGTAGGACAAGACGGAGCAAGCGTTACACTAACTAACCACGGACAGACAAATCTTTGATTATCTTCATTATAAGACGGTGATTATGACGATCTTTCTCGCCCTATGAATCATTCAGTCAGTAATGGCTTTGTGCGGAGGCCCACTCCCACACCTGAGGTATATTTACTTCACTTTCACAACAAGCTGGACTCCTCCAAACTTGTTACCGGGGATTTAAGGCAAGCCTAACTTGGGCACTATATCTTTTTTATCACTATTCTTGTCGCTTTCTTTCATCTATCAGTTCCTCATCCCTACCAGTTTATCAAAATTTAAGTTATCGCCAGAGGATCGAATGAGAATCGCATCAATTGCACAAATACTCCCAAACCTTGACAAAAACCAGCAATAGCCGTGTATTTCTTGCGATAGACGATGTCGTAATGGTTGGCGCTATAGTAAAACATGAGCTGGGACTCGAAGCCGAACCCGGTGACATTTGTAGGCGGAGAGTTGATTTCGGAGAACACCAGACAATCCATTCTGCAACACCGAAATGGAAAGTTGCAAGGACGCACGCACACAAACACACACACTCTCTCCACACGAAAAATAACAATATGATGGAGGGATGGACTAGTTGTAACCACACCTACTTGAAAAGGAGCCCGAGAGCAAGGATTTCCACTGTACCAGCTAACTCCATCGGGTTCCGCATCCTAAGCGCGTATTTCTCCACCGGCTGCGACAGGTACTAGAAATAAGGTTTTTTTTTTGGTTTTTTTTAAATACAGGTTGCTACAAAGGCAAAATCTCATTAGCGACCAACTCTACGCTAGATAGTTGGAGAGAAAAGATTCAAAAGGGGTGTTTGGGGAAGTGAAAATGAAAGGTACCAGATTAGTACAAGGTGATCCAGCGGAAATAAGAAAATTTCGTTGAAGGTTAAGATTTGACGAATGGAATGAATAGTATGTTAATTATGTTGGGCTGAAGTAATAAACACGGTTGCAATCCGATGAGTAAGTTGATAGAAAGAAATGAATAGTGGAGTGGCCATGCAGAGCTGACTGAAGAGTGAGTGCCCGGCAAAGAATGCTGGAGGAGGAGCATCCAAACTAGAGAATAAAGAAAGCAGTCATGAAAGACGGTGCCACGGACGTGGGCTCAAGATTGCGGTCTCATTCTCCCCAAGAACGAGATGAGGCCCTGTGAAAACAAAAACATACCGCGAATCCTCTCTCTCTCTCCATCTCTCTTTTTTTTAAGGAGCAGGAAGCAAGCTCCTGCGACCTATAAAGAAAAAAAATACACTAGTTAAATAAAAGGGAGAAGGCCGGCCTCACCCCAAAAGTCTACAAGTTCACCAGTCAATATGCACGCACTCGTCCTGAGTACAAGGAAGAGGCGGTAGCGACCCCGCTCATCTCAGCACCGGGGCAGGTAACGTGCGCGCAGATCGCCCAGACTGGGACATTCAATTCAACAAGAATTTGCCGAACAGTCTGGGGGACAACGCAGTCTTCACAGTAGGGCGCTGGCGAGCGCTCCATCAAATGGTAGGTCCATGAGAACAGTCGCGGCACAATTGCACGCAACTTTAAGTTCCCTTCGCCCGGCTCCCATCTTCTTTGCCAAGCTGCCCGTATTCCTGTCATGTAGTCGCTGTGAGGAAGAGCGAAACGCTGGTGCGGTCGCGAGTTCTCGAAGACTCTTTGGCACCCTCATTCCTACATTTTCAGGAACCCAGCATAAGATAATCTCGACATCCGCCCGGCTCGCCAAAACCGTGACGTAACGGATATCGCGAACCAGGGGATGCGGAGATTCCAATGCCCCGAGAGCACTCGGGGCGTTTTGTGAGTCGCTATAGACCACAATCCGGTCCCCAAAACGGGCAGGTCTCGTGATCTCCCGTACCGAGTGGTGTATTGCCACCAGTTCGGCCGCGAAGACAGACGCAGCGCCTGGGGGAACCCCGCTGACTTCAAACAGAGGGGATACGGCGTGGAAGCCGACCGCCTCTTGGGACTTGGAGCCATCCGTATACACTGGTACGGTTCCAGCGTGACACGAGGTGTGATCCAAAAAAGGTCTAACGCAATACTCCCGGCGCCGTACAAGCTTTGGGAGCAGAGGCGTGGCGACAAATAGCCAAATGTGTTACGCTCAAGGGTGGCCTCCTGGACAGAACCAGGGCTGCCACCGGCACCGGCACGAGTTTCTTGGCCCTAAACCCAAGGGGCTTAGGGTATGACGGGCGTCTCTCAGCGGCATAGGCACCGTCGAGATCACATGCGGATGCAGTGAGAGCTGTTGGCGACTGATGAACTCTACACGGCGTGGAGCGAGTGGCATCTCTCCAGTATCGACTAGTACGCTCTCAATGGGGGAAGTGCAGAAGGCACCAGTCACCAGGCGTAGGCCGGTGTGGTTGATCGAGTCCAGCTTCCGCAATACACGCTCCGCTGCGCATGCATAAAACTCGCATCCGTAGTCGAGCTATGAACGAACAAAGTATCGATAAAAAAGTAAGACTGGAGGCCTATCAGCGCCCCAAGCGCTGAACGTCACGGAACGGAGAATATCCATGGCGTTGGTACAATAGACCCTGGGGCTGCGAATATGAGCCTCCCAGGTGAGGCGTCGGTCAAATGCAAGATCAAGGAAACGGTACGATTCAACCACTTCCAGGCGCACCCCCATTAAGGAACAAGTCTGGGTCAGGGTGGAGCCGTGGATGGCGTCAGAAGCGCACCTCCTCAGTATTGCCCAAGGAAAACCGAAAGCTGTGCGCTTCGGCATAGCAAGAGAAGCGGTTCAATGCCTGTTCAAGTCGACGCTCAAGAGTTGGCATCTGGGCCGCGCCAAAAGAGTTCGAAAGGTCGTCCACGTAGAGCGTAGCGAGAACATCTTAAGGCAGCACCGAGGTAATGCAGTTGATGCTCAGGGCAAAGAGTGTGAGAGTGAGGACACTTCCCTGCGGGACACTCTCTTCCTGCTCCTTTGGGCCGCAGAGGGCTCCCAGAAGCGGAACTCACTCACAGTAAACCTGTCTTTGAAGGGTTCTCCGCCTCTGGAGGTAAAGTCCAGCCTGCGGCGTTCCGCGACACCACGACGTGCATTGAATGCTGGCGGAGCAGACCCGGCTATAGAATGTGGAGAAATCGGTCGCGGGTCCGAGATTGCGGTCCCATTCTCCTGGAGAACGGGAGGGGGGTCCTGCGAGAACTTGCCCCGAATCCTTTTGACACTCTTCCAGACATCTGCTAGAGGGGTCTTCCCGTTAAGTGAAGACACGTATGCCCGCCAAGAAGAGCGGCAGACATGCTTCGATATATACCGGAACCTAGAACCTAGCCCGACGAAATTCAGCGACAGTGAAATCGTTCGGGCAACGCTAATAACGCATGTAGGCATAACGCTTGAGAGTGGTCGGCGTGAAAAATGGCCAGACCCGCGTCTATGAGGTTGCCGGACAGGAGCTCAACGGCCTCATCTACCGACCTAAACTCCTCGACTGAGATAGAGAATTCAGTCATTTCCTGAAATGCAGGCCACCGCGCACGCGCCAAGCCCCACCGAGGTGGGCTCTCAGGCGGCAGTTGCCCTGAAAATGATATTTGAATGGGAAAGTGATCACTACCATGGAGGTCATCGACCACCCCACAATCAAAATCAGGCTGCGCATCCGAAGAGCACAAACATAGGTCAAGGCAAGAAAATGAAGCGGTTCTCGGACAGTGATGCCTAAACTCATCCACGTTTAGGACACCTATCTCAAGCTCTTCGATCTGATCGGCAAGGACTTGTCCCCTGGGATTTATTGAGTAATCTCCCCAGAGAGGATGCCTGCCATTCAGATCTCCAAGCAAGAGAAAGGGCCTCGGCAACCGTGCCACGACGCGGCAGAAGTCCCCTGCGTGGAAGTAAGCTGACGGTGGAATGTACGCAGAAATGATAGTATACCTCCTATCTAGGTGAAGCTGCACAGCAACTGCCTGAAAGGCGGTATCTAAAGTGAAAAGAAGAACGGAGACATCATGCCGGGTGGAAACCGCGCATCCCCCAGCTCGGCCATCCCGTGGTGGTGGGGTCGCGAGACCCTTAAACCCGGGGAGGGCGGGAAGGGGGCACGCGCCTAGCATGGTCTCCTGCAGAAAAATAGCTAACGGGGAACGGGACAAGACGAGCCTCCGCAGCTCCTCCCAGTTGGCCCGGAGTCCACGGCAATTCCATTGAAGGAATATGCACTCCAGACCTAGCTCAGAAGAGACGCGGGGGACCTCCTCGAACAGAAGACCCTTAGGAAAATGGCCGTACGATTCCCGGCGACAGAACCCCGGGCGCTGTTGGCCGGACAAAGCGCTGAAGGCGCTGTCGCCTTCGAGGACTTATTTGGGGAGGTTGGGCTCGCCATGCGAGTCTTTTCCTCCCTCCGCCTCAAAACCTTAAGGGCGTTGCGGCTTCGGAGGCGGGAGGGGTCCGTCTTTTCGAGGAACCACCCTCTCCGAGCCACTCGGTCCACCACTAGGCGTGGGCGTAGGAGCAGAAGCTCCTTTGTTGCTGTCCTCCTCTCGGGGGACCGCTTTAGGAACCCCGGAAGATGGCCTGGCGACCAACTTGTGGGGTGTTGCCTCCTGTGAGTCTAACGACTCGGTGGAGGCCCGTGGCCGTTTCGCCTTACGTGAATCAGTCAACAGATAGCCTCCTCTTAAAAAAAACTAAAAAAAAAACGCGTTACGGGAAATGGTCACGCTGGGTGTGAACCCTTTCTGACGCCAGCTTTACAAGGGAAGCGCCCGGGTTGAGTAGAACCCGGAGAATGGCTCCGAATGGGCGCGGAAACAACAGTGCTCGTTGGCCTGGATGGGCCACGAGCAGAGGGTATCTTTCTAACTATTGAGTCGTAAGACGTCCCAGGCAGAGCCGGGCGCGCCAGCACTAAGTCCTTAGCCTCGCGGAATGAGAGTCGATCCTGGGCCTGAACGTCCAGGATTTCTTTCTCAAGGAGATATGGCCCACATTGCTTTGAAGAATCGGGATGCGGCTGTACGCAATTGACACACTTGGCTACACACGTTTGAACTGATCGTGTGCGGCCTTGGAGCAATTTACACATACTTCGGGTGAACCCGACTGTGCACGTCTACATGAGAGATTCGTATGGCCAAATCGCTGACAGTAATAGCCCCTCCGCCGCAGTGGCACAAATGCCTTCACACGGTAGCGGTACCAACTAGCACGCACCGACTCAGGGAGTTTGTCACAGTCGAACGTGACGAAGAATGTAGGGTTGGGTCTCGAGGCCCCTCCCTGTTTTCTCACCACACGTTCGACCTTGACCGCCCCAAGGTCGGCCAGCTCTAAGGTGATGTCCTCTATGGAGTAGTCAACGAGTTCCCTCGCATAAACTACTCCTTTCACAAAGTTCCTGGTAGGTGCGGCGTCACACTCATCGTGGTTCCATCAACTGTCCGAAGAGCACTTATCTTGGCCGCCTCGGAGGGATCCCTCGCATTCGCCAGAAGGATACCGTCCGAGAAACGAGCACCTTCAGCTCTCTCTGATGGATCATGTTGCCCTTGGACAACATGCTGCCATCAGTGGAGCGAACAACTAAGAAGAATTTGAAGCCAGCGGGCTCAAAAACGCAAGGTAAGCTGTGAATGAGGGTCCCCAATGTTATAGACTCTCCGCCCTGCACACTTTTGCTCTTAGTCAGGGGCTCCGCACCCGGGGGAGGGGGCAGAGGGGCCGGATGTGCCGACCTTGGCTTGGTCGATTACCTAAGTGGCAGCAGACCAATCCGTCCCCGCGGAAGGAGAGGAAAACCGTCTTTTTTTTCTTTCTAGTTGAGGAGGGAGGGGAATGAACCCCCAGGCCGGATGGACCGGCCTCAGCTAGATCTTTCTCCGAGATGGAGAAAGTCCTGGCAGTCGCTGGCACTGGTAATCCCTCCCCTCCTTGTACTGCCTCGGAAACCCTAGCCGTTTGAGGATGATCTTGCATAGGCGCGGACTCAGGTTTGGTGCTTTGCGCCGGGCCCGAATTCGCTCCCATGCAAGGCTCTACCGTCTGAGGCTGGGTTGCCTCAAGGACCATGTATATCTCAGGGGGGATGAGGTTCCAGTTGTCCATCCCCCCCCCCAGGACATCACAGGTCCCAAGTCATGTCTGGGGGGGGGCACAGGCCTCGACCCCGGCAAGGTTCAATATTCTTGCCAGCAGGCTTTTTTTGACGGAAGCAACCGAAGGGCTTGGCTTCCCTCTACCCCCTAAGGAGGTTTGCCCTACCGAGCCGGTTCAATGAGGAGCGGTCGACTATGGGCTGCCTGCTGGCTTTCTTGGCAGTCCCCTTGGAAAGTAAAGGGATGACTGCCGCTGGGAAGAGGTAGGTGCCCGAAAGCACCTCCAGTGAACGAGGTGAGGGGGTCCCGCACACCCGTAGGCGAAGAAGAGGAGTAAGCCTCCTCTCCTGGTAGAGAAATTTGGAGGGCCGCCTTCGCAAGCACAGGGGATGGGGGAGAACCCTCTATTTTTTCTGTGGAGCTGCCCGAGAGCGGCTCCGATGATGCAAAAAAAAGGCAATTGAGATTTTTTTTATTTAACATAATTGGGCATGGTGACCATCTTCTTCTTACTGGAAGCAAACGCTAATCACCCCTCGCGTTAGCCCGCCTTGCAAGGGGTGTGTACAGCCCTGCCAGAGCCAGGTGACGCCATTTAAGACCAACCCTCCCGCCTGGTGGCCTGGTAGTCCCTCAGCATGGCGGCTGCACTTTGGACACGGCGTAAAATTGATAGTGCGAAGAGAGAAGGAAAAGGGATGTGCGGAAGGTATGGGTGGGGATGAAGCATGTCTTTTAAAAACTCACCAATCCAAACCGGAGCTCAAGGGTTAGGGAACATTGTCCCCTCCCCCCCGATCCGGGATAGTTGGCTGAGAAGAAGGTCGGCATCTATCCTGTGAAAATATAGGCCGACCAGAGAAAGTTGTGGGAGAGGTTGCAGGGGAGAAATACAGGCTGTCTGAAAGAAGGAGAAGAGGCTAAGTTGTGGCCGGATGGGGCTAACGCGAGTCCATTTGACTCTCTTCCACACCTCTGTAACAGAGGTCTTTTAATTAAGTGAAGACACTCATGAAAACCAAGAAATATACTGGAAACTAGCAGTAGTTCGACGAAATTCACTGACGGTTAATTCCTTCGTGCGAGCTCACAGCGTATGCAGAAATAAGAGTTCTCTCTGAGGGCCGTTAACACTCGGTTGACCACCAAGGAAGCGGACGGCGTGCATTACGGCCAACGTCGTAGGAAAGGCAGTTAGGACCCAGACTGGGACATTCGACAAGAATGTGCCAACCAGTCTGGGGGACGACGCAGTCGTTGCAATAGGGCGCAGGCGAGCGTTCCATCAATAACGATGCGTCACACGAGTGTGTCCGATTTCGAGACGACAGAAAGCAACCGGAAGCCGCCGCGGCATTGGGGGATAGGTCCATGGGAACAGTCGCGGCGCAATGGCACGCAACTTTAAGTTCCCTTCGACCGTCTCCCATCTTCTTTGCCAAGCAGTCCGAAGAGCTGCCCGTATTCCTGCCATGTAGTCGGTGTGAAGAAGAGCGAAACGCTGGTCCGGTCGCAGAGTCCTCGCGGACTCTCTGGCGCGCTCATTCCGCGCAATTCCTACATATCCAGGAACCCAGCAGAAGATAATCTCGACATCTGCCCGGCTCGCCAAAACCGTGGCGTCACGGATTGCGCGAACCAGGGGATGCGGAGATTCCAATGCCCCGAGAGCACTCAGGGCGCTTTGTGAGTCGCTATAGATCACAATCCGGTCTCCGAACCGGGCACGTCGCGTAATCTCCCGTACCGAGTGGTGTATTGCCACCAGCTCGGCCGTGAAGACAGACGCAGCGCCTGGTAGAGCCCCGCTGACTTCAAACAGAGGGGATACGGCGTGGAAGCCGACCCCCTCTTGGGACTTGGAGCCATCCGTATACACTGGCACGGTACCAGCGTGACACGATGTGTGCTCCAAAAAGGTCGAACGCAATACTCCCGGCGCAGTACAAGCTTTGGGAGCAGAGGCGTGGCGACAAATAGCCAAATGTGGTACCCTCCAGGGTGGCGTCCTGGGCAGAACCAGGGGCGCCACCGGCCCGAGAGCTATATCTACCTCTCGAAGGAGTTTCCTGGCCCTAAACCCAAAGGGCTTAGGGTATGACTGGCGTCTCTCGGCGGCATAGGCACCATCGAGATCAGCTGCGGATGCAGTGAGAGCTGTTGGCGACTGAGGGAGGCGCCGGGCTCGCGCGTACAGGCGAGTGATGCACTGCACGCGACGCAGAGCGAATGGCATCTCCCCAGCATCGACCAACAGGCTCTCAATGGGGGAAGTGCGGAAGACACCGGTCGCAAGGCGAAGGCCGGTGTGGTGGATCGAATCCACCTTCCGCAATAAACGCTCGGCTGCGGATGCATAAAACTCGCATCCGTAGTCGAGCTTCGAGCGAACAAAGGATCGATAAAAAAGTAAGGCGGTAGCCCTATCAGCGCCCCAAGCGCTGAACATCACGGAACGGATAATGTCCATGGCGCGGGTACAAGAGACCCTAAGGCTGCGAATATGAGCCTCCCAGGTGAGGCGTCGGTCGAATACAAGACCAAGGAAACGGTGCGACTCAACCACATCCAGGCGCACCCCATTAAGAAACAAATCTGGGTCGGGGTGAAGCCGTGGATGGCGGCAGAAGTGCACCACCTTAGTCTTGGCCAAAGAAAACCGAAACCTGTGCGCTTCGGCATAGCGAGAGACGCGGTTCAATGCCTGTTGGATTCGACGCTCCAGAGTTGGACAAAGGGCCGCGCCAAAAGAGATCGAAAGGTCGTCCACGTAGAGCGTAGCGAGAACATCTTCCGGCAGCACCGAGGTGATGCCGTTGATGCTCAGGGCAAAGAGTGTGACACTGAGGACACTTTCCTGCGGGACACCCTCTTCCTGCTCCTTTGGGCCGGAGAGGGCTCCCCCCACCCGTACGCGGAATCGACGATCTGGCAAAAATTCAGATATAAACATTGGGAGGCATCCCCTTGCCCCCATCGTGTGCAGAGTCTCCATGATACCGTATCGCCATGCGATATCATAGGCCTTCTCCAGATCAAAAAATACCGTGGCGTAGTGCTGTCTACGAAGGAAAGCCTCGCAGGGGCATTTTCCAGTCGGAGCAGAGCATCCGACGTGGAGTGAAACTTACGGAAGCCGCACTGTGCAGAAGACAGATGGCCTCCGCTGTGCAGGAAATAGGCTAATCTAACATTTACCAATTTCTCCATCAACTTGCACACGCAAGAGGTTAGAGAGATTGGGCGGAAACCGGTCGGAGTAGAGTGATCGCTCCCCGGCTTGCGAAAGGCGAGCACAGTAGCGACTCGCCAGGAGTCTGGGAGAAGACCTTCCACCCAGATCCTGTTGAACAAATCTAACAGAAAGGCCATGCCTCGCTCACCCAGGAGTCGAAGCATGGCGTACGGGACATCGTCCGGGCCATAAGCGGTGTGGCGCACGAAGCGAGAGCGGAACGCAACTCACTCACAGTAAACTTGTCGTTGAAGGGTTCTCCGCCTCTGGAGGTAAAGTCCAGCCGGCGGCCTTCCGCGACATCACGACATGCATTGAATGCTGGCGGAGCAGCATCACTGCTAGAGAATGCGGAAAAAGCGGTCGCGAAGGATTCCGCCACGGACGCGGGGTCCGAGATTGCAGTCCCATTCTCCTGGAGAACGGGAGGGGGGTCCTGCGAGAACTTGCCCCGAATCCTTTTGACTCGCTTCCACACCTCAGCTAAAGGGGTCTTCCCGTTAAGTGAAGACACGTATGCCCGCCAAGAAGAGCGGCGGGCGTGCTTCGAAATATACCGGAACCTAGCCCTAGCCCGACGAAATTCAGCGACAGTGAAATCGTTCGGGCGGCGCTTATAGCGCATGTAGGCATAACGCTTCTGTTTGAGGGCCGTCTCACACTCGGCCGACCACCATGGGAGTGGTCGGCGTGCAAAACGGCCAGACGTCCTAGGAATAGTAGTCAGGCCCACGTCGATGAGGTTGCCGGAGAAGAACTCAACGGCCTCATCTACCGACCTAAACTCCTCGACTGAGATAGAGAATTCAGTCATTTCCTGAAATGCAGGCCACCGCGCCCGCCCCATGAACCACCTAGGTGGTCTCTCAGGCGGCAGTTGCCCTGAAAATGATATTTGAATGGGAAAGTGATCACTACCATGGAGGTCATCGACCACCCCCCAATCAAAATCAGGCTGTGCATCCGAAGAGCACAAAGATAGGTCAAGGCAAGAAAATGAAGCGGTTCTCAGACAGTGATGCGTAAAATCATCCACGTTTAGGACACCCATCACAAGCTCTTCGATCAGATCGGCAAGGACTTGTCCCCTGGGATTTATGGAGTAATCTCCCCAGAGAGGATGCCTGCCGTTCAGATCTCCAAGCAAGAGATAAGGCCTCGGCAACCGTGCCACGACGCGGCGGAAGTCCCCCGCGTCGAAGTCAGCTGACGGTGGAATGTACGCAGAAATGATAGTATACCTCCTATCCAGGTGCAGCTGCACAGCCACTGCCTGAAAGGAGGTATCTAAAGAGAAAGGAAGAACAGAGACATCATGCCGGGTATAAACCGCGCATCCCCCAGCCCGCGGCGGTGGGGTCGCAAGACCCTTATACCCCGGGAGGGCAGGCAGGGGGCACGCGCCTAGCATGGTCTCCTGCAAAAAAATAGCTAACGGGGAACGGGAAGAGGCGAGCCTCCGCAGCTCCTCCCAGTTGGCCCGGAGTCCACGGCAATTCCATTGAAGGAATATGCACTCCAGACCTAGCTCGGAGGAGAAGCGGGGGCCCTCTTCGAATTGAAGACCCTCACGGGAATGGCCGTACGCTTCCCGGGGGCAGAACTCCGGGCGCTGTTGGCCGGACAAAGCGCTGGAGGCGCTGTCGCCTTCGAGGACTTATTGGGGGAGGTTGGGCTCGCCATGCGAGTCTTTTCCTCCCTCCGCCTCGAAACCTTAGGCGGGCGCTGCGGCTTCGGAGGTGGGGGGGCCTCTTTTCGAGGAACCACCGTCTCCGAGCCACCCGCTCCACCTCAGGGCGTGGGCGAAGGAGCCGAAGCTCCTTTGTTGCTGTCCTCCTTTCGGGGGACAGCTTTAGGAACCCCTGAAGATGGCCTAGCGACCATCTTCAGGGGTGTTGCCTCCTGTGAGTCTAACGACTCGGTGGAGGCGCGTGGCCGTTTCGCCATGCGGGAAACGGTCACGCTGGGAGAAGAGGGGGGAGCCCTGGTTTTAGCCGGGGCTGAGTATGAACCCTTTTTGCCGCCAGCTTTACCAGGGGAGCGTCCGAGGTGGGTAGAGCCCGCAGAAGGGCTCCGAATGGGCGCGGAAACAACCGTGCTCGTTGTCCTGGATGGGCCAGGAGCAGAGGGTGCCTTTCGAACTACTGAGGCATATGACGTCCCAGGCAGAGCTGGGCGCGCCAGGACCAAGTCCTTAGCCTCGCGGAATGAGAGTCGATCCTGGGCCTGAACGGCCAGGATTTCTTTCTCCAGGAGATATGCACCACATTGCTTCGAAGAAGCAGGGTGCGGCTCTCCGCCATTGACACACTTGGCCACACACGATTTGGACTTATCGTGTGCGAACTTGGAGCAATTTACACAGACTTCGGGTGACCCAGAATTTGCACGTCTACATGAGCGATTCGTATGGCCGAAGCGGTGACAGTGGCACGAATGCCTTCACGCGGTAGCGGTACCAACATGCACGCACCGACTCAGGGAGCTTGTCACAGTCGAACGTGACGAAGAGTCTAGGGGTCGGTCTCGAAGCCCCTCCCTATTTTCTCATCACACGTTCGACCTTGACCGCCCCATGGTCGGCCAGCTCTAGGGTGATGTCCTCAATGGAGTAGTCAACGAGTTCCCTCGCATAAACTACTCCTTTCACAAAGTTCATGGTAGAGTGCGGCGTCACACTCACCGGGGTGCCATGAAGTGTCCGAAGAGCACTTATCTTGGCCGCCTCGGCGGGATTCGCCGCATTCGCCAGAAGGCTCCCCGTCCGAGAAACGGGTCACCTTCGGCTCTCTACCAATTGCACTAGCTAATCCTCTCCTCTGATGGATCATGTTGCCCTTGGACAACATGGTGCCATCAGTGGAGCGAATAACGAGGAAGCGTTTGAAGCCAGCGGGCTCGAAAACGCCAGGTAACCTCTGAATCACGGGCCCCGATGTCATCGAGGCTCCGCCCTGTGCACTCTTGGTGTTAGTCTTGGTCAGGGGCTCCGCACACGAGGGGGTAGAGGGGCCGGATGTGCCGATCTTGGCTTGGTCGCCTACCAAAGTGGTAGCAGACCCATCCGTCCCCGCAGCCCCCGCGGATGGAGAGGAGCCCCGAGTCTTTTTCGTCTTTTTCTTTTTTGGAGAGGAGGGCGGGGAATGAACCCGCTTTTCACCTCCGCCGGCAGAAGCCCCTAGGCCAGATGGACCGGCCTCAGCCAGGTCCCTCTCCGAAATGGAGAAGGTCCTGGTTGTCGTAGGGGCACCTGTCGGAGGAGATCCCTCCCCTCCTTTTAACGCCTCGGAGCCCTCAGTCATTTGAGGAGGACCTTGCATAGGGGCGGATTCGGGTTCGGTGCTTGGCGCCGAGCCCGAATTCCCCCCCATGGAAAGCCCTACCGTTTGAGGCTGGGTCTCCTCAAGGACCATGTCTATCACAGGAGGGGCCTCCAGTTGGTCATCCCCTCCCAGGACATCGCAGGTCCCCTTGGCAGTGTCGCCAGTCTTGTGTGGGGAGGCACAGGCCTTGACCCCAGCAAGGTTTAAAATTCTTGCCAGCAGGTCTTTTGAGGGAAGCGACCGAAGGGGCCTGGCTTCCCTCTCCCCCCTAAGGGGGTTTGCCCTACCGAGCCGCTTTGATGGGGAGCGGCTGGCTAAGGGTTGCCTGCTGGCTTTCTTGGCAGTCCCCTTGGAAAAAAAAGAGGGGACTGCCGCTGGGAAAAGGGAGGTGCCCGAAAGCACCTCCAGAGAAGGGGGTGAGGGGGAGTCCCATGCACCCGTAGGCGAAGGAGAGGAGTAAGCCTCCTCTCCGGTTGAGAAATATGGAGGGTCCCCTGTGCAAGCACAGGGGGGGGGGGAGTCCTCCATTTTTTCGGTAGAGCTGCACGAGGGCGGCTCCGTCGATGAGCAAGGGGGAGTTAAAGGGGTTTGAGGTTTTATTAATTCATCCATGGGCATGATGACCCTATTTTTGCCACGGGACACAATAGCTCATTACCTCTTGCAGTTGCCCGCACTGCAAGAGGTGCTTACAGGCCTGGCAGAGCCAGGCGCCGCCATTTCGGACCACCCCTCCCGCCTGGTGGCCTGGCAGTCCATCGGCATGGCGGCTCCACCTTAGACACGGCGTAAAAAAATATGGGTTGTGAAGAGGAGAGGAAAAGGGATGTGTGGAAGGTATGGGTGGGGATGAAGCAGGTTGTTAAAAACCAGCCACCCCAGACCGGAGCTCAGGGGTTAGGGAAAATTGTCCCCCACCCCCTCAGCGGGACGGTTGGCTGAAAGGAAGGTCAGCATCTACCCTGTGAAATTAGAGGCTGACCAGAGAAAGTTGTGGGAGAGGTTGTGTGAAAAGAGAGGAAACAAGTGTTTTGAAGGAAGGAAGAGAGGCTAAGCTGGGGCCGGACGGAGTGCTGAATCCCGTCAGCACGGCGGCCAGGATGGCAAATCGCCGCGCCCCTTACGGGGAGCTAAGAGAAAATGAAGCAGTTCTCGGAAAGCGATGCGTAAAGTAATTCACATCCATGTGTTCTATATCTAATTGCTCGATCATGTCGGCAAGGACCTGACCCTAGCGAATGATCGTGAATCACCATAGGACAAAGAGCCTCGGCAGGCAACCGTGACACGACGTCGCGCAAGTCCCACGTGCCCAAGTCGTCTCACGATGGAATTGTACACCGAAATCAAAGTCTACGATCTCCTATTTAAGAGTATCTGTACTGTTTGAAAGGAAGTATTATTCAGAGCGAAAGAAGGGAGACATGGCAGATCTAAATTGCGCATCCTCCTGACTGACTCATATCTCGTACTAATGAACTCACAAAACCGTTAAGCCTAGGGGGGGATATACAGGGGTACGTGCCGAGCAGTCTCCTGGAAACAAATGACATTCAGCAGGAAAACTAGCATCCACAGGCCCACCCAGTTAGCCCGAATTCCAGGGCAACTCCATTGAAGGAAATTACCCTTCAAGCCTAACGAGGAGATACGGGATCCCTCTTAGCCAAAGGAAGACTCTCACGGGAATTGCCGTAAACTTCCCGGATGCAGAACTCCAGATTTTGACCATAAAAGGCATTTAGGGTTCGAAGTGTTTTACTGCGGGGTGGTTGGACTCATGGTGAGATTTTCCTGCCTTCATCTGTAAACCTTTGGCAGGCAAAGGGCTTCGGAGCGGGGGGTTGCCATCGTCTTTTAATGGTCATGCGTCTCCAAATTGACTCGCCCAACCTTAAATGGAGAAGCAAGAGCTCTTGGTATTTCATGGGACATCCTTAGAACTTCCCTAAGAAGGTCTCGCGACCACCTACGGGGGGAGGGATCTTTCTCCTGCTAGTCGAACGACTAGTGTGGCCGCTTTGCCTTACGCGAAACGGTTACTCAGGAGGAGCCGGAGTGGGTTAACTGCGCATGAGTGAGTTCCGAATGGGCGGGGAAGCTGCTGTGCTCGTTGGAATTGAGGGGACAGGAACAGGGTGCCTTCTTAACTTAAAGGGTGTATAAAGTCGCAGGTTATTCCTTGGCCTCTCTTAGTCAGTCCACAGCATGAACACCCTCAAATATAAAATATACGAGTTAATTGATTCAAGGAAACAGGGTGCGACTCACCGCAATTCACACACTTGGAATTGCACAATACGGATTTATCATTCAGTTTGCATATATTTCGGGCCGACACAAGTTGGCAAGTCAAGTTCCATTAGTGTGTCAATGGTAACACGAAGGAACTGACATGAATGGCTTGCCTCGGTAGTGATACCTTCCATCACGCCCCGACTCAGTGCTCTTTTGTGATGTCTTCTAAATAGTAGTAGTCCAAGAGTTCACTCACATAAACCACGCCTTTTACAAATTTATGCTAGTGTGTGGGCACTTGAACAGACGAACCATAGTGTCAGAAGAGCTAATAATGGCTGACAGGGCAGGGCTTGCTGCATTGGCTCCCGTACAAGAAACTGTTGATTTTCAGCTCTCTACCATTCAACTTAGTTGAGGTTGCCATCTGAAGAAACGGTTTACTCTAAGGCAATATGCTGCCGGGAAGTCTCTATGAGAGCCCCAAATCTGCAGCTGTCAACTTTCTGTTAAAGCTTCCCCGCACTAGGGCGCCCCGGGGCCGGAAGTGCTACTCTTGGTCTGGCCACTTGTTGCAAGGGCAGAGGACCCATCAGTCCCAGGAAACCCCCTCATCCTTTTGGCAGGGGGTGGGGAGTGAGCCCTGTCCTATCCACCCCTGAAAGGCACCCCGAAACCAGCTTCAGCCTTATCCTTGTCCTATATTGGGAAGTTTTGGTCTTTCAAGAGGTCCCTCTTCTCCATGCGAGTCCTCGTTGGTGCGTGCCACCTCATCAGGATCTTGCATATGACAGACGGGTTTTTTTTTCCACTGATAATTTAATCATTATAATCGAATAGAAATGTTTCAGCTGCTGTTCGAATCATTTTGGACATCAATTTTTCTACTAACTTGTTTATCGGCTGACAACTTTCTATAATCTTTACTCATACGTAGTTTAAATGTGTAGGTTATCGTACACCAATTTTAAAAACCTTGTATTTTCTCTTAGAAGTTATGGAAGATGTCATAATAGAAATATACGAGTTCTGATTTTTATGGACAGTACTGTGGTGTAAAATACATTATACAGCCATTTGTCTAGCTGGGGGTCTAGTACTGCAACGGGACGTTCATAAATGGCTAGGCGGTCACTCTGGAACCTAGCCGGAGGACAGTGTGCCGCTCACGTATGAAAACCTCTTTTCTCACTGCGCGCGCTCTCTCATTATATTTGGGCTGCCACACCATCAAGCTTTATAAACTTTAAATCGTTGCAGGTTAGTCAGAATATCGTGGGCAAGATCGCGCTCGGGTTTAAAGTACACAGACTATTGGAAACTTTATGTAGCGAGAGGGCAGGCGATTCCGCAACGAAGGGAAGTCACTTCCTGAAGGGAACTCGCCGTCAATTGGCAAGTGTTCAAGAAACCCAACAATCCGTTTCAATGGTCACGAGGGCATGACACCATCACTTTGCAAATAAGTGATAGAATCGTAGACGGAGATAGCAGGGATCGTTGTCACTCAAATTTAATGGGTATCTTTCCTACAAACGCGCTGGGGCTGCGTCAATGCCACATATAAAAAAAAAAAAGACTACAGAAACTTAAGAATAATGAATTTTAGTTATTCCAAGGCATTCGATGCTTCAAAGTTTAAATCGAATTAAAAAGTCTTATTATTGTATTACTTAAGTAAATTGTATAGGCCATTATATTTTATTTATATTGAGTTATTCTCCCCTAATATTGCTCTACTAATATTATTATAAAATTGGCATCGGAATGGGAACTTTTAGCTGCAATCGTCCCATCTCTATTAGAAGTCTCCCATATAGGGACGGTAAACACCGGCTCAATCATGGCATTTACCCGTTCGAAGGTTTCAACGCGCCTCCTCCTTCCTTTGTACTAAGAAGCGCGGTTAAAAAAAAAATGAAAAGAATCAAAAATAAAAAAGAAACTCACAGTTTGGAAATATTCTTTATGAATCAGCAGATAATCCAGGATTAGGTGGCGAACTTTCTTGTGGTAAGTTTGGGTAAAACACAACTGAAACAATGAGCTTCCATCATGAGATAATCTTGGCTTCATTATGGAGAAATTAGGTGTAATCTCTAACCCAAACCTACCTTAAATGGAATAAAGAATTGCTACAGATTTTACCAGCGATCTGAACTCATTTAGATGATTTCTATTTCACAGTGTGGACCGATAGTTTCACGCTAATTTGAACCACGGTATCTACATTGACGTGGTCACCGAGAAGTCACCCGAGGCGGAACTCCATCCGGCGACTAATCTTAGCTTTTCCCTAAAGGAGCAAACAAGTTACCGAATATCCAGAAATTAATTCCTAAGAGCCAGAACCAGGAATTAAAACGGACTTATCAAGTTATAGCGAAGAGGTCTCGTTGCTTCCCAAGTGAATACGGGATTATACTTCCAGAGTCGAGATGTCGGGGCCCAAACCCAAGCGAGAGAACAGATATCTAAGCATAGATGGGTGGACACCCGGTGCTTATCCGCCCGCATGAGTAGGTATTTTTTGAGCGAAATTAACCCAAAGGCTAGATTAAAAAAAAAAAAACGTGAAAAATAAGAAAAAAACGAGGAAACAATTGTTATTATTATTATTTTAGGAGCCCATCTGGCCACAAAAAGCACGCTCCGGCGTCCGGGAAGGGTTAACCTCCGTCGGGGGCAGGAAAAACAATGCAGTATCGGAACCAGCTCAGGGATGAAGACACGCAGCGTCTCGTAGGCCCCGGCTGATTTCAAACAGAGGGGATGCAGAGTGCAAGCCGACCCCCCTCCAGGGATTGGGAGGCATCAGTAAACACGGGGAAGAATATAGCGTGACAAAATGTGCTCAAAAAGGACGAAAGCAATACTCCCGACGCTTTGCAGGCATATTTGTAGCGAAAAATAGTCATGTGGTACCACCACCATAGTTAACTCCTGGGAAATACCAAAGGAACACTGGCTGAGTACTCGGATGTCTCAAAGGAATTTATTAGCCCTAAACACAAACGGCTTAAGGTATGACTGGGGGCAAAGGCAACGATGAGATCGGCCACAGATGCAGCGAGAGGAGCCGGGCTCGGGTATACAACTGCATAATGAACTGTGCACGGCGCAGAGCGAGTGGCATCTCCCCAGCATCGAGAAGTAGGCTCTCAATGGGGAAAGAGCGGAAGGCACTGGAGCCAGAGACCGGTGGTGGATAGAGTCCACCTTCCACAATACACGCTCGGTTGTGGATTCATAAAACTCGCATCCGTAGTCAACTTTCGAACGAACAAAGGATTGATAGAAAAGCAAGGCAGTAGTTCTATAAGCACCCCGGGAGCTGGACGAATAATGTCCATTGCGCACGTAAAAGAGACACTAAGACAGCGAATATGAGCCTCCCATGTGAAGTGTCTGTGAAAAAAAAAAGACCAAGGAAACGGTGGGAATCCATGACTTTGGTGCGAACCCCGTTTAGAAATGTCAAGGTCGGGGTAGAGCCGTGGATTGCGACAGAAATGTACCAGCGTAGTCTTGGCAAGGAAAACCGAAACCTGCGGTACGGCATAGAAAGACATGAGGTTTAATGCCTGTTGGAGTCAATGGTCCAGAGTTGCATCTGGGCTGCACACAAAAGAGATCGAAAGGTCGTCCACGTAGAACGTAGCGAGAAAGTGCAACACTGAGGACACTTGCCTGCCGGAGACTTTTCCTGCTCCATTGTACCGGAGCGCTCACACTATCCGTGCGCAGAATCGACGATCTCACAAAAACTAGGAAATAACGAAGTGGAGCCTCAATGATGCCGCAGCGTCATGTGATATCATTGATCTACAGATCCAAAGACACCGCGGACTAGTGCTGTCTACGAATGAACGCCTCGCAGACGGTATTTTGAAGTGGAACAGAATTTCTCCCTCAAAGTGCACACGCCAGTCAGAGATTGGGCGGAAACAAGCCGGCGTAAAGATACCCTCTATCCAGATCTTGTTGAACTATTCTAACAAAAATGCCACGCCTCGCCCACCCGTTGTCGACCTTCCGAACTAGGGAAGGTGATCCCGCACGAAGCGAGAACAGAGCGCAACTCACGTTATGTAAACCTGTCGTTGAGGGGTTCTATCTAGAGTGAAATTCCAGTCAGCGGCCTTCAGCGATATCACGAGCAGAGAAAGCATTTGCAATGATCCGTCACGAACGAGGAGTCTGATATTCAGGTCCCATTCTCCTCGAGAAAGGAACTGCGCCCTGCAAAAATGATCCGAATTCTTTTGACTAACCTCGACACCTCTCTAGGGCGGGTTTGTCGTTAAGTGAAGGTAAATATGCCGCACACTTCGAAACAGCTGACGAATTTTACCGACAGTGAAATGGGTCGGGCGGCGCTTACATCACATGTGGGTATAACGAATCAATTTTAGGACTCGTCTCACACTCGACCGACCACCATGGAAGCAGTCGGCGTGTAAAACGCAAGTTCTAGGAATAGTAGTTAGGCCCACGGTGATAAGGTTGGCGGAGGACTCAGCGGAAACACCGACATACAAACTTGTCGACTGAGACACAGAACTCATTCATTTACTGAATGCAAACCACCGCGCTCATGCTAGGCATAACCAGGGCGGGCTCTAAGGCGGCAGCGGCCCATTTTTGAAAAAAAATTTAGGAACTGATCTGGCGACTACCCACTTGGAAACGAGTCGCCGCACTAACTACAGCCTAGCACTAGGCTACTTTAAAAAAAGAATATGCAAAAAAATAACAATAAAAAAGTGAAAATGGCAACCAGCTCCGGGGACGGGGAGAGGTCCGCTTCCCCCCGACCCAGGATCGTGTGTTGTACAAAGAAAACAAAAAACCTAGTTAAAGAAGGGGAAGAAGACCAGCCTCCCCATAAAAGACGGTAAGTCCATCAGTCAATGTCTCGACATTCAGCCGGCGTGCCAAAACTGTGGCGTCACGGATATCGCGAACCAGGGGATGCGGAGATCCAAATGCTCCGAGGGAACTTGGGGCGCAAGGTGAGTCACTATAAATTACAATCCGGTCTCGGAACTGGGCACGTCGCGTAATCTCCCGTACCGAGTGGTGTATTGCCACCAGCTTGGCCGTGAAGACAGACATAGCGCCTGGCAGACTCCGGCTCACTTCAAACAGAGGGGATAGGGCGTGGAAGCCACCCACCTTTTGGGACTTGGAGCCATCCGTATACACCTGACACGGTTCCAGCGTGACACGAGGTGTGCTCAAAAAATGTCAAACGCAATACTCCCGGCGCCGTACATGATTTGGGAGCAGAGGCGTGGCGACAAATAGCCAAATTTGGTACCCTCCAGGATGGCGTCCTAGGCAGAACCAGGGGTGCCACCGGCCCGAGAGCTATACTTAGCTCTAGAACGAGTTTCCTGGCCCTAAACCCAAAGGGCTTAGGGTATGACTGGCGTATCACGGCGGCAGAGGCACCGTCGAGACCAGCTGCCGATGCAGTGAGAGGTGTTGGCGACTGAGGGAGGTGCCGGGCTCGCGATGCACTGCACGTGGCGTAGAGCGAGTGGAATCTCCCCAGCATCGACCAATAACCTCAATGGGGGAAGTGCGGAATGCACCGGTCGCAAGGCGAAGGCTGCGGATGCATAAAACTCGCATCCTTAATCGAGCTTCGAACGAACAAAGGATCGATAAAAAAGTAGGGCAGTAGCCCTATCAGCGCCCCAAGCGCTGAACGTCACGGAGCGGAGAATATCCATGGCGCGGGTACAAGAGACCCTAAGGCTGCGAATATGAGCCTCCCAGGTGAGACATCGGTCGAATACAAGACCAAGGAAACTGTGCAATTCAACCACACCTAGGCGCACCGCATTAAGAAACAAATCTGGGTCGGGGTGGAGCCGTGGATGGGGGCAGAAGTGCACCACCTTAGTCTTGGCCAGAGAAAACCGAAACCTGTGCGATTCGGCATAGCGAGAGACGCGGTTCAATGCCTGTTGGAGTCGACGCTCCAGAGTTGGCATCTGGGCCGCACCAAAAGAGATCGAAAGGTCGTCCACGTAAAGCGTAGCGAGAACATCTTCCGGCAGCAACGATTTTTTTTTTTTTTTTAATTAAGGGGCTATCTGGCGACTGCCGACTTAGGCATTAGTCGCCGTAAACAAACAGCCTAGTTCTAAGCTACTTTAAAAATTAAACAGGAAACAATAAAAAGAGATAACAATAAAAATAAAAAAGCAATAACAAAAACAATAACAAAAACAACAACAACAATTAAACTGGGTTAAATGAAAGGGAGAAGGCCAGCCTCCTCCCAAAAGTCAATAAGTCCATTAGTCATGGTGCACGCACTCGTCCCGAGCACAAGGGACAGGCGGTAGCGACCCCGCCCATCCCGGTACCGGGACAGGTATCGTGCGCGAAGATCACCCAGACTGGGACATTCGACAAGAATGTGCCGAACAGTCTGAGGGACGATGCAGTCGTTGCAATAGGGCGCAGGCGAGCGTTCCATCAAATAGCAATGCATCACACGAGTGTGCACGATTCGGAGACGACAGAAAGCAACCTGAAGCCGCCGCGGCATTGGGGGATAGGTCCATGGGAACAGTCGCGGCGCAATGGCACGCAACTTTAAGTTCCCCTCGACCGTCTCCCATCTTCTTTGCCAAGCAGTCCGAAGAGCTGCCCGTATTCCTGCCATGTAGTCAGTGTGAGGAAGAGCGAAACGCTGGTCCGGTCGCAGAGTCCTCGCGGACTCTTTGGCGCCCTCATTCCCCGCAATTCCTACATGTCCAGGAACCCAGCAGAAGATAATCTCGACATCTGCCCGGCTCGCCAAAACCGTGGCGTCACGGATTTCGCGAACCAGGGGATGCGGAGATTCCAATGCCCCGAGAGCACTCAGGGCGCTTTGTGAGTCGCTATAGATCACAATCCGGTCTCCGAACCGGGCACGTCGCGTAATCTCCCGTACGGAGTGGTGTATTGCCACCAGCTCGGCCGTGAAGCCAACGCAGCGCCTGGTAGAGCCCCGCTGACTTCAAACAGAGGGGATACGGCGTGGAAGCCGACCCCCTCTTGGGACTTGGAGCCATCCGTATACACTGGCACGGAACCAGCGTGACACGATGTGTGCTCCAAAAAGGTCGAACGCAATACTCCCGGCGCAGTACAAGCTTTGGGAGCAGAGGCGTGGCGACAAATAGCCAAATGTGGTACCCTCCAGGGTGGCGTCCTGGGCAGAACCAGGGGCGCCACCGGCCCGAGAGCTATATCTACTTCTCGAAGGAGTTTCCTGGCCCTAAACTCGAAGGGCTTAGGGTATGACTGGCGTCTCTCGGCGGCATAGGCACCATCGAGATCAGCTGCGGATGCAGTGAGAGCTGTTGGCGACTGAGGGAGGCGCCGGGCTCGCGCGTACAGGCGAGTGATGCACTGCACGCGGCGCAGAGCGAGTGGCATCTCCCCAGCATCGACCAACAGGCTCTCAATGGGGGAAGTGCGGAAGGCACCGGTCGCAAGGCGAAGGCCGTGTGGTGGATTGAATCCACCTTCCGCAATAAACGCTCGGCTGCGGATGCATAAAACTCGCATCCGTAGTCGAGCTTCGAGCGAACAAAGGATCGATAAAAAAGTAAGGCGGTAGCCCTATCAGTGCCCCAAGCGCTGAACGTCACGGAACGGAGAATGTCCATGGCGCGGGTACAAGAGACCCTAAGGCTGCGAATATGAGCCTCCCAGGTGAGGCGTCGGTCGAATACAAGACCAAGGAAACGGTGCGACTCAACCACATCCAGGCGCACCCCATTAAGAAACAAATCTGGGTCGGGGTGAAGCCGTGGATGGCGGCAGAAGTGCACCACCTTAGTCTTGGCGGCCAAAGAAAACCGAAACCAGTGCGTTTCGGCATAGCGAGAGTCGCGGTTCAATGCCTGTTGGAGTCGACGCTCCAGAGTTGGCATCTGGGCCGCGCCAAAAGAGATCGAAAGGTCGTCCACGTAGAGCGTAGCGAGAACATCTTCCGGCAGCACCGAGGTGATGCCGTTGATGCTCAGGGAAAAGAGTGTGACACTGAGGACACTTCCCTGCGGGACACCCTCTTCTTGCTCCTTTGGGCCGGAGAGGGCTCCCCCCACCCGTACGCGGAATCGACGATCTGGCAAAAATTCAGATATAAACATTGGGAGGCGTCCCCTCGCCCCCATCGTGTGGAGAGTCTCCATGATACCGTATCGTCATGCGGTATCATAGGCCTTCTCCAGATCAAAAAACACCGTGGCGTAGTGCTGTCTACGAAGGAAAGCCTCGCAGACGGCATTTTCCAGTCGGAGCAGAGCATCCGACGTGGAGTGGAACTTACGGAAGCCGCACTGTGCAGAAGACAGATGGCCTCCGCTGTCCAGGAAATAGGCTAATCTAACATTTACCAATTTCTCCATCAACTTGCACACGCAAGAGGTTAGAGAGATTGGGCGGAAACCGGTCGGAGTAGAGTGATCGCTCCCCGGCTTGCGAAAGGCGAGCACAGTAGCGATTCGCCAGGAGTCTGGGAGAAGACCTTCCACCCAGATCCTGTTGAACAAATCTAATAGAAAGGCCATGCCTCGCTCACCCAGGTGTCGAAGCATGGCGTACGGGATATCGTCCGGACCATAGGCGGTGTCCGCGCACGAAGCGAGAGCGGAACGCAACTCACTCACAGTAAACTTGTCGTTGAAGGGTTCTCCGCCTCTGGAGGTAAAGTCCAGCCGGCGGCCTTCCGCGACATCACGACGTGCATTGAATGCTGGCGGAGCAGCATCACGGCTAGAGAATGCGGAAAAAGCGGTCGCTAAGGATTCCGCCACGGACGCGGGGTCCGAGATTGCGGTCCCATTCTCCTGGAGAACGGGAGGGGGGTCCTGCGAGAACTTGCCCCGAATCCTTTTGACTCTCTTCCACACCTCTGCTAGAGGAGTCTTCCCGTTAAGTGAAGAGACATATGCCCGCCAAGAAGAGCGGCGGTTTTGATTCGAAATATACCGGAACCTAGCCCTAGCCCAACGAAATTCACCGACAGTGAAATCAGTCGGACGGTGCCTCTGCTTGAGGGCCGTCTCGAACTCAGCTGACCCACACGGGAGTGATCGACGTACTAAACGGCCCGCGGCGATGAGGTTGCCGGAGAAGATATCAACGACCTCATCGACCGACCTGCACTCCTCGACTGAGATATAGAATTCAGTCATTTCCTAAAATGCAGACCACTACGGAGCTTGCCAGAAAATGATATTTGAATGGGAAAGTGATCACTACCATGGAAGTCATCGACCACTCCGAATGGGGGGTGCCCCATTCACAATCAGGCCGTGCATCCGGAAAGCACAAAGATAGATCGAGGCAGGAAAATGAAGCGGTTCTCGGGCGTAAACTCATCCACATTTTGGACACCCATCTCAATTTAGGTCAATCCGGTCGGCAAGGACTTGACCCCGGGGATTAATAGAGTAGTCTCCCCAGAGGGGTGTCTACCGTTTAGATCTCTGTGCAAGAGAAAGGGCCTAGGCAACCGTGCCACGACAGGGCGATGTCCCAAGCGTCGAAGTAGGTTGACGGTGGAATGTACGCAGAAATAACACTAAACCCTCCTATCAAGGTGTAATTGCACAGCTACTGCGTGAAAGGAGCTATCTAAAGCGAAGAGAAGAACGGAGACATTATGTCGGGTGTAAATCGCACATCTCCCCGCCTGGTCCCCATCCGAGCTAGGCCCTCCAGGCCTAGCTCGGAGGAGATGCGGGGACCCTGTTCGAAGAGAAGACCCTCACGGGAATGGCCGTAAGCTTCCCCGAGGCACAACTCCGGACAATGCGCTGTCGCCTTTGAAGGATTATTGGGGGAGGTTGGGCTCGCTATGCGAATCTTTTCCTCCCTCCGCCTCGAAACCTTAGGTGAGCGGGGGAGGCACTCTTTTCGAGGGTCCACCGTCTCCGAGCCACCTAGCCCACCACTGGGCAGCGGCCCAGAAAAGGGTCTAGGATGTTTTGGCGCAACCATTGTTAAAAATTCTAAGGTCAATCAGATCAATTTTTTTTATCTTGAAAACAAAAGTTACTTAAGTTCGTGATTGTTCAAATATACTCAAAAACTACTGGATCGATTTCTACAAAATTTGGTGCAGCACTAAAGCCTTAGCCTAGAAGTAAACTATTAGGTTTTATAAAGATCTGATTTTATCCAGTTAGGTATTTTTTCCTTACTAATTTATTAACTAAAAGTTATATCTTTGAAGTGCAAGTGTTAATGTTGCTAACTATGGAGATTATATAATCACCAACATGTTTTAATTTGTTTGTTTACAAAATTGCACGAAAACTAATTCATTTTACTTAATTTGCTTGAAGAAAACTACTAGTTTTGGACAAAGATCCGGTATTAAGATCCAGTTTTATCGGTTTAGGAAATATTTCCATTACTATTTTTTTTAATTAAAAAATATATCTTTGAAGCTGCAAACGTCATGTCGAGTTTCTAAATACTTTAAGTTTTTTTTTTCTTGCCATAATGTTGTTGAGATTATATAACCACCATATAAAACTATCTTTTACAAAATTGCACGAAAATAATCACTTGATTTCTACCAAATTTGGTGGAGCCTAGATCCTTAGCATAGGAAACTATGAGTTTTTGACCAAGATCTGGTGAGTATATCGGGATAAGTATTTTCCTTACTAACTTTTAAACAAAGGTTATATTGGGGAAGTTCCAAACTTTAGTTAATGTTGAGTTTCTAGATACTTTAGAAAATATTCACCACTTTGAAATTTTAAAACTAGAAATATATATAAAATTGCAATTAATAACTATAGACAAGCTTTATAGTGACACATGACGCAGAATGAATGCATACAATTAGTATTAATATTAATAATACATAAAATCATGCATAAATGAAGCATGTTGGGATATTGCTTATATATATCGTTAAGCTCAAAAGCCTTGCAAAAGTGGCAATAGACCTAGCATTTTGGTTTAGGATAAACGCTGACCTGTTATAAATATTAATACGATATATTGATTATTTTAAACGTATAAATTAAGTTAATTTTTAATGGAGCTCGCACACAAACTATGTGTATTGCACCCTAAAAAAAAATAACCAGGCCTGGTATCAAACAAAGTTTCCAGCACACATTTCTCAATATTTATGGGGTAGATTTGAGGGGATTCTACTAATTGCTACTTTTCCAACATAAAGATGTAAACTCTTGAAACCATCAAATTTAACGGAGAATGTGATATTATATTTCCAGCAGTGAATTGTATAAATAGAAAAGGTTTTTCAGTTTTTAATTCAGTTGTGGGGCATCTTTCGAGTTGATGAACTGGCTCGCCTATAATTATTAAACTTTCTAAACTTTTTAGATATCCAGAACTCATGCAATTCACTTTAATAGTTTTCAGTGATTTAATTTATTTAAATCTATAAAAAGTGCAAGTATTTCAGTAATTAAACTTTTTTTTTTATACCTCAAAATTAATATGGCAGTGAATATAATATCAAAATGTGGAAAGCCAAAGTTTCAAAGTGATTGTTTTATCAATGTTTATGATAGATATGGGCAGATAAAGAAACAAAATTTTATAGGTGTGAAAGAAAAGATTCTTGTAAAGCAGGAATTCATGTTCTAATTGAAGAAATCTTGAAATATATTAATGACCATGAACATGATCATTATCCAGCCAAAATTGAGAGAGACCGCATTCTAACTCAATAAAGTAGAAAGAACCGTTGTAGTTGTCAACGAATGTAAGATCATACCAGATGAGCCCAATCGATTTAGCCAGTTTTGTGATTCCAGAAAAATTCAAAACTTATACATTTGATGGGGAACAAACCGAAGAATTTTTGCTTGCAGACAGTGGATCTTTAGAAAATTCTTGTAGAATTTTAATATTTTGAAGTAAAATTAACCCGAGATTATTAATAGAGTGCAAAAAGTTTATTGTTGAAGGTACATTTAAAATTGCACCACCTCTTTTTTTTCCAGGTTTATGTAATTTCAGGTGAGAAAAACGCGGGCGTATATCCTTGCTATATGCTTTGCTACCTAATCAAGATCGTGGAATTTTTTTTTTTTTTAGGAGCCTATCTGGCGACTACCCGCTTGGGCACAAGTCGCCGCACTCACGACAACCTAGCTGAAGGCAACTTTAAAATATGAATGAAAAAATAAACAATAAAAAGGGAAAAGGCAACAAAGAGGAAGCAAGCCCCGGCGTCGGGAGGAAGGGAAGGTCCCCCCCCCCGGCGCAGGAACGTGCGACCTATAAGGAAAACAACAAAAAAACCTAGTTAAATAAATGGAGAAGGCCAGCCTCACCCCCCAAAAGTCTATAAAGTCTACCAATCAATGTGCACGAACTCGTGCCGAGTGCAAGGAAGAGGTGGTAGCGACGAGCCCATCCAGGTACCGGGACAGGTATTGTGCGCGAAGATCACCCAGACTGGGACATTCGACAAGAATGTGCCGAACAGTCTGGGGGACGACGCAGTCGTCGAAATAGGGCGCAGGCGAGCGCTCCATCAAATAGCGATGGGTCACACGAGTATGTCCGATTCGGAGACGACAGAAAGCGACCTGAAGCTGTCGCGGCATTGGGGGGATAGGTCCATGGGAAACAGTCGCGGCGCAATGGCACGCAACTTTAAGTTCCCTTCGACCGTCTCTCATCTTCTTTGCCGAGCAGTCCGAAGAGCTGCCCGTATTCCTGCCATGTAGTCGGTGTGAGGAAGAGCAAAACGCTGGTCCGGTCGCAGAGTCCTCGCGGACGCTTTGGCGCCCTCATTCCCCGCAATTCCTACATGTCCAGGAAGCCAGAACAAGATAATCTCGACATCTGCCCGGCTCGCCATAACCGTGGCGTCACGGATATCGCGAACAAGGGGATGGGGAGAATTCAATACCCCGAGAGCACTCAGGGTGCTTTGTGTTTCGCTATGGATAACAATCCGGTCTCTGAATTGGGCACGTCGCGTAATCTCCCGTACCGAGTGGTGTATTGCCACCAGCTCGGCCGTGAAGAGAGACGCAGCGTCTGGCAGAGCCCCGCTGAATTAAAACAGAGGGGAACGGGACTTGGAGCCACTGGCACGTTTCCAGCGTGACACGAGGTGTGCTCCAAAGAGGTCGAACGCAATACTCCCGGCGCCGTACAAGCTTTGGGAGCAGAGGCGTGGCGAAAAATAGCCTGGCCCCGAGAGCTATACCTAACTCTCGAAGGAGTTTCCTGACCCTAAACCCAAAGGGCTTAGGGTATGACTGGCGTCGCTCGGCGTCATAGAAACCTTAGAGATCAGCTTCGGCTGCAGGGAGAGCTGTTGGAGACTGAGGGAGGCGCCGGGCTCGCGCGTAGAGGCACGTAATGCACTGCACGCGGCGTAGAGCGAGTGGCATCTCCCCAGCATCGACCAACAGGCTCTCAATGGGGGAAGTGCGGAAGAAGTGGTGGATCGAGTCTACCTTCCGCAATAAACGCTCGGCTGCGGATGTATATAAAACTCGCATCTGTAGTCGAGCTTCGAACGAACAAAGGATCGATAAAAAAGTAGGCAGTAGCCCTATCAGAACCCGAAGCGCTGAACGTCACGGAGCGCAGAATATCTATAGGGCGGGTACAAGAGACCCTAAGGCTGCGAATATGAGCCTCCCAAGTGAGGCGTCGGTCAAAAACAAGACATGGGAAACGGTGCGACTCAACCACATCCAGGCGCACCCCATTAAGAAACAAATCTGGGTCGGGGTGGAGAGATGGCGGCAGAAGTGCACCACCTTAGTCTTGGCCAAGGAATACCGAAACCTGTGCGCTTCGGCATAGCGAGAGACGCGGTTCAATGCCTGTTGGAGTCGACGCTCCAGAGTTGGCATTTGGGCCGCGCCAAAGAGATCAAAAGGTCGTCCACGTAGAGCGTAGAGAGAACATCTTCCGGCAGCACCGAGGTGATGCCGTTGATTATCAGGGCAAAGAGTGTGACAGTGAGGACACTTCCTTGCAGGACACCATCTTCCTACTCCATTGGGCCGGAGAGGCCCCCCCCCCCCCAACCATACGCTGAATCGGCGATCTCGCAAAAATTCAGATATAAACATTGAGAGGCATCTCCTCGCCATCATCGTGTGGAGAGTCTCCATGGTACCGTATCGCCATGCGGTATCATAGGCCTTCTCCAGATCGAAAAACACCGTGGTGTAATGCTGTCTATGAAGGAAGGCCTCGCAGACGGCATTTTAGAGTCAGAGCAGAGCATCCGACGTGGAATGGAACTTGCGGAAGCCGCACTGTGCAGAAAGATGATCTCCGCTGTACAGAAAAAAGGCTAATCTATCATTAACCAATTTCTCCATCAACTTAAATACGCAGGAGGTTAGAGACTGGGAGGAAACCGGCCGGAGTAGAGTGATCTCTCCGCGCTTTGCGAAAGGAGAGCACAGTAGCAATTCGCCAGGAATCCGGGAGGAGACTGTCCACCCAGATCCTGTTGAACAAATCTAACAGAAAGACCATGCCTCGCTCACTCAGGTGTCGAAGCATGGCGTAAGGGACATCGTCCGGACCATGGGCGGTATCCGCGCAGTAAGCAAGAGTAAACTTGTGAGTAAACACTCACAGTAAACCTGTCGTTGAAGGGTTCTCGGCATTTGGAGGTAAAGTGGAGTCGGCGGCCTTCAGGGACATCAGGACGTGAATTGAATGCTGGCGCATGAGCATCCCGGCTAGAGAAAGCGGTCACGAAGGATTCCGCCACGAATGCGGGGTCCGTAATTGCGGTCCCATTTTCTTGAAGGAACTTGCCCCGAATCCTTTTGACTCACTTCCACACCTATAATAAAGGGAGGGTCTTACCTTTAAGTGAAGACACGTATGCGCGTCAAGACGAAAATCACCCGATAGTGAAATCGTTTGGGCGGGGCTTATTGGGTGTGTAGGCATGGCCCTTCTGCTAAAGGGCCGTCTCACAATCAGCTAACCACCACAGGAGTCGTCGGCGTGTAAAACGGCCAGACCTTCTAGTAATAGCGGCTAGGCCCGAGGCGATGAGGTTACCGGTGAACCCAACGGCCTCATCTACCGACCTAAACTCCTCGACGGAGTTAGAGAATTCAGTCATTTCCTGAGTTGGGCTCTCAGGCGACAGTTGCCCTGAAAATGATATTTGAATGGGAAAGTGATCACTACTATGGAGGACATCAACCACTCCCCAATCAAAATAGGGCTGTGCATCCGGAGAGCATAAAGGTAGATCGAGGCAGGAAAATGAAGCGGTTCTCGGGGAGTGATGCGTAAACTAATCCACATTTAGGACACCCATCTCAAGCTCGTCGATCAGGTCGGCAAGGAATTAACCCCGGGGATTAATAGAGTAGCCTACCGTTTAAATCTCCGAGCAAGAGTTGGGCCTCGGCAACCGTGGCACGACGTACGCGGAAACGACGATCTCGCAAAAATTCAGATATAAACATTGAGAGGCATCTCCTCGCCGTCATCGTGTGGAGAGTCTCCATGGTACCGTATCGCCATGCGGTATCATATGCCTCTCCAGATCGAAAAACACCGTGGTGTAATGCTGTCTATGAAGGGAGCCTCGCAGACGGCTTTTAAGAGTCAGAGCAGAGCATCCGACGTGGAATGGAACTTGCGGAAGCATCACTGTGCAGAAGACAGATGGCCTCCGCTGTCCAGGAAAATGGCTAATCTAACATTTACCAATTTCTCCATCAACTTGCACACGCAACAGGTTAGAGAGATTGGGCGGAAACCGGTCGGAGTAGAGTGATCTCTCCCCGGCTTGCGAAAGGCGAGCACAGTAGCGATTCGCCAGGAGTCTGGGAGAATCCCTTCCACCCAGGTGTCTAAGCATGGCGTACGGGACATCGTCCGGACCATAAGCTGTGTCCGCGCACGAAGCGAGAGCGGAGCGCAACTCACTCACAGTAAACTTGTCGTTGAAGGATTCTCAGCCTCTGGAGGTGAAGTCCAGCCGGCGGCCTTCCGCGACATCACGACGTGCATTGAATGCTGGCCGAGCTGCATCCCGGCTAGAGAATGCAGAAAAAGCGGTCGCGAAGGATTCCGCCACGGACGCGGGGTCGAAGATCGCGGTCCCATTCGCCTGGAGAGAACTTGCCCCGAATCTTTTTGACTCGCCTCTACACCTCTGCTAAAGGGGTCTTCCCGTTAAGTGAAGACACGTATGCCCGCCAAGAAGAGCGGCGGGCGTGCTTCGAAATATACCGGAACCTAGCCCACGCCCGACGAAATTCAGCGACAGTGAAATCGTTCGGGCGGCGCTTATAGCGAATGTAGCCTTAACACTTCTGTTTGAGGGCCGTCTCACACTCGCCCGACCACCATGGGAGTGGTCGGCGTGAAAAACAGCTACACATTCTAGGAATAGTAGTCAGGCCAGAGGCGATGAGGTTACCGGTGAACCCAACGGCCTCATCTACCGACCTAAACTCCTTGACTGAGATAAAGAATTCAGTCATTTCACAAAATGCAGGCCACCACGCCCGCGCCAAGCACAAGGTGGGCTCTCAGGCAGCAGTTGCCATGAAAATGATAATTGAATGGGAAAGTGATCACTACCATGGAGATCATCGACCCCCCCCCCCAATCAAAATCATGCTGTGCATCCGAAGAGCACAAAGATAGGTCAAGGCAAGAAAATGAAGCGGGTTTCGGACAGTGATGCGTAAACTCATCCACGTTTAGGACACCCATCTCAATTTCTTCGATCAGATCGGCAAGGACTTGTCCCCTGGGATTTATTGAGTAATCTCCCCAGAGAGGATGCCTGCCGTTCACATCTCCAAGCAAGAGAAAGGGCCTCGGCAACCATGCCACGACGCGGCGGAAGTCCCGCGCATCGAAATCAGCTGACGGTGGAATGTACGCAGAAATGATAGTATACCTCCTATCCAGATGCAGCTGCACAGCCAATGCCTGAAAGGAGGCATCTAAAGAGAAAGGAAGAACAGAGACATCATGCCGGGTGTAAACCGCGCATCCCCCAGCCCGGCCATCCCGCGGTGGTGGGGTCGCAAGACCCTTATACCCCAGAAGGGTGGGCAGGGGGCACGCGCCTAGCATGGTCTCCTGCAAAACGATAGCTAACGGGGAACGGGACGAGACGAGCCTCCGCAGCTCGTCCCAGTTGGCCGGGAGTCCACGGCAATTCCATTAGAGGAATATGCCCTCCAGGCCTAGCTCGGAGGAGACGCGGGCGCCCTCTTCGAACAGAAGACCCTCACGGGAATGGCCGTACGCTTCCCGGAGGCAGAACCCCGGGCGCTGTGCCGGACAAAGCGCTGAAGGCAATGTCGCCTTCGAGAACTTATTTGGGGAGGTTGGGCTCGCCATGCGAGTCTTTTCCTCCCCCTGCCTCGAAACCTTAGGCGGGCGGCCCTCTTTTCGAGGAACCACCGTCTCCGACCACTCGCTCATCCAATAGGTGTGGGCGAAGGAGCCAAAGCTCCTTTGTTGCTGTCCCCCCCTTTAGGAACTCCGGAAGATGGCCTAGCGACCAACTTCGGGAGTGTTGCCTCCTGTGAGTCTACGACTCGGTGGAGGCGCGTGGCCGTTTCGCCTTACGCGAAACGGTCACGCTGGGGGAAGAGGGGGAAGCCCGGGTTTTAGCCGGGGCTGGGTGTAAACCCTTTTGGCCGCCAGCTTTACCAGGTGAGCGCCCGGGTTGAGTAGAGCCCGCAGAAGGGCTCCGAATGGGCGCGGAAACGACCATGCTCGTTAGCCTGGATGGGCCAGGAGCAGAGGGTACTTTTCTAACTATTGAAGCATATGACGTCCCAGGCAGAGACGGGCGCCCCAGGACCAAGTCCTTAGCCTCGCGGAATGAGAGTTGATCCTGGGCCTGAACGGCCAGAATATCTTTCTCAGGGAGATATGCCCCACATTGCTTCGAAAAAACGGGGTGCGGCTCTCCGCCATTGACACACGATTTGGACTTATGGTGTGCGGCCTTGGAGTAATTTACACATACTTCGGGTGATTCCGACCTTGCACGTCTACATCAGCGATTCGTATGGCCGAAGCGGTGACAGTAATAGCACCGCCGCAGCATTGGCACGAATGTCTTCACGAGGTAGCGGTACCAACCGGAACGCGCCGAGTCAGGAAGCTTGTCACAGTCGAACGTGACGAAGAGTGTAGGGGTGGGTCTCAAGGCCCCTCCCTGTTTTATCATCACACGTTCGACCTTGTCCGCCCCATGGTCGGCCAGCTCTAAGGTGATGTTTTTTTTATGGAGTATTCAACGAGTTCCCTCGCGTAAACTACTCCTTTCACAAAGTTCATGGTAGAGTGCGGAGTCGCCCTCACCGGGGTGCCATCAAGTATCCGAAGAACACTGATCTTAACCGCCTCGGAGGGATCCGCCGCATTCGCAAGAAGGCTCCCGTCCGAGAAACGGGTCACCTTCGGCTTTCTACCAATTACACTAGCTAATCCTTTCTTCTGATGGATCATGTTGCCCTTGGCCAACATGCTGCCATCAGTGGAGCGAATGACGAGGAAGCGTTTGAAGCCAGCGGGCCCGAAAACGAAGGGTAACCTCTGAATCTCGGGTTCCGATGTTATCGAGGCTCCACCATGCGCACTTTTGGTCTGTCATATTAGGGGGCTCCGCACCCGGGAGGGCAGAGGTGCCGATCTCGGCTTGGTCGCTTGCCAAAGTGGCAGCAGACCCATCTGTTCCCGCAGCCCCCGCGGATAGAGAGGAGCCCCGAGTCTTCTTTGTCTTTTTCGTCCTTTTCTTTTTTGGAGAGGAGGGCGGGGAATGAACCCGCTTCTCATCCCCTCCGGCAAAGCCACCTGGCAAGATTAACTGGCCTAGGCCAGGTCCTTCTCCGAAATGGAGAAGGTCCTGGTAGTCATAGGGGCACCTTTCCGGGGAGATCCCTCCCCTCCTTGTACTGCCTGAGAAACCCTAGCCGTTTGAAGAGGTCCTTGAATAGGGGCGGATTCAGGTTCGTTTTTTTGCGCCGAGCCCGTATACCCCCAATGGAAGGCCCTACCGACTGAGGTTGGGTTTCCTCAAGGACCATGTCTATCACAGGAGGGGTTTCCAGTTGGCCATCCCCTCCCAGGATATCGCGCAGGTCCCCTTGGCATCGTCACCAGTCTTGTGTGGGGAGGCACAGGCCTTGACCCCGGCAAGGTTTAATATTCTTGCCAGCAGGTCTTTTGAGAGAAGCTCCTGAAGGGGCCTGACTTCCCTCTCCCCCTTAAGGGGGTTTGCCCCACTGAGCCGCTTCGATGGGGAGCGGCTGGCTATGGGCTGCCTGCTGGTTTTCTTGGCAGTCCCCTTGGAAAGGAAAGAGGGGACTGCCGCTGGAAAAAGGGAGGTGCCCGAAAGCACCTCCAGAGAAGGGGGTGAGGGGAAGTCCCCTGCACCCGTAGGCGAAGGAGAGGAGTAAGCCTCCTCTCCGGTTGAGAAATTTGGAGGGTCCCCTGCACGAGCACGGGGGGAAGGGAACCTCCATTTTTTCTGTGGAGCTCCCCGAAGGCGGCTCCGTTGATTGTGAGGGGGAACGTGAAAGGGTTTTTTTTTTTTAAATTTCATCATTGAGCATGATGATTAATTTTCTCTCGGGATGCACACACTCATCACGCTTCGCAGTAGGCAGCTCTGCAGTGGGTGCGTACAGGCCTGGCCGAGCCAGGTGCTGTCATTCAAGACCACCCCTCTCGCCTGGTGACCTGGCAGCTCCACCTTGGGCACGGCGTAAAAAAAAAAATAGATAGTGAACTGAGAAGGAAAGAGTATCTGAGGAAGGTATGGGTTGGGATGAAGCAGCTTGTTAAAGGCCCACCATTCCAAACCGGAGCTCAGGGGTTAAGTAACATTGTCCCCTCCCCCCATCAGCCCCGAACCGTGATAGTTGGCAGAGAAGCTCAGCATCTACCCTGAGAAAATAGAGGCCGACCAGAGAAAGTTGTGGGAGATTTTTTTTTTTTTAATTAAGGGGCTATCTGGCCACTGACCACTTAGGCATAAGTTGCCGTAAACAAACTGCCTAGTTCTAGGCTACTTTAAAAAAATGAACAGGAAACAACAATAAAAAGAAATAACAATAACAAACAATAACAAAAACAACAACAATTAAACCAGGTTAAATGAAAGGGAGAAGGCCAGCCTCCCCCAAAAAGTCAATAAGTCCACCAGTCAAAGTACACGCACTCGTCCCGAGTACAAGGGACAGGCGGTAGCGACCCCGCCCATCCCAGTACCGGGACAGGTGTCGTGCGCGAAGATCACCCAGACTGGGACATTCGACAAGAATGTGCCGAACAGTCTGGGGGACGACGCAGTCTTTGCAATAGGGCGCAGGCGAGCGTTCCATCAAATAGCGATGCGTCACACGAGTGTGCACGATTCGGAGACGACAGAAAGCAACCTGAAGCCGCCGCGGCATTGGGGGATAGGTCCATGGGAACAGTCGCGGCGCAATGGCACGCAACTTTAAGTTACCTTCGACCGTCTCCCATCTTCTTTGCCAAGCAGTCCGAAGAGCTGCCCGTATTCAAAGTTGTGGGAGAGGTTGTACGGGAGAAATACAGGGTGTCTGAAAGGAGAAGAGGCTAACCTGGGGCCGGACCGAGCGCTGAATTCCGTCAGCACGGCGGCCAGGAAGGCAAATCGCCGCGCCCCTTACGGGGTCAAGATCGTGGAACTTATGACAAATTATTCGACATCATTTTAAAAATTAAACTTAGTTTAAGTTCATCAATTATCAACTGGAATATGAAAGACAAATTTAATAGCTTAAAAGTGCATTTCCATTCAGCAAATATCAGAGGATGTTTTTTTTTCTTCATTTGGTCAAATCATGAAGAAGCATGTTTTTGATTTAGGACATTATCCTTAATACAAAAATGATCCAGAGTTAAACTTTTATTATGATTATTATTGTATGCGTTCAATTATAGTCATATGTATGCCAAAATTAAGTCTACACATGTAGTTATTAATTGTAATTTTACCTTTACATATTTCTAATTTATTATTATAATTATTAATGTATGCATTGAATTAGCAGCATATTCCTACGCCAATTTAAGTCAGTGTAGTTATTTTACTTTTACATATTTCTAGTTTATTATTAATATTATTATTATTAATGTACGCGTTCATATATATATATATATATAGATATATATATATATATATATATATATATATATATATATCTATATATATATATATATATATCTATATATATATATATCTATATATATATTAAGTCTGTGTAGAGTTAAAAAGTTATTTTATCTTTACATATTTCTAGTTTTTAGATTTCGAGATGCCTAATAAATTAGTTAAGAAAGCTTAGTAGCAAAGCAATATCCTAACATGAGTGCATCATTTATCTATGGAGTAATTTCCATACAATTTTGTGAACACACAAATTAAAATATGTTAGCGATTAGATACATCTTCAACAAGCTATCTTGGCAAAAATCCTAATAGTTTCCTTCTAGTGTTCCACCAAATTTGGTAGAAATCATTCCAATAGTTTTTGAGTGTGAACAGGAACGAACGCCGTCGATCACGTATTTTACGAATTCATTGTCCAAGATTTATAATTATAAAATTTCTTTTCAATTTAAAAAAAAAATTAGATCTGGTTGACTTTAAAATTTTTAACAAGTTCGATCTACGCCGAACCAGACCATTTCACCCAGAAAATATGTAAATGGGAAAGTGATCACTACTAAGGAGGTCATCGACTACCCCCAACCCCAACCCTAAATCAGGCCGTGCATCCGGAGAGGAGAAAGATAGAAAAAACAGGAAAATGAAGCGGTTCTCGGGGGTGAACTCATCAACATTTATGACGCCTATCTCCAGCTCGGCAAGGACCTGAGCTCTAGGAGTGATCGAATAGTGTCTCCAGATGGGGTGTCTACCGTTTAGATCTCCGAGCAAGAGAAAGGGACTCGGGCACCGTGCCACGATGTGGCGGAAGTGCCCCCACGAAGAAGAGGGCAGAATTAACAGCATAACTCGTATCCAGGTGCAGCTGCACGAATACCGTCTGAAAGGAGATATTTAAAGCAGAGAAGGGCAGAGACCATGCCGGGAGTAAATGGCCTATCCTCGTGCCCGGCCACAAACCCTTATACCCTGGGAGGGTGGGCAGGGGGCACGTGCAGCATGGAGGTTCTTGCTCTCATTGTGAGTCATCGGCGACCCGAGGCGTCTGAGAAGAAGCTTGCGGAGGGGCCGACTCAGGTTTGATGTTTGGCACAGAGACCGGGTTTGAACTCATGGAAGATCCTGTCGTCTGTGGGCAGAGGGAAAAGCACCTTTGTCGCATACGAATAGTGATATGAGAGTCCATCCACCTGTCGAAGGTGTGGTTATTGTTACCAGGTCCTCTCCTACAACTAGGTAGGGCGATGCCCCGTTGGGAGGCGGATCCCCATGCATATTCTCACTATTGCCTTAAATTGTAACCATAGTATAAGAAAAAAAAAAGAACTCTGGAAAGTAGATACTATGACCTCCTAATGACTTGGGAGGTTTAGAAAAAAAGTATCTATAGGATCAGAAAGTTCAGGAATGTTATCATTTACACATATTCAGACCACGGATCCTGCCTGCGTTGATGGGCCTTTGCCAACTGGGCCCGCCATTCAGGCGAAATTGTCTTCGAGCTTTTGCCAGAAATGATAGTGCCGGCTTAGCGACCTTTATGCGTACTGGGAGAAGAGTTGAGAGTCGACGGCAGAACACACCCAGTACCTAATCCTTTACCTAGCGAGGCATTGACCTCACGGTATCCCGGCCACTCGACTACGGCTCATAAGAGGACGAAAGTGCCACAAGCAACCAGAAGCTCTGTGGATAGAGGGGCAGTTGTGGAAGGGGGTAAGCGCGTATGTAATAAAGAGATGCAGAGATAGGCGGGTCCACTAACGAGTAGGATGGGCGATCACCTATTATTTATCATATCCTAGTGCTAGGTAATCCCATAATGGCATGCAGTCCTCCAAAGTACCATGGCTACCGGACCGAACTCTGTCCAGGTGGGAACGGTGCTCCTTGTACAAAGTACAGGGACAAAAGGTTAAGGGGATAGGCGTAATAATAAATTATACTAAAATAAGATAATACAATAATTTTAGTACAATATATAATACTCTGTACTACTAAATAAGCGACAAAAATAATAATTATAATAATAAAAAGGTAAAGTAGTCGAGTGCGGGGTCGGGTGGCAAGTGCTCCAACAACTTACCAAGGTCTCATCAGTTAAAGTCAACCCATTGAGAGGGTTTCCCTAATTGGCACTCAGGCTGCGAGGAGGGTCAACTACTACTCTAGAGAGCAATTCTAACAGGGTACACTGGGTATCCTCCTGGAGGGACTTGGGCCGGGAGGGAGTGCAGCCCATCCATCTTTCCTCCAGATACAATACACTGCAAACTACACAGGGGGTGAAGGAGGAGGAATGGTTAAGCCACGTGGAGCGTGGTTCATCGTGGATACCGTAGTTCTGAATCCACATTAAACTGTAGGTCCCCTGTAAGAAATAAAAAGCCTCTTAAATGAGTGGGAATGTGTGCCAAGAGCCTTAGCAAATTCTTCCTAATTTTATTATCCTAACAGTCGACAAAAGCCATACTTTAATACGTTCTCTCTCGCATGTCGACACTACTATACTCGCATCGCATGCGAGTTGCATCATCAATAATAAAAATAATAATACTCCTAAGACTAATAATGGACACTAAAAACAACAATATTAGCTTACACACAACTAAATCTATGATAATTCTCATTTCTGGTATTTTTTAACACACGCAGAACAAATCTAACAAGTGAATTCTATTTCCCGCCTTCATACAGTTTTGTATATGAAGATACACCATCGAAAGCAATCTTCGCAGATAAAGAAACCCTGCAGACCTTACAACAGTGGCCATCCCCTGCACCTTAGCGCCAGAGACCTGCCCACTGAACATTTACTGGGCTTGCCAATTAAGCCTATAGAACATCGCTGCAACGAACGACCCGAGGCAAAGAGTTGCATACCTGTTCCGCCGCAGCCCTGAAAAGAGAGGATGCATCCTTTGGAACCTGTTTTCGAAAGAGATTTAAATTTTCGAGCCACTCATCAACGGGTTCGTGCTGTGGCCGATTGGCAGAGCGTCTTCGCATTATAAATTTGGGAATATACTTTAATTTAAACTCATAAAAATTCTGAAAAATAAGACGCTAATAATTATTAAAGAGAAGTTGTTTAAAAGATTTTTTTTTATTTGTAATTTTAAGAGCACATCTGGTGACTGCGTACTAGAGCAAAATTCGCACTACTCAGGCTATAGCCAAATACTAGGCTAGAATAAAAAAAAGAGTAACAATATATAAATAACAAGGTTAAAAAAGGAAACAAAGGCAAGACAGAAGATAAAAAACAAAGGAAAAGAAAAGGGGAACAGGGAAGCGGGGTCCGGCCCGCCTACCCCATACGGCAAGAACATTTGATATGCAATAAATAATCATAAGGTGGATGAGGCCAACCTCCTCCAAAAATTCATATTCCGCAAGTTAATCTGCAGGAACGTCTCGAATACAAGGAGACGCGGTAGCAACACAGCTCGTCCAGCTAGGCAACGTGCGCGAAGATCACTGACTTGGACATTCAACAAGAAAGGGCCGAACAGCCTGGAGAACAATTTTTTTTTTCCAAGGGGCTATCTGGCGACTGCCCACTTGGGCATAAGTCGCCGCAAACAAACAGCCCAGTTCTAGGCTACTTTAAAATAAAAATTTTAACAGAAACAACAATAAAAAGGGGATAACAATCAGGAAACAAGCTCCGGCGTCGGGGGGCGGTCCCCCTCACCCCGGCGTAGGAGCCTGCGGCCTTACAAAAAAACTAAAAACAATAACAAAAAAATAAGTTAAATACAAGGGAGAAGGCCGGCCTCCCCCCAAAGGTCAACGTGCACGAATCTGTCCCGAGTACAAGGGACGGGCGGTAGCGACCCCGCCCATCCCGGTACCGGGACAGGTATTGTGCGCGAAGATCACCCAGACTGGGACATTCGACAAGAATGTGCCGAACAGTCTGGGAGACGACACAGTCGTTGCAATAGGGCGCAGGCGAGCGCTCCATCAAATAGCGATTTGTCACACGAGCGTGTCCGATTGGGAGACGAGAGAAAGCAACCTGAAGCCGCCGCGGCATTGGGGGATAGGTCCATGGGAACAGTTGCGGCGCAATGGCACGCAACTTTAAGTTCCCTTCGACCGTCTCCCATCTTCTTTGCCAAGCAGTCCGAAGAGCTGCCCGTATTCCTGCCATGTAGTCGGTGTGAGGAAGAGCGAAACGCTGGTCCAGTCGCAGAGTCCTCGCGGACTCTTTGGCGCGCTCATTCCCCGCAATTCCTACATGCCCAGGAACCCAGCAGAAGATAATCTCGACATCTGCCCGGCTCGCCAAAACCGTGGCGTCACGGATTTCGCGAACCAGGGGATGCCGAGATTCCAATGCCGCGAGAGCACTCAGGGCGCTTTGTGAGTCGCTATGGATAACAATCCGGTCTCCGAACCGGGCACGTCGCGTAATCTCCCGTACCGAGTGGTGTATTGCCACTAGCTCGGCCGTGAAGACAGACGCAGCGCCTGAGAGAGCTCCGCTGACTTCAAACACAGGGGATACGGCGTGGAAGCAGACCCCCTGTTAGGACTTGAAGCCATCCGTATACACTGGCACAGTTCCAGCGTGACACGATGTGTGCTCCAAAAAGGTCGAACGCAATACTCCCGGCGCAGTACAATTTATTTATTTTTTTTTAAGAGCTCATCTGGCGACTGCATACTTGGGCATTAGTCGCCGTATTAAAACTGGCCTAGTTCTAGTTAAAATAAAATTAGAGAAAAAAAAAGAAACACTACAAAAAGAGGGAAAGGAAGCAAGCTGGTGCGTCAGGGAGAGGTCCCCCCGGAGCAGGAACGTGAAACCAAAGGGGAAAAAACAAAAAAAAACATGCAAAAAACAAAACAAAACAAAAAAACAAACCATGCTTAAATAATAGGGAGAAGGCCGGCCTCCCCCAAGAAGTCAATGTGCACGAATCTGTCCCGAGTACAAGGGACAGGCGGTTCGACCCCGCCCATCCCGGTACCGGGACAGGTATCGTGCGCGAAGATTACCCAGACTGGGACATTCGACAAGAATGTGCCGAATAGTCTGGGGGACGGCGCAGTCGTTGCAATAGGGCGCAGGCGAGCGCTCCATCAAATAGCGATGCGTCACACGAGTGTGTCCGATTCGGAGACGACAGAAAGCAACCTGAAGCCGCCGCGGCATTGGGGGATAGGTCCATGGGAACAGTGGCGGCGCAATGGCACGCAACTTCAAGTTCCCTTCGACCGTCTCCCCATCTAATTTGCCAAGCGGCGCAGTACAAGCTTTGGGAGCAGAGGCGTGGCGACAAATAGCCAAATGTGGTACCCTCCAGGGTGAAGTCCTGGGCAGAACCAAGGGCGCCACCGGCCCGAGAGCTATACCTACCTCTCGAAGGAGTTTCCTGGCCCTAAACCCAAAGGGCTTAGGGTATGACTGGCGTCTCTCGGCGGCATAGGCACCATCGAGATCAGCTGCGGATGCAGTGAAAGCTGTTGGCGACTGAGGAAGGCGCCGAGCTCGCGCGTACAGGCCAGTGATGCACTGCACGCAGCGCAGAGCGAGTGGCATCTCCCCAGAATCGACCAACAGGCTCTCAATGGGGGAAGTGCGGAAGGCACCGGTCGCAAGGCGAAGGCCGGTGTGGTGGATTGAATCCACCTTCCGCAATAAACGCTCGGCTGCGGATGCCGTGGATTAGGCTGTTATCGAATTGTCTTCGAATCCCAGTAAATCATACTATAAGAATGATCCTTTGGAGTATGATCTTAGCCTGGAGAACAACATACGAGGGGCGGTGAATAAGTTTTGCAATTCGGATATAAGAAAACTAGATATGAGGAAAAGTGTTTTATTATTTTACAATATAACTACCCTCGACTTCAATGCACTTGCGCCACTTGTCCCTGACTGAGGCTTCGAATTCCCGACCACCATAAATCTCCCGCCTGCTGTTCATCGTCCCCAAAACGGCGTCCACGCAGTGCAGCCTTGAGCTGGTGGAATAAAAAGTAGTCGCTGGGGGCCAGATCTGGACTGTAGGGGGGATGGTTGAGCTCCTCGAATCCGCACTCGCGCAGGGCAGCTTGTGCAACTCTGGCCTTGTGGACCTTGATGACGTTAAAGTCTATCATGGGGCGTGAGGTTTCTAGGGACCTAACGGGCAGAGACCTTGGACATGGCCAAATTGTCGTGGATGATGTTGATAGCACTTCCATGCGATATTCCAAGTTCTCGCTCGATTTTCGAGGATGATCCTCTCCACATGGGCCACATTGTCCTCGTTGGTCACGTCTGACGGGCTCATCTTTAAGGGACTCACGACCATGGCGGAACTCCCTATTCCAGCGAGCAATGGTTGCATAGGAAGGGGAGGTGTCGGTGTACACTGCAATCATGCGTGCATGGATGGATCTCTTTTGCATTCTTGCCTTCCTTGGTCAAAGATTCGATCACTGCGCGGTGCTCAACATTTTCCATTGTTGAACGATTTGTGACTGACGATCAACGAGCACCGGTCGGATGAGATCCCTGCCCCCCCTTGTACTGCCTCGGAAACCCAGCGATCTTGGCTTGGTCGCTTACCGAAGCAGCACACCCATCCGTCCCCGCAGCCCCGTCTTTTTTATGTTCTTTTTCTTTTTAGAAGAGGGTGGGGAATGAACCCGCTTCTCCCCTCCGGCGGAAGGAGCCCCCAGGCCAGATGAACCGGCTTCAGCTAGGTCCTTCTCCGAAATGGAGCTCTTAGTAGTGGTAGGAGCACCGGTCGGATGAGATTCCTGCCCCCCTTGTACTGCCTCGGAAACCCTAGCCGTTTGAGGACCTTGCACAGGGGCGGATTCGAGTTCGGTGCTTGGCGGCGAGCTCGGATTCCCTCCCATGGAAGGCCCTACCGTCTGAAGCTGGGTTGGCTCAAGGACCATGTGTATCTCAGGAGGGGCCTCCAGTTGGCCATCCCCCCCCCCGGACATCACAAGTCCCGTTGACAGAGGTGACTCTAGTCAAGTCTGGGGAGGAACAGGCCTCAACCCCGGCAAGGTTCAATATTCTTGCCAGCAGGTCATTTGAGGGAAGCGAACGAATGGGCCTGGCTTCCCTCTACCCCTTAAGGGGGTTTGCCCTACCGAGCCGCTTCAGGGGGAGCGGTCAGCTATGGGCTGCCTGCTGGCTTTCTTGGTAGTCTCCTTGGAAAGTAAAGGGGGAACTGCCGCTGGAAAGAGAGAGGTGCCTTCGGTCACCTCCAGATAAAGGTGTAAGGAGAAATCCCCTTCACCAGTAGGCGAAGGAGAGGAGTAAGCCTCCTCTCAGGTTAGAGAAATTTGGAGGGTCCCCTGCACAAGCACAGGGGGAGGGGACCTCCATTTTTTTCTGTGTCGCTGCCCGAGGGCGGCTCCGTCGATGGAACAGGGGGAATTAAGGGGGATTTTTGGGGGGTTCAACTCATTAATGGGCATGGTGACCCTAAATTTTCTACGGGAAGCAATAGCTTATCACCCTTCGCAGTAGCCCACACTGCACCTTGGACACAGCGAAAAATTGATAGAGTGTGAAGAGGAAAGGAAAAGGGATGTGAGAAAGGTATGGGTATGGATAAAGCAGGTTGTTAAAAAAAACCCATCCCGAACCGGAGCTCAGGGGTTAGGCAACATTGTCCTCTCCCCCCTCAGCACCGATCCGCGACGGTTGGCTGAGGTCAGCATCTACCCTGTGAAATTAGACGCCGACACGAGAAAGTTGTGGGAGGTTGTATGAAAAGCGACGAAGTAGGGGTGAAATACAGGCTATCTGAAGGAAGGGAGTCTAAGCTGGGACCGGATGGAGCGCTGGATCCCGTCAGCACGGCGGCCAGGATGGCAAACCGCCGCGCCCCTTACGGGGTTGCTCATTGGAAAATCTTTTTCTTTGAAGAACTGTTCAACTGCAGTACAAATAGATTCAGCTTTAGTTTGTTTCAAGTTCCTTTGCAAAACAGCTCTTGCTTAATTTTTTTATCTTTAATAAAGCGAACAAATTCTAAAAGTAGTGCTTCATTGCCTGGCAGTGTAGACTCATTCAATTTTAAACCAAATTGCTGAACCTTAAGTGTGTCATATAGGATTTCTTTAATGTCTTCGGCCATTTTGTAAACTCTTCTTTGAACAGTATTATTACTAAGTGGAATCGCTTTGGCAATTGTGCTTTTGTGAAGAATATGTACTATTGTACGCAAGACTTCCTCTATAGCTGGCAAACCGGTTCTCCAATTATATGAGGCTTCCCAGACCATACAATCATTTTGGAGATATTATATGAACAAACGAGTCCATCGGCGATTTTTGAGATAGTTTTGTTATAAAGGAGCCAATGTTTTTTCTGTCGTTAAATCTGTCTCCTAAAGTTTGAAAATATGACATTCTCTTTTTCTTTATCAGGATGAATCTTCTTTTAAGTGATCAGAAAGTCGGGATGGCCTCATTAGAGAATACTTTCTCACAGAAAAGGCACATTGGTAGTTGGTTGTTATTAGAACTAATAAATCCAAACTTCAAATATTCAAGACTATATTTATTGTCTGCATTATGGGTAGTTAAACACGATCACTATAATTCAGATAAATCGGTAAATGGCAAACACAGAATTTCACCACTAATAATAATTACAGGGAACACCGCTAACTCACAACTGAAATAATCGGGCACAGTAAACATAAACCTGGAAAAGGGAAAAACAGCAAATATGTGTTAGCAAGACGATGATTATTTATATAGTTAAACAAAAATCACTATTCCTACTACTTGCATTTGTCACAATATAGGTAAATGTTATGAAAAAGATTACATCAAATCTTATGTTAAGACTATTGCAAAAAAATCACTAAATAACTAATATCTCACGCAAAGGAACAACCCCTACCAACACAGAACTTACGTGGAAACTAACGGCAATCCAAAGAGACGTGGATCCAAGAGATTGTGGCTGTTACGTAAATGTTTTATACAAGTACAAAACGAGTGGAAGCTTTGTGTACGTATTTTATACACGTACAGATCGAACCTCAAGCATGTTTGGGTTTATTGAATAAGTTATAGCAAACTATACGTAAGAAATATTAATTACGATTGAGCGGGAAGTCAATTAATTCAAAAGTGGATGCGAAATTCTTTTGAAATACGAAGAAAAGGAATCCTCAGCTGATTTATTTCTCATCTAAATTTTATTCAAGTTTCATTTTAGTTTACTTGTTTTTAGGGAAGAGTGGCTATTTCCTCCTGCCCAAGACTAAAATGTAAAATCTATTTTAGAAAGTTTGATAAAAGATTCGAATATATGAAAAAAAAAAAATAAATAAAAAATAAACGACCATATCTTAATTTTAATAAATTTTCTGAACTTTACCATTTGTAGTTACGTTTTGTTTTTAAAAACCAAAATATTCAATAATCATTTATTTTCTGAAATTCACCATTTGCTCTTGGTCAATTTGTACATATAAACTAAGTAAAAAAAAAACAAACGAACCCATCCAAAACATTGTTTCTTAAAATATAGTGTAGGAATTAATTTGATATATAATTTATTCTATTATTAATCGAGACAAACTGGAAAAATAATAAAAAGAAGTCAAATTTCATCTTTAAGACTAGTTAACATCACAAACTAATTATTACAAGCAAATAATTTTAAATTCGTGCCCCCCAAATAGCAACTTGCCTGCCCCCCATGAAATTCCTTCGCTTTTTATCGTCGTCGTCCGTTATCCGGTTTCCTGGAGGAAAGAAAACAGAAGCGAAGAATGCCCCTTGCGCTCAGGAATTTGTTTTGGGCGATCGTGGCTGCGCGACAGCCACGCGCCCACACTTGGCCAGTAATGCATCCACTGCGTCCATGCGGTTTCAGCGAGGCTAGTTGCATCGGGCTACCGGGTTCTTAGTCTATCAAGGCCCTCCTCCGCCGTAGCCAAACATAGGAATCTTATATGGGCATTTCTGCTTGGTCCGCCGTTGAGTTCTTGCTGCCATTTGCGTTAGCCTGGAACCTCATCCATGACCTTACCACCTTGGGTGACCTTGTCACGAGTTTGAAACTCATGACGACATCGCTCTTGGAATCATTGGAACACTTAAGCCCTTCTAAACGCTTCAAAACTTTTTTGAATACTTTCTTATTTGCATAGGTGGGCGCGATAACGATAACTGACGATAAATTTATCGCCCGATAAGGTGATATCCGATAAATCCAAAATTACAATACAATATTGATTATTGACTATATATAGCGTTATTTTATAATACTAGTAAGAATATTTGAATACCGTTTCTTAGTTTCTTAGCTGGTGAGGCTCTCCTTCATCTCTTTAGGTTTTGAGGATCCTCCTCCCAGCACGCGCGGCTCGCCCCTGTGCTAAACTGGAACCAAAAACTGAAATTATCGATTATCGCTAGTTTAGAGCCAAAAGTATCGGCGATACCGATGAATCGATAACGCGGGGGGAAAATATCGGATAACCCGATATCGTTATCGCGATAACGCCCACCTATGCTTATTTGTATCATATAAAGGGCATTACTCCGGACTGATCGACAACCTATGTAGTTTAAAACGGAAGCTTTAAGTTTGGGTGTTGGCATATTCTTGGATAGGAGACACCTACCAACTTAAATCAGTGGTTCCCAAATGTTTTTACTAGGGACCCCAAATTCCGAAACAGTCGTCTGGGGACACTCAATTTACTATTTCTAGTAAAGAATTTTTTTTTCCAATTTTAGCCGGTTTGCTAAATTATTCTCTCATGACGCCTTGTGTATATTGGGATTTGGTAGGAATTGTAAAGAGTGGAATGTGCGCGCACTTCTTAAAGTGCGAATTTCATACATAGCAAAATTGAGGAGGTACATTCACGACCCAGATTTAGGTCCTGACCATATAGATGGGGCGTAGGATAAAGGCATAGAATTTTGGAACTGGCACACACAAATTCAATACGTAATTTAAGCAACAGGAACAACTTTATGCTGAATCCCGAAGATACTACACTAAGTCACCCACGGGAACTATGACTGGGAGAAAAATGCGGAACACTGCGGCTGTTCTAAGCAGATAGCAACCGGGGAATTTTTTTTTTTTAATTAAGGGGCTATCTGGCGACTGCCGACTTAGGCATTAGTCGCCGTAAACAAACAGCCTGGTTCTAGGCTACTTTAAAAATTAAACAGGAAAAAATAAAAAGAAATAACAATAACAATAAAAAAGCAATAACAAAAACAACAACAACAATTCAACCGGGTTAAATGAAAGGGAGAAGGCCAGCCACCCCCCAAAAGTCAATAAGTCCACTAGTCATGGTGCACGCACTCGTCCCGAGTACAAGGGACAGGCGGTAGCGACCCCGCCCATCCCGGTACCGGGACAGGTATCGTGCGCAAAGATCACCCAGACTGGGACATTCGACAAGAATGTGCCGAACAGTCTGGGGGACGATGCAGTCGTTGCAATAGGGCGCAGGCGAGCGCTCCATCAAGTAGCGATGCGTCACACGAGTGTGTCCGATTCGAAGACGACAGAAAGCAACCTGAAGCCGCCGCGGCATTGGGGGATAGGTCCATGGGAACAGTCGCGGCGCAATGGCACGCAACTTTAAGTTCCCCTCGACCGTCTCCCATCTTCTTTGCCAACCAGTCCGAAGAGCTGCCCGTATTCCTGCCATGTAGTCAGTGTGAGGAAGAGCGAAACGCTGGTCCGGTCGCAGAGTCCTCGCGGACTCTTTGGCGCGCTCATTCCCCGCAATTCCTACATGTCCAGGAACCCAGCAGAAGATAATCTCGACATCTGCCCGGCTCGCCAAAACCGTGGCGTCACGGATTTCGCGAACCAGAGGATGCCGAGATTCCAATGCCCCGAGAGCACTCAGGGCGCTTTGTGAGTCGCTATAGATCACAATCCGGTCTCCGAACTGGGCACGTCGCGTAATCTCCCGTACCGAGTGGTGTATTGCCACCAGCTCGGCCGTGAAGACAGACGCAGCGCCTGGTAGAGCCCCGCTGACTTCAAACAGAGGGGATACGGCGTGGAAGCCGACCCCCTCTTGGTACTTGGAGCCATCCGTATACATTGGCACGGTACCAGCGTGACACGATGTGTGCTCCAAAAAGGTCGAACGCAATACTCCCGGCGCAGTACAAGCTTTGGGAGCAGAGGCGTGGCGACAAATAGCAACCGGGGAAAATGACAGGTTTTCGGGCACTAATGAATAAACTCCTCCACATTTAGGGAACCTATCACTAGCTCGTCGATAAGGTCGGCAAGGACCTGAACCCGCAGATTGATCGATTGTCTACCGTTCAAATCTCCGAGCAGTAGAAAGGGGCTCGGTAACCGTGCCATGATGCGGTGGGAGTGCTCGGCGTCGAAGTCAACTGACGGTGGAATGTACGCAGAATTAACATAACAGTATACCTCCTATCCAGGTGAAGCTGCACTGCTACTGCCTGAAAGGAGGTATTTATAGCAAAGAGAAGAAACATAATATCGGATGTAAATCACGCAACCTAGTTCCGGCCCCCATCCTGCGATGGCGGGGTCGCAAAAAAACCTTTATCCCACGGGAGTGGGAAGAGGGCAGGGGACAATCGGTATCTTGCATAAAAAAAGGCTAACGGGGAACGAGAAGAGAAGAGCCTCCGCAGCTCACTATAGTTAGTTCAGAATCCACAATCAATTCCATTGCAGTAATAGACCCTACAGGACTAGTTCTGAGATGAGGCTCTCACGGGAATGGCCTTACGCTCTCTGGAGGAAGAAATATGGGCGCTGTCGCCTTCGAGGACTTATCAGGGAAGGTTGAGCTTGCTACGAGTCTTTTCCTCTCTCCGTCTCGAAACCTTGGTTGGGCGGGACGGCTTGGGACGTAGGAGTCCACTCTTTTTGCAAGGTCCTGTGTCTCAGAGTCGCCTGGTCAATCCTTGGGCGGGGGCGTAGGAGCCGAAGCTCCTATGGTGCTGTTCTTTCGAAGGACACCTTTAGGAGTCACCGAAGACGGCCCCATAACCACCACCGGGGGTTTGCGACCTGGGATTGTAACTACTCGGCGGTGCGCATCCCGGTCTCTTCTAATCTGCAAGCGTTAAAGAGCGTTGCTTATAGTTTCCAAAGCCTTTCTTCTGACACAGGATGAGATGGCTGCTCAAGTCCTAAGAATAGAAAGTTAGGGAGGGGGCAGTCGTAGAGAAAAATGAATGCTGAGGAAGCGCACCGTACCAACAACTTTTCCGGGTCCCATCAGTTAAATTAACTATGACAGGACTTTCCTAATTTGCACTCGAGCAGGAAGGATGTGCAGATCCTCCATGTACCAACTGTAACAGGGCTACACAGGGTATGCCCCTGAATCCTCAGGGAAGTAGAAAGAGCATTGGACCATGCCACGAGGCGGAGTAAGTCCGGCATATGGAAGTAGGATGACGGTGCAATGTACAGTGAACTAAAAGTATATGTCCAAACCAGGTGCAGCTGCACTACATCGCAACAATTTGCCATAAAGGAAACGGAAACATATCAGGTGTAAATTGCCTATCCGCCCTGTCGCTCCGCATTCGTGGTGCTGGGGTTGGTAAATCTTTATACCCCGGGAGGGCGGGCAGGGGCGCGCGCTTAACAGTGTCCTTAGGGCAAATATCTAGATGGGTAAGGCAAGAGAGATCCTCCACACGCAGTTCCTTCCAAGTTAGCCCCGAGTTTAAAACTATGCCATTGAGGAAACTGTTCTCCAAGCCTAGCTCAGAGACACAGGTTCCTCCTCGATGTAAAGATACTAACGGAAAGGCCACAACTTTCTTGGAGACAATTCTGGTAGCTCTTGGGCATAGAAAATGGCGTCGACTTCGAGGCCCTAGCTGGGAAGCTTTGCGTCAGTGCAAGAGCCTATTTCTCCTCTCTAAACCTTTGGTGTCGAGGCTCCCCCAACCTTGGGAGGAGGGGGGGGAGGTCAAACTTTCTAAAGTGCACCGTTAAGCCTTTGAAAGTGGCGGAGAGGGAACCAAAGATCTTTTGTTTCTTGCCTAATTTCGGAGGGTAGGCTTAGGATGCTCCGTGCATGGTCTCATAACTACTTTCCGAAAGTTTGTCTCCTGTCAGTCTAATAATTAATCGATACGAGGGGGATGGTGCCGGTTTTATCCATGGCGGGACGCGAGCCAGTGTTGCCGCCATCTTTTACAGGGACACACCCCAGAAGATTTAGAAGGGTTACAAATGACCACGGTGATACCGTTTTTGTATGCCTGGATGGAGGGGGAAGGAGCAGAGGGTGTTTTTTTTTTATAACCCGAGTAATAGTCCGAGTAAGTCGCGACAAGACTAATTCTTGCCCATTCGGTCCGCAGTCTGAACAGCCAGTACATTCTTTCTCGAAAACACGAGAAAGAATTCACACTCTTGGACTTAAAGAACATATTTATCAAGTTAATGCCTCCTAACAGTTTAGGAAGATTTCTGGTTGACCCGACAACATTTCGGCATGCTATTATCGTATCACGAATCAGTGGAAATGATAACACCTCCGCAGTAATGGCATGTATGTTTTGATTTTTAATAGCTCTTCGCGACTGTCTGGTAAGGCAAAAGTGGCCGCTTATGAGGTTAATGCCTACTACTATGCTAGACTTAAAAAAAATATGCAAAAACAAAGGCAAGAAAAAGAAACTAAACCGAGGCAAAATGCAGAAGGAAACACGCTTCGGGGTCGTGGGGAGGCCCGTATCCAAGCGGCGCAGGGACATGCCACCCAAAACACTCAAATAAAATAGAGGAGGCCAGTCTCCTCCAAAAGGTCAGATAATTCACAAGTCTGTGTACACGAACCCGTTCCGAGTATAAGTGAGTAGTAGTAGTGACTCCGCTCGCCACAATCTTGTTTTTTTTTTAATTTTAAGAGCCTATCTGGCAACTGCTTAATAGAGAAAAATTCACGGAAACGCTACAGCCTAATACGAGTCGCCACAGTACCGGTATAGTTAACATGTGCGTAAATCACCCAGTGGGAAATTGACAAGAACATTGCCGAAAAGTCTTGGGGGACAACGCAGTCACGCACAATCAAATGCCGGTGTGCGAATTATATGACTACAGAAAGCAACCTGAAGACGTCGCTGCATTGAAGGGTAGGTAAATGGGAACATTTTTTTTAAGGGGCTATCTGGCGACTGCCCACTTGGGCATAAGTCGCCGCAAACAAACAGCCTAGTTCTAGGCTACTTTAAAATTTGAAAAAAAAAGGTACAAAGGGAAGATGACAATTAGGAAGCAAGCTCCAGCGTCGGGAGGAGGTCCCCCTCAACCGGCGCAGAAGCGTGCGACCAACAAGGAAAACCAAAAACAACCTAATTAAATAAAAGGGAGAAAGAAGGCCGGCCTCTCCCCCAAAATCAACAAGTCAATGTGCACGCACTCGTCCCCGAGTACAAGAGACAGGCGGTAGCGACCTCGCCCATCACGGTACCGGGAAAGGTAACGTGCGCGAAGATCACCCAGACTAGGACATTCGAAAAGAATGTGCCGAACAGTCTGGGGGAAAACGCAATCGTCACAATAGGGCGCGGGCGAACTCTCCATCAAATAGCGATGCGTCACACGAGTGTGTCCGATTCGTAGACGAGAAAAAAGCGATCTGAAACCGTCGCGGCAATGGGGGATAGGTCCATGGGAACGTACGCGGCGCAATGACACGCAACTTTAAGTTCATTTCGACTGTCTACCATCTTCTTTGTCAAGCAGTCCGAAGAGCTGCTTGGCAGCTCTTTGGCGCGCTCATTCCGCGCAATTCCTACATGTCGAGGAACCCAGCAGAAGATAATCTCGACATCCGCCCGGCTGGCCAAAACCGTGGCATAACGGATATCGCGAACCAGGGGATGCGGAGATTCCAATGCTCCGAGAGCACTCAGGGCGCTTTGTGAGTCGCTATAGATCACAATCCGGTCTCCGAACCGGGCACGTCGCGTAATCTCCCGTACCGAGTGGTGTATTGCCACCAGCTCGGCCGTGAAGACAGACGCAGCGCCTGGCAGAGCCCCGCTGACTTCAAACAGAGGGGATACGGCGTGGAAGCCGATCCCCCACTTCGGACTTGGAGCCAAGGGTATACACTGGCACGGTTCCAGCGTGACACGAGGTGTGGTCCAAAAAGGTCGAACGCAATACTCCCGGCGCTGTACAAGCTTTGGGAGCAGAGGCGTAGCGACGGCCGGAGTTATACCTAGCTCTCGAAGGAGTTTCCTGGCCATAAACCCAAAGGGATTTAGGTATGACTGGCGTTTCTCGGCGGCAAAGGCACCTTCGAGGAGAAAGATGCGAATGCAGTGGGAGCTGTTGGCGCCGGGCTGGCGTGTACAGGCGAGTGATGCACTGTACGCCTCGTAGAGCGAGTGGCAACTCCCCAGAATCGACCAACAGGCTCTCAATGGGGAAAGTGCGGAAGGCACCGGTCGCAAGGCGAAGGCCGGTGTGGTGGATCGAGTCCACCTTCCGCAATAAACGCTCGGCTGCGGATGCATAAAACTCGCATCCGTAGTCAGGCTCGAACGAACAAAGGATCGATAAAAAAGTAAGGCAGTAGCCATATCAGCACCACAAGCGCTGAACGTCACGGAACGGAGAATGTCCATAGCGCGGGTACAAGAGACCCTAAGGCTGCGAATATGAGCCTCCCAGGTGAGGCGTCGGTCGAATACAAGACCAAGGAAACGGTGCGACTCAACCACATCCAGGCGCACCCCATTAAGAAACAAATCTGGGTCGGGGTGAAGCCGTGGATGGCGGCAGAAGTGCACCACCTTAGTCTTGGCCAAAGAAAAACAAAACCTGTGCGCTTCGGCATAGCGAGAGACGCGGTTCAATGCCTGTTGGAGTCGACGCTCCAGAGTTGGCATCTGGGCCGCGCCAAAAGAGATCGAAAGGTCGTCCACGTAGAGCGTAGCGAGAACATCTTCCGGCAGCACTGAGGTGATGCCGTTGATGCTCAGGGCAAAGAGTGCGACACTGAGGACACCCTCTCCCTGCTCCTTTGGGCCGGAGAGGGCTCCCCCAACCCGTACGCGGAATCGACGATCTCGCAAAAATTCGGATATAAACATTGGGAGGCGTCCCCTCGCCCCCATCGTTTGGAGAGTCTCCATGATACCGTATCGCCATGCGGTAACATAGGCCTTCTCCAGATCGAAAAACACCGTGGCGTAGTGCTGTCTACGAAGGAAAGCCTCGCAGACGGCATTTTCCAGTCGGAGCAGAGCATCCGACGTGGAGTGGAACTTGCGGAAGCCGCACTGTGCAGAAGACAGATGGCCTCCGCTGTCCAGGAAAAAGGCTAATCTAACATTTACCAATTTCTCCATCAACTTGCACACGTAAGAGGTTAGAGAGATTGGGCGGAAACCGGTCGGAGTAGAGTGATCTCTCCCCGGTTTGCGAAAGGCGAGCACAGTAGCGATTCGCCAGGAGTCTGGGAGAAGACCTTCCACCCAGATCCTGTTGAACATATCTAACAGAAAGGCCATGCCTCGCTCACCCAGGTGTCGAAGCATGGCGTACGGGACATCGTCCGGACCACGGGCGGTGTCCGCGCACGAAGCGAGAGCGGAACGCAACTCACTCACAGTAAACTTGTCGTTGAAGGGTTCTCCGCCTCTGGAGGTAAAGTCCAGCCGGCGGCCTTCCGCGACATCACGACGTGCATTGAATGCTGGCGGAGCAGCATCACGGATAGAGAATGCGGAAAAAGCGGTCGCTAAGGATTCCGCCACGGACGCGGGGTCCGAGATTGCGGCCCCATTCTCCTGGAGAACGGGAGGGGGGTCCTGCGAGAACTTGCCCCGAATCCTTTTGACTCGCTTCCACACCTCAGCTAAAGGGGTCTTCCCGTTAAGTGAAGACACGTATGCCCGCCAAGAAGAGCGGCGGGCGTGCTTCGAAATATACCGGAACCTAGCCCTAGCCCGACGAAATTCAGCGACAGTGAAATCGTTCGAGCGGCGCTTATAGCGCATGTAGGCATAACGCTTCTGTTTGAGGGCCGTCTCACACTCGGCCGACCACCATGGGAGTGGTCGGCGTGCAAAACGGCCAGACGTCCTAGGAATAGTAGTCAGGCCCACGTCGATGAGGTTGCCGGAGAAGAACTCAACGGCCTCATCTACCGACCTAAACTCCTCGACTGAGATAGAGAATTCAGTCATTTCCTGAAATGCAGGCCACCGCGCCCGCGCCAAGCACCACCGAGGTGGTCTCTCAGGCGGCAGTTGCCCAGAAAATGATATTTGAATGGGAAAGTGATCACTAACATGGAGGTCATCGACCACCCCCCAATCAAAATCAGGCTGTGCATCCGAAGAGCACAAAGATAGGTCAAGGCAAGAAAATGAAGCGGTTCTCGGACAGTGATGCGTAAACTCATCCACATTTAGGACACCCATCTCAAGCTCTTCGATCAGATCGGCAAGGACTTGTCCCCTGGGATTTATGGAGTAATCTCCCCAGAGAGGATGCCTGCCGTTCAGATCTCCAAGCAAGAGATAGGGCCTCGGCAACCGTGCCACGACGCGGCGGAAGTCCCCCGCGTCGAAGTCAGCTGACGGTGGAATGTACGCAGAAATGATAGTATACCTCCTATCCAGGTGCAGCTGCACAGCCACTGCCTGAAAGGAGGTATCTAAAGAGAAAGGAAGAACGGAGACATCATGCTGGGTGTAAAGCGCGCACCCCCCGGTGGTGGGCTCGCAAGACCCTTGTACCCCGGGAGGGCGGGCAGGGGGCACGCGCCTAGCATGGTCTCCTGCAAAAAGATAGCTAACGGGGAGCGGGACGAGACGAGCCTCCGCAGCTCCTCCCAGTTGGCCCGGAGTCCACGGAAATTCCATTGAAGGAATATGCCCTCCAGGCCTAGCTCGGAGGAGACGCGGGGGCCCTCCTCGAACTGAAGACCCTCACGGGAATGGCCGTACGCTTCCCGGGGGCAGAACCCCGGGCGCTGTTGGCCTGACAAAGCGCTGGAGGCGCTGTCGCCTTCAAGGACTTATTGGGGGAGGTTGGGCTCGCCATGCGAGTCTTTTCCTCCCTCCGCCTCGAAACCTTAGGCGGGCGCTGCGGCTTCGGAGGCGGGGGGCCCTCTTTTTTGAGGAACCACCGTCTCCGAGCCACTCGCTCCACCTCGGGGAGTGGGCGAAGGAGCCGAAGCTTCTTTGTTGCTGTCCTCCTTTCGGGGGACAGCTTTAGGAACCCCCGAAGATGGCCTAGCGACCATCTTCTGGGATGTTGCCTCCTGTGAGTCTAACGACTCGGTGGAGGCGCGTGGCCGTTTCGCCTTGCGGGAAACAGTCACGCTTGGGGAAGAGGGGGGAGCCCTGGTTTTAGCCGGGGCTGGGTATGAACCCTTTTTGCCGCCAGCTTTACCAGGGGATCGCCCGGGTTGGGTAGAGCCCGCAGAAGGCCTCCGAATGGGCGCGGAAACAACCGTGCTCGTTGGCCTGGATGGGCCAGGAGCAGAGGGTGCCTTTCTAACTACTGAGGCATATGACGTCCCAGGCAGAGCCCGGCGCGCCAGGACCAAGTCCTTAGCCTCGCGGAATGAGTCTATCCTGGGCCTGAACGGCCAGGATTTCTTTCTCCAGGAGATATGCACCACATTGCTTCGAAGAAGCAGGGTGCGGCTCTCCGCAATTGACACACTTGGCCACACACGATTTGGACTTATTGTGTGCGACCTTGGAGCAATTTACACAGACTTCGGGTGACCCCGACTTTGCACGTCTACATGAGCGATTCGTATGGCCGAAGCGGTGACAGTAATAGCACCGCCGCAGCAGTGGCACGAATGCCTTCACGCGGTAGCGGTACCAACCGGCACGCACCGACTCAGGGAGCTTGTCACAGTCGAACGTGTCGAAGAGTGTAGGGGTGGGTCTCAAGGCCCCTTCCTGTTTTCTCATCACACGTTCGACCTTGACCGCCCAATGGTCGGCCAGCTCTAGGGTGATGTCCTCAATGGAGTAGTGAACGAGTTCCCTCGCATAAACTACTGCTTTCACAAAGTTCATGGTAAAGTGCGGCGTCACACTCACCGGGGTGCCATGAAGTGTCCGAAGAGCACTTATCTTGGCCGCCTCGGCGGGATTCGCCAGAAGGCTTCCGTCCGAGAAACGGGTCACCTTCGGCTCTCTACCAATTGCACTAGCTAATCCTCTCCTCTGATGGATCATGTTGCCCTTGGACAACATGGTGCCATCAGTGGAGCGAATAACGAGGAAGCGTTTGAAGCCAGCGGGCTCGAAAACGCCAGGTAACCTCTGAATCAGGGGCCCCGATGTCATCGAGGCTCCGCCCTGTGCACTCTTGGTGTTAGTCTTGGTCAGGGGCTCCGCACACGAGGGGGTAGAGGGGCTGGATGTGCCGATCTTGGCTTGGTCGCCTACCAAAGTGGCAGCAGACCCATCCGTCCCCGCGGATGGAGAGGAGCCCCGAGTCTTCTTCTTTTTTGGAGAGGAGGGCGGGGAATGAACCCGCTTCTCACCTCCGCCGACAGAAGCCCCCAGGCCAGGTCCCTCTCCGAAATGGAGAAGGTCCTAGTAGTCGTAGGGTCACCTGTCGGAGGAGATCCCTCCCCTCCTTGTACTGCCTCGGGGCACTCAGCCGTTTGAGGAGGACCCTGCATAGGGGCGGATTCGGGTTCGATGCTTGCCGCCGAGCCCAAATTCCCCCCCATGGAAGGCCCTACCGTCTGAGGCTGGGTCTCCTCAAGGACACTGTCTATCACAGGAGGGGCCTCCAGTTGGCCATCCCCTCCCAGGACATCGCAGGTCCCCTTGGCAGTGTCGCCAGTCTTGTGTGGGGAGGCACAGGCCTTGACCCCAGCAAGATTTAAAATTCTTGCCAGCAGGTCTTTTGAGGGAAGCGACCGAAGGGGCCTGGCTTCCCTCTCCCCCCTAAGGGGGTTTGCCCTACCGAGCCGCTTGCACGAGGGGTGGTCGGCAATGGGCTGCCTGCTGGCTTTCTTGGCAGTCCCCTTAGAAAGCAAAGGAGGGACTGCCGCTGGAGATAGGGAGGTGCCCGAAAGCACCTCCAGAGAAGGGGGTGAGGGGGTCCCCTACACCCGTAGGCGTAGTAGAGGAGTAAGCCTCCTCTCCGGTTAAAGAATTATGGAGGGTCCCCTGCGCAAGCACAAAGGGGGGGACCTCCATTTTCTCGGTGGAGCTGTCCGAGGGCGGCTCCGTTGATTTTCTTGGGGAAGTTGGGGGTTGGGTATTTTTTGGTATTTTTGTCATACATGGGCATGGTGACCCTCTTTTTAATACGGGACGCAATAGCTCATCACCTCTCGCAGTTGCCCGCACTGCGAGAGGTGCTTACAAGCCCGGCAGAGCCAGGTGCCGCCATTCGGGACCACCCCTCCCGCCTGGTGGCCAGGCAGTCCATCGGCATGGCGGCTCCACCTTGGACATGGCGTAAAATTGATAGAATGTGAAGAGGAGAGGAAAGGGGATGTGAGGAAGGTATGGCTGGGGATCAAGCAGGTTGTTAAAAAAAACCCATCCCGAACCGGAGCTCAGGGGTTAGGGAACAATGTCCTCTCTCCCCCCCCAGCCCTGATCCGGGGTGGTTGGCTTGAGAAGAAGGTCAGCATCTACCCTGTGAAATTAGAGGCTGACCAGAGAAAGTTGTGGGAGAGGTTGTATGAAAAGCGACGCGGTAGGGGAGAAATCGGGCTATCTGAAGGAAGGAAGAGAGGCTAAGCTGGGGCCGGACGGAGCGCTGGATCCCGTTAGCACGGCGGCCAGGACGGCAAATCGCCGCGCCCCTTACGGGGAAGTGAGAAGGAAAGGTGATGTGAGGAATGTATGGGTGGAGATGAAGCAGGTTGATAAAAACCCACAATCCCAAACTGGGGCTCGGGGGTTAGGGAACATTGTCCACTCCCATCTCATGCCCGATCCGGAATAGGGTGCTGCGAAAAAGGTCAGCATATACCCTGTGAAAATAGAGGCCGACCAGAAAATGTTGTGGTTGAGGTCGTAGGGGAGAAACACAGGCTGTCTGAAGAAGAGGGTAAGCTGGGGCGGTGAGCCGAGTCTCGTCAGCATGGTCGCCAGGAAGGCAAATTGCTGCGCCCCTTACAGGGTGCCACTTGTTGAGTAAGCAAGGAGGAAACCTCATTACCCACAGACCTAAGAGGAAACATCCTGTTGAATGGAAATTTGTAGGTGCCCCTCACTATGCACAGGGAAAGCGCCTCTTTTATAGAGGTGGAGCTACCTGAGGGTGGCTCCTTATCTTTTCTTTAAGAAAGATATCATATATATTACTTTTGGACTAGCTTTAAGTTTCTACAAATGTAATTTTTTAGCAATAGTGGTTAGTGCCTGGAATGCCATTACCACCAATAGTGCTTAATAGTATTTTATGCGTTGATTTAAGACCATTATGCAAATATTGGGGCAATATTGTGATGGTTTAGATCAGCTTGATCTCCCTCTTTTGGATAGATATAGGAGCTGTATATGTTAATGTACTATTTATATGCATAAATAGCTACTTGGGATAATAGGAAATGGCAAGGAGAATTTAGGTGGGCCATGCTGGCTTTCCACCAGAGTATTTATGTAATTTCTTCATCACAATTTTAGGGCTTTTGTAGGAATTAACTACTAGGAACCAAGAGGGTGTACAACCTTCCTTACCTACTCTGTTCAACAACATAGGTAAATCTTTTTTTGTGGTACTTCCAACTGAGTTATGCCTAGTAAGTGTTTACATAGGTAAATAAATCACCTATATCTAGTCTATGTATTTATGTAAGATAACTTTTATAATAGCATTCAGCAAAACTATTTATATGTATGCATCAAGTTTTGCATAGAAAGGCCTTAAGGACTTGATAAAAGTGCAATTTTTGCAAGAAAATCTAGACATTTTGTGTCAAGTATATAGCTAGCTCTCAAATAGTTTACAAATCAGTTTTTCCTCTGGTATAGTAAGAATTGCAGTGTTAGAATATGAAAGGCTATATTTCTTATATATGGTACAGTTTATTCCAATGTATTCTGTTTCACAAAATGTGTGAAGGCATCTGAAGAATCAAAGATTGTCATCAAAATGCCCCTCATTTTTTACTTCTTCCTGCATGAAAAGGTCATTTTAAATTTAAAAAACTAAATCACTATACACAGAAACTACTGAAGCACTTTATTCAAACAATAATTAATTATTTAAGACCAATCAATCTCAGCAATATTTTTTTTAGTGACCATGAAAACCTACAAATGAGTAAAGTTTGACAGAAGATTCCAGTATATCAACTATACAAACTAGATAAATGGTATATTTAATATTTTGGACATATAATAAACTAAATTAAATAGGCTTTTTATAAAAATACAAATGATTAAATATTGACTGTGGTTGGTTATATAAATAACATGCAAATTGGAAAGGATTACAGCCCCATACTTATCTTTTCAGAATAAAGGAAAATTAAATTCTAGAATAAGAGGAAAATAGTTATGTAGCAAAGAATCAAATATCAGTCAAAACTGAATCAGTGTATTCATACACTTCTGATCTGTTTCAACATAAAACTAGAGGCACATTATATGCGATACTGCAAATAACTTAAGAAGCCCAGATATACAATTAAATTAATATTGATATCAAAATAAAAGTTACTTACCAAAACCTACCCAGGCATAAAAACATGCTACCTTTGATGTAAAATTTTAACATTCGACGAATTTGAAAAATATCCATAAGTTTCTTATATGCTAATAGGAAAGTTAAAAATAAATCATTAGAGGCTGAAGCAACAGTATTTTTGTAAAAATAAAAATGTTGCAATGGTATACATTTCTATATATATTTTACACAATCCCAAATTAAACTATAAATTACTAGTAAAATAGAATAATGCAGAATAATATAACCTAGAGGAATATTTAAACATGAAAACCAAAGGTAAAATTAGAATAGAGTTATTTGTTAAGAAATACAAACACTATATTAAGATCTACTCAATAAATATGTGGATTAGATGCGACTAGAGATAAGATTGCTAAGGACAGGATATTATGCCTGAAAGGAATTCCATTTTCTAACTATAGTTGTTACCAGATTAACTCAAAACATGATGGTAGATTGGGACTTTTTTCTCTTCTTATAAATTACAAATTTAGCATTAATTTAGTCCAATTAATCAATTTTTCTCAACGGAAATTAAATGCAAAATACTTTTTAATTTATTGGTTTGCTAAATATGGAATACATGTCACATTATCAATTTGCATAGCATCATATATTATATATCATTTTGAAGGAAATTTCTTTTCTTAATTAAACTATGCTATGGACATTTTCTATTAAAGAAAATTGTTGATTTAATTATTATTCATATTCAGAGGCAGGGCTTATAGGTCTGAAGTTAAGAAGCATGGCATAAAGAAAAAAGAACTAGAGCTCATAAGGACGCCTGGCAATTGTATTTGAATTCAAACTTAATGCTGTTTTTTTTATTGTGCTACTACTAGTTGATTATGAATAATAGGGGGTACTACACCACACCATTAGAGGGAGGGTATGGGGGAGCGCCCACATTTCAAAATAGTCAACTTAGGGTTTGAATTCAAATGCAGTTGCCAGAAGTTGTTAGGCACTCTATTGTTCATTTTTAGAAAGTGCTAGCTAAAAATGGAGACATTAAATTTCCTTGAAATGGGTGAGCATGTATTTCAAATTTACCATTGTTTAATTTATAGCTGAAGTTTTTAAGGAAAAATAGAATTAAATACCAAGATATCTTAAAGTGAGGAAGGAACTACTACAATCAATCAGGGCATGTACTTTATGAAGAAATAAAGTTAATAGACACAATAAGAAAAAAGTTATTCACTGTAAATAGGTAAAAACTGCACATCACATTGTACATCCAAATAATATAGAGTATAGTATAGTATATAGAATAAACATTTATAAGGTTTATAATTTTCAAGATACTCAAGTCAGATGTACAACCTTGCTACTCTTTTGGTGGGTATTTAAAGAGAAAATAGTTTTAACTCTTATTTTTTTTAACATTCAATACTCCAGCGATCAACTAAAATTGATACTTGGAAAAAAATTATTTACCATAGGATTAATTTTTGGAAATAACTCTTAATGGGACATTTCAAATAGAATTCAAAGGATGACATTTAAATCAAGGCCTATCCAGGAGCAGGAATAAGAAAGAATGGAACAGGATGGGAAAATATACACGAATAGAAAAAATGAAAAAACTATGGGAAGCAAGGGTTAGCGAAAACAAGTTGTGATGCAACAAAACCAAATAACCCAGGAACATAAAAAAGAGCTATATAAGAAAAGAACAAGATCTGGTGAATAACTGGTGAACGTTTTGAAAATAAATTAGACATTGGAAACACCAGGAGCAATAATGTAATTATACTGCACCAATAGAAGTAATGAACATCCACACAAAGCCAGACATAAAGCAATAATATATATATATATATATATATATATATATATATATATATATATATATATATATATATATATATATATATATATATATATATATATATATATATATATCTAGTTATTAGATTGTACAAGTTAAGAGTAACCGAGTAAAGCCTCAAGCAATCAATTTTGTCAATATCACTTAGTTCAAGTTAGTTTAAAATGCAGATATCATTATAGCAGATTTTCTTGTACATACTGTACAACATTTGTATAATGAAATTGTATGTGAGCAGTGACTAAAATTTGTATGAACAATAGTAGTTAAGAGGTACAAATTTGACCTAACTTTTGTAATGTCTATAATAACGAATATAGTACGATATTATTTTATGTGATTTAATGCAAAAGGCAGAAAATACAACATAGTATTGAAACCTGGCTGCAGCAAATCTGTAAACAATACGAAGAGAAGTGCAACAATTGCACGACTCGATATGAAAGCCCGTTCCTCGTGTAGTAACCAACTGAATGCTCTAAAGAATTTTTTTTACACTTTGATCAGTACATTGAGTGTCATATTATTTTTTTTTATTCGTCCTATTGAATATTGTTACTGGAGTTTCTTTTCTCAAAATATAAATTACTACCCTATCTAAACGCAAACTGGTTTCTTGCCTAGTGTCTTATCACCGGAATTTTGCTCATGTAGGTACTTGGCCTAGGTTATTACTCTATTTCCTTCATCATATTGAAATGCTAGACCCCACTATTGCCACTAATACGAAAAAAAAACCTCGTTACCTCGTTTTAGTTATTTGCAAATATTATCTCGACGTAAATAATGAAACTGACCTTTATGTATGAAGTCGGATGGAGCTTCGGCGAATATTTGAAATTTTGAATAAGAACTCACTAAGGAATTCACGTGAGGTCGTCCAATAAATTGAAAGAAGCCCTCATAAGTTGCCATGTACGCACTTTTAAATAGTTGGCTACAAATGGTTCCTCATGCCTATTCTAGTTCCAAATGCTTTTACTTATTATGTAATTATTTTAATTTAGATTTAAGTCTCCAGGTAGAGCGCAATATGAAACACAAAGAAAGCCCCCAAATTGCAAACTGTTACAAGCTTTCAATCCGATGCCCATTGCGGGTGAATATCAATAATTATAATTGATTTTTATTCAAAATTCAAATAATAGCGTAAAACAACTTTGCCCTGACTTTATTCAATGCGATAATGACTGATTCTTTGACGATATATCTTCATATAGCCTTTTACAGTGGCAGTAAACATTCCTTTTCTTTTAAAACACTTCATTCACATTTTCCAACTATGATACGGCCTAGTGAATATAAACATGGCTTTTGATTTGAGTAAAGCTAAGTTATATCGGTCTTGGTCAGTGCCGCGATATAGATCGATTCGGTTCAACTTTATGAAAGCTACCATAATGTTGTAAACACCTTATGTTTGGTTCCAAACTTAATTGTACACTGGTTGGGTTAGGTTAACACTAGGTTATGCTTGGATCAGGTAGGGTTACTTATGAAATTGGAATTACATTTTAGTCGTAGGGTTTTGATGGTCGTTTTTAACTCTTCTTTCTTTTGCAAATACCTAGATATATAAATTGAACTTAAACTTTAACATAAGGCCAAATGAATAAGGTTCGCAAGTGTTAATCCTAGGCGAGGTATTATCAAACAAGAATAAACAAGAAACAAGGTTCAGATTGAAGAACAAAATTTCCATTCCCACCTGGAGTTGGAGACTTGCCAAACGAACTATTTTAATTAATAGACCCTAATTACTTCCTTTAAGGCCAGAAATAGGTGGAAGATTGGGAAAAGTGAGTTGTTTTCAGGTAAATGGATATTAATTGTGGAATTAATAAATTCAAGATAGGGTACCTAAATTCAGTCGATTCAAGAATATGCACTTCAAGCAACTTCATTACAAAAATAGGCGCCTGGCCTGGAATCAATGATAAGGCACCTAAAGTTCCTTGCGCAAATAAAAGGTGGCTATGACCGGTATACGACTCGCAAAGTATCTGGCAAGGAAAAAGAAAAAGGATCATGTAAAGATGAGACACCCCAAGTTTTTCTGACCTAACTTCACCTAGCCTAACCTAACCGAACCAAATCTAGAATAGCGCATTAGTCGCCTGGCTTTTTTTTTCTAGAACTCGCACTCCGCAAAATTACAAATGGTACACGTTATCGAAGATAATTAAAATAAAATATTTAAATCCTTTTATATAAATCAAATAAAATATAATTTTAATTGAAAAGAATTATTCTATTGAAATGATAAAAATTATTAAAAACCTTCTACCTATTTATAATTATGATTGATAAGGTAATTCTCAGTTCTCACACAGATTTTCATCAACACCCTTGGTTATTTTATGCTTTTTAAATCAGATATGCTTTAAAACCGATATCTAATTATAGAAAACAGTGCCGCTCTTCTTGGGATACCATTTTATATGTTAAATTTTATGAAAATTTTGCTCAGGGTCTATTTTTCTACCTATAAAACACTATTTTCCAAACAAAATGGGCTTGCTGGTTTGTGTGCTTTCAATAACATACTAACTTAAGGCATTTCCTCGTTTTAATTGGATGAAAAATGAAAAACATAAGTGTATTTAAATAAAAAATAAGGAAGAGTCATCAAAAACTGCGTGTTTACACAGATGTGAGAAATAAATCAGCCTCTTTTCGCGGTCATGTTGCGGTGAGGCCTAGGGCGGAGACAAGTTACTCTCATTCATAAATCTAGGTTTACAAACAAAGAAGGCTTGACCTAAGCCATTTATGAATTTTATTGGAAGCTTAATCTCAGGACAAAACAAGTCTATAGGTGAAAGGCCACAAAAGGCCCTCGGGCGATTATGTAGCACTGAATCGAGGACTAATAAAGGCCCTCGGTCAACTGATGGGATAGGCTAGGCTAGTTTAGTTTTTACGATGAAAAACACATTGCATTAGGTTTATTTGGAGGTACTTAATAAAAGCTAACATTCGTGTTTTGGTGGAAATGGTTAAAATTTAAGTAGAGCATGAATTACTTTGGATCAGTCTTAGATGAGAATGCTCGGGATAAGGGGTTCCACACTTATCACGCACATAATTAAGAACACTGATATTTCCCCTTCATATCACAACATACCCACTCTATCTTCTGTTGATGAAGTCCTAGTGCCCCCATTTACATACCACTAACGCGGAACCACTAAACACTAAGGATTCTATGATTACTGGTCGGTGTACAAAAGACCATACTAACCGACAACTCCCGCCATTCCCCTCCCGACGAGGACCTGGCCCTGGGAGCTAACCATTTATTTGAATTTCAGTATCCGGATCGATAGCGCAATTTAGATAACATTCATCATCTCAAAAATGCTAAATTCGTTTAAATATATTTATTGTACATGTGTATTTTGAATTTAATTTATTTTAAAATTGCCCAAATTATACATGTCACATTTTTCAAAATGTTTCGGACTAAGGTAATTATTTATGTGTTCTATAAATACACGAATAGGTTAGGATGACTGCCGCTAGGCTCTGGTGAGGAACCAAGTAATAGCATTTCTCACAAAACGTTGAGTTAGTTAGAAAATTCATTATAGGGCTCAAAAATAGCCAAATATTAATGGGAATATTTTCCTGATATATATCATTAAAATTAAAGAAAAATATTATGTTAATTAAGCTCGTAAAGGAAACATTTGGGAAAAATTGGCAAATATGTTTTGAAACAAAACTGTTTGCGAATGTTTAAAAAGTATTGTTGCGCAGACTTGCGAATGTTCGTTGGAAGGTATTAAAAGTTCAGCAAGAAAATAAACGATACAAAGAACCTTAGATTATCTGAGGTGATTTGTATCATTCATTTAAATTTGAAATACTGGAATTTAAAAATAAAATGCAAATAATATGGACAAAAATAAAATGGACTGAAGTCGTTAAAAACGACAGGTTTCTGTTTTGGTCAATGTGCTAAGCTTATTCAGTTATTGAGCTATTACAACCTGTAAGCTCTCGGCTTAGCCATAATTTTAAATCTTGGACTACTTGCACCATGATACATTCCATGATAAAAATCAAGGAGCTAATTCCTCCACCCATTCCCACCTATACGTCGTGAAATCATATATATATATATATATATATATATATATATATATATATATATATATATATATATATATATATATATATATATATATATATATCCATATGGTTTAGGTGGACAATCATAAGAATAACAATATATTGTTAACTTAAAAGCTACTTTGCTATTTAATACTGGCCTTGATTTAATCTAATTAAGTTATTATAATGTTTCTCTTTATTATTATAATGATCAGTGGCAGCTCGTATATCCTCTATTTCCACTCGATCTTATTGATAACATTCAATATAATGACTCCTTTTTTCTTTAATTCTTACCTTATATTTGTACATTATATAATTGATACGCTTAATCTTAGTAGCCATCCCCTCGTTTATGAATAAAATACAAAAATCCTTGTATAGAACTGTGCGCTTCACAGTTCCAGCGACGCGGTGTTTATCTGTTCTACGCATGCTCACATGTCTGAGATAGGAAACTGCACGCTAGGGAGAGAGTGCACTGTGGCTCACTCAGTGCTGGTTGAAGGTAGTGTTTCTTTTTACTTCGTGTGTGTTGTGCTTAAAAACCTGTTTATATTCTTGAATGTGATTAAGTGTAGAATTTAATTCATATTTTTTCGGTTCTTTTATTAATTAATTTATTGAGCTGCTGAAATTTATCTTGGAAAATAATCTAGATGATGTTCCTAGTGAAATTACGAAAGTGATAAAAATCCTCTTGACGATTCCCATGACTACTTCAGAGGCAGAACACTGCTTTTCAACACTGCAAAGAATAATTTTTTTTATAAGGAGCACTGTGAATTGTGAAAGACTAAATGCACTTGCAGTGCTTTCAGAGATCAAAGAGAAAATATTAGTCTTTTTGAGCAAATTTAAACAAGAAGAATGGATCTGGTTTTATATGAATGGATCAAGCTTGAACTGTAACAATTTAGGCTATTAGTAAGTAAAAAATGTTTGATTTTGTTCTGTTTAGGATTTTATCATGTTTATCTATAATTTTTTTTTTATACTGTCAGAGATCAGAGAGAGAAAGAGAGAAAGATATGCACTTCCGCGCCCTTCAATGGAGAGAGAGAGAGAGAGAGAGAGAGAGAGAGAGAACAGACACCTGGGCAACCCCTTTTGTCTTTGCTAATGAGTGTGCGAAATTATGATACTTCGTGGTGGCCTGAACTCCGTCATCGCAGAGAGCCATGGCAAGCTTGATAGCCCGGAAACGTCCCAGTGGGAGTCGGACAAAGTTTTGTCTCATCAGCTCAGGAACCTTCCCGCCATCGTACTAATAGGGCTAGACTACTCTCGCCTGCCGATGCATCGGACCCTGAAACCCTTCCCTTCGGACCGAGGGGATAAAAGCACATTCGACCCAACTATAAATCCTCCGGCGCCAGAGTTGGAAGGCAGTATCCGCCGTCTGCCCACCCTGTCGGTATCCTCTGCCCCCTTCCCGTTAGTACCATCTATTCACGTCCCATTGGTCTCTGCACAATTCTAGCAGTACCCCTCAAGCTCCAGGTATTCTCGATTAATTCGCATAAGTCTACATAGTACTCGTTTCCACCCGCTCCTCGAACACCACGCACCCAGTCTCGATTGTGTCTAACTCGAAAGCAAGATCTAAGTTCATCCCTTTAATAGTCATTGTCGAAAGACTATTATTTGAACTCTTCGACAAGGCAAGGATTACTCTTTCGGACCAAATCTCCGAAGTAACAGCAACGCGCAACTCTCCTGTGCAAGCCTCTATCATCAGCTTGCACAAGGCGCTCAATGTCATTCGAGCGCCCCTTGGTCAATATTATTCGTTTGTTTGTACGGCGACCGTCCGCCAAGTTTCCCTCTCCCCTTTTAGCTGCTGAGACTCGTGTACGTCTAATGTGTTTATAGCTTGTTTTGAAGCTCCTTTTAACCTTGTAAAAGAATATTAATTTGCATATTAGTAAAGTCATTTTTGTACCCGTTTTTCTATTGTCCCAGAACCTACAAGATATTCGACTCTTTGGCCAACCTACATTTAGTTAATTCGCACTCTGCTTGTATTATCAACCTCCCACGCACATAGCCGTTCGACTTCGGTTGAGAAACGCAGAAAGGGTTAACTTGACCCAATTCTACAACATATATATTTATTTCCTTTTACACAATATTAAAACAATGCAAAAAAAATTCTGATGCAGTTTCCCCACTAATTTTACCTACGATCCACCACTGATAATGATGTTAACAATGTAAGATAATTATTTATTGATTGTGTATAAAAAATCATTTCATTTTCAGATTTAACTCAGAGTGGGCAGGTGTCTGGTGTATATAGCGTATGAAGTTGTCTAAATCATTATTTAATAAGAGAACAAAATGCAAGAAGTATCCTGCTATTCACCCAAGATCATATTGGATTCAAATCAATTTGTTGATGGCCTCATCTCAACGCTTGACCCACACATCTCAATGGAAACAAATCATTTTGAATTTACCTCGAAGAAGGCAGCCTTGGTCACAGTACTTACGGTACTTACCCATACCCATATAGTACTCCATGAAATACGGCAATTTAATTTATTTTATTGGTATATTTATAACTAAATATTATATCCCCAACACTCAATCTCTCATCAAATATTAATATATTAAAATTAACGAAATGCAGCGTAATGTGACATGACTAATTATAACAGTGTAATTAGACTTATGAAACAAGAATCGTGGATGCTGTAGCTTCGCAATTATTTAAAAAAATGATGACGATAATCTATAAAGATCATCATTCACACCAATAATTACAAGTTTTCAAATTTCATAGAGAGATCGCTAATGAGAGTCGTTGCGCAATTGCGCTTGCCCTATTTTCGAGAAAATAGGGTAATGGGGGAGATTCAGAGCCAGATTAGATCAGGACTGTTCAGGTATCAAATAAACAAGATATTCTTTTTCTTTAGACTCTCAAGGGGGTGGATGTGTAACAGGAGTACCAGATAAACTCTCTCTCTCTCTCTCTCTCACCTTCCCCTGTCTCTCTAGGCCTCCTCTCTTGCCCTCTCTCTCTCTCTCTCAAGCCCCCACTCTCTCTCTTAAGCCCGCCCTCTCTCTCCAAAGCCCCCTCTCTCTCTTAAACCACATCCCTATCTCTCTCACGTTCTTTAAAAAATACCAACTTGGAGAAAATACAAATGACATAAAACACAGCTCACCGCATCGCAACTGGCTGCATTAAATGTACCCCTATACCCTTCATTCATGCTGAAATCAAAATCCTACCCATCAGTAACCGCCTAGACATGGAGGGGGGTACATAATTACTCAGCGAACTGCGCCACTCCACCCACCCACTACACACGCTCTCCATTCTTTCGTCCACCCCTAGAGACCGTAAGACTAACCCTCTTTACACTACTCCCATTTCTTTGGAAGAACCACCACCAACACCACCAAACCAGAACGCAGTACAACACATCCGCAGCTACTTCAAACGCAAAACACTTGGGTGGCAGGTAAACAAAGCCCTACTTCAAAGTGTCCCATCCAACATCCACCCTCTGGAAACCACCTTGGATCGCCGAACCAAAGTCTCACTCTTTCACTTTCTCCATCTCTCTGTCTCACGCTCTCTATCACTCTCTCTTTCAGTCGCTCACTCTCATCCTTTCTCTCTCTCGCCCGTAAGGGGCACGGCAATTTGCTTTCCTGGCCGCCGTGAAGACAGGAATCAGCACCCCGTCCAGGCCCAGCTTAGCCTCTTCTGATTCTTTCTGACCCTGTGTCTTCTTACCCTACTTCCTCACTTTCCCTACAACCTCTTCCACAACTTATTTGGTCGTCCTCTAATTTCACAAGGTATACAGTGACCAGCTTCCTCTCACCCAACCATCCAGGATCGGGCCTGAGGGATGAGGGGAAAACACCCTCTCACCTTCCTCACATACACTTTCTCTCTCCTTTCAATTTTACGCCCAGCCCAAAGTGGAGCCACCTTGCCGAGAGGCAGCCTGGCCACTGGGCAGGAGAAGTGGTCGTAAATGGGGGCAGTTGGCTTTGCCGACCCCGTATTCACCCATCGAAGAGCGGGCTAATGCGTGAGGTGATTATGGTTTGAGTCCCGTGATACTGATAAGGTCACCATGCCCAATGATATACATCTTACAAATACCCTTTTCACTTGCCCTTTACCACCGTCAGAGCCGCTCTAGAGCAGATCCACTAAATAAAAGGAAGTTCCCCCTCCCCCTGTGATGTCTCAGGGGACCCTCCAAACCTCTCTGACCGGAAAGGAAGCTTTCTACTATCCTAGCCATACGAGTGCAAGGGACTCACCCTCACCCACTTCTCTGGAATGGCCCTTGGACAACTCCCTCTTACCAGCGGCAGTCCCTCCCTTACGGCCATACGAATAGCTCCTGTAAACGTGCAAAGTCGAGGTTACCCGAACTCTGTGTAACTTGCACCAAGATCACAGACGATAATTCCAAATCTCGTGTGGCCAACTCTGTTAAATGCGGAGAGCCGCACCTCGCTTCTTCTAAGCAATATGGTACGTATCTCCTTGAGAAGGAAACCATGGCCGTTCATGCTCAGGATCTTTAACATTTCGCCAGGCTAATGACTTGTTCTTGGTGTGCCCTGCGCTGCCTGTGAAGTCTCATGCCTTAATGTTAAAAAAGACGCCCTTTGTTCCTTGCTCCTCCAGACCTACTATACTGGTCGTTTCCGCACCCATATGGAACCCTTCCGCGTGTTCTATCGACCCTGGGTGCTCCTCTGGTAGGGTTGAGGGCACAAAGGGTACACCGAGTCGTTAGACTCACTGTACGTATCACCCCTGAAGTTGCTCGTGAGGCCATTTTCGGCATTCCTAAAGCTGCCCCCCTCCCGCCCCCCCAAGGAACTACCTCACCTACTCACACACCGATTACAGGGCTACGTGAATCGAAACGGTGGATCCTCTGAAGCCACCCTGCCTACCTAAGGTTTCGAGACGGAGGGAGGTGAGCCTAAACTCTACCGATAAGTCCTCGAAGGCGACAACGTCTTCAGGGCAATTTCCGGCTAAAAGCGCCCGAAGTTTTCCTTGGGAAAGCGTACGGCCATTCCCGCGGGGGTCTTCGGTTGGAAAAGAGCTCCCGCATCTCCTCCGAGATAGGCCTGGAGGGCATATTCCTTCGATGGAATTCCCGCGAACTCGGAACCAACTGGGAGGCTTTGCACAGGCTCCTCTCCTCCCATTTCCCTGTCACCTGGCACTTTGCCCAATGTCCGACCTACTATGGTATAAAGGTTTTGCGAACCCACCACCAAAGGGATGGGAAGGGGGGCAGAAATGTGTACCATTTACACCTGGCATGATGTTTCCGTCTTTCTCTTTGCTTTAAATACCTATTTTCGAGCAGTAGCTCTGCAGCTGCACCGGGATAGGAGGTTTACTGTTATTTCTGCGTACATTTCACCGTTAGACGACTTCGACCCGGGGGACGTTCGCCAGGTCGTGACACGGTTGGCGAGGCCTTTTCTCTTGCTCGTGGATCTGAACGGTAGACATCCCCTCTGGGGAGACTACTCGATCTATCCCTGGCGTCCTGTCCTTGCTGACCTGATCGACGAGCTGGAGATAGGTGTTCTAATTGAATTGGTTTACGCATCACAACCCGAAAACCGCTTCATTTTCCTATCTTGATATATCTCTGCAGTCTCCCGATGCACAGCCAAATTTTAAGTGGGGGGTAGTCAATGACCTCCATGGTAGTGATCACTTTCCCATTTAATAACGTTTTCTGGGCTGCTCCCGCCTGAGAGCCTGCCCCGGTGGTGCTTGGTGCGGGCGCCGTGCTCCTAATTATAGGAAATCACTGATTTCTTTGTCTCAGTCGAGGAGTCTTAGTAGGTGGATGAGGCCATTGAGTTCTTCTCGGGCAACCTCATCGACGTGGGCCTGACTAATATTTCTAGACGTATGGCCGTTATGCACACTGACTGCATCTGTGGTGGTAAGCTGAATATGAAGGCGGCCCTCAAATCTAAGCGTTATGCCTAACAGCGCTATAAGCGCCGCCCGAACGATTTCACTGTCGGTAAATTTCGTCGAGCTAGGGCTAGGTTTCGGTATATTTTGAAACACACCTGCCGCTCTTCCTGGCGGGCGTACGTGTCTTCACTTAACGGGTAGACTGCCATAGCAGAGGTGTGATAGCGAGTCTAAAGGATTCAGGGCAAGTTCTCACAGGACACCCCTCCCTTTCTCATGGAGAATGGGACCGCTATCTCTAGCCGAGATGCTACTCGGCTAGTATTCATTTCGCGGCGTCATTTGGCGGAATGCCACCAAATTGACTTTAATTTTAGAAGTAAATAACCCAGTCAACGAAATCTTTACATTGAATGAGTTGCGTTCCGCTCTCCCATCGTTCGCTGATACCGCTCTTGGTCCGTACGATGTGACGTGCGCCATGTCTTTACTCCTGGGTGAGCGAGGCATGGCCTTTCTGTTAGATTTGTTCAACAGGATCTGGGTAAGGGTATCCTCCCAGGCTCCTGGCGAATCGCTTTGTTCTGATTTTCGTAAACCGGGGAGAGATCACTCTACCTCGACTGGTTTCCGCCCAATTTATCTAACCTTCTGCCTGTGCAAGTTGATAAAGAAATTGCTAAATGTTAGATTAGCTTTTTTTTGAACAGCGGAGGCAACCTTTCCTCTGCACAGTGCGGCTTCCGAAAGTTCCACTTCACGTCAGAGGCTCTGCTCAGACTGAAAAATGCCGTCTGCGAGGCCTTCCTTCGTAGACATTACTACGCCACAAATGTTTTACGACCTGGAGAAGGCCTATGATACCGCTTGGTGATACGGTATCATTGAAATTCTCCACACGGGTCGGAGGGGGTGGGGGGGCATCTCCGGCCCAATGGAGAAGGAAGAGGGTGTCCTGCAAGGTAGTGTCCTCAGGGTCACACTCTTTGCCATGATCATTAATGGCATTACTTTGATGCTGTCGGAAGATGTTCTCGCTATGCTCTACGAGGTCGACATTTCGATCTCTTTTGGCGCGTCCCAGATGCCAACTCTGGAGCGTCGAGTCCAACATGTTATCACCCGCGTCTCTCCATATGCCGAAGCGCACTGGTTTCAGTTTTCTTTAGTCAAGACTAAGGTGGTGCACTTCTGCCGCCATCCACGGCTCTACCATGACACAGACTTGTTTCTAAAATGGTTCGCTTGGAAGTGGTGGAGCTGCACTGGTTCCTTGTCATGTATTTGACTGACGCCTCATCTGGGAGGCTTATATTCGCAATCTTATGGTTCCTTGTACCCGTGCCATTGATATTCTTCGCTCCGTGACGTTCAGTGACTGGGGCACTGATAGGGCTACTTTCTTACTTTTTTATCGTTCGAAACTCGACTACGAATGCGTGTTTTGTGTATCCGCATCCGAGTGTGTGTTGCGGAAGGTAGACTTGATCTCCACACCGGCCTTCGCCTGGCGACCAGTACCTTCTGCAAGTCCTCCATTAAAATCCTACTTGTCGATGCTGGGTACCTTCCACTCGCTTTGCGCAGTGCAGAGTGCATTATTCGCTTGCATGCTTGAGCCGGACTGCTCACTCACTCGCGAAAAGCTCTCACCACTGCATCTGCAGCAGATGTCGACGGTGCCTATGCCGCCGAGAGACGCCAGCCATACCCTAAGCCTTTTGGGTATAGGCTCCTTTGAGAGCTCGTTATAGCTTTAGGGTCTTTTGGGCCCCTGGTTATGCCTAGGACACCATCCTATAGGGTACCACCTTTGACTCTTTGTCTCCAGGCCTTTGCTCCCAAGCTTCTACAGCGCAGAGAGTATTACGTTCAGCCTTTTCGGAGCACACTTCGTATCACGCTGGAACCCTGCCAGTGTATACGGATGGTTCCATATCTTAAAATGTGGTCGGTTTCCACGCAGTATCCCCTTCGTTTTAAGTCCGCGAGGCTATACCAGCCGCTGCTTCTGACTTCACGTCCAAGCTGGTTGCAATACACCGCTCGGTACGAGGCATAACGCGACCTGCCCGTTTGGGAGACCGCATTGTGATTTATAGCGACTCACAGAGCGCTCTGAGTGCTCCCGGGGCATTGGAATATCCGCATCCCCTGGTTTGGAATATCCGTGACGCCACGGTTTTGTCGAGCCGTGCGAATCTCCAGATTATCTTCTGATGGGTCCCTGGACACGTAGAAATGGCAATGAATGAGCTCTTATGAGGCAGCCAAAGAGTCCGTGAGGACTGTGCGACCAGACCAGCGTTTTACTCTTCCTCCCACTGATTACATGGCAGGAATACGACAGCTCTCATGCCTGCTTGACAAAGAAGATAGGAGACGGTCGAGAGGAACTTAAAGTTGCGTTCCCATTGACCTATCCCCCAATTCCACGTTGGATTCAATCTGCTTTCTAACGTCTCTGAATCGGACCTACTTTTGGGACGCACCGTCATTTAATGGAGCGCTCGCCAGCGCCCTACTGGGAAGACTACGTTATCCTACAGATGGTTCGCCATATTCTTAACGTTCAGGTTGGACTTCAGGGTGGATGGACTAGAGGAGGGAGACTTAACGATCGAATTAAATAAATGCCAAACTATTGTTTTTACTGCCCCAAATGCTTCTCGATCTCTCTCTATATATTGTATGTCGTCTCCAAGGGTCGTGACCTTGACTTATCCATGAGGCGGACCCAGTGATCTAATTTGTTTGTTACTTCCATCCCTTGGGCGGAGTTCCGTAATCTATGTGTACTTGTTGTACCTACATATTTCCATGTCTTTGGTTTATCTTAATTATAGGGAATCTCTCGTCTCTTCCAGTTCTTTGTAAACATTTTCTTTATCTTTCTCCAGCAAAATGAGGGCCAATGGCGGTCACGTGCCCTCCTGTACCCACGTGGATCCGGAGATCACCTCATGGAGCTGTGGGAAGCATGGGAACCTAGGCGAGGAGGCGGCAAGACGCTGTTATCACTCGCCCCAGCTGAATTTTCCTAGGGACCAATGTCATCTTCTCCCCTTTCCCTCTCACGGCCACCTCTCCGCGAGCATGCGGACTTCTATGCTTAGAGATTGTAATCCGTTGGACATTCGAACGAGCGTTATCAACATTTCCCCTTCCCCCGAAGGAGTCACCGACTTTTCACTCAAGATCGCGCCGCGCCACCTCTCCAGGCACCTATATAACGCTTCGACCGAGTTTCAACCAACGAGCTAAAGGACGCCAGAAGCGGCGATTTCGATTCAAGTGAAGACTAAATCGATCCGTAAACTCTGCCTTAGTCAATCGGCAAGTTTCGAATTCAGTGAACCCTGCCCTAGTCAATTGGCAAGGACTGAGAAGGATTCCAAACTCTAAAGACGACAAGTGCTCCCTCGTAAAACAACTTCTACCGTCGCTTCACCGTACCCCCACTGACCCCATTTTGTCAACGAGCTCATAAGGTAATCGTAACCGTTGCCGCCTGAAGATTAAGATCAAATCTGGCTTATCCCAATTGCTCCATTATTTGTGTGCACGCCCCAGTTAAAATCCCCCTTTAAATCATCAACTGTATCTGACCTCTTTAATTACTTAATCAACCTACCTGATCGCGTGTAGATCTTTAAACCCATTTAAATCCAATTTCTATATATATACCTTTTTTGTTATTAGTAAAGTTATATTTTCGTCATTATCTTTCTTTTGCAACTCCAACGCGTACCAGCTACCTTTTAATCTTTGCCCAACTTGCAATCTAAAATAATTGTTTAAAAGAACCCCGCAAAGTAAGAATAAACCATCCCTCCCCTTTTACTCTCGGTCTTCCACCTACTTTGGGCCAATCCCACAAAAGTACCTACGTATATATATAAATATATCGTCTGGCCATTCCACGACACTTGCCTATCTTTACCTTTTGCTGATAATAAATGTTCTTAGCCCACCTAAGTTTGTGTGAGCGCAAGACTCGTATTTGTTCAGGTGCGTGTTTATGTTCGTGTGTTTCCGCGCGACTCTAACGACCGCTTGGTTCACCTCTATTTGTACAATTTGACATATATGTTGTTTCTTTTTCTAATTTTCTTAGGTTCTTTATTTATTACACTTGGCATATTATTTCTTTAATTACACAAATAGTCATTTCTAGGATTTGATAGATCTACCGAGTGTCCTTTTGTGGAGTTCCTCCCTGGGCCTATTGAATCCTGCAATTTGGGTGTCACAAGCCTACCGATTTTACAACATGAGCCCCCACAGTTACACCTCTTAGGCAGTGGCATAGATAGCTCCATGCCGTAGCGATACAAACCGGCAAGCACCGACTCAGGGTGCCTGTCATTGTTGAATATGACGAAGAGTTTAGGGGTGGGTCTCGAGGTCACTACCTGTTTTCTCATCACACGATATACTTTAACTGCGCATTCGTGGGTCAGATCTATGGTGATCTCATCTAGGGAGTAGTTTAGAAGTTCCTTCACGTAAACCAATCCTTTCGCGCATTTCATAAGAGAATGCGGCCCTACAGTTACCGACTTACCATTAACTGTCCGAAGGGCAGTAATTATGTCTGCCTCAGATGGATCCTAAACATTCGCCAGAAGGCTCCCGTCGGAGAAACGTAACGATACACCTTTGGCTCTCTACCAATCAAGTTAGCTAATGCTCTCCTCTGATGGATCATATTCCCCCTGGCCAACATGCTGTCATCAGTGGAGTGAATCACCAGAAAGCATTTGAAGCTATCAGGCTGGAAAACACCAGGTAGTCTCTCAATGAAGGGCGTCCGATGTCTTGGCCTGCCCCCCACTTACTCAGGGGCGTCTCGGGGCCAGATGTATCGATCTTGGCCTGTTTTCTTGCCGAAACGGCAGCGGAACCGTTCTTTTCCGAAGACCACGTCAAGTGAGAGGATCTTTTAGTCCTCTTCTCGCTACTTTTCTCTTGGGGTGAGGATAGTTGGGAATGAACCCACTTCTCACCACGGCAGAAAGTTATCTCTAGGTTGGATGGACCGGCCTCAGCAAGATTCTTCTCTGAGATGGAGATGGTCTTAGCTGTCAGAGGGGCACCAGCCGGGGGAGGAGGTCTCTCCTATTCTTGCGGGTCCTAGGGAACCAGAGCCGTCTAAAAGAAGCTTGCACAGGGGCGGATTGAGGTTTAGTGTTTGGCACAAAACCTGGGTTCGACCACATGGATGATCCTGCCGTCTCGGGCTGTGTCGCCTCCGGGCAAGTCGATCTCAGGTGTGGCCTCTGTGTAGCCATCCCCTCAAGGCATCTCGGATCCCAATGGAGCTATCTTTCGTCACACTCAAGTCTCTTGCCGACGACCCTGCAATGCCAAGATGCATGGCGACAGGACTGCAGGAAGCACGGCCCGAAGGGTCCCGCTTTCTATTTATCCCCTAAGTGGGTTGACCCTATCAAGTCGCTCTCACCGGGAGCGGTCAATTTTGGGCTGCCTAGCTACTCTCTTCCCCCCCCCCCTCGTGTAATAGAATAAGGGGCACTGCAATTAATCGGAAGATGGAGTCGTCCATTGGCGACTCTACAGAAGTGGAAACACCCTAACCCTTAGGCCTAAGATAGGAGTAAGCTTCTTCTTTGGTAGAAGATGGTTTGGGGCCCTGAACTGAAAAACAACAGGGGATACCTCCTTTTCAGATGTGGAGCTGCCCGAGAACAGCTCTAAAGATGGCAAAGGGGAAACATCTTTGGCGTATAGCGATGGGTAGAGGGTAGCCCTTCCACCGTTTGAAGTGGTGCCTCGATTTCCTCATCGTCCCCGACACCTAAGGAGGACGAGGTTGCGCTTGGAGACAGATCTTCATGCGTAGTCCCACTCTTCTTATCACTTGTCACTATAGTCTCAGAAAAACGGACTTATGCAAAGTAGATACTATGACCTCCCAATGACTTGGGACTTAAAGAGTAAAATCTCCAGAGAATCACAAATTCCATAATATGATAATTTATACATAATCGGTCCCGGTTTGGCTTTGATGGGCATTGCTACTTCGGCCTGCCGTTTAGGTGAAGTTATTTTGGAACTTTGACCATATTGGATGGTGCCGGTGTAACTACCTTATTCGTGTACCGGAGAAAGGTGAGCAGAGGCGAAAGTCCAGTACTAGCACCGCCTGTACCTAATACTTGCCCTAGCTAGTGGCACCCTTTCGGCCATCGCAGCAGGTAAGGACCCCACGGTATACACTTCCACTCGTCTAAGGCTCATAAGAGGACGAAAGTGCGCCGTCAGCTAAAACCTCTGTGTATGGGAGAGTAAGTGAGGGAAGGGGGAAGAGGGTAGGTAATAAAGAGAAGTAGAGATAGGTAGGTCCACTAAAAAGGAGGGTGGGTAATAAGAATGGTAATAACAATAATGATGCTAATAATAATAAAAGCGTGCCAACAACTTTCCCCTTCCCTATCAAAGACTTCAAGTCAACCCAGTGACAGGGCCTCCCTAATTTGCACACAAATCTGGAAAAAAAGTGATTTATCGTTTACGGCCTTCGAGTAACTTACCCAGACTTCGACTTTGCACGTATGATGTGTATAGCCAAATCGGTGGCAGTAGTAGCACTTCCGCGGCAGTAGCACGAATGCCTTCACGCAGTAGCGATACCAATCGCCATGCACCAAGTCAGGAAGCCTGTAACGATCTAACTAACTCAGAGTGTAAGAGGTAGGTCTCGCCCTCCACCTCCTATTTTATAATTACAGGCTCGACCTTGACTGCCGCTTGTTCCGCCAGCTCTTTGGTGATGTCCTCCAAGGAGTAGCCCGCGGTTTCCCTCGCATAAACTACTTCTTACAAAATTCGTAGTTGAGTACGGTGTCCCCTTCACCGGCGAGCCATTGAGTATCCAAAGAATACTAATAATTACCACCTCAAAAGGGTTTGCCACATTCACCAAAGGGTTCTCGACCAAGACATGCGTTACCTTCGGCTCTTTAAATTTAGTTTTGCTAATGCTATCTTCTGATGGAGCATGTAGCCTTTGCCCAACCTACTGACATCAATCGAGCTAATATCTATAAAGCGTTTGAAAGCAGTGAGCTAAAAAACGCCAGGTAATCTCTAAATGTTTTATTGGTGATTACTCTGTCTCCTTATCCGACGGCGCCTCGTGGCCGGAGGAGCCGGTCTTGGTCTCATTGCTTGCCGAAACGTCAGTGGACCAGTTCGGCCTCAGCCAGATTTTTCTCCAAAATGGGGATCTTAACCAGCGAGGGAGCACCAGGTAACCTTCTCTCTTTGCCGTTTGAGGAGGATCTTGCACATGGGTGGTTCAGGTTTAGTGTCTGGCACCGAGCCCGGGCTTGATCTGAAAGAAGACCATACGATATCAGGTATTGGCACATCTGGGATCATCCCTACCTCAGGGAGGGCCTCCAAGTAGCTATCTCTCCCAACGTATCCCTACCGGGGAGTCATAGATTTTATGGCCCGTCACGAACTTCACTGGGGCCGGAATGTTGACCTTGATTGAGAAAAATGGAAGAGAGGGCATGCCAGCTCCCATGACAAACCTTGGGTTGACGAGGTATCTAGACAGGCCCAGAGTACACTACCGCCTCTTAACCCTCTAAAGAGGTTGATGTGGTTCACCTGCCTCCACCGGGAGGTAAGAAAGGCAGTAACCAAAGTGGTGCGTCCTTTGCCTCGCCGTCGTCTTTGGGGGTCCCAGAGGGGGTTAAAAGGGCCCCGCAGCAAGTGGAGAGTCACTTAGAGGCAATTTTGGCGGAGAGAAAAGGGGAAAACCCCAAATCCCTTCTATTTGGAGAGGGAGAAACACCCTTTCAGCTAGGAAGATCTGAGAGTACTCCCTGATAAATCAGAGGGAGGGCCACATCCATCACAGAGGTATAACTCTCCGAGGGCGGATCCGAAGATGGTAAAGAAGAGGCTCGTGTGTCGCAGACAAATGACCCTTTCACCGGTCAGAGTGGTGCTTCCACGGAACACCTCGTTCGACCCAACTCCAAGGTCGGGCAAGGATTTTGAAACAAGGAAATAATCCGAAATTGTTATCTTTTCGAAAGCTTGGCAACAAACCAAATCTCAGAAATTTGTGATCGCTGAAAGAAAAATAATGGGGAGTGATGGGCTATATCTCGAGTCCATCCGTTTCCGTCTATCCCATCTCGAGTCTTTGGACTTTTTAGGTCTCCACCCTGGGTGCATTACTGAGTAGTGTTCACAACTGAGCGGAGACGCATACCAATTAGAAGTTGCCCGGTAGACAGGTCGCTCTCTCAAAGGCCCCAGCTCCCAACTGAATAACCAGAGAAGAGAGGCAGGGCGACAGGGCGATTCCCTTACTAGATCGTACTATTCTTCAACAGAACGACCAAGATCTGGAGGTGTTGCGGCAAACCCAGAGACGGGACTCAAGACTTTTATTCGACCTGGCAGCCAACAAGCAGTAGCATAAGCAGAACAGCCTTGTGCAGGCGAGAACGGTCGCAGTGAGGTGGTCAGTCCATTACACCCAGGGAAGGGTTTATTGTGACAAAACTGATCTCCCATTATATGATAAAAAAAAATGTGGGTCTATTAATTATTTTGGCTTCTAAATAAATAGACTTAGGTAGATATAATATAAGAACATCTGCAAGCTTATATGTAAGTATAAATTATTTGTGCAATAATGTATAAAAAGTAGTTACAATATTATTATTTTTACTCTAAGTTGTGCCGTGTTATAAAATATGTACCACTAATGTTTCTCTAAATAACATAACATAACATAATTTCACGGATGACATAAACTACATAGGCCTATCACAGGTGATCCGCATCTGTCAAAACCCACCCACAAAATGCATCCATAGGATTGTGTAATAACAAGTGTTAAATTACTATTTATGAAAAACATCCTTATAAGCATGTTAAACCTACTATAAATAATAAAATATATTAAAATTATCTTACCTTCGTTGCCTAAAAAGAGGTAGTTTGATATTTTTTGTCAAATGCTTCAACAACATTCTCTTTGGGCACTGAGCATAATGGTACAGTTTTTGAGCACTCGTGCAGAAAGAGGTTAGCCTTCTATTGAGGTATTAAGTTTGTACCATTGCCCATTAAATGAGTGGTATAACATTTGAAGCAAGGCTCGAAAGGGTTAATCAAACAATATATCAACCAGGTACAAGGGGAAAATATCCGACATATAGAAATCATACGCTACTCTTCGCCAGTTACCCTATGGGGGGGCTTCTTTCTTCTTTGTTTGCCGGATGGGCTTGTTATCGAATCATCTTGTTTTTTATTTAATTTCCTTTTTTTTCCTTTGAGTTGGCCCTTAAAACGTTTTCTTCCAATTTCCTTAGCTTCCGTATTCTAGTTGAGTTGGCCCTTCATCTTCGTTTTCTTTCTTGAGATTATTTCATGAAATTTATTTAGACTCTTGAGATTCGAACGAGGTACCTCTTGATTCCATTTCCGATACGCTTGCCACAGGACTGGCTGAGTTCGTTCTTTTGTTGGTAAGTTTTCTGCTATTTATATTATCGAGTTGGAAGGAATTTCTCTCATACATTTCACACCCCTACACAGGTCCTTTTCTAGAAAGCGGAGCAAATTTTGAGGATTGGGGAGAGACTAGTCTTGGATTTCTTAATCGAGGAGTAGTAGCTCTCCCTCCCCGGCCTCCAGTCTGCGGCATTAGTGGAGTGAATTTGAGGGATTGAGGAGAGCGAACGAAGTCTTGTTTGTAATCAATAATGGCTTCTCCTTCCCCGGCTCTCCGAAGTTCACCGCAGCACTTTTTAGTTCTCTTGTAAGGCAGGTGCAGAATAACGAATAGTACATGATCAGACAGAGGAGCGAATTTGATGATTGGGGAGAGACTAGTCTTGGATATCCTAATCCAGGAGTAGTTAGTTCTCCCTCCCCGCCTCCAAAGTCTGCGGCATTAGTGGAGCGAATTTTGAGGGATTGAGGAGAGCGAACGAAGTCTTGTTTGTAATCAATGAGTAATGGCTTTTCCTATCTTGGCTCTACGAAGTTCACCGCAGCACTTTTTCTTGTTAGGTGATCAGAAAATTGTTCAGCCGTAGAGGGTCACCAGTTATGGGGTGGCATGCTTTTTTTTCATTTGCGGTATTGTCTTGATATCGAATCATCTTCTTCGATTTTTCTTTTCTGCAGGTTGTCATCCTCGAATTTTCTTCTTTGTTGTTTTCCTGTTTCTTTGAGTCGGCCCTTTAAGCGTTTTCTTCCGTATCCTTGTTGGTTTCCTTATTCTGGTTGAGTTGATCCTTAATCTTCGTTTTCTTTCTTGAGCGATTTTTATAAAATTTATTTGGACTCTGGAGTTTCGAACGAGGTACCTCTTGATTCCGTTTCCGATGTTCATGCCACACGACTGGCAGTTGGAAGGAATTTCTCTCATATATTTCGCACCCCTACAACCCCAAAATTATACTCATAAAAAATGTGAATTACTCTAAAAATTGTGTGAATCCTCCACAGAGATCAATGCATAGTCAGACAATCGAACATTTGCGGCGAGAGATAAAACAGTGGTTTCTGCGTTCAGGAAATAAAAACGCCCATTATCCCAAATATATCGCTAGCCAGATGTTGCTCCGCCACTACACTTTTTCCTCTCCGCTGTGGCTCAAATTTTATCATCCAGCTGCTTGTTAAGGTATGGTTTCACTATTAAAATACTTATTTTTAGTCGCAGGCGACTCTACATCTCACTATGTCGGTCGGTCGGTTCCCGTTTTGTTTGTTGTTTTTTTTTTATTTGGTAATAACATTATAACTTTTCCGCGGATTCTAACGAAATTTGAAACCCTTGTGTTATTTAACATTTACTTTCGAATGATATAATTGTCAAGGTCCTTCTAAGGTTAGTCCGAGAATTATTGAAAGTTTGAAGGTTGTAAGGTTATAAATTAGAATAAGTGAGAACATGCGATCTTTGGTCAGCAGACCTTGTTAAGGGAGTTTTCACTTATAGGTTAGGTTAGGTTAGGTCAGGTTATTTATTCTTGGGCTATTTTAGGTTATTTATCCAAAATTTGTTTTTAATTTTTGACAGTTGCAAGCCGAAAAGGGCAAATTTGAAGTTTAGTCCGATTTTAAAAGAATCGGAATAAAATTACTGTGTTTTGCCGCATTTCGCTTTCCGACCGATAAAAAAAAACAGATTTGGACAAAGGGCAAAGAAATACTAAAGCAAACAAACCCCAGCTCTTCCCGGAGCCAAGTGCAGGTACAGAAGGTTGAGGAGATAGTTGTGGAGTAAAAAAAAAAGGTAGCGGTGAGAGAGAGCGAGAAGGAAGCGCACCAACAACTTCTTAATGTCCCGTCAGATATAAAAAAAAAATCATTTAAACAGCGTCCATCTGGCGATTGCCTTCAAAAGCATAAATTGCCGTAATCGTAATTCAAATTTCAGCTTAGTACTAGGTTACTTTAAAATTTCCCAACCCAAACCAAACCACCGCCCCCCCAAAAAAAACAAAACAGACGAAAATAAAATAAAAACAAACAAACAAAAGAAAAAAAATAAGAAACAGAACAAAGGTAAGATGGAGAATGAATCTCGCTCTGGCGTCGGGAAAGGCCTGTCTCCTCCCGGCGCAGAGTCATGCGACCAACATCAGAGTAAAATAAGATGGAAGAGGTCGCTAACAAGCGTTAACGACCTCGCTAGTCCCGGTACCGGAACATGTAACGTACGCGAAGATCCTTCAGACTGGATCATTCAACAAGAACGTACCGAAAAGTCTGGGGGACAATACAGTGATCGCGATAAGGTGCGGGCGTGCTTCCATCAAAAGGCGCTGCGGTCCGCGAGTGTGCCCGATTTGAAGACACCAGAAATCAACTTGAAGCCATCGCGGCATTGGGAATAGGTCCATGGAAACAGTCGCGGCATTGAGGGTAGGTTCATGGAAACAGTCGCGGCATTGAGGGTAGGTTCATGGAAACAGTCGCGGCATTGGGAATAAGTCCATGGAAACAGTCGCGGCATTGGGGGTAGGTCCATGGAAGTAGTAGTATTGTAGGTGGAGGGTCGTGTGCACACAAACTCGTCATCCGTGCACACAAACTCGGTCTAATATGTGCGTATCTAGTTACGTACACACGCACATGGACTCGCACTCGAGTCTCCTCTCTCCCCTTCCTCCCTAGAAATGATCACTACCAGCCTTGGTGACATGGTGTCCCCTCCCTCCCAAATCCCCACAATACTTTGAGCGTTTGGCATTTTCAGGATTTTTCTTGTATTAACATAACCGTGGAGTTGCTATTTAACCCTTTACAATTCTTTAATTGGCCCGTCTAGTTCTCATCTGTTTAAATCATTTGTCGTTAAACCTCTTTGTGTGTCACACGTTCTAAGATGATTTTCCATTCACACCGTACGTACCGCACCTAGACTTAGTAAATATTTTGCAACTGAAGATGTGCGTGGATCGGATTATAAATTTAGCCCAGACTATTCATCTACGGTTGGTTTCTTCGATCATCTTCTGCAACTTATTCATGAACACCCATTTGATCGGATTAAATTTCTCGATAGTCGGTCAGTACAACCACCTTTCAACTATAATAACGAAAAATAAGTGATTGAAAATCTCCAGTTTATGGATTTAGAAGATTTAATCATCGGTGAAAAATTCAAAAACGAGCTTATGGCCCAGTTTTTATTTGTAGGAGGTCTATCCGATAGTCACAATACATGGGAGGATAGATTTTTCTGCATATTGCATTCTAACATTGTGACTGATGGGGAGAAAGTATTCCGCGAATCCTCTGAGCGAATTTTCCCCAGAGACTGTAAAAGAAATTTCTCGATAGTCGGTCAGTACAACCACCTTTCAACTATAATAACGAAAAATAAGTGATTGAAAATCTCCAGTTTATGGATTTAGAAGATTTAATCATCGGTGAAAAATTCAAAAACGAGCTTATGGCCCAGTTTTTATTTGTAGGAGGTCTATCCGATAGTCACAATACATGGGAGGATAGATTTTTCTGCATATTGCATTCTAACATTGTGACTGATGGGAAGAAAGTAGTGAACATCACTATATTTGACACAAAACACTTGATATTTCTATTTCTCTAATGGCATTCCCATCAACTCACCGATACGATGAAAACCAAGATTGAAGAGCATATGACTATCATCATTCTCTCTATCATCATTGGCTCCAACTATATACAACGCGTTCACAATTTAATCGTCGTTTTTGATTAGGTCGATTACATCATGGTCAGAACCACAGATTACCGTTTGTATGCCGCGAATCCTCTGAGCGATTTTTTTCCAAAGACTGTAAAAGAAATATGATCAGGAGCAATGGGATGATTTTTTTGATTTATTATTATAGTAGTATTATCGACTTTAAGTTTAGAAATTATTAACTTTATATTATCTGTACAATGTCTTAACATTTCTAAATCACATCTTCAGAGTAAAATATCAACACAGAAAAAAAAGCTAATCGCAGGAAGAAATCCATAACTATTTAAGCAGAGCTTCGCTCTAAAACGCTTTCCAGGATTCCTTTCGATGTTGTTTATTTTGATATTTATTCCCTCAGCATGATTCACCCTCTTCACATATTCTATTTTTTTATTCTCACCAATTACTCCTCGTGAGAAGCCAGAAGCTTCTATTTCTTCTTCTAGAAAAGTTTTAATATACTCTGCGAACAAATCATCTCTCTTATCGAACTCCCAAAACTCGTAGATTTTCTTGATCTTATACATTTTTTCCAGTGCAAGTTTCAGTTCAGGGGTTGTGTACACCTCGGAAATCATACCTTGCTTTTCAGAGTGATCGCATTCGTGTGAGTTTTGCTGAGCGCATGTGGTGCAGAGTGTGAAAGTGAGTTTACCATTTACGGATTGAGGGAGAACTGGAATATACAGATCATTAGGAGGGAGAACATCAACTTTGACGATATCGAAATATGACACATTCACATCCTGAGTGAATTCTTGAATAGACGGAATTTCTCCCACAGATACGCAACGTCTAGGTGATCCTACGGGATAGAGATTGATTTTCATACAATACGGATATAAGGAGGAAAAATTGACATAAGAGCGATGGTTTGTTCGCAGAGTATATAAAAACTTTTCTAGAAGAAGAAATAGAAGCTTCTGGCTTCCCACGAGGAGTAATTGGTGAGAATGAAAAAATAGAATAGGTGAAGAGGGTGAATCATGTTGAGGGGATAAATATGCAAATAAACAACATCGAAAGGAATCCTGGAAAGCGTTTTAGAGCGAAGCTCTGCTTAAATAGGTAAGCATTTCTTCCTGCTATTGGATTTTTTTTCTGTGTTGATATATTACTTTAAATATGTGATTTAGAAATGTTAAGACATTGTACAGTTAATATAAAGTCAATAATTTCTAAACTTAAAGTCGATAATACTACTATAATAATAAATCAAAAAATCATCCCATTGATCCTGATCATATTTAGAAATGTTAAGACATTAAACAGCTAATATAAAGTAAATAATTTCTAAACTTAAAGTCGATAATACTACTATAATAATAAATCAAAAAATCATCCCATTGCTCCTGATCATATTTCTTTTACAGTCTCTGGGGAAAATTCGCTCAGAGGATTCGCGGAATACAAACGGTCACCTGTGGTTCTGACCATAATGTAATCGATCTAATCAAAAACGACGATTACATTGTGAATTCATTGGATGTAGTTGGCAATGCATACATTGCAAAAGTGGAGAATGCTGAACATGTAGAAGTTGACTCCCACGTAACGAATCTTCCAATTGCAGAATTCATACCCTCCTATGCTCGAATGAAGTTCTATGGCCTCTTAAACTCGTTGGGTGAAAGGTTGTTGTACAGTAACACAGACGGTGCCATCTTCATTGCTAGGAAAGATGATCCATAACCTCAAATCGGAGAATTCCTAGGTGATCTCACCGATGAGATCAAGGATGTGTACGGTGCTGATTCGTATGGGGATTCATTCTGCTCTACGGGTCCCAAATCCTATTCGGTACGTATCCAAACGCCGAGTGGGGTGAAGTATATACTTCGTGTTAAAGGATTAACCATTGACACTCACACAAAGAATATAATAACCTACGACACTATGAAACGCATAGTTGAAGCCAATGATGATAGAGAGAATGATGATAGTCATATCCTTATACCATTTATGGGTTTCAGAGCCGAGGAACACGGTGGAGTGAAAGAGGTGAGAGGGAAAAAGGTTTTGAGAAAGACGTTTCGGAAACGTGTTGAGCTTCCAGGGAGTTACCGAACAATACCTTTCAGTTTCAAAGGGATCTTACACGATATTTAAAAAAACGTCCATTGAATACCTACTATTATTAACTCTTTCTTTGTGTGCATATATATTTTTTGCATTATTAATAATATTCTCTGATGTATATGAATAAAATAAAGATGAAATAATACGCGTTATGCTACCAATGTTTTATTTTGTCTAAAAAATAACTCATCATATTCTCTTGACCTTGTGAGAAGGGGAATTCTTTCATCCTTGCCTCTTCAATCTTGGTTTTCATCGTATCGGTGAGTTGATGGGAATACCATTAGAGAAATAGAAATAACAAGTGTTTTGTGTCAAATATAGCGATGTTCACTACTTTCTCCCCATCATTCACAATGTTAGAATGCAATATGCAGAAAAATCTATCCTCCCATGTATTGTGACGATCGGATAGACCTCCTACAAATAAAAACTGGGCCATAAGCTCGTTTTTGAATTTTTCACCGATGATTAAATCTTCTAAATCCATAAACTGGAGATTTTCAATCACTTATTTTCCGTTATTATAGTTGAAAGGTGGTTGTACTGACCCACTATAGAGAAATTTAATCCGATCAATTGAGTGTTCATGAATAAGTCGCCGAAGATGGTCGAAGATATCAACCCTAGATGAATAGTCTGGGCTAAATTTATAATCCGATCCTCGCACATCTTCAGTTGCAAAATATTTACTAAGTCTAGGTGTGGTACATACGGTGTGAATGGAGAATCATCTCAGAACGTGTGAAACACAAAGGGGTTTAACGACAAATGATTTAAACAGATGGGAACTAGACGGGCCAATCAAAGAATTGCAAGAGGTTAAATGGCACTCCACGGTTATGTTAATACAAAAAAAATCATGAAAATTGCAAACGCTCAAAGTATTGCGGGGATGTAGGGTGGGGACACCTGCATACAAGAAAAATCCTGAAAATTCAAAAACTTTCTCAAGTGTGTGTGTGTGTGTGTGTAGACTCTGAATCCTTCGAAAAAAGGTCACTGACCAAAGTATTGGGGGAGGGGGGAGGGGGGGGGGAGGAGGGGGAGGGGGAGGAGAGGGAGTAGGGGGAGGGGGAGGGGATACCTGCATGTCATCAAGGCTGGTAGTGACCAATGCTAGGGGGAAGGGGGGGAGGCTTGAGTGCGAGTCCATGTGCGTGTGTACGTATCTAGATATGCACATAAGATGCTGAGTTTGTGTGCACTCGACCCTCGACCTACAATACTAATACTACTCATGGAAACTGTCGCGACATTAAGGATAAGTCCATGGAAACAATCGCGGCATTGGGGGTAGGTCGATGGAACCAATCGCGGATTGGGGGTAAGTCTATGAAAACCGTCGCGGCATTGGGGATAGGTCCATGGAAACAGTCGCGTCATTGGGAATAGTTCCATGAAAACAGTCGCAAGAGTAGGGGTAGGTCTATGGAAACAGTCGCGGCATTGGGAATAGGTTCATGGAAACAGTCGTGGCATTGAGGCTAGGTCCATGGAAACAGTGGATGGCGTGCAGCTCCTCGAGGCACCAAGTGCAACAGGCTACACAGGCTACTACCACCCATACTGGGGTTCAGTCGATCTATTTTATCCACCTTGTGCATTCTTACTTCTGTTCGCCGATCAAATTCAAGGTTACCATGGTAACCTAAGTCAGAAATCAATTCTTATTAATCTACTTGTCTGGAAGAATAGGGATTATTTTGTATATTAAAAAAAAATCAGTACAAAGGCCATAGCCTTTATTTTGTCCATCGAGTGGGAATGATTCATATAATTTCTGAGGCAAGAACACCAAATTCCACACGATATTTCTGGTCTCCTCAGGGCTACCTGATCTTCTCACTCTGGTTTGCATCGCGGGATTAAAACAAACCTCCCTACTCGTCAATGATCTATGGGTGGGTTTTGTCAGGTTGAATGGTTTGAAATTGGATCTCTTCGTTAGTCACCAGATATATTTATATTCCACCTCGTTTTGTGATCCTCTTTGCTATTGCACTCCCCATAAGATTGTTGCGAAACGATGATCGTTAAACCGGATTTGGGTGATACGATAACGTCCCAAGAAATTATTACTTGACTCCAAAAGGTCATGATGGATATTTATGGCTGGGCGATGAGCAGAAATTCTGATATTATTTTGCCTTCAAGCAAAATGGTGATGAAAACAAGAAGCTTGCAGTTCTATTTATTTAGTGGCTTTGGCTAGCAAATGGAGGAGGAGTTCGAATTATATCGATAATTATCGATTTCACGGGCATATCTTTGATGATGCTTAAATACAACTCTCTTAATTTTCGTGCTTTGGTACGATGAATGAATAAGACTCGTCTTGATGTAAGATCAGTTGCGTAAATGTTATCTCCTAATGCGAAGTAAATGATTTGATTGGTATGACCAGAGAGATATGTGAAACTGCTCCTCGAAATGATTTCTCTCGAATGAATGATCTTAAAAAAATAAATATATAATATTGTGGTTGCAATTCGATGCTCACCGAGTGTCGTTACGATTGGGCTGACCCATTTTGAAGGTTTCCTTTTGTAACCACAAAATAATTAGTCTCATTCCCGGTTTACCTTTTTACCGCGACTTTGGTCTTTTCGGGAAATCAGAATGGGAATGGTTCTAAAATATCCTGTTACCAGTTACAATGTTTCATTTGAGTTTCTTTTTGTTTTGTTTCACACACATAAATTTATTTAAATTGGCTGAGTGTACACATTTCTACTTCATGGGTTTGTGTGTGCACATATTGAGTGCACCACAGATCATTTACGAAGAAAAAACAAACGGGACTCAACCACAAAGGATGGAACCAAGATGGCCCAGGAACAACAAGACACGCAGGACAAAGTATCCACTCTCTCGCATTTTCAAGTACAAATTGTCTTCCACCTCAAACGGGTAACCAGTAACAAACAAAAGTTTAAATCGCTGGTTATGGCTGCATTTATACTTATCGTCTTCTGGTTTTGGACACATCCTTTCTTAAAAATATACACATTACTATCCTCATAACTTTTTTTATCAATCCCAGTGGTGACTGCCATTTTCTCAAACGCCATTTCCACTGCTATTGCGAGAATGACTCCCTCAGGTTCTTTATCTGTCGGTATTTTATTCCTTCCTGACTGCAATCGCGGTACATCGTATCTTTCTTATGGGTAGTTAGTGCATATGACGTTGTAATTCAATTAGTGTATTGACGTATTCTCTGTGTTTATTCCATCTTCTGATAAAAGAATGATGTCAGATTTAATCTCTCTGAGAGATTACCGTGTGGAGAGCATGGCCCTGCCACTAAAATTGCACCAACAAAGTGCCTCGTAGGAATAGGAAGAATTGTAACAAATGTCTTTGCGGGTATACATACGAGTATATATTTATTTGTAAAATTTGGCGACAGTGTAATAAAAACGAACATTTCTCGTCCCGAAATGGAATTAAGCCGAGACAGCTATCTGCGTCTCAGGAATGATAAAATTATATCAAAAAAGTGTTTGTAGGCGCCATTTAATCGATTACCTTCGGAAGCCATGGGATAAGCTAAAAACATTGTGATCCCAGAGGCCACGCCTCCTGTACTATTTATAAAAGAAAAATGGAGAATTCGAGTCAATGAGATTTATTCACACTTGGGTAGACAGTTAAGTCAGATAGACGATCGATAGTACATAAATAATTACGGTTCGTTTAACGTAGCGATGCCCCCGTTGTAACGCGAGCCTACCATTTGCTTTGCTTGTTTGTTTGTAGGAATTAAACATTATTTTTTTTACGTGATTCCTCTCAGTCATTACTCGATTACAAGCCTTCGGTAAGCCCAGCCAAGCCAGAATATTATTTCAGTATCTTTGGAGTCAGATACGAGATTAACGCCACTATCTCCTCACTCGTGGGACTTGAGGGAGCTCTCCAAAATATCCGCGTCATTTTAACCTTCAAACTGGTGACGTCCTTCCTCTCTCATAAACTGGGTTTCCTCATTCCCCCATAAACTGGTGACGGTTACCTTTACCTCTCTGCCATAACTATAATCGTACATCATTTTCATTGTTGTCAAGCCGTTGGTTTTTAATAGTACATTATCTAATTTATTTCTGTTCATGCTTATAATATATTGCTTATTCTAGCGTCTCTGTTTCATAACTATTCCCTAGGCTCCCTTTTGGGAATTAAGCTATGTTTTCTGCTAGGGGCTTGTTCTAGTAGTTTCCTGTTCATCTATGGACACCTTGGTTGCTTTTTTCTGGGTTGATAATTTGATTTTTTGCGACTTTCTTGTCTTCTTTTTTCCACTTGATTAGCTATTTCCTTTTGGGACAGCTGATAAACATTATCCTATGATCTCCGCAGCAGTTTAGGCACCTCTTTATTCTGGAGCTGCCGTCTCCATTGTTGTGTCCATCCTTTTCTCACTCGCAACACATTATCTTTATTTTGTTTGGTTTGCTTGTTGTGATCTGGTCCTTCATCTTGTAGCATGTCAAAAATATTTGTATGTCGTTGAATACTTCACTTTATATGCTACATGCGGTGATTTTCATGTTAAAAGCGATGAATCCCCCGATGGTTGCTTTGATTGGCATTTCTGTGTTCTTGAATGTCCTTTATATGGGTCCTTCAGTGTGTACTTCTCTCTGCTTGTTGAGTTCGTCAAAGACGTGCGCGCCTATCCATCCATCAATCCCCATTTCGACTGTTTATACTTTGATTTGCTCTAACATGCGTGGTATGTGTTTTGCCTTATTGTGACAATATTGTGTCCATGTGCCTATCCTCTGCACACCAAGCAATGGACCATTGGTTCTTGTAAATTATAATTATCAAAGAACTACGCCGAGCTTGGTTTTGGGGGGGAGGGTCAATCCTGAAGGTGAACTCAATGGAACTCTCTCCGTTGTTGCTTCAATCCATTTAAGAGAGAGGGAGTAGGGGATAACGTCCTTCGTATTTTCTTGTTTGTTTCAACTTCTTTTATAAGTCGAGTTATTTTGCGTATAGTTATTGTATTAATGGTAAAAGTTTATTTGTTATGCTTCGATTTTACTACAAATCTTCTAAAGGGTCTCCCACTTCCAAATTCGTTTTGTGTTCAACTCTCTGTGTCGACAATTATACAGGTAAAATAATGGTATGTGTGGATCTTGTGTTCGCCTCTCGAAGATGAAAGAAACTCCTATTGGTAATGCTATCTCCTAAAGACTTTGGGCTTTCAAGCTGATTTCAGCCTTTAGGAGTAATTAGACTAGTTCCCCCTTAAGATTGCAGCTAAATCCCTTTTATGGGAATCTCTGGTACTGGGATCCACAGTGGGCTATTCCTCAGACCGGTTTCCTTCAGTGCTCCCAATCATGCCCTTTTCGTAATTAAATGGCATCGTTGGAACGAGGCTAATGAGTGGCTAGACAGACTCTATCATATCAAAGGAGTGAAGAGGAGAGGCAGGATGACTTACCTCAGCCATTGTTATGAAACCCCTCTTTTATAAAAAAAAATACTTTTATTTTAATGATACCAAGGGAAAAGGCTTTGAGAATATGGCCAGCTTAGCTCTATAAATCCACTAAGTAGATAAATTTTTAATAAAAGTTCCTTCTGTACTTCCAGTAAGATAATATCTCCGTATAAAACGCCCTTCAAAAGCCATGAGATGATGAGATTTTTTTATAGTAGGAGAGGAAGTTTCATCGCCGGCAAAGGTAACTCTCCACCCTCTTACCCCGACTGTGAGAAGTGGGTAGAGAGGTGCCGCTGGTTGACTCTTCACCCTTCTACCCTCGCCTCCTCCAGTGAATCCAATTGGAGCTAGATAGGAATGGGGAGCCGATAGAGGTGGAGAAGAGTAGGAGGAATAAAAGATTTAAAATGAGAGAAGAGAGTAAGAGAATAGAAGTAGATCTATATTTAAGTTCTTCTCCTAGTACATAGGTAGATAATATGAAACAACTCCAGTTTGTGTACCTACTGATTTGTGGAATACGACCACTCATCCATCAATTTATTAGTTCATTCCTTCGCCTCTATATATTTTATTCCATTTTCACTCGCTAAGCTTAACATAAATAATGGGAGAGCCGCTTAATTTCTGTTCGCATTTGAATTCCTCTTTTTTATTCATTGGTTTATTGTGTCATTCACGCTGTTATGAGTATTTAATTTGTTAGAGCTTATGTAAATTGTTATTAATTTCTCGCATGCTATGTGTGCTGTAGTGTTTATTTGTACATATTAGTTTGATTTCATTTTTAAAATTTTCACTTTAGTTCAATTTAAATTTAGTATATCACAGTTTATGCAGTTTACAATTAACTTTGAGTATAATACTTCACTTTTGTTTAAAGAAAAATCTCCGGGTTGAAAAAGTTTCTATTCAGTAACGAGGCTCTCTATAAGTAAATGGTCATACTCCAGTTAATTTCTAACCCTGCAGAAACTTTTTCCTTTATAGCTTGAGTACTGCATCAGGCTACTGCAGTATCTTCTTCTATGAAGAATTTTTTATTTTATTCAGTATATGGCGAAAATTCATTATTTCATGCATTATGATGGTCTTCAAGTATTCTGTCAAGTTTTGGTAATTTTAATTATTTTTCTGGCTGGTGATGTGGAGATAAACCCTGGACCTACCACCTATAGGCGTCGAGAAGGCCGCATGCTGTATAGTAATATTCATGGGATTCATGCAAATTTAAATTATTTTATTGTAATTCCAGACGATTTGACATCTTATTTTGTTCTGAGACTTTGGTATCAAACTTTAGATCCTCTAAAGAGCTCTTAATTCTAGGTTTTAAACAGCCTCATCTATTGAAGCGTGATGATCGTGAGAGAGGTCGGGGAATGGCAATTTACATTAGAGATGGATTTCCTGCCTCTCGGAAGCCCAATTATGAATGTAATTGTCATGAGGTTTTAGTTGTGAAAGTATGTTGTAGGCATAGTTGTCGAGGTATGGCCAAGTGTACGTGAATATGCGCACACGGGCACTAAGGTATGCCAAGCAAGGCGACAACTGTTATTGTTTCTAAGAGTGCGATTTAAGTAGATAGCGGCAGCAGCGTAACCAAGGAATATAACAAACACAATGACAAACCTAGACTTTTAATACACATGAACTAAAATGGGACAACAATAAATATATATATATATATATATATATATATATATATATATAGTACATAAAATGAGACGGACTTAAGCTCCAAATACTAATTAGATAACCGTGGTTAGGGACTGGTTATGATGGGAGATTGAGGGTAATGAATGCTTTACTTCCTTTCAAACTCGAGGGTAAGGTGGGCAAATAGGGGGAGGTCTTGGTGACTTTGAATACTCACGTGGGGGTAGCCAGAGAACCCACAGCAGGTGAGGCTACTTTTCTGGAACTCGCTTTTGCGAGATGCGGGCCTCCTGTACTCAGGGGGATCACCGAACGAACTTCGAAGGGAAGGGGGAGATGTCTTTTCCACACTCGGCTTGAGCGAGTTAATGGGCCTCTTGTCGTAAGATGTCAGCAAAAGAACTTCGGAGGACGGCTTCTCCAATCTTTGATCCGAAGGCGGGTGAGAAAAGCTGACGTTGCCGCACGAGACTCTTCTCCCTGCCTCGAAGATACAGGGGGTGATGTCCAGCTCTTCCGTGGCTTACGACCGTCACTCACACTTTTTAAGAGAGAGCTCGTTGATTTGCACTCCTTTCGGGAAACTCTCGTCCAACCAAATCTGTCCGTCCGCTTGGAGCGGGGGCATATACAGTATTTCCGGAGCTATTCAAAACAGGGAGAGTGATTGAGACCTTTGTAACCTTCGTTATCGGGCGTGATGAACCGAGCGCCTCCTTACGAGGAAGTGTCAACGGCTGGGATCAGCAGCCAGACGAGCGATAGCAGCGGGCCAATAGACGCGGTTCACGGCCAGGATACAAGGCAGTCTCCTAACCTGAGGGGAGGGGGAGGTTGAGACGACCAGCAGAAAGCTTCGATGTGAATTTTCCGGGAACCTGGTGGCGGGTCCAACGAGGGAGAGGTCGGAAGGGATGGGGGGCGGAGTAACGGCTCGTTTCCTCTCCCGAAATACTGTCTTAGGAGGTGGGGAAATAATATTATTCAAAGGGGATTCCTCCACAATAGTAATTTTGACTTATTATCAATCTATCGAAACCCTGATGCCAATGATGACATATTTGACTGGAGCCCTGCTATGCTGGCTGACTTTTGCTAGAACCTGAAGGGTGACACACCTGAAACGTGTTACAAACGAAGAAGTAAATACTAATATGTAGGTTAATACATTATATAATGCTAAAATACATGTTGATTCATTATATATTCATGAATTAATTACAATGGACACATTTAATCTGACTTTGTGAGTGAAATACATTTATGGTATCGTGGAAATCGGTATCGATTGCTTAATTATTATATTGACGATTTACAAGAAAATATTACGTGATTAGAATTTTTTTTTTCAAATTCGAATTCAGCACATTCAACTTTATAATTTAAAATGCACCTTAGATCTATGTTTATTTTCGTAGCACTAAAATCTTTTGTACAGTTATTCACTTACGATTTTGGGAAAGCGCGCTGCTCCTTCTTGATGTACTTAGACGCCCCCTTGCATTGACGAAATTTTTCACTAATTTTTGTCACCTCCATCCACACACGTAATTTGTTTTTGATTGGATGTTTTCAACCTTATTTGATCTAAAATCATTTATCAGTCCTCTTGGAGAAAAGGAGTGGCTTTGCCATTCCTTAGGTCAGGCAGAGTTAGTTAGGATCCAGTCTGCTACAAGACTATCTCTTTCGCGAGATACCTGCGCAAACTATTAGAGAAAATGTTTAACGTTCGGCTAAATTTTTTTTAGAAGATAACCTCTATTCTCCCTTTCATAGGGTTTTGAAAACAACGCAGTGCACCTGATTTCATTGTACAGTTAGCTACATCATTTTAATAATCTTATTCAACATCAAGTATTGCCTACGACAATGCATGGCAATATGGTATCTTGTAAAGATTGCATGCTTGGGAAATGCTTCCAATTTTATAGTTTATATCTTTCGGTATTTTTAAACTTCTTATTCGGCCAACCCCCTCCGACGGGATGACACATGAAGAAGTTCCACATGGGTATCTTGACCTTCAGCTATTCGTTGGCGGTCAACATGGTGTCCCAAAATTCGCTTTTAAAAGAACAGCTAAAATATAGTTGCTTATAATGGATCTGACGCTGCAGAAGTGATAATTGATAATGGGTTTGGAGAGAAAGGGTGAAGAGAGGATAAAATGGAGAAGTCACATAGAGTAAAGCACAAGTTCTCCATACTTAGTTTGGGACAATCCTGAAGGGCATCCCTCCAGCTACCATGAAAAATGAATGAGTGGGATGATTGCATTGATTTTAGGCTGTGAATTGCTAAGAAGTAATTTCGTTACTGGTCCTGGTGCACCAAGAAGTCCAGCTCCTTTGAGTTTGCTATTTAATGCCTATGGGTTGACCATATCCAACTGACCCATCATCATTATTTGACCTCCGATGAAGGTCCCCTTGTAATTCCAAATTTCTCTTACTAAAATGGAAACTGCACGGTTACCCACATACTAGTTTACTTACTGTCCAGCCTTGCAATACTTTGCACATCTTGTTTCCTCTCTTTATCAAATGAGCTCGGCCCCTTTTACTTCCGAAGACTTTTGGCGGAGTAGTCTTTCTGTGCTTCCTCTCCTTTGGTTTTCTTGTCTTAGTTCGAAATACTTTCTCTTTTTGTAATTTTTTTTCGAGCGTTTTTCCTAGTTTGAAATTTTAAATTTGTGGAATTGATGTGAATGTATCAATTTTTATGTTTGAAAAGCCATCAAGGAAAATCCATTGCTAAAGGGTAATTTCTCAAAGATTTCTAATGCAATTCAATGACATCATTGTTTTTTGGAAATTTTATTTTCTCATAATGTTTCTTTGAGTGTCTGATAAATAGTCTGTAGATAATCGGATGTGTATGCTGGTATTGTTTCTTGCCCTCTTTGTTACAATAATAAAGAAATATTGGTAGCGGATTATGACGTCCGATTGGCGCTAATTAGTATATTCCAGTAAGCAAAGATGGTTAAATGGGAAGAAACAAGAGGATAAAAGATGAGAGCAAGTGACTAAGAGAAATGTTTAAGGCGGTGTCGAGTAGAGTCTGTAGAGGGTTTAAGAGGGCTCAAGGAATGTTCAGGAAGATCTTAATGGGTGTGCAGAGATGGACCAATGGGTATTCATGCAGGGTTCTATGGGTGTTCAGAAAGGGCGCAATGAGTATTCAGTGTTCAGGCAGGTCCCACTCCACATGAGCTGCTGACCAACCCACGTGCTCTCCCAAAATCGTCTTACAGGAGAACTGATTTTTTTTAGGCAGGGATCAATGGGTGTTCAGGGATAACCAACGCTAAAAAATAGTGCCTTTGTTCGAAGACGGTTTAATAAGTGTTCAGGGAGAGCTCGATGGTTTTTCAAGGAGGATCCATACTACATGGGCTGCCCACCACTATACGTTCTCCGCCCAAAACAGCACATTGGTACTGGAAGTTTAAATGGATGTCACAAGAGAGCCTAATGGGTGATCTGAGAGATCGCAAGGGATGTTAAGGGATGGCTCAATTGTCTTTCATGAATGGTTGAATGTGTGTTGACGAACGACTAAAGGGTTTTCAGGTATGAAACACTGGATGTTCATAAATGACCCAATGTGTGTTAAGGAAGTGCTAAATGGGTGTTTAGGAAGGGGCCAATGGGAGTTCAGAAATGGATCAATGCTTTTTCAGGAAGGGGTCAATAGAGTGTGTTCAGGAAGGGATCAACAGGTTTTTTAAGGAGGGCCCACTGCACATGAAATACTGACCGACGCACGTTATCTGCCATACGGTGACTCGGTCGATGTAGTGTTCAATGGCTCTTGTGGGAGGTTGCAATGTGTATTAAGATAGCGCTCAATGGGTAGTGCAGAGGAACAAAATGGGTAGTACGTGATGAGTCAATGGATGTAGGAGATACATGTCGGCTCACTTGATTATACGGGATTATATGAGCGATGGAACGTTCAAAGGGTGTTACGAGAAAGCTAAATAGATATTATGCGATTACACGTGCACTCAATAGGTGGTATGGGAGGGCTCTTGCTGTTATGAGGGGGACTCAATAGGCATTTTCTCCTTCTATGATCTCGGCTATCAGCTACCAGCAAAGACAAAGCCGTAAAAACCCCAATCGAAAGGTTACCTATCTCTATGATATACTAAAAACCAACAAAAAAAAACATAAAAAGAAGAAAAAACAACAAAACTCTACAAAGAGAGTAAAAGGGCATGCTCAAGTGCCAGAAGAGGCCCACTTCCTCCGGAGCTAAGGTCGTAAGCACCAAATTAAATATTATGGAGGAGGTCCGTCTCTTCCAGAAACTAAACCTCACCACAGAAAATATTGCAGGAACTCCTCCTTATTACAAGGGGTAAAGCGGTAGCGACTCTGATCATCACGATAGTAGGACAGGTAGTGGGCGGGAAGTTCTCCTATACTGGAACATTCGATGAGAATGTGGCGAATAGTCTCGGGGAGCAAGCAGTTGTCGCAGAAAGGTTCGAAGAAGCGCTCCATTTTGTGTTTGATTCTAACACGACAAAGAAATGAGCTGGTATCGTTAGGATCTAAACGATAGACCCATGAGAAGTGTATTGGCGCTAAAACGCGTAGATTTAGGTTCCAGTGATCCGTATTCATTCTTTGATACATAGATCGACGAGCTGTCTTGATCCATGTCATGTAGTTGGTCTGGGAAAGAGCAATGCACCGGTCTGGTAGCTCAAACTGTGCAGATGGCCTGGCTTCATCATAAGTGCGCTCATTCCCCCCAAACTCCATATATCCATGGCTTCAGTAGAAAACAGTCTCGACATTCCTGAGCCGGTAACTTCCGTGACTTCTCAGATACTCCTAATGTGAGGGTGCGGTTATCAATAACCAGCTTATTATTGATAACAAGCTGGTTTGCTGACCTGATTGAGCGATATATTGCAACCAGCTCGGTCGTGAAGAAAGAAGCAGCTCTTAGAAGGCCCCGCCGGCTTCAAATGACGGGGAAGAAAGCTTAAATACAACCCCTTTTCACCCTTTTACACCGGTGCGGTTCCAACGTGACTCGATGCATGCTCCAAAATTCCGTAGGAAATACAGGGTGATTTCCCCCCCAACTGGCCTGCACATACTTTTTGTGATATATCTTTCATTAATTCACTAATCACAATTAATTTGCAGGACTTGACAGAAGCAACGCCTGTGAACACAACTAGATCAAAATGGGAGCTCCAGCAAAGAATATACGGCGTCAAACATTACTACAAGACAGGCTCGTTCAATAAAGTGCAGGACACTTTCGCGCATCAGTTCGAATGTGAAAAAGCCCCCACTAAGAGCAGAATTCAGGACTAGGTTGACCACTTCGAGAACTATAGGACAGTGGAGAACCTCAATACAGCAAGTGACAACCGTCCAAGCCATTCAGGATACCCCCAAAAGCGTACAACTGAGCTGGTCGAGAGTGTAAGAGAGCCAGTTCAGCAGAGTCAAAACGGTCTGTGCGCAAGCAAAGTCAGTCCCTCGGTATATCTCGTGAGAATTGCAGAAGCATGCTAGTAATGGATGTAAAGGCCTACCAATACAGAATACAGACGAAGCAGACACTTACACCTCAGACAAGGAGCAGAGAAAGGCTATGGCAGTCAATATACTGGAGAAGATTCAGGAGACCCCAACTTTCCTTAACCTCCTTTGTACCTCAGATGAAGCACACTTCTATTTTGAATGAAAGGTAAACTCGTAGAAAAATGTTTTATGGGGGACCTCCAGACCAAATGAGGTAGCCATCAAGCCCCTACACTCCCCTAAGTGCACGGTATGAGCTGCAATCTGAGTTAGAGGCATCATCGAACCATTCCTTTTTGAGGAATCTGGCGCGACAGTGACAGTCACCAAGGAGCGGTATGTTGAGGTCCTTAAAACCTTCAAGAGGGAGATGCAGACCCTGTTCCTGTCGCTTATGGGGAAGTTCTGTTTCCAGCAAGATGGAACAAGCTTTCACATCTCAAACCTGTCCCGAGATTGGCTGAAAGAGAACTTTGGTGGCCATTTGATCAGCCTCAAGACTGATTTTGAGTGGGCACCTCACAGCCCAGACCTTAGCCCCCCCCCCCCCCAGATTTATTTCTCTAGGGCTACCTTAAAGATAGAGTGTACGCAGAGAGACCCAGGCATCGCGGAAATCAAGGAAGCCATCAGGGAGGAGATCAGAGCCATTAGTCGTTCGGTTTGTAACGACGTCATGGAAAACTTTGTGCTGCGCCTTAAGAAATACACAGAGCTAAATGGCGGTAATCTCGAACACGTGTTCTAGAATAAAAAAGAAAAGTCCTCCAAGTTTGCGTATTGGGTACCAGCCCACGAGTTATATCAAACTCTAGAAGGAGATCCCTTAAACCAACGGTTCTCAACCTGGGGGCCATGCCCTCCAAGAAAGCCTTAGCAAGAATTTAGGGGGGCCGTGGCGAGCTATTAAAGATTATACATTTATAAATAAATGTTAAGAATCTTAATTAAAAAAAACTTGCATCACTCATTTTGTCCTGGGCGAAAAAAAAATTCCTTTTTAATTGCTTACATCGACAATAAAATTTTAACAGCTACATAATTAATAGTACAATTAAAGAAACACATGAATGAATGGTTAATGGCAAAATTTAACCATCAAATAGTTGCATATTTCTATTGTTGGTTTTATAATTAATATGCTGTATTTTTTGTATAGTTATTTTAAAGAAAATATATTAATTCAAACATTGCAATAAATATATATTGTTGTTTTTACTTTATACAATTACTAAAATGCTTAGCTGCATTTCGTGCAATACATTTAATACTTATACTCGGAAGTTCTATGATTAACCATCGGATGGACTAAATATTTTTATCACAACTTGTGACTAAGGGGGCCAAATGGACCCCACTAAATTGTCATGGAGAAATATAGTATAAAAACCCATTTTAATCTTAAACAAATATACTATATTATGTGTTAAAAAAATTAAATTCACGATAGACTGTCAAAATTAACCGTAATTTAAGGGAAATTTAGCTGACATTTTAAAATTGCATATGCTTTAAATCTCCACACAACTTTATTAAAATAAATAAAAAAGCTATAAGATTAGTTGTATTAATTATTACTATAACCTAATATAATTCTTAATGTATTAATTATTTATTGCCTAAGCATGATTTTTCTTTTTTAGTTGTAGAAAATTACAATAATAACATACTTATTGTATTTACAAACAATGACTTCCTTTTAGGGAATTTTATTAATCTTGTTTTTTGTGTTAAAATATGTATGACTCACTATTCTTCTCATTATTAAAATTGAGGCAGAGGTTTACAAGGAGGAATGTTCTTGTTACATAACTTTTATCACTACTCATATTTATCTCTCGTTTATTATTATCATTCTTTTGTCTTTATAACTTGACTTGTCGTCTTTATTTTTCCTAGATTTGCAATGGCTACTCGTGCTGCTAAGAAGCGGAAGTACAGTGAAGAAGACATTAACTATGGATGTACATCAATCCAGGCTGATGGAATCGAAAAACCTCAGTATGTACTGTGCTTCTTAGTTTTGGGGAACGATTATATGTGGCATAGTAAGTTGAACCATCATTTGCTGATCATCCATCCACATACAGCTGAGAGAGACCCAGATTTCTTCAGGCTTCACGAAAGGAGCTTGAGAAAACAGAAACTGGACAGGAGTAGTGCTTTAAACAACAGAATTCAAGTGTACTTCAGGCACCATACGAGGTTTCCCTTGAAATAGTAAAGTAAAAGAAGACCCACAAATTGGTGAAACCTTAATGCATGTTCTTTAAAGATGGCCAAGTGTGTTCTTTGAGATGCAGAGGAAAGAAAAATTCCACAAATTTCCTTGTCAAAAGACAAAGCGAAACGGAGATTTAATGAAATAAGAGATGACATAAAGGAAAAGTGATACAGGAGATCAAATCGTGTACAATTGGTATGATTGCAATAAAGCTGGAGGAGTCAACGGATGTTAGTTCTTATGCAGACTTACTTGTAATGGTTAGGTATGTTTTCCTGTGTGATATCAAATAATATATATTTTGTAGATAGCTTGAGATCTCCTCAACAGCTGCAGATGTGATGGATTGAATTTTTATTTCTTCAAAAATAACAGGATTCCCTTGGAAAATTGTTGTGGAATCTGTATAGTTGGGGCTCCAGCGATGCTGGGCTTAAAAAAATAAGTGCTCCAGAAGCGTGTAAAGGAAGTAGCTCAGAATGACAAGGTGGTTCACTGTATGATATATCGTTTTGAACTGGCTTCGAGAACCTACCCTGATGAACTTTGCAAGGTCCTGGAGGTACTGATCAAATGTGTCAATTTTGAGAGAGCTGGAGATCTGAAGTCTTGCCTTTTCCAGAGCCTTTGTAGAGACATAAATTCGGAGCATGAAGTTCTTCTCTTTTAATTCAAAGTGCGCTGGCTTTCAAAGGGTAATGTTGTGAATCGACTGTTTGGACTTCGAAGGAAAAATAAATTGTTCCAGGAAAGGCAAGGGAAAGATGATCTCTTTAGTCAATTCAATGAGATTTTGTAGGTGCCAAGTATTGCATACTTAGCAGAATTATTTGAGAAACTAAATTAGTTGAATCTCAAGCTACATGGCAAAGAAATAAATGTGTTTATCCTGATGAATTGTCTAAGTACATTTCTTTCCAAGCTCCAGAATTCGCAAATAAAAGTCAGTGTTGTCAATGTTGGCATGTTTGAAGGCCTTTCAACTGTTCTTGACGAGAATGAAGAAGACCGTCAGCTTGAACCAGTACTTTTAAAACTTAAATTACTCTGCATCTTAGATCCCTTGGAAAGTGAACTTAAAATTACTTCCCCGAATTCGAGGAGGAAGAAGGGAAGTTAGTGAGGAATCTATTCACTGGTACTCTTGATATTATTACAAGTCTCAATTCAATGATGTACATGACGAAGTCTACTGACAAGACCTCTATGAAGAAAAATCTCTGAATGTATTCTGGTATTCAATGTATCAGTCATATACAAAAGTTAGTGAGATTGCACTTCGACTACTTTTGCCTTTCTCAACTACCTATTTATTTATTTTGGTTTCTCCACCCTTCTACAATCAAAAATAAGAGCCAGAAACGACTGGATGTGAACCCCGGCATAAAAGATGCATTGTCAGCGACGCAACCTCGAATTCGTCAACTGACTGAAAAGAAACAATGTCAGCCTTCTCATTGAAGTGTGATGGAATTTTTGTGAGCTCATATACAAATACTTTTGATTTTGATATGCAAAGATACAATTAGAGATAAAATGCTTTCGATTTTGATATAAATATCACATTAATTGAAATTTTAAGAATTGTATCACAAAAATCTATAAAAATATAAGATTATTTATGATCTTCAACTTTGTAATAAACAATAAAGAAAAGGTGTTTTCTTCCTATACATTTTTTACCTTGTTTAGTGGGGTAGTTTTGCGCCAAAAATGAAGGGGAGACACAAAGATATAAAAAAAATCCTGTAAGGGGGAATGAAATGAAAAAGGTTGAGAACCACTGCCTCAGCATAAACGCAAAGGGATTAGGAGGTATGATTGGCGTTTTGTTTTTGCATAGGTAACCTTACAAACCATTGTGGACGAAATGAGAGCTTTTGGCGACTGGGGAAGCCGCCAAACTCGCACATCATGCCCTGTGCACTATGCAATTCGACCGGTTCCTCACCTGTGCGGACAAAGAAGCTCTAGATAAAGGAACGAGGCTGGTATAACTCGCCAAACAGAGACCAGTGTGGTGGATCGAGTCGATATGGTAATTTTCCACATTAAATGCACGGCTGCGGATGCGTACAACTCGCATCCGTTGTCTCGCTTAAAACGAACAAAGGAACGATAGAAAATAGGAGTGTAGCCAAATGTGCTGGATGCCACGTAGCGGAGGATATCTATAGCGCAGGTACAATAAAGCCTCAGGCTGTAAATGTGCGTCTTCTAGGTTAGGTGTAGATCAAAAACAAGACCAAGGAAACGGTGCGACACTACCACATCCAGGCATGCCCTAATTAGTAACAACTACGGGTTGAGGTGAATCCATGGATGGCGACAGAGATACCCATCTTAGGTATGGCCAAAGAAAGCTGAAGTCAGTGTGTGCCTCAAAAAAACGAGAGATAACCGTAAATGAAGCCGTAAATTCGGCGCTCTAAATTAGGCTTCAATATATCACGATAAGAGATCGAAAGGTCGCCTATGTAATGAGAAGCGAGAACATCTTCTGGCAGCACAAAGGTGGTGTAGTTGATACTCAAACCCCACGCCATAAAGGGTGTGGGCAACTCTGGTATCTTCGCTGCTCACCTAGGAAAGAGCCTCCTTTTGGCTATCCTCCCTCTGCCTTCGTGAAGGCGATAGGTCATTGGTCAATTTTAAGTTTTCAAGTCTGGATGACTAGCGCGACGCCCCCTCCCCAAAATCAAAAGAAGTATAAGCTAGTTTCAAACTTTTCAACATCATGTGGTTTCTAAATCCTCCTTTATTTTCCTTTTACCTGTATTTTTTTGTATTCTAGTTTTGTAGTTTTTCGAGTCATATTTCCCTGGTATGTTAAGTGAGCTTTTATTTAGTGAAAAATTGACATTCTGTTAATTATTGATATTTTGCAGCTCCATGGGAAGATGTAAATATTTTTTGCAAAATTTCTGAACATGCTGGAGCCAAAAACGAAATGTCCCAAGCCTTGTCTCACGGAGAGTGATGATTGACTATGAAGAAGATAGAGGTAGATTCATAATTGCAGCAGAAGATATCCAGCCTGGAGATACAGTATGCACTGAAAAACCCTATACTTAAGTTTTCTATGAAGAATATGGAATTCACTGTCAGAATTATTTCATTTTTTAAGTTTTCTTGTAGTTCTAGACCTATATAATTGAAAGCAGTTGTACTTTTGGAGAATATAATTGTGAAGGAATGGTCACTTACCCCCCCCCCCGTTCACTCTTGGTGCAGTCACAAGGCGGTTATCGCAAAGACATCCGTCAAAGGCATCGGCGGGTTCAGGGCTTAACCGCAGTGTGGCACAACTCGGTGCCATGAAAGACCCTAAAGGTCAAAATGTAAGATCTCCCCCAGGAGAGTGAGATCCAGTTTCACGTAAAATAAGAAATTGGAGACGGGTTTCTCCCAATCTCGATGGCTAACGAGGAGCCGATGTTTGACTTCATGGGAAAAACCGTTGGCCAAAAGAACTCTCCTGGGGCCGTCCTCAAGCCCCTCCCCCCCTTACCACTCCTCCAGTGGGGTGACGAGGTATAAATGAGGAACTCTGAGGATAATCGGGGTACTATACGTCAGTCTCTAGGTGACGAAGTCTTCGGATCAAACCGAACTACCGAGACTAGAGAGGTAGTGTACTTGGCTCGCCAGACCAAGAATACCCTGCAAGAGAGGCAGGGCTACCTACCTTAAGGGGCTAAGAAGAAGCTCATTCTCGAGCTAAGTCCCTGGTTATCAAACCAAACGATAAGTTAACTTTGGTAAGTTCAACTTACTCTCGCCAGAGAGACTCCTCATATCCTGGTGCACCTTAAACACCAGGGGTATTCCTCGTCCTTGAGGAATTAAGAAAAGAAGAAGGAAAAGGCTCCCTCCTCGAGCCCGTTATTCGGTGGCCACACCGAACTCTTAAGTTAACTTGGTAAGGAACCAAGTTCAAATTATTCTCGCCAGAGAAATCCCCCTCCGTTATACTCACCCTTGAAGAAGACTGGAACTAAGAAAAAGCTCATCCTCGAGCTAGTTCCCGGTTATCAAACCGAACTTTAAGTAACTTATTCTGGCCAGAGAAACCCCCCTCCGTTATCCTCGCCCTTGAAGAAGACCCTACCCGAGTTCAATCCTCGTCCATGAGGAAATAAGTAACGAAGGAGAAAAGCTCCTCCTCGAGCTCGTTACTCGGTGGTCACACCGCACTCCAAGTTAACTTGATTTAAGAACCAAGTTCAACTCACTCTTGCCAGAGAGACCACGACTGCCTAGGTGTTGCATAAAGCCCTGTATTGGTTCTCGTCCTTGAAGAACAACCCCCTCCCCCCCCGGGAAGAACGTGTGGACCCCCCAACTGCTACCCTCGCTAAAACGACCGTGGAATTTCGCCCATCTACATCTGGACACACGGCACGCGTCGTGAGTCAATAACATTTCTGAGGCCTTTAAACTCCACATGAGTCCGTAAGCCTAATTCTTACATTATTGTTGTGTGTAGAGAAAACGTTAACCAATTTTTGTGGGTAAACTAATTTAATTAATTTTTGTTTAGGATAATATTCAGAGTATTGCTGTAGTTAATGTATAAAAGTCATGTATTAAATTGATAAAGGTAAAATATAAGTTTATTTTGTGAATTAGTGGGCGTTTCTTTTATATCCTTACGTGTTTCGTAACGGCTCTGTTCGTTAAGATATTCTTATAATATCAATATATTAGACACTCTTAGCACTCTTAGAATAGAACAAAAAGGGGGGGAATTCTACGAAAATAATATAAATCGTAAATTTAATTTACAGGCCTAAATCACTACTTCCCTGTAAGAATTGTGGATGGGTACTGTTTTGTTCTACCTAATGCAGAGATTTATCTGACTTTAAAAAATTGAATGTACTATATTAGGCCTTCTACATGCATCTGGAATGTACATTAACGGTTTTCTTGCTCCTTAAATTCTTACTGAGACACCGTTGTCTTTCTTCCTAAACATAGGAGATCAACTCCTTGAACAAGATCCTAGAGTCTGTATGCAAGTTATATATTTTGAAAACAAATGTGATACAACTAAAAAAATAATTTATATTTACTTTTATTCTATGGAAAATACATAGTTTATATTTATTATTTTGGAAAGGTTTCTTTTAGTTTTATTTGTTAAATTCAGACGGAAAAGAAAAGGGGGCATAATTTTACTTATGGGAAGATATATAGAGGGAGGCCAAAGAAAAAAGAAAGTTATGAAGGATTGAAACAATAGCAGTAAAGATTATAGCAATATTTTGAACACCTTGTGAGCATATTATGGTAGTTAAAATTCAAAGAAAAGGGTTAACTCTTCCATTACCATTGCTTCTCTTTCAATTAGTCATTAACTGTATCAGAATTATTCCAGAAATGAACAGTATTAGGGTCATGATTTCTTGCGTGTCTTCATTTTAATCCGACATAGTCAGCGGAGAACACCTGAAGACTTCTTTCCTCGCACTCTCATGGCAGTGTTCTTAGTAAAATCTCTAGAGAACACTAAATCTTTTTTAACCTACTAAAATTAAGATGGTAGGGGAAGCATATAATATTCTTAAAATTAATAATTTGATTGCTTGGCTTAATAGCCAAGTTTAATTAAGAATGGTTAATAAATTAAAATTCTGTTAATTGACCATGAGTTTAACTCGCACTCTTTGCTTATGTTTAAATCCTACATAATTTTAGTTGTTCACTAGTTTTCATACTAGAGCTCATTCAAAGGGAAATATACTACAGTAGATAATGCATTGCTTCAACAGTTAAAAACTAACCAAAATAAGAATGTAAATAGTTAATTAAGTAGGTGTGAAAAAATACCGTTCTTAGAACCAAATTCAAATGACATTTGAACCCAATCCACAACTAACCATGCCTAATGCTGATTCATCTTGATCTAAAGTAGTTTTCACACCACCAGCTCATTCCTTTAATTACTTAAGTTACCCCCAGCAGGTACGACGAACTCTCCAACTGCATACTGATTTTCCAGAGATCCATCAATCCATGCATGTATCTGCAAATTACAGCCCTGGCAAGTATATTACAGGGGGGCGTTGGGTAATTTGATGCCTAACTGCAATATGAAAGAAAATAACAGAATTTATTAATACAAATATATTTACCAAAGTAGATGTTAAAGACTTGAAAGATTATACTATTCATTTTATTCAATGAATACGCCTTCGACCTCAACCAACGGCTTCCAGGCTGCGTCAGAATCTGCTGCAGGCTTTCTAGACGGTTACTCTGTTTAACTGGGTGAAATATATGTTGATTCTGGATCTAAGCTCCACCTTGGTGTTGCACAAGGACTTGTTAGTAGTTTCTTTCTTAACCACGTGACATACATAATAGTAGGGAGAGTTGCAGTCTGGTGAGTTGGAAAGCCAGAGCTTCGGAATTATGTTACAAAAACTTATCTGACAGCCAAGATTGGGTCCTCGTACTCGTGTGGCATGGCACATACTGCAGTTGCCATACGTACGGCCTTCCAATGACAACCTCCTGAATCCAGTCAACACCAAATCAAGGTACTTGATGTAGACCTTTGGGAAGATAAACGAGGGCATAATATGACCCTCGCTACTGACCACCCTAAACACCATGTTGTGAACCGAGAACATCGCCTTCATGACTATCGGTACATCTTTGGGGGACACAGTGAGCAAGCGGTTGTTTTGCGACTTCAGCACCCAATCCTGGCAGAAATCATTCTCGTCTGAGAAGAACCAAAGTATGTGAGGCTTGATTGAGGTGATGCGTCAGTTTGTTCACAAGCTTTGCAGCACGTTTCAAACGCTTTCCCTTCATCTTTTGCGACAGAAGCCGGCTCTTTCTTATGTTGTATGGGTAGTAGTGGATGTCTTTATGCACTAACTACCCGATGCGAAACTCTGACACTCTTTTCTCCCTGGCTATGGACCTCATTGACTTAATGGAATCGTTTTCAGTGCCACAAATTCAGGGGTTCTTTTCGTATCAGAACCCTTAAAGTCAAGTTTTCAAACCACCATGCCCTCGTAATTACGTCTAACTCATCCAACTCTTTCCTGGTCCTCTGCACCGTCCTCAGCTTGACATCCAAGTACTCGGAGGTCTTCGCAATGATATCCCTGCGTGAATCCCAAACCGCACAGTTTGCTTTTTCCAATTTTTAGGAGGATTGAATTCAGCCATACTATTGCTTCCTTAACAACTTATTCACATCTGAGTTTACTATGATATAGAAAAAAGAGAACCAACTCCACGCAACACACATGCGTAGAATTCAGGGTTGACAACGACAACAAATTACCCACTCCACCCAGTATACAAATGTAACAAAACACATTCCCATAAAAATTATGATAGCAAATCCCTAAATATATAGATCCAAAGCGCCTCAAGTGTTAAGTTTATTACCCCGAAAGCAAGGCAGGACTAAGCAAGTTGGTGGCGCTTAGATGAGAGCCGCTCGTCTCCGATTGATTTGAAAAAGATAATATCGCCTCTCCAGAGATTATCCGAAGCGATGTTTAGTTCCTAATGCTCTTGATAGTTAGAGTTTAGTTAAGGGGTACGAAATAGATAAATGGTATGTATGAATTTGAAGGACCGAACGTTAGAATGAATTTAGGGGAGAGAGAGAGAGCACAATAAAGTTTGATATGAATTCGATGTGAGTTTTGAGATGTGTTTGATGGTTTGATATGAATTTGAGGGAACACGCAGAACCAATTCGAAAAAATAGGTATAAGAATTCCTTGGCCGGAGAATAACGGACGTGAAAATTACGCTAAGGAAGGAGACGTTCTAAGTGCCGCAGGAAAGACGAGCAGTGAGTTCCTTCTTCTTCAAACTTCGCAAGTGTTTTGTGATCAAGTCTATGAGTTTGAGAGTTCTTTCTCCTTCAAACTTCGTAACCCTTCTGTTGCTGAGTCCATGAGTTTGAGAGTTTGAAGATAATTTTAGAGAGATGAGTTTGAGAGTTGTTTCTTCTTTTGAAACTTCGAAAGTGTTCTGTTGATCAGGTCCCCCCCGCAAGTGTTTTTTTTAAGGAACTGGAGAGCAGAGGGGGATGATAATGGTGGGAAGAGAGCGAGGGCCGTCGGCATCCTGACGCCCAAAAGACGCGGAAACAACCCTCTCCCTCCTTATGCACCCTTAACCATTCCGGTCCGTGTTCTATAGCCATGGAATAGCACGGTCAAACAGGGAAAGAAGAATTTTTTACAAAGAAGACACACACACGTATATGACAGATGGGGACATTAGGATAATAAGGGCATTAACAGGTACCTGGAACCCAACTCTATTAAATAATTAAGCCTGCCGAAACAAAAGGCAACCATTGAAAAAAAGAGGTTTACAAAAAAAGAGGAGGGGGACTCAAACTATCCAAAATAAATTAAGATTACAATTTCATAATTCTTCTATTTGAGAAGCAATAACAATTTATAAAAGATGAAAGTTATCAAGAATAAAACCGAAAATAGATTAAACATAGGAATAACTAGAAAAGTATAAACGCGCATATATGACAAAAATGAATATAGGGAGAAATAAGCCTGACGAAACAAAAACAATTTCTAAGAGGTGAACATTATCAGAAATAAAACAGAAAATATATTAACCATAGGAATAACTAGAAAAGCTAATTATTAATTAGGTCAGTGATTTTATCTTTACGGTCATTCTTGAACATTTTTGTAATACAAGGGTCTAAAAAATATATGCCGGGTCTGAGGTTAAAATTACAATTAGAGGTAAGCTGTACAATCGCAGATTCTAAAAGATGTAGTGAAAAGAAATCGTTCGATCTGGCGATCACAGAACTCTCGGTCCAATTTATCCGATGAGAGTTTTTACTCAAATGAATAAATATTGCATTTGATGTTTGCCAGGTATTTAAAGAATACTTATGTTGTTTAATAGGTACTTCCAAATCTTTGCTAGATTGGCCGATATAAAAAGAGGGACAATCCAAACTAGGAATTTTATATATTATGTTTATTTCATTAGGGCAATTTTTTATTAACATTCCTTTTAGTGTATTATTATAGGAAAAGACAAGGTTTACATTAAGAGATTTCAACAATGATTTTATGGTTTCAAATCCACTAAAATAAGGGAAAATGAGGATGTTCTTAGAGGTTTCTTTCTCACTCGTACTTTCATTATAAAACTTTTTGTGGGCTTTATTATAGCAAATATCAAGTATATGCGAAAAAGAACATAAATCTGTACCAATTTTTCTCATGTATTCAATCAAAATATTTTTTTTTCCTCTATGTTTTTACATGCATTACGTATTGTCAGTCCCCACTATTTGGCTCACGAAATTGAATACACAAGAAAAATTGGCTGTTGACTTTATTTATATTTATCTATCTATCTATCTATCTATCTATCTATCTATCTATATATATGTATATATATATATATGCAAATTTTTCTGAAGACCATTGTGTATTTTGCCTTAATTGATTTCCGTTGGCAACTTTCTTTTCTTCTAACTATCTTTTCTATTCCATCTTGTAGATGGTGGATTACTTGTCTAGTATTCATCTATTTTCTAATTGAATGTGTTTGGTAAAAAACAAACTAAATTGCTAAGCTTTCGATCTTATTCGATCATCTTCGGAGCGTTTTGAAATGTTCTTGCCTCCTTTACCGATGTAATGAGTGGAGTGAGGATGTGGCAGAAAGTGAAAGAAAACGATTTTTAAGGGGTTTTCTTTCACTTTCTGCCAGATCCTCACTCCACTCATTACATCGGTAAAGGAAGCAAGAACATTTCAAAACGCTCCAAAGATGATCGAATAAGATCGAAAGCTTAGCAATTTAGTTTGTTTTTTACCAAACACATTCAATTAGAAAATAGATGAATACTGGACAAGTAATCCACCATCAACAAGATGGAATACAGAGATAGTAAGAAGAAGAGAAAGTTGCCAAAGGAAATTAATTAAGGCAAAGTACACAATGGTCTTCAAAAAAATTTGCATTCAAGAAAGACTGCTACCCAACTACACTAATATATATATATATATATATATATATATATATATATATATATATATATATATATATATATATATATAATTGGTCAATGACAGTCCAGTTTATTGCAAGGTAAAATATGAAAAAAGGGGCAGTCAATTTTTGGCTACCAGAAAAATCCCACGTTACATATAGCATTTATAAATTGGAATTATAATAAGGATAATATTTCAGTAAATAACGTCAAATGGCATGCGGCCACGAGTAAGAGAACGCTCTTAAGTAATATTTGTAAAGTATTCGATCCCTTGGGGTTGGTTTCCCCATTAATTACTCCCATGAAACTGCTAGTTCAGGAATCTTGGAGTAGGAAGTTAGGGTGGGATGAGGATCTTCTCATGGAAATTATAAATAAATGGGAGGAACTGAGCTTAGAAGCGAAGGAGTTGGATACTCTCGAATATCCAAGGGGGGTATTGCACAGTGGAGAACCGTATGACCTTCACATATTTTGTGATGCTTCGCAAAAAGCGTACGGAGCCGTAGCGTATGCTACAAATTATAGATCCGATCCATGTTAATAATCTCTAAATCCCGCATCTCACCAATGGAAGAAAAAACTTTACCACAATTAAAATTAACGGCTATGTATGTGGCGGTAAAATTGAGTAAATATTTGAAAGAAATATTGATCGATGTTGAGATACAAAGTAGTTGTATTTAGTTGGACAGTGAAGTGTCTTTGCAGTGGGTAAGAAATAAAAATTGTAAAATAGTTTAGGTACAAAACTTAGTAATAGATATGGGTCATACATAACCCCAATGTATCTATAAATATCTACCTACGGAGAATAACCCAGCAGGCATAATAACTAGTGAGATCAAATTTAACAAATTTAAAGGATCCCCATTATGGTTCCGAGGTCCGGAGTGGCTAAATAGTAAAGATAGATGGCCTCACTAAAAGTTTGAGCCAGATGTGGATTCAGCGAAATCATTAGCTGTGAAATCCGAACCAATACAATATATTATCGATCTCAACAGAATTGGTAATTGGAATAAATTGTGAGGGTAACTAAACTAGTTTTCACGTTTATTAACCAGACCAGTGGCAATAAGTTTAAATTTAATCCATAGCAGTATTGGTTGGAAAGTTGCAAAAATGTTCATTTGAGGAAATTTGTGATTATTTTTAAAATACCAAATTAAGTAAACTCCCTCCTCTAGTTAAAAAGTTTAATTTATCCCCAAATGAAACTGTAATACGATTTAGCGGTAGAATCAGTGATGCCGACTTGCCATAGCATACAAGATTCCCTGTTCTTCTCCCCACCAAACATCATATAACAGATCTAATCAGTAATAACGCAAACGGACAGAGCATGTATGCAGGAGTTCAGGAAACTCTACGTAAATTAAGGGAAAATTTTGGATCCTCACAGGTAGACAAAGGGTCAAAAACGTAATAAGTAAATGTTTTTTGTGCAGAAGGTTGGAGGGAGTATCCTATTGCTATCCTAAATCTCCTCCATTACCGAGAGAACGAGTGGAGGATGCTAAACCCTTCGAGATAGTAGAAGTAGATTATAGGGAGGGTGGGGGGGCTATCATCGTAAAATATGAGGGTGGGAAACAGTGTAATAAAGAATCACGGAAAGTTTAATAGTTCTTTTTACTTGTTCAGTCACTAGAGCGATTTATTTGGTCTTAGCCATGGACATGACAACAGAAATATTTTTAAATATATTTAGGTTTGTGGCTAGAAGATCCTGTCCAAAAATTATTCTTAGTGATAATGCTACAAATTTTAAACTGGAGGCAGATCTGCTCAGTATGATATTGGAGGATAGTGCTGTACAAAAAGAACTAGAGTAAAAACAATGCGAATGGAAATTTATTTCCCCGATAGCGCCCTGGTTTGGAGCATTCTATGAAAGGCTTATTGGTGTAGTAAAGAGGTGTTTAAAGAAAGTGCTATATGGAAAATCCCTAAATATGGATGATCTCCGTACCTTATTAGTTGAAATGCCCAAGTGGGCAGTCGCCAGATAGCCCCTTGAAAAAAAAAAATATTAGTTGAAATACAATGTAGAGTTAATAACGGATCACTTACTTATACCAATAATAAATTAAATGAGCTAGAAACTCTTACCCTCTCCCATTTAATATATGGATGGCGCCTTAATTCCCTACCTGGAATAATCACGTCACCTCAAATTGAGGATCCTACGTTTATGGAACCTGTTCCACTGAGTAGAAGATACTATAAGTTATCTAAAATTTTAAAACAATGGTTTGAACAGTGGAAAAAGAATTATTTAACCTCTCTCATAGATTGTGTAAATAATAAAGGTGAAGATGATGGTATAGGTAGTGGTATTGAGAAAGGGAAAGTAGTGTTGATACATTCTGATAAAAACCGAGAAAACTGGTCGTTGGATTTAATACAGGAATTATATAAGGGCCAAGATGGTGTGGTAAGAACAGCAAAATTAAAAACTAGATTAGGTAGCGTAATACGCACCGTTAATAAATTGTTTCCACTAGAAATTAGGTGTAATGATAAAATAACAAAATATGAATCGCCTAATACCAAACCTTCTGAATTAAAAAATCTTAATACAGAAGGGACCAGTAAGTACACTGTCCCAAGAGTCCAGTAAGGACAAAATGAAGCAGCGATATGCCATCATAAGGTCGCAACAACAGTGGCAAACACTGAAAGACCTTGGTGACATCTAACCGTTTCATGCCCTGGAGAATAAATGGGCTTTAGAATAATTCTTGTGTGAATCTGCGAATCGTAAAAAGGCGAGGAAATGACAGGGGAAGGGGGTTGATAAAAGATGGGGTTAATAATGTTAATTGTGTTAATATTTAATGGGATCAAAGATTGGATTAATGAAAAATTAAAGAAACACACATGATTAATTTATTGCAATAATTTTTATTCCTCTCTTCGGCCGCAGGATGTCGTAAATTTTGTATTCCCGGAAACGAAAGTGGGAATTGTTAATAGACATTCATTTTAATTTAGTTTCCTTTACTTGTTATATTAAAGTAAGCTGGGAGTATTAATAATAATGGTTTGGGTTAATTAACTTTAATAAGTGCTCGTTGTTGCGTTTCGCTAAAGTGTATTGTTTCGAGTTGCCACCTAGCACAGCTGCTGGTGTACCGAGAAGCAGCCTTTTCTGGCTGCTACTACGACTCGGTGTCAAGACGTAAATACAGACCCTGTTAAATATCTACTAAAATTTCCGCAAGTTGTCAAGTTTTGGTTCATAGGACGTGCAAAGCCGTATGATAATAAATTAGCTATTTTGGTTTAAGTCTCATAAATATTAATGGATAAATAAGCCATTATCTCCTCCAAGATCAAGAATAATCACTATTTCACAGGCTAAGTATATATTTAGCTGTCATTTATTAACAATAGCTACCTATTAGGATCCTTTAGGCATATTATACTTGCACTGTAAATGGGATGTTTAATAACCACCTTATATTAGAGCAAGAAAGTGGAGATTTTTATTTTTTCATTTAAAATTTAATTTCATTATTTTTCTCGCAGTTTCTTGTTCAAATTGTTCCCAGTGATCAAGTTAATAATTAAAAATTAAACGGGAAATTCGTGATAAGATCCATTAGGGATTTGGCCTCCCTCTGGCGCCTGAGCTTGCCTTTGTAGTCCTGTTTGATTTTGTTTTTACTAAAATATCATAAAGATGTGCTAGTGCATATTTTCGGTTCCTGTGCTCATGTTCCAGTGCTCGCATTGGCGCCCAAAGCCAACCAGCAAGGAACCCCCACTAGGCCTACGCGCCTCCTGCAAATTTAAAGGTATTATTTTTTAATGCGCGAAGTATCGTAAACAAACTTCATGAAATAAATGCTTTAGCAGACGATATAAAACCTGAAATAATTTCAATTGTCGAAACCTGGCTGCATAGTGGTGTTGAACGTTCCATTTGGCTTAAAAGATTATATTGTATTTAGAAAAGATAGATGCAATGGCTTAGACCCCCATGGAGGGGTTCTCATGGCAGTGAAATCAAACTTAAAACCTATAATTGTTACTGGTCCAAGATTTGCTAGCGAAATTTTAGCAGTGAACATATGTTATAATTCAAATAAATTCAGATTAATCTCGGCGTATAGGCCACGTTGGTACGATAACCATGCGAATGAAGATTTTATCAATAACCTGACGGCTCTGACTCAAGATATCAAAAACACGTGTGTTTAGGGAGATTTTAATTACCCAAATATTGATTGGGGATCCTATACGGCGTCTTCAGAAACAGAAAATACTCGTAGATTTGACCAATATGTGCTTGAAAACAATTTTATTCAACATCTGCCTGAACCCACTCGAGAAGAAAATATATTGGATTTGTGTTTTAGCGCGGGAGAACATGTGTTTAGCCACACGACAGTTCATTGATGTTTTTCAACTAGTGATCACTGCTATATTACCTGCAAAATCTCTCCACCAAATGTTTCATATGTTCCCGACCAGCCGAAATTTATTCACGATTTTAGAAATATAGACTGGAAATTGATGAGAGCTTACATGACAACAATTCAATGGCGACAAGTACTGTTGCCACATGTACACGACTGTATTACGCTTTGGGATAACATTGGAAACATCATATATAATCTGCATAATGAATGTATCCCTGTAATTCGTGTATCAAGAAAAAAGAATGATCCCTGGTTCAATCGTAGGCTCAAAGCAATGAAACAAGGAACTAAAAAACGCAAATGGAACTCATACAGAAGAAACAAGACGGAAAGAAGACTACGTGAATATAGAAACTATTGTAAACAGGTTCATAAAGCTGTTTTTACTGCCCGCAGTAATTATGAAAAACAAAAATTCGGTGATCGCCAAGCAAAGCTACGAGAATTTTATAAATTTGTAGAAAATGTCACGAAGCATAAAAGTGGTGTTCAAAATCTTGTTGTAAATGATGATCTTATTACAAACGATTTGGGAAAGGCCGAGGCCCTCTCTCAACAATATAGTTCTGTCTTCAGTAGAGATAACAACACCATACCAGAGCTGCCTGACCTAAATCTTTATTCTACGATGGATACATTCACTATCACGGAAAATGATGTGCTGGCGGTGATAAGATCAATGAACTTGAATAGCTCACCTGTTCCTGATATGATTCACCCAAGAGTCATCAAAGAACTGTCTTGTCACCTAATTCTTCCTTTAACCATCCTGTTTCAGGCCTATGTGACTAATGCAGCCATTTCAAATGAATGGAAAGCTGGTAAATTTATCCCTATATACAAGCCTAAAAATGATGCTGGCATGCCAAGCTCGTATAGACCCATATGTTTAACAGGCGTAGTGAGCAAATTATTTGAGCGAATTATACACGGTCAACTTCTATCACATATTTTTGCGAACAATGTCATGTCTGAAAAGCAACACGGATTTTAAAAAGACAGTCAACAACAACTAACTTGATACAATGTTGGGATGATTGGACTAAAATGAGGGATAATAAGGAACAAGTTGATGTCATGTACGTAGACCTAGAAAAGGCATTTGATACCGTGGTACATTCGAAACTAGTGGCCAAACTGAATTATATAGGAGTCGTAAGGCAAGCTATTAATCTACTGAAGAACTACTTATCGAATCGAACCCAGACTGTAAGGGTAAATACTGAAAGATCGCCACTTTCGCATGTGTTGAGCGGAATACCACAAGGAACGTTATTAGGTTCCCTAATGTTTACCATCTATATAAACGACCTAACTAACGTTATCTTCAAGCAGACCGGAATCACATTATATGCAGATGATTCAAAACTATACAGAAAATGTTTAAGTATACAGGACTGCCTTGAACTCTATGACGACATGATCAATATGTACGAGTGGTTCGAAACATGGCAGCTACGGATTAACTTGAGAAAAACCGAAGTCTTCCACATAGGCCCCGGAAATAGGAACTTCAACTATTTCATCCAACACAATCACATCGGTAACGTGGAATTTTGTCGAGATCTGGGAGTCTGCATGACTTAGTCAGCCGCCACTGCTCAAACGTAGCGAGAATTGCATACTTTCGGTTATATCAGTTCAAAAGAGCTTTCGTAACTTCGGAAGTGCAGTTCCAACTCTTTATTTTCATAACCTACATAAGGCCATTATTGGAAAGCAACACCGAAATATGTAGCCCCTGAAAGATCCAGTATATTGAATGTAACAACAAGGAGTAACAACAAGGAAAGAAGGTACCCTAGGAGACCTTACGGTCCATTCAAAGAGGGTACCTTTGGACTAGCAATCGAACGGGCACAAGGCTGCTCAATTGTTTTGCGTCCCTAAACGGCCACTTTTTCAAGACCTTGTCTAGTCTTGACTTGAACTGGTCAACAGATTCACTGTTGACAACTTCCACTGGAAGGGCGTTCCACATACCGCAGATACTGTAAGGGAAAAAATTTCCACACAGATTGCGGTTGTAACGCTTTAGTTCAAGTTTTAAGCCGTGAATGCGCGTTCTGTTCTCACTCAGTGTGAAAATATTCCGGTAGTCAAGATTGTCGAACCCTCGAAGTATTTTGAAAACTTCGATGAGCTGACCACGCAGTCTACGGGTTTCCAACGAGAACAGATCTAAATCCCCTAGTCTATCCTCATAACTTCTATGTCGGATAGAGGGAATCAGCTTGGTTGCCCTGGCTTGTATGCGTTCCAATCTCGCGATGTCCTTTCGAAACGAAGGACTCCAAAATTGTACGGCATACTCCAGGTGCGGTCGGACAAGTGAGTTGTACAGGCACAGTACACTCTCCTGGTTCCGATAACCAAACTGGCGCTTAATATAGCCTAGCATTCTTTGGGCCTTTTTCTCCGCCTCAATGCACTGTTTCGAGAACTTGAGGTCACTAGTGATTGTTACACCCAAGTCCTCCTCAGTGTCGGTGGATTCAATAGTAGTGCCCTTAAGGATATACTGAGATTGGGGGTTTCTGTGGCCGATATGCATCACTTTGCATTTCCGCACTGTGATAGAACGAGTTGAATCTGTGTTAAATTCAACTCCTATCCCATATTAGTTAAAACCTCGAGGAGGCCCACGTGCATCTTCGATTCGAGGCTTGGAGTCTTATCAACAGCTACCGGACGTCAATGTTTAAACAAGGAGGTTATCGTCCCCCCCGTTCGCCCCCATACGCCGACCTCGCCAGATCGAGTTAGGCTTATGGACAGATAAGGCATTTTTCTCCGGCCCAGCTGTGCGTTCCCTCCAAGCTTTCACTCCATTTTCCCCCCACGCCAAGGAGATGTCCTGGCTATTTATATGGAAACTTTACCACTAAGATCAGATTGGAGATCCAGATTTTCGTCGCGAAACATCACCACGACCCTCTCTCCCTTTGTGCGCCAAGGGACCTCGACCTCGAGATTCACCATCACTTGTCCAGAAGGAGGACAATATTCCTTGAGTGCCAAAGGTTCGAGCCTTTAGTGACGCCAAGTCCCCAAGGCATCCCCCCCCTGTTGTTCAAGGAGAACAGCATTAGAACAGCCATTGTTCGTTTTGAGCCCTTCGCCAAGAAACGGTTCTCATCCCCCCCCCTGTTGTTCAAGGGTTTTAGCATTAGAACAGCCATTGTTCGTTTTGTGCCCTTCGCCAAGAAACGGTTCTCCCCCCCCCTGTTGTTCAAGGAGAACAGCATTAGAACAGCCATTGTTCGTTTTGAGCCCTTCGCCAAGAAACGGTTCTCATCCCCCCCTGTTGTTCAAGGAGAACAGCATTAGAACAACCATTGTTCGTTTTGAGCCCTTCGCCAAGAAACGGTTCTCATCCCCCCCCCCCTGTTGTTCAAGGAGAACAGCATTAGAACAGCCATTGTTCGTTTTGAGCCCTTCGCCAAGAAACGGTTCTCATCCCCCCCCTGTTGTTCAAGGAGAACAGCATTAGAACAGCCATTGTTCGTTTTGAGCCCTTCGCCAAGAAACGGTTCTCATCCCCCCCTGTTGTTCAAGGAGAACAACATTAGAACAGCCATTGTTCGTTTTGAGCCCTTCGCCAAGAAACGGTTCTCACCCCCCCTGTTGTTCAAAGGAGAACAACATTAGAACAGCCATTGTTCTTGAGCCCGTAGACAAGAGACGGTTCTCATCCCCCCCTTTGTTCAGAAGAGAACAACCTAGAACAGCCATTGTTCGTCAAGCCGTTCGTCGAGTAACGGTTCTCCTTTCCAAGACGCCACGTCAGGATCCTTTTATCCCCCCCCTTCGGCTGGAACTCGCCAGCGGACCGAATATTCCTTCAAGTACCTTCCACTGCACCCTAATGAAGTTACGTAAGCCAAGCGTCACCTTTTGAGTATTGATCCCTTATTTGTCAATTCTATCCTGTGCTTTAAATGGTTTATCGAACCATCCCATCTCTTTAACTCCATATTTGTTTTACCTTTTTTGATCCCTTAAATCCTTGGATTAGCCCGAGTCTCCACGACCCTTTCCATTCTGTTTGTCAATATTTTCCGTTTTTGTGTTTTGCTGATAGTTATTATTAATAAAACTCTATTTTATTAATGATAGCAATATTATTATCCTTGAGCTCAGTTCCACTTCTTAAGCATTTTGAAGATACATAATATCGGCCGCCAGACAGTAAACGCACTCTAAAGATAATTAAGGAAGTTCCCTCAATGAATAGATATATATGGTATCGTCGGGAGTCATTCTACGACATATATATATATATATATATATATACTATTTAAATTTGGTATCAGGTGTGTAAGGTTTAACGCTATATCTTTGCAAACACTGGTCTCAGTCGAGTAAAGCATAGTGTTATTCGTTATAATAATAGAATATAGTAGTTCCCTTTTGTTTTAACGATTGCTATCCCCTTTTTTTTGAAACTTAAGAAGCTGGAGTAGCTCAAGGAACGGTTATAATAATTTGTTTGTGTTTTTTTTTTTATTTTAGTCAGTGGTTATTTAGATTGAGAAACCAAGTACGAATAGGTCAGTGCCCATATTTAGGTAGGCTAATTCTATAGAGGCATAATTCTTGTTGCAAGGAATTTTAGTTGGTTGACTAGTGCGCCCCCAAGTGCAAAGATGACTGAGTTTGAAATCTTTAAAGCGCAAGGAGAGTCCTGTGGACTTTCCGGAAAAGAACTAATTGAGTACATTCAAGAGGAGCAAAGAAGAGAAATAGAACGTGAAAGAGAAATACAACGAGAAGAAAGAGAAAGAGAGGAACGGATAAGACAAGCTGAGCTTCAGATTGAATTAGCTCGGATTAAAGCAGAATGTCAAAGAAAAAAGGTAGAAAGAGAAAGGGAAAGAGTAATCCGACAAGAGGAACGGGAAAGAGTAACCCAACGAGAAGAACGAGAAGGAAAAATACAACGAGAAGAACGAGAAAAAGAAATCCAACGAGAAGAAAGAAGGACGGATTCGCGCTCCTTCCCAGGAAAGCTGACAAAGTTTCCGAGCCCCGTAAAACCCCCAAACTTCTTTCCCCAAAACCAACAACGGGACTCCAAACCTCCCGTTAAGACTTCTCCTCCATCTCTCTTCCCGAAGCGACCAACCATATGCTTCACCTGTGGTGTAGAAAACCACATGAGCTGGAATTGCCCCCAAAATTCTAGGCTTAAAAGCGTACCAGCCCACCAAGTTCACCAGATTAATGCAACCCCGGCTCCCCCGGTGGTGCAGACCCAAGCAGAAACTTCTCCCCCTCCGTCAGGCCACCAGGTAAATTTTGTTTTTGGTAAAAGTTCATCGGGAACTTTGAAATATGAGGAGGGCAGCGTGGACAGCTGTCGAGTATCGACTCTCGTCAGGGACACAGGATGTACGTTATTCATCGTGTCCGACGAACTCCTCCCAGTGGTCTCTAACCACGAAAAATTTGCGGTGGTACATGACCAACTTGGGCGGGCGAACAGATTCCCCGTCGCTAGATGTTACCTGCAGTGTCAATATTATAATGGCTGGGCTGAAGTCATTGTAGCACCCATAAAATTCTGTTCCGTACTTATAGGACAGAGCCCCCGAGTAAGTTTCGACCCTGTGTTTCAGGCCGCCCTTCCTCAAGGCCGAGATAAGAAAGAAGCCCAGGAGCCCGTCCCCATCAGAACCCCGATACCGTCCGATTTCTCGGAGACCCCTAACCAGGACTTTAGGACGGCAAAAGAGGAGTGTGAATCACTAAAACCCTTAGGTGATAAGGCCCCAGACAAGGACACGGAGACTGTCCCTGGACCCCAAGAAAAAAAGAACCCCCAACGCGCCCATGGAGATACCTTCGTAGAACTGGACGAAGCATCGGCGCTTGAAGAGGATTGCCCCGCGGAGTCCCTTAATGTAATCCAGACAGTGTGCATCCAACCTGATGCCGATTACCCTCCTCCTTCCCTACCAGGCGAGTCTTTGGAACCCTCTGACCTGGATAGTGACGCGCAGCTGACACCACGTCAGAAGAGTCAGCTCCAAGAACTAATTAAATGGAATCACCATTTATCCACCCTATTAGCTCTTTTCGAGCAACTGCGTGAAAATGGCCTCACCATTGGCCCCAGCAAATGCCAGTTTGCCCACGAAACCATCAAATATTTGGGTTTCAAAATAGGACAAAGCAAGTCAGGTCCCCACGAGAACAAGATTAAGGCAATCGCCCACATGCCCCTCCCGATTACAAAGAAGCCATTAAGATCGTTCCTAGGATCAGCTTCTCCCTATCAGCGATTTGTTCCGAATTTCGCTGCAATTTTGGCCCCCTTATGCCCCCTTCAGGAAAAGAATTTCTCCGATCGTTTACGTTGGAATGATGTCGCTGTTTCCCATTTTAATCAGCTCAAAAGTAAGTTCATTTCTGCCCCCATTTTTAAGTTGCCCAACCCGGAAAAATCCTTTGGGGTTAAGACCGACGTGATCAACGAGGGCATTGGAGGTGTACTCCTTCAATACGTGGATGACAGAACGAGTCATCCAGTTGCATATGCTAGTCGTCAATTATTACCACGCGGAAAGAGATATGCCACTAGAGAAAAGATAGCTCTATCAATTATCTGGGTCATAGACAAATTCAAGCTGTACTTGATATGTAAAGAATTTCGAATAGGAACCGACCACCGTCCGTTAGCCTATATTAGGAATTGGAGACACTCAAACGGCCGCATCATGCGCTGGAGTTTACTCTTGCAAGAGTATCAATTTAAAATAAATTATATCAAAGGTTCCGATAACCAGGTCGCTGACGCACTCAGTAGGAATGCGTTACCGAATAGCGTAGAACAATTGTATTCATAGGATTAGTATCTCCATGTAGGTATATACCGTCTTGTACGACTTAATTTAAGATTCTTTTGTAATATAATTAATTAATGTATATGTCTGAATTTTGTAACGCTCAATGTCTAATTTTTTTAATGTATATATATTTGTTCTTATTAATTTACGTATAAATTATTTTGTCCCGTATGTACTAAGTTTATATCATTTCATTGTTCCATGCCTTTTTTTTTATTAAGTTGTATTAAAGGTTATTTTCCCCTGTAATCTAAAGATCAAAATAATCATGTATTGAGGTAATAATAGTTAGGTGCAGGAAGATACGGTTGGTACAAGAAAACGAGTTCCCTACAACGGAGCTCTATCGTTGTCCCTTCTCTCTTTTTTTTCGAAGTGACAACTTCCCCTGGAATGGAGGGGTGTGATAGAACGAGTTGAATCTGTGTTAAATTCAACTCCTATCCCATATTAGTTAAAACCTCGAGGAGGCCCACGTGCATCTTCGATTCGAGGCTTGGAGTCTTATCAACAGCTACCGGACGTCAATGTTTAAACAAGGAGGTTATCGTCCCCCCCGTTCGCCCCCATACGCCGACCTCGCCAGATCGAGTTAGGCTTATGGACAGATAAGGCATTTTTCTCCGGCCCAGCTGTGCGTTCCCTCCAAGCTTTTACTCCATTTTCCCCCCACGCCAAGGAGATGTCCTGGCTATTTATATGGAAACTTTACCACTAAGATCAGATTGGAGATCCAGATTTTCGTCGCGAAACATCACCACGACCCTCTCTCCCTTTGTGCGCCAAGGGACCTCGACCTCGAGATTCACCATCACTTGTCCAGAAGGAGGACAATATTCCTTGAGTGCCAAAGGTTCGAGCCTTTAGTGACGCCAAGTCCCCAAGGCATCCCCCCCCTTTTGTTCAAGGAGAACAGCATTAGAACAGCCATTGTTCGTTTTGAGCCCTTCGCCAAGAAACGGTTCTCATCCCCCCCTGTTGTTCAAGGAGAACAGCATTAGAACAGCCATTGTTCGTTTTGAGCCCTTCGCCAAGAAACGGTTCTCATCCCCCCCTGTTGTTCAAGGAGAACAGCATTAGAACAGCCATTGTTCGTTTTGAGCCCTTCGCCAAGAAACGGTTCTCATCCCCCCCTGTTGTTCAAGGAGAACAGCATTAGAACAGCCATTGTTCGTTTTGAGCCCTTCGCCAAGAAACGGTTCTCATCCCCCCCCTGTTGTTCAAGGAAAACAGCATTAGAACAGCCATTGTTCGTTTTGAGCCCTTCGCCAAGAAACGGTTCTCATCCCCCCCCTGTTGTTCAAGGAGAACAGCATTAGAACAGCCATTGTTCGTTTTGAGCCCTTCGCCAAGAAACGGTTCTCATCCCCCCCTGTTGTTCAAGGAGAACAACATTAGAACAGCCATTGTTCGTTTTGAGCCCTTCGCCAAGAAACGGTTCTCACCCCCCCTGTTGTTCAAAGGAGAACAACATTAGAACAGCCATTGTTCTTGAGCCCGTAGACAAGAGACGGTTCTCATCCCCCCCTTTGTTCAGAAGAGAACAACCTAGAACAGCCATTGTTCGTCAAGCCGTTCGTCGAGTAACGGTTCTCCTTTCCAAGACGCCACGTCAGGATCCTTTTATCCCCCCCCTTCGGCTGGAACTCGCCAGCGGACCGAATATTCCTTCAAGTACCTTCCACTGCACCCTAATGAAGTTACGTAAGCCAAGCGTCACCTTTTGAGTATTGATCCCTTATTTGTCAATTCTATCCTGTGCTTTAAATGGTTTATCGAACCATCCCATCTCTTTAACTCCATATTTGTTTTACCTTTTTTGATCCCTTAAATCCTTGGATTAGCCCGAGTCTCCACGACCCTTTCCATTCTGTTTGTCAATATTTTCCGTTTTTGTGTTTTGCTAATAGTTATTATTAATAAAACTCTATTTTATTAATGATAGCAATATTATTATCCTTGAGCTCAGTTCCACTTCTTAAGCATTTTGAAGATACATAATATCGGCCGCCAGACAGTAAAAACGCACTCTAGAGATAATTAAGGAAGTTCCCTCAACGAATAGTGATATATGGTATATCGTCGGGAGTCATTCTACGACACCCACGTTAAAAGGCATTTGCCACGTCTCCGACCACTCCCTAATCTTCCCAAGATCTTCCTGCAGGCGGGCAGTATTTCTATCCTTTGCAACGTTCATACCAAGCTTGGTATCGTCGGCAAATTTGGAAATCTTGGCAACCATGTCACCGTTCATGTCATTGACGTAGATGATGAATAGTAGTGGTCCCAGGACAGAACCTTGAGGCACCCCGCTAGTAACGGGCACCCACTCAGAAGACTGTCCATTCACCACCACCCGTTGCCGTCTGCCACTTAGCCAGTTCTCGATCCAGCCGGCTACCTTTTCTTCTATGCCAAGCGCTCGCACTTTCCGGAGAAGGCGGCGGTGTGGGACCTTATCAAAGGCTTTCTGAAAGTCTAGGTAGACCACATCCACCGCCTTGTCCCGATCGTGCTCACTGAAAACGAAGTGGAAGAATTCTACAAGGTTCGTCAGGCATGACCGTTGCCTTCGGAAGACGTGCTGGGAACTCCTCAGTAGCAGGTTTGACTCTAAATACGACGTCACTTTGTCCACCATGATGCTTTCCATGAGTTTACAGACTATCGAAGTCAGACTGATAGGTCGGTAGTTTGACGGTTGGTTACGATCTCCTTTCTTGAAGATTGGAGTCACCTCCACCTCACGCCAGTCTCTAGGAACGCATTTGGTACGGATTGACATGTTGAAGATTGCGCTCAGGTGTCGTGACACTTGATCGCGCACTTCTTTCAACACTTTAGGTAGAAACACATCCGGGCCAGGTGACTTATTCGTCATTAGGTCACTGATCTTCTTTTTGATTTTAACTTCGGTGAAGTCCATATCCTCCAGCTTTTCCCCCGAGTAGGAATACGTCGGCTGGGGGATGGGAGCACATTCTTCAGTAAACACTGAAGAGAAGTAGTCGTTGAGGAGGTTAGCATTTTCTGCATCTGAATGCTTTAATGTCCCCTCCTCGTTCCTCAAAGGGCCAATCGTTCGACGGATTGGTTTACGGCTGTTTACATATCCAAAGAACTCCTTGGGATTCTCTTTACAGAGTCTCGCCACTCGGAGTTCCTCAGACCGCTTAGCCGCCCTTATGCTGGACTTCACTCTCCTGGCTAGCCTCCGGTATTCGTCAAAGTCACCCGAGATCTTCGATTGCCGGTACATAGTTCTCTTCTCCCTAAGCAGTTGGCCGATTTCTCGATTAAACCACTTAGGTTGAACAGAAGACAGACGGGGGCATTTCAGAGGGATGAAACGCGATTGAAGACTCATGAATGTGGTTTTGAAACTATTCCACGAGTCTTCAACGGCATCGCACACTTCTAGCCTCACGTCAGTCAGTCCAGCTCGAAGGCTTGCAAAGTCTGCTCTTCTCAAGTCAAGTTTCTTTGATTGACTGGCAACAGACCTCACCTTCGGGATCTTGACGCTAAATCTAACTAGCTGGTGATCACTGCCACCGAGCTCTTCGCCTACAGAGATATCCTTAACGATATCATCCTCAGAGGTGAAGACCAAGTCGAGGATATTGTCTCCTCTCGTCGGTCCTCTGACCCACTGAGTGAGGAACTCGTTGTTGGCGAACTCCAGGAGTAGCGCGCTGTCGCCACAGGCTGCTCTGGTTTCCCAGTCAACTTGGCTGTTGAAATTGCCCATAACGATGCACACTCTGCCTTGAACCAGCTCACCCAGCAGCTGGTACAGTTCCCTGTCCTTCTCAAAGGGTTGGGAAGGGGGTCTGTAAAGCAGCAGGGTCCTGTATCTCACAGGACCGATCTCTAGGTCAACGCCTAGGAGCTCGTGGTCGGATATAACGTTGGAGTTCGTAGATTTGATTGTATCCCTAACATACGACATTACACCGCCACCCTCTCTGTCTGGCCTATCTTTGTGGAAGAGTTGGTAGCCAGGAACCGTGAATTCGCCTTCAAAGTCTCGGTTTGAGGTTTTTATCCACGATTCTGTTATGGCTACCATTTCGGGTTCTTCCGTCGCTACGAGGCCACGGAGCTCAGGAAACTTGTTCCTGATTGACCTCGCATTGAACAGAAGAACTTTCAGGGAGTCCCCTAATGTAGGACTCCCTATACTCTTCCGTTTCTCGGCTTCTTGTTTGTCGCGCTGGCACCATTTTTGACAACCTCCGAGAAGGTTGTTTGGGGAGTAACTCGGGCGTACTGGCGTACGTCCGCCTTCCCAATGGGCCGGACACTCCTTTGGGTGCGCTCCACGACATCCTGGATGAGGTTGGCTAGGAACGCCTTGCCCTTAAACGAGAGGTGCACCCCATCCCTTTGGTAGAGGTCTTTTCTACCATAGAATACGGCGTACGGGTCCACAAAAAAGACACCCTCAGCCGTACAGAGGTCTGCAAGGCGGCTGTTTAGCGACATGTTCCTCAAGTGGGCAGTCCGGCTTGGACCCCACCTCGGGAGCATCCCCACCACGACGCGTCTGCGGGTTTTCAATCCACAGTCGTCGACAGCGCCCATAACTGTCCTCATAATCGAGAGAATACAGCGAAAATTTACAAAAAACTATCAAATATGAGACATACCCCGTATCTCCGGCGCCTTGATTTGCTCCAGATTGAACCATTTTTTTTAGTATACCTCTCTCCTCCCTTCACCTTCATTTATGGACTCATTGTTATGTTATTCATAGTCTCCTCCTGTCCCCCTTTTTCCTCTCCTCAAGTCTGGTTGATTGTGCTTGAGCGTATCTGTATGGGCAATTGTTTTGTTTAACTGAATAAATGTGTAGGTGCTGGAAGATGTTTTAGGTTTAATTTGGGGTTTTGCAGTCTCGGTGCACCAGTCTTGACTCACCGGGGTGCGTCATTCAATGGCTGAACCGTGCTGAGTTGGATGCGGTGGGTGCCCGGACCGTGGCTGCCTAGCGCGATGGTCTTAACGTCATCGAAGGGGAAGTCTCGAAGGTAGCCTCTTGTTTTTTCAAATAACGGTGCTGGGTAAGTTGTGTACGGGCTCCTCACTCCATTCGGGGGTACACATCGGGTGACACACCTGCGTAGGTTGGTTCCGTACTCCGCAAGACTGCCCCCTCCCATAAATAGAATATTAAGAAAAATAAACCAAAAACTACTTCGCACGATTGTTCGTGTTATCGTACATCTGGATCTCATTCCAGTTCTCGCGTTAGATCCCTTTTCTTCAGCAGTGAACCCTGACTTGGACTACCACCGCTTTTTAGGCCTTAGAGCTAAATCTGAAATTCCCCTAGCTAAACATATTATTTCTGTCGGTGAAAGTTTTGATGAACAATGCGGCGAACCACCCCAAATGTTTCGTTACGATGTAACCCTGGTAGTGGAGATCACTTCCCACCCCTAACATAATTCTGTCCAAGCCCCTAAGATTCTGCTAGCTCTGAGATTGGTGTCTCATTTCACATAACCTTTAACACTGAAAGGCGTTATCTGTTCTAATGAACTCATGGACTAAGACCTTAAGATGCTGGAGTCAAAGCTTGCTATCCAGCCAACCAATGACATTCATAAACAGAGAATCATTGGTGGGATTCGGGTGGATACAGCAGCGATGTTCCTAACAGTTGATCGTTGGGATCTTTCATAGCATATTTAGTCAGCTTACTTACGAATACCATTTACCCTTGTATATCTAATTTGAGACGCTGCTTGAATTGCCATATGTTCGATCATGTAAGCATTGCCTGCCCCACCCCCGTGCATGCGTGGATTGTCCCTAGGCCTACCATGATCATCCCTGCGACCATCTTCGCCGCAGTACCAACTATGGAGAGTCGGTGCATCTTTGTCTAAGTGGCGCCTATTTCTCTTTGAAAAAGAGGTATTAGATGCTTGTGATTCTACCAAGGTGGATATGCAGGAGACCCGTGAACAAGTTCGGCAGAAATTCATCTCTCCCCGAAATCAGGTTCTCCGATGTACTACGCATGGCAGCGGACTCTCATCCCACTCGCCCACGTATCCCGTATAATACCTCATTTCTTCCGCCAGCATCCCAAGATGTAACATCCGCTATATCACTCTCGTCTTCTAACCTGACCCAAGTCTGCTCTCCTAGTATATCCCCTTGCTCTCCTACTCTTATTGCCCCCACACCGACAGAATGTGTCCAATATCCGGATGCCATTAAAGTCTATATTGAACCTAGTGAGGCGCTCCGCTCTAAAGTAGTCATGACTGAGGAGTCCTGGCCCAAGCGTGAAGCCTCTCCTGACCCTTCCACTCCCTCTAGAAAGCCGAATTCGAAAAAGGGTCTGCAATCAACCTCTATAAAAAAATCAAATCACCTCGGTTGAGGTACAACCTATACCTTCCTTTCTTTCACACTACCCCTGTTCTCTCGATATCTATAACTGAGACTTCCAGCCTCGTTTATCCTTCGCCCATAGTAAAATACTCTCACTCCCAGAAGGTAACGATGCCTTTAAGTCTCTTTTATCCTTACCATTTCCTTTCTATTACGGCTATACCCCATCTCCCCTAGGCGTTAGCCCTGTTTCTTTGAAGCCCTCCGTAACTACGACTTCTAATATACCTTCAGACGTGAGTTGCACACCCTCCATTAAGAGTGATGATCTTCTCCACCCTGGGCGTAACAATATCTCCAAATCTCTTGTCTATACCCTTTCCTTCGGGTCACGACCCAGTGACTTTGGTCTGTCGAAACAAACTTAGCTTTCAAAATACTACTCCTCGTCCCTATAAATCGGGGTTGCCTCTCTATTTTGAGGCTCCTTATATAATACCCGTGCCGTGTTCCTCTCGCACGGCACCTGTTCGTGAGGGCCTCTCCGCCCCCTCCCTACTCTCTCAACCTTGGTCTCTCAACGGTCTGAGTGATTGCAGCAATTCTTCAATGGAACCGTCAAGGGATTCTTCGCAAATAGGAGGAATTCTCCTCTTTACTATCTGAAATAGCACTTGTTATATGCTTACAGGAAATCGAATTCGGGAAACGACCTTTCCCCAAGTTTCGTTATTTGACTGTTTTTAACTCTTTACCAGCCCATGGCGGCGTGGCCCATGGTGCTAGCTCGCTCCAGGTGAGCACTAACCACTTTTGCACGCCTTCATCTCTGCGGAATGTTCTTCACACAGTCTCATCCCGTATTTATCTTATGGATACAATTTATACTTTTTGTTCAATTTATATTCCCCCATATGAACCCTTGTCAATGGCTCATTTTTTAGATCTTTAATCTCGGCTTACTACCAATTTAGAGTTCTAGTTGACATTGATGGCAGACACTCCGTATGGGGTGATAGTGACCAACCATGAAGATCCTCTCCTTGAATCTCTTATCCAGTAATCCTGCAAGCATTCTTAACTCTAGTCATGTTTCGCCCTATCACATTCAAACAGATTCTTTCAGTTGTGTGGATCTATGTATTGGCAAAGCCGAATGTATCTCTGATTTTAAATAGTCTATTTTAGATGATCTGCAAGGCAGTGACCACTTTCCAATTGTCTTGAAACCCACGACACTTTGCCCGTTCCCTTTATATCTCCCCAGATGTAACGTTATAAGGGCCGGCTGTTCAAAGTTCCATGCTTCTTCCTTCACTACATAGTAAACAAATTGGAAATTTTGTAGTATTGTTTGATGCGGCAGAATCTGCAATTCTTCGTACTCGGTCCAGCCGGGGCAGGACATCAGTCTCATGGTGAAATGCTGATTACACCCATGTTGTAAAGGTCTATAAAAAGATTCACGCGCGATTCCACCAAAACCCAGGCCTTCTGAACCGTATTGAGCGAAATCGAACTAGACATTCACCAGCGAACTTTACGTCAGGGTCGCATTGACTCCTGTTGGGCATAACTGTCCTCCTTGTTTTCCACTACATTTTTAGCTCAGGTGTAGAAGAGTGTGGGGGAATTCCACGTGAAATTTCTTTTCCAGCAAGAAAGTGAATTCCATGCGCTGGAGAAGATTCTAGAATTTGGTTAGGCTTAAATTGGTAAGCCTCTCCCCCCCAACCACAAGCGGTAGCCTCGAACCGCGTCCACCAGGGACCACCTTTACGGGGGTTAGAATCGCCTCGGCGTGAAGATTCGAGGCCATTCAAGAGTAGTTAGGTTTCCCCCACCTCCGCGGGGGGAGCCTCGGACATATATAGGGCTCGTCTTCCATGTGGGAGACACAGAGTTGAGAAGTCTCACCCGGACCCAAGAAGTTTCCCCTAGTTCCCAGTCAGGTGCTAACTACAAAGCAAAGTGACGGATGAACTATTTATGTGTTGGAATTAGCCGCAGCCAGTGAGGTAATTCAATTTGACGATCGCTACCGAGCGATTTTTCCGACTCCACTCATCGACTCCTGTCGAAGCCCTCTTCGTTCGCTCCTCGTTTTTCGGGTGGCCGAAATACTCTCATCTGGACCGGACGTTACCGCCCCCCCTTTTGAAGAACCGCCATCACGTTAACTTCCCGCTCAGAAGCTCCAAGTCCCCTTGCCTCACGTTTATTGCCTGCAGAAGAAATCCGTAAAGCCTTACCCTGACGTCTCACCCGGACTCCTCCGTAAGCCAACCCCTCTCCACTTTCAGCAACTCATTTGATTTAATCCTCCCCATTTGAATAGTCTCCTTCTGTAGCGCATTAATTTATAACTTCAGAGTCTGACGCATAACTCTGCAATTTCCCTCCTCATTTACTAATTTAATTTTGCTCATTTATTCTCGTATTTTATGTAAATACAATTATATTTTTGTACATGCGTCTCAAAATAACCTTGAGCTTTGCCATTGCCCAAATTTTACCTGACCTCGTTGCAAATGGATGGTGACATGGTTGCTAAGATTTCCAAATTTGCCGACGATACCAAGCTTGGTATGAACGTTGCAAAGGATGGAAATACTGCCCGCCTGCAGGAAGATCTTGGGAAGATTGGGGAGTGGTCGGACACGTAGCAAATGCCTTTTAACGTGAACAAATGCAAAGTGATGCATATCGGCTACAGAAACCCCCAATCTCAGTATATCCTTAAGGGCACTGCTCTTGAATCGAGTGACACTGAGAAGGACTTGGGTGTAACAATCACTAGTGACTTCTAGTTCTCGAAACAGTGCATTGAGGCGGAGAAAAAAGCCCAAAGAATGCTAGGCTATATTAAGCGCCAGTTTGGTTATCGGAACCAGGAGATTGTACTGTGCCTGTACAACTCACTTGTCCGACCGCACCTGGATTATGCCGTACAATTTTGGAGTCCTTCATTGCAAAAGGACATCACGAGATTGGAACGCGTACAAGCAAGGGCAACCAAGCTGATTCCCTCTATCCGACATAAAAGTTATGAGGATAGACTAAGGGAATTAGATATGTTCTCGCTCGAAACTCGTAGACTGCGTGGTCAGCTCATCGAAGTTTTCAAAATACTTCGAGGGTTCGACAATGTTGACTACCTGAATATTTTCACACTGAGTGAGAACAGAACGCGCAATCATGGCTTCAAACTTGAACTGAAGCGTTACAACCGCAATCTGTGTAGAAACTTTTTCACCTACAGTATCTGCGGTAAGTGGAATGCACTTCCAGTGGAAGTTGTCAACAGTGAATCTGTTGACCAGTTTAAGTCAAGACTAGACAAAGTCTTAAAAAGTGGCCGTTTAGGGACTCAAAACAATTGAGCAGCAATGTACCTACTCAATTGCTAGCCCAAAAGTACCCTCTTTGAATGGACCGTAAGGTCTCCTAGGGTACTTTCTTTCCTTGTAACTCCTTGTAACACTCTTTCTCGTTGTTCCGCGCGTCAAAACTCGTGGCTTTCCGTCCCTTGTCGGATCGCCTTTAAGTTATTGGTCCCTCCCCAAAAGATATATCATGGTATTGATATAATGTAATGTCATACCACGACATATATATTTATTAATATACATATTATATAATTTGGGTGTCAAGTGTGTTTGGGGGTTTTACGAACCCGTGTCATTTTAATTTCGACATTAGAAGTTCCCTCGTTATTCACATCTATCCATTTTATTTTACTTTTTGTATTGTCCTGCCAGAAGGCAAGTTCAAGTTAATTGAAGAGCAGTGGAACGTTAATCTATTTAGATTTTGTGTTGGACCCCAGGTAATTAATTTTTTTTGTGTTTGAATTTTGGAGACTCTCCTGGTTATTAATTCAAATGAGTTAAGTCTTTGGTGTCCTAATTCCGGTAGGACCTTTGAATTTTTTTCTTCCGCTTAGAAACAACAGAGGTAGGTAGCTGTATCATAATTATTTTTTTGTGTGAACAAGGCCTTCTCGAATATTCAAGTATTCGTTTCGCGTGGGTAGTGTCCTAGATCGTTCGCGTGTTAGTGTTCCCTCAGTTAACTGCGTAACAATGTCATCCTTCGAAAAATTTAAGAGTCAGGGTGAAATGTTAGGTCTTTCGGGCACAGACCTGCTAAATTACGTACAGAGGAGAGGAACGAACGGGCAGAGTGAAGGGAGATGGAGAAGAACAAGATGGAGATGGAGAAGAAAAAAATGGATATGGAGGAGAAAAAACTGAAGATGGAAATGGAGGAGAACAAACTGAAGATGGAAATGGAGATGGATAAGAACAAAATGGAGATTGAGAAGAACAAAATGGAGATGGCAGAACGTGAACAAATTAGGCAGCATGAGCTGGAAATGAGCCGAAATCAAATGGATTCTCAGTCCATCGGTTCCCGGACTGAAATTCCCCAAACTCCTTCAGTCAACCTTCCCGCTTTTAATGATGGAGAGGACTTTGGGTCATTTTTGACCCATTTTGAGAGAATCTTTCAGATCAATAGATGGGATCTTGAAAATGATGGCGTCGCTCGCTTACTTCCCCTCCTAAAAGCCAAGTTAAGGGATATCTTCGTATCCCTTCCCCGGGAAGCAGCTTTGGACTATTCCACGTTAAATTCCGAATTGTTAACCGCTGTTCATATGAATAGCGAACTCTACCACTCCCGATTCCGCCAGGAAAGGATCCGCCCTGGTCAAACATTTTGGCAACACGGGTACATCCTCCAAAGATACCTTTAGTGTTGGCTGGATGCGTGCAAGATTCCCCAGGTCTACGAGTCCATTCTGGACCTCTTCCTTAGGGATCAGCTTTTAGCTGCCGTGGTTCCCGAAATTCGTGCCTTCATTAAGGATAAGCGTTGTGCTACTTTCAAGGAGTGCTTGGAAGAGGCCGATGTCTACGCGGGTAGTCACGATTTATAGCCTAAGGATGTTAAAAAGGCTCCCATATCACCCCCTAAAACTAAATTTTATGGCCCTAAGACCCCACCTAAATTGATTCGAAGATTTACCAAAGTTCCTAGTCCCTCTAAGCCAAGAAACTTCCATCCATCTGAACACCGAGACGTTAAGCCCCTAGTTTTTTCTCCCCCGGTTGTGCCGTACCAAAAGAGCCCGATCGTCTGCTACACCTGCGGAGTGTCCGGCCATTACCGCACGAACTGTGCTCAAAACTCCCGATTCGCAAACTCTCAGTCCCACTAAGTACACCGAATCTGGGCCGCCCCTGATCCTCCTTCGTCTCCTCGAGAGACCCCCGATCCTCCCTCGCCCTCCAAAGACCAGGTCTATCAGGTAAACTTTCTCTTTAATGAGAACAACCCTGGTGGATTGAAATTCGAGAACGGAACTGTGAACGGTCGCCGAGTATCCACCCTCGTCTGTGACATCGGGTGCACCTGCATCATAGTGTCTGAGGACCTACTACCCCCTTTTGGCCCCAACCACAAGAAATTTGCGGTGGTTCCCGCAATCCACGACTATCCCATGGCCCAGCCCGTGATTACCCGTACACAGGCAGCCATGGAATCCCATGCACCCGTTTCCCCGGAAACCACTATCGACCCGGAGTTCCAAGCCCTCCGGAGCGACAAGTTTTCCTGCGCCCAGGAGGAGTGCGCAACTCTTCTCCCCCATTGAGAGGAAACTAAAACCCTCGGGCGTGAGTCCACCCGAGGTAACAAAGGAGTGTCGTATCTCGTGAAGAAGGACTTATTGAGAGGTATAAGGCCTACTTTGACCTTAAATTACGAGAACGAAAATGCAAGCCTGGCGCGGAGGTGCTGGTACTACTTCCAACGGAAATCAACAAACTCCTTAGCCTGTGGAAGGGACCCTACCCCGTCCTCGAAGCTAAAGGACCCGTGGATTTCCTCATCCGTACTCCGGCAGGAGCTAAGGTTTTCCACGTGAAATGTGTATATCATCTCCTTAATGTTCTTAATTATGATTTTTTTTGGTCCACTTAATTGTTTAGTCATTAGTCCTATATTCTTGCCTCCATTTAATTGTATCCTTTTTTTTTGGTTCCACTGAAATGTCGCCAATGTTCTCCTTGATTTTCTTTTTGTTTAAAATTGTGCTAGTTAAATTGTCTCTAGAATTGACCCGTTTAAGGCTTATGTCCGAAAATTTCCCGCTGAGCTCAGATTCACGTTTTTTTTGTGTGTACACCTGTCGTAGCACGTCAGAATTTCCCTAGACCCTTGATAATTCTAGTTCGACGGGTGGGATGATCCTTTTCTAGGCAAATGCTCTGTAAAGCATCATCTTTCGGATGGGAGATGTGTTGGGTAATTCCACGTGGAATTTCTTTTCCAGCACGGAAGTGAATTCCATGCGCTAGAGAAGATTCTAGAATTTGGTTAGGCTTAAATTGGTAAGCCTCTCCCCCCCATCCACAAGCGGTAGCCTCGAACCGCGTCCACCACGGACCTTTACGGGGGTTAGAATCGCCTCGGCGTGAAGATTCGAGGCCATTTGAGAGTAGCTAGGTTTCCCCCACCCCAGCGGGGGGAGCCTCGGACATATATAGGGCTCGTCTTCCATGTGGGAGACACAGAGTTGAGGAGTCTCGCCCGGACCCAAAAAGTTTCCCCTAGTTCCAAGTCAGGTGCTAACTACAAAGCAAAGTGACTGATGAACTATTTATGTGTTGTAATTAGCCGCAGCCAGTGAGGTAATTCAATTTGACGATCGCTACCGAGCGATTTTTCCGACTCCACTCATCAACTCCTGTCGAAGCCCTCCTCGTTTGCTCCTCATTTTTCGGGTGGCCGAAATACTCTCCCTTGGACCAGAGGTTACCGCTCCCCCCTTTTGAAGAACCGTCATCACGTTAACTTCCCGCTCAAAAGCTCCGAGCGCCCTCGCCTCACGTTTATTGCCTGCAGAAGACATCCGTGAAGCCTTACCCTGACGTCTCACCCGGAATCCTCTGTAAGCCAACCCCTTTCCCCCTTCAACAACCCATTTGAGTAAATCCTCCGCATTTAAATAGTCTCTTTCTGTAACGCATTAATTTATAACTTCTGAGTCTAACGCATAACTCTGCAATTTCTTTCCTCATTTACCAATTTAATTTTGCCCATTTATTCTCTTATTTTATGCAAATAAAATTATATTTTTGTACATACCTCTTTAAATAACCTTGAGCTTTGCCATTACCCAAATATTACCTGACCTCGTTGCACTTTTTTTCGCTGTACGGCGCGTTGAAACTCGTGGCGTTCCGTCCCTTGACGGATCGCCTTCAAGTTATTGGTCCATCCCCCATAGATATAATATGGTATTGAATTATGTTATGTAATACCACGACAAAGAGAATTAATAAAATCAGTGGTAGGTATTCTGGCTATTCCACCAATGAAATGAGATGAATGGTTCTTTCGTCGGCGATCCCGCCGGCGTAGCCGATATATTGGCCTCCTTTTTTTTGCGATGTTAGCAGCGTTGAGCGCTACTTTTCGGGTTTTATTGATTAGAGAAACGTATTATACGCTCTTTAACTTTTGATCATCCCCTTGTTTCCAAATAGATTCCTCGTTGGTCAAGAATTCTTTTAGATACAAAGATTTACTGGGTTTTTAGTCATTTATGAGTATAGGGTAACTAGCTTGGGGACGAAGCAGCTTGAATTGTGGACACCCGGACACCAACTTATTGCAGTTTGTTTTATTGTGACATTTATCCTCTTATTAGGAACTACAATCGGTCACTATGACATTCAGAATGGGATGGCTGCATTGATAACAAGTTGCATTCCTTTAAACTCTTTGTGCAACCGTGGCCTATCAGTTATCAACCTCGTCAGAACTATAAGCTGGTCCTTTGTCGTCTTCAAATCAGCTACACACGCTTCAAACATGGGCATTTAATGAGTAGCGATGGGCCCCACATCGTCTACCCTCTGTTTATCTCTTATATCAGTGCATCATGTTTTGGTCAGCTGCCTGCCCCTGTCTGCCCTCCGCTTGAAATGCTTCTCATCTATTTTACGCGCCAGATGTAACGATAAGATGCGCTTCCTCTTAGCTGAGGGCCTCTCTTTTAGCACTAATTCCCTCTTTCGATTTGTAAATGGTGTTTTATTTCTCTTTCATAGCTTGTAATTATACCTTTTTAACTAATTAGAAATGTAAATGTCAGTATGCGAGTATATCCTTCCCTTTTTTTGTACTTTAGGGCTTCGTACCCTTTTATTCCTCACCGCTCCATAATCTTTAGATTTTAGTGGCGTATACTCTTCCATCCGCCCCCCCTCCCAAATAATAATAATAATAGATTCCATCAGTCAACTCAAATTGCCCCTATTCTTGCAGTTGAGGATGATTCTGTATACAGTAGTAGGTGACTCAATATTACATAATTACGAATAAGCAAAAGGTCTAAGATCCACTGAAGGCTAATTGAAAGGAAAGGATGGGAACTACAATCTCAACGCAAACTGGTCCGCAGTATTTGGGACATCACGGTTGCCGCAAGCCGAGCCTATGTCGCGATTATCTTCTGGGTTTCTGGAAAGGTGAGAATGAGAGTGGAAAGTCTGGGATGACTAGAGGACCAGACCAGAGAGTCTCTTCCTCACACTGACTATATTGCAGGAATGGGAGACGGCGGATGGGAACTTGAAGGTGCGTGCCATTGCTCCGCGAATGTACCCATGCCGCGACTGTTCAATGCCACAACGGCTTCAGGTCACTTTCTATCGTTTTCGAATCGGGCACACTGAGGGGGCACACCGCCATTAGGTGGAACGCTCCCATACGACGACTGCGTTCTCCCCCAGACTTCGGCACATACCTATTGAATGTCCCGATCTGAGTAATCTTCACACAGACGGCCTTCTCCGGTACCTGGGCAAGCGGAGTCGCTCTCACTTGTCCCTTGTACTCTGGTCGAGTTCTTGGACACATACATGTGGTTTATTTGACTTGTTGGAGGATGTTGAGCTCCTCCATTTTATTGGACTCTTTGGTGTTGTTGGTCGCATGGCCTCCATCCCGGGAAGAGGCAGAATTCCCGCCTAAGCCAGAGGGTCCATCCTTTCTTTTTGTCTTTTGTCTCCGCAGTGGGCAAGTGTAGCATATTTCACTTGATACCTGGAGGGGAACTTCCTTTCGGTCTGATGGGATCTTGGAAAGTTGCTGGTGCACTTTCCCAATTCTCCCACTTAGCACTACTTTACCCATTTATTATGTGTATTATATGATTACTTATTATTATCAGCAGTATTATTTTATTATCATTTTTATTATTATTTAGTAGTATTACTTATTTGTATTATTTTTTATTATTACTATTGGTATTATTTTTATGTCATTTATGAGTATATATTATGATAATCATAGATGATCACTTACCTTAAACTTTAGTGGACCAGCCTATCTCTAATTCTCTTTATTACATACTGTAGCAGAATGAGGTCGAAGGGCGACCACGTGCCCTTCTGTACCCACGTGGTCATGAGATCACCGCATGGAGCTTTGGAAGCATGGCTGAGCCAGGGCGAGTGTGCAGCCTACGCCGTTATCACACCCCAGTTGTATTTGCTTAGTGACCGATTCATCGTCTCCCATTGCCACCTTTCAGCCGCCAACTTTCCTGCCTTCCGTCATAAGATTGAAGTCCGTTGAACATTCCAAGCCATCGTTATCACAACCTCCCCGCCCGAAGAAGAGCCGACTTTTCCCCAACAATCGCACGTGTGTGTGGAAGGCGGCCAAAGCCACCAAAAGCCACCTCACTAGGCGTCTAATAGACTTCCCACCTACTACGGCGAACGAGCTGAAAGACTGTCGTCTCCCCCCATCGGCGATTTCGATTCGAGGGAGAAGGCTAAATCGACATCCGTGAACTCTGCCATAGTCAATCGGCGAGTATCTGACGAGGATTTCCAACACCGAAGGCCATCTACGAGTGCTCCCTCATCTGAAGCAAGAGGTAAACCGATTTTCCCCTTCGAGGTCAAAGTATCCCAACTGGCCTCCTTTCTTTAACGAGTACGTAAGCAATTGTAGCCGATGCCGCATGCAGATTGATCTAGAATCTGGCTTACCCAATAGATCCATTATTTGTGTCTGCGCCCCGGTTTAAAATTTCCCTTTGAATCAACGACCTAAATCCGACCTCTTTAATCTCTTAATTAACCCACCTGTATCTCGCGTAGACATTTAACTCCGTCTGTGCGACCATGCCCTTTAAACACAATATTTGTCTATATTTAAATATTATTTTGTTGTTAGTAAAGATATATATTCGTCATTGTCTTTCTTTTGCAATCCAAACGCGTTCCAGCTACCTGTTAATCTTTGGCCAACTTTCACTCTGAAATATTTGTTTTAATAAGGACCTCGCAAAGTTAATGATAAATGATCCCCACTTGAATTATAACAATTTCCCCATTCACTATCGGTCTTCAACCAACTTCGCCCCAAAGTCCTAAAAGTACCTACGTATATATATATATATATATATATATATATATATATATATATATATATATATATATTTATATATATGTCTGGCCCTTCCACGACCCATACACTTTTAACCCTTTCCACACTTGCCCTTCTCTCTAGCGAGGTTCTGCAGTTTGCAGCAGGTCGGCGTGCTTGCCGACCTCTCTTTCGCCGGCCAGAGATGTCTAAAAAAAAGTACCTCGAATAGGATCCGGGATGCCTTGGTGCGGCTGGGCGCATGGAAGCTACTCCTCCCCCTGAGATGTATATAGTCCCGGGCTGCTTCAGAAATGACATCACCTTAGAGCTGCCCAAACATGGAGAGGTCAAGGTCAAACGTGTAATAAGAAAACAGGAAGGGTCCTTGAGACTCACCTCTACACTCTTCGTCACGCTAGACCATGACAGGGTCCAATGATTCGGTGCGTTCCTGTTAGTATCGCTACGGCGTGAAGGCATTCTTGTTATGGACGAGAGGTGCTACTACCGCTTGGGCCATATGAATCGCTTCTGTAGACGTGCAAATTCGGTGCTACCCGAAGTCTCTGTTAGCTGCTCCAAGGCCGTACACGATAAGTCCCTATCGTGTATGGCCATGTGTGTCAATTGCGGGGAATCGCTAGCCGCTTCTATGAAGCAATCTGGTATGTATGTCATGGAAAAGAAAGTCCTGGCCAATCAGGCTACTGATGGTCACTTATTTCCCGAAACTAAGGAATTAGGCCTGGTGCGCGTGACCTTGCTTGGGATCGCTTATGCCTCAATTTTTTTTAAAAAGAACCCTCTGCTCCTGGCTACCCTAGGCCTACGACACGGTCCTTTCTGAATTCATAAGGAACATTTTGCGGCTTCTTCTCAACGTAGGCACCATCCTGGTTTAGCTGGAGGCACAAAGGATTTACACACAGCCTTGGCTAAAACCATAAATTCACCCCCCCTTCCTTCCCCAACCTGACCGTTTCCCGTAAGGTCAAACGGCCGCCTCCCCCCACTTAGTCAGACTCACAGGAGGCAACACCACTGAAGATGCTCCCCGAACGGAGGATAGCACCAAAGGAGATTCAAATAATAATTTTCTTGACCGTTACCACAAGGGGATGCTTGGCACTGGCGTGTGGTCCGCATTTCAGGAAATGACTGAATTCTCTATCTCAGTCGAGGAGTTTAGGTCGGTAGATGAGGCCGTTGAGTTCTCCAGCAACCTCATCGCCGAGGGCCTGACTACTATTCCTAGGACGTCTGGCCGTTTTTCACGCTGACCACTCCCATGGTGGTCGGCCGAGTGTGAGACGGCCCTCAAACAGAAGCGTTATGCCTACATGCGCTATAAGCGCCGCCCGAACGATTTCACTGTCGCTGAATTTCGTCGGGCTAGGGCTAGGTCCTGGTATATTTCGAAGCACGATCGCCGCTCTTCTTGGTGGGCATACGTGTCTTCACTTAACGGGAAGACCCCCCTAGCAGAAGTGTGTAAGCGAGTCAAAAGGAATCGGGGCAAGTTCTCGTAGGACCCCTCTCCCGTTCTCCAGGAGAATGGAATCGCAATCTCAGACCCCGCGTCCGTGGCGGAATCTTTCGCGACCACTTTCTCCGCATTCTCTAGCCGGGATGTTGCTCCGCCAGCATTCAATGCACGTCGTCATATCGCGGAAGTCCGCCGACTGGACTTTACCTCCAGAGGCGGAGAACCCTACAACGCAAAGTTTACATTGTGCGATTTCCGTACCGTTCTCCCATCGTGCGTGGACACCAGGTGAGCTTGGCATGGCCATTCTGTAAGATTTGTTTAACATCATCTGTATATAGTGTATCCTCCCAGAATTCTGGGAAATGGCTTCTGTGCTTGCTATTTCAAACCAGGGAGAGATCAGTACCCAAACCGGCTTAAGCCTAATTTCTCGAGCCTCCTGGCTGTGAAGGTTTATGGAGATATTGGTAAAAGTTAGACTAGCCTTTTTCCTGGACAGCGGACGCCTCCTTTCTTTCGCACATTGTGGCTTCAAAAAGTTCCTTTCCACGTCGTATGGAGGCTCCGACTAAAAAAAAGACGCCTGTAAGGACCTTCTTGCTAGATTGCTCTACCCCACATTTTTTCAATTTGAAGAAGGCATATGATACCACATGGCGATTTCGTATCGTGGAGACTCTCCAAACGATTGGCATATACGGATCGGAGAGCCCATCTCTGTCCTAATGGAGCACGAATTAGGCGTTCTGCAGGAAACTGTCTTCAGTGTCACACTCTGCCTTGTGGCTTCAAAAAGTTCCTTTCCACGTCGTATGGAGGCACCGACTAAAAAAAAGACGCCTGTAAGGACCTTCTTGCTAGATTGCTCTACGCCACATTTTTTCAATTTGGAGAAGGCATATGATACCACATGGCGATTTCGTATCGTGGAGACTCTCTAAACGATTGGCATATACGGATCGGAGAGCCCATCTCTGTCCTAATGGAGCACGAATTAGGCGTTCTGCAGGAAACTGTCTTCAGTGTCACACTCTGCCTTGGGCATCGATGGTATCACCTTGGTGCTGCGAGAAGATGTTCTCGCTACCCTTTATAGGGAAGACCTTTCGAACTCTTTTGGTGTGGCCCAGATGCCAAATCTGTAGCGTTGACTACCACAGGCACTGATCCGCATCTCTCGGTATGCCGAAGCGCACAGTTTTCGCTCTCCTTGGGTAAGACTAAGTTAGTTTACTTATGCCAACATCCAAGGCTCTACCTCGAACTGAACTTGTTTCTAAACTGGTGTTGCCGGCAAGTGGTGTATTTGCACCGTTTCTTTGAGCTTGTTTTCGACCGAAGCATCACCTGGGTTCTCATATTCTTAGCCTTTCGATTTATTGTACCTGCGTTATGGTCACTCTTTCATTCCTGAAATTCACCGGATGGGGTGCTAATAGGGATACTGCCTCGATTTTCTATCGATCCTTTGATCGTACGAAGCGTGACTACGGATTCGAGTTTTATGCAGCCATACCCGAGCGTGTATTGCCGAAGGTGGACTCGACTTACCACACCGGTCTCCGGTTGGTGACTAGTGCCTTCCTCACTTCCTCCATTGAGAGCCTACTTGTCGATGCTGGGCAGATGACACTCACTATTCTCCGCGTACAGTATATTATGCACTTGCACGCGTGAGCCTGACGCCTCCCTCAGTTGCCAATGGCTTTAACTGCATCTGCAGCCGATCTCTACCACCGAGAGAGGTAGGTCCCATCTTCTTCATCATTTACATAAACCACCTGGTGGACGGCTTAAAATCAAAAGCGAATCTGTTTGCAGATAACGCAAAGATATACCGCACCTTTGGGACTCAATAGGACGTAAAGGCACTACAGAGGCATATGAACCTACTGGAGGATTGGAGCAGGAGTTGGTTCTTAACATTAAATGTAGAAAAGTGCAAAACAATGCACTTTGGGGGGCAAAACCCAGGCACAAACTACATACTTACTGAATGATTCCATCCTAGCCAAGATCACAACAGAAAAAGACCTAGGAGTACATGTGTTAGCAGATCTGAAGACTTCTGCCCAGACAGCAAAAGGGGCAGCCAAGGCTAACAGCAGGCTGGGGATAATAAGGAGGAGTTTCAGATATATCGATGAGGAGATCCTACGGCCACTTTACACGGCACTGGTCAGGCTAATACTCGACTACGGAGCACAGGGCTGGTCGCCGCACCTGGTAAGGGACATCAAGCTCCTCAAGCAGGTGCAGCGATGGGCTACTAGAATGGTAGCTGTGTTAAGGGACCTCCCATACGAAGAGCGATGTAAAGCATTGAACCTCACAACATTGGAGGACAGAAGGCGGAGGTGGGGACATGATCCAGGTCTACAATCTACTACATGGTCATGAGGATGTCCCTTACACAGGGTTATTCAGCCTCAGCAACAACAAACTCAGAGGATACAACTTCAAGATAGCTAGGCCGCCACACTGGAGGACAAAAAGAATGGGCAACTTGTTCGCAATCAGAGCCATTGACGCCTAATATGCTCTACAAGAGCATGTAGTAACAGCACCATCAATTGCTACATTCAAGGTTAGGTATTTCAAACTTATGGTTTAAAAATGTCATGTGGCAGTCAACCAACCAGAGGTGGGGAATACCACAAGGAGGTACCTTCTTATTCGCCCCACTACATATGTTTAGGTAAATATGTTTAAGTAAGCATGTTTAGGTAAGCAAGACCTTTGGATTTAGGGCTATGAAACTCTTTACAGAGATTTAGCTCTCGATCTGGTGGCACCTCTTGTTTTTCCCAGTATGCCACCCTGAATGTTATCACCTTTGACTATTTGTTGCCAAGCATCTGATTCCAATGGTTCCACAGTTCCTGGAGTATTGCGTTTGGTATATTTGGAGTACACTTTGTGTCACGCTAGATCCATGCCATTGTATAGAGATTGCTCCAATTCCCAAGAGGGTGTTCTTTTCCAAGCCGTATCTCTTATTCTGAAATCAGCGGGGCTCTACCATGCATTGCGTCTGTCTTCACGGCCGAGCTAGCTGCAATATACTGCTCAGTACGGAAGATAACGCGTTGTACTAGGTTCGGAGATTTGATTGTAATCTGTAGCGACTCACAAACTGACATAAGTGCTTTTGGAGCATTAGAATCTCCACACTTCCTGGTTGTGGTATCCTTGATGCTACGATTGCCGCGAGCCGGGTGGATGTTGAGTTTATCTTCTACTGAGTCCCTAGACGTCTGGAAATTGCCGGGAATGGGCGCGCCGATAATGGCGCCAAAGAGCCCGCGAGGTCTATGCGAACAAAACAGTGTTTCTATCTTCCTCTCACTTAATATATAGCAAGAATCAGGGGAGCCTTCCCTGCTGCTTGGCATTTAAGATAGGGGACGGAAGAGGGGAGCTTACTTAAATTTTCGTTCCATTACACCACTACTGTTCCCATGGATCTACCCCCCGAATGCCACGAAGACTTCAGGATACTTTCTGTGGTCTTCGAATTGGGCACACTCGCGGGTCGCATCACAACTTGATAGATCGCTCGTCTTTACCTTATTGTGCGACTGCTTTGTCCCTAATCTGTTTGGCACATTCTTGTTGAATGTTTCAGTTTGGGTTATCTTCATGTACGTTACCTGTACAAGTATCGGGACGAGTGGGGTCGCTATTGCTTGTCCCTTGTAATCCGGATGGGTTTGTGTACACATAATTGTGGACTCTCTGACTTTCATTTTATTTGGCTCTCTTCTTTTTATGTCGCATGTATCTGCCCCGGGGGAAGGAAGGCCTCCCCTAGACGCTGGAGCGTGCTTTCTTCCTCTTCTTGCTTTGTTGCTCACTTTATTTTTTCCTTGATCTTTTCTTTTGTTTTGTATTTATTATTTGGTTTGGCCTGTTTTTTAAATCTAGTCCTGCATTGGGCTGTAACGTGATTATAGCGACTTTTGCCCTAGTAGACAGTCGTCAGATAGGATCCTAAAAAAAATGCCCTAGTAAGCAGTCCGCAGATGGGCTCTTTATTTGTAAGGGGAAATAAAAACTTAGGCGGAAAGGCTGACACCATCGTAAATGGCTGCATGCTTGTGACGTCAGCCAATCAGCTTAATTTTAACCGAACACCGTCTGACCGCCATACCTTAGCATCGTGAATCTTTCCTTACAAAATTAATTCCAGATCGAGATTTATAAATGTGTGTACAATAGTCATTGTTTAGTTTGTGAATTAAAGGAAGGGTTGTTGTCTTTAATGTAGAGGGCTTCAAGGATTTGTACTCGCTGTTGTGACGTTTTCAATTTGCTTGATGGAAGTACCCTTGAAGAAAGATTCTCTTGTAAGGCGAAAGTTATGGTCCTCTCCCTCGTGCTTCGTTAGGACTCAATTTGATAAACGATGTGTGAGATGTCTCGAGAGTTTCGCTGCGATCATCCCGATGTATGCAAGGGGCAGCGCTGCTCAGTAATCCGTGCTACAAGTATATTAATACATCAGGTCACTTTTCTTTGGAAAGCTGTGGTATCGTTCCTGGGGATGTTCCTCATGAGAAGATTATGGGTTTTCTTTTTTGGTATACATAATATGGCGAGTTCTCTTTGGCATTTTTATTAGGGCAGATTACGTGACGACGATCTGCTGATGAGATCACAATGGAGAGGGAACCACTTCATGGGGGACAAATAGTCGGATCTGGACGGCAAGAAGCTTGGACTCTCTCTATCTGCTGAGGCTTTGCAGACATTACCTTAAAAATAGGAGCCACAGCCATGGTCGTCAGAAGGCTGTGCGCAGCAAGGCGTCCCAAGAAATATCGGACGCGGCTTAAGCAAACATGGACGACGAGGCGAAGGGAAATAAGCGAGATTCCCTTCTACCCCAAAAGGGGGGAAGATTATCACGGCTGCTTAGCCTCAGAGCGGGACGGCGTTATCACACTGAGGGAAGACTGTAATAAAGCACCCCAAATTAAATACAGCTGCGCTGATCCGTCTCGACCAGGGAAATCCTGTGTGATAACGGCGTATTGAGTTTCATGCTCCCATATATATCAAATTTTTATCAGAATGTGATGCTTTTTCTAGTTTTTGATGAATGTACTCCAATTACTGCAGTAAGTGCTTAAATTAGGTATCCGTTGACAGTGGAGCGTTTATATCTGTATTGGCACCCACTTCTTCCATTTAGAGACAATTCTTTGTTAGTTCGCTTGCATTATAGTCCATTAATGAACTCTATGGGTCGCAAATTCACCAGGAAACCAGGAAAAGCAAAGTACTTAAGAACCATTTTTCACGATAAGGCCTAGTTATGAAAACTAAAACTCAGAGACTCCCCCGGATGACTCTCTAATTAGACGAGCCGCGCTTCCCCATCCCTCTTTCGTAGAGGCCTGCCATGAAGGTGCGCAAAAGGCGGCCTCAAATTAATACTTCTTACAAGATCAATAAGGCAATACCCATTCGAGAGGTAAGTGGTATGTGGCGAAGTGAAACAATCTACGCCCCCCAAGCTACGGTATAAGGGACCAGCATGCTAGCTTCCAAATTTTACTGATGTAAGTCGGCATTCCGGCCACCATGACATATCTTAATAGGTCACCTGTCTAGTGAATTCCTCGTCGGGATTTCCAAGCTCACAGGCGACCGCAGACCCCAGGGCGCCTTCGCCATAGATAGCAAAGTCTTACCGGAAGAGAATACTAGCTCACTGGGAACCATTCCCAAGTCATTATCGGACATTTTTTTATTCTAAAGGTCATCTGGTGACTGCAACGAATGATATAAGTCACCGTAATCAATTCATCAAGCAAGTCCTCTTAAGGGGACAAAGACTGCCGGGGGTCCATTGGAAAGGATGACTCTCCTCCTTCCGCTGAAGCTCTTCGAACGGCCGTATCTTTTGTCATTTATGTGAAGGACCTGTAATAGAATGGTCCGTGCGCCCTCGGGGCTCCCTAGGGTAGGGGAGAAGAGGGCATGCCATCCACCCTATTCTGAAAATAAGAAACGAGAAGTAAGTGAAAAATGCCTAGGGGTTCTTGTCCTTTCAGGGGTGGGATGTTGGGGGTCTAAAGAGGGACGGGTCTACTGCAAACTTCTGTCTTAAGATGCTATCTTGCGTTGGGAAAAGAGAGGTGAAATACCAACAGAATAAAAGCAGTACGGTGAGCAAATCCTTTATAATATTGATGCAAAAAGGCGTGTTTAAGCCTACAGGCTTCCACTGGTTCCTAATTTTTCGTTCTACTGTTGAAAACATGCTGTTCAAAGAACTATTTCTCCATCAGCTCAAGCACTAACCATCATCATCAGTAGAGAGCCGAAGTTCACCGGTTTCTCGGATGGGACCCTTCTGATGAATGTAGCAGAACCAGCCCTGGCGGTTTTGTCGAGTCCTCTTCGAACGCTAGGTGGCTTGCCAGTGTAAGTGACATCGCATTCTACTATGAACTTCGTGAAATAAATAGTCAAAGCAGTACGGTGAGCAAATCCTTTATAATATTGATGCAAAAGGGCGTGTTTAAGCCTACAGGCTTCCACCGGTTCCTATTTTTTCGTTCTACTGTTGAAAACATGCTGTCCAAAAAACTATTTCTCCATCAGCTCAGGCACTAACCATGATCATTAGTAAAGAGCCGAAGTTCACCGGTTTCTCGGATGGGCCTATTCTGATGAATGTGGCAGAACCAGCCCAGGCGGTTTTGTCGAGTCCTCTTCGAACGCTAGGTGGCTTGCCAGTGTAAGTGACATCGCATTCTACTAGGAACTTCGTGAAATGAATAGTCTATGCAAAAGAACTCGTTGACTACTCCTTAGAAGAAATTTCAAAAGAGCTGGCTAACTAAGAAGCAGTCAAGGTCGAACTGTGATGACAAAAGAGTGAGGGGCACCTTCTCTGTGGAAACTGCATAATAAAGCGTAGGAGCAATGTTCTAGTCACCTACATTTATCGTCAAATTTGATTGTGACAATGTCTTTGAGTTGGTCCAATCTGACTGGTATCGCTACAGTGTTTAGGCATTCGTAGCATTGCCGCGGAGGTGCTAATACTGCCACTGCTCTGGCCATATGAATAAAACGTGCAGCCGTGCTAAGTTGGGTCAACCGAAAGTCTTCTATAAAAAATAAAAACTGCTAAAAGCCTTACATGATACATCCATATTATGTAAAGTCAACTGTATCAATTGCGGAGAGCCACAAACTGCTGCTTCGAATCAATGAAGAGCGTATCATTTCGAATTAGAAGTTCTACCAGTTTATACTTCGGGCAGAACTTCTTTCAGAGAGGCCAAAGAATTAGTCCCGTATGGCCCTGTGTGACTTGGGATTTTATACACCTCAGCTTAAAAATCATTCTCTGTTCCTGGTCCCTCCAGGCCTATTGGCCCAATAGCCACTGCACCCATCTCGAAACATTTCTCAAGCTCTAGCTCTCCCCACACCATCGTGCTAAAAATGGCGAACAAAGGGGATCGCGCCCCCCATCTTAAGGCATGGTATCCTTTTCATCAGACCTCTTCACACAAAGTGTAGCGGTCGTACGTCTACTGAGTAACTAGACTTACAGGAGGCAAGCCACCGAAAAGTGGTTGTGAGACTACCCCTGGCGCCTCCTAATTTCCATCCAGAATGAAGGGCATCAGAAAAAGAGTTTTGGCTACCTCACCCCCGTCCAAGGGAGTATCCTAAGCGAAATCGACCTCATCTGCAAATGTTTTCGAGGTAGGAAGAGAGGAAGGCTCGTATGACAAGCCAAATTCCTCCATTAAGCCCTCTAAGGTAACTTCGCATTCTCTATCCACCCTACCTCGAAGATCTGCCTCCAGGAATAATACGACTATTTACGTGAGTGTCTATAAGTCAATGAGGGCCCGCGTGTCTCATTCGAGCTAGGCCTGGAGGTCATTTTCCTTCATTGGAATTGCCGTGGACTCTGGGCTAATTGAGACGAGATGTAGAGGTTCGTTTCTTCTTACTCCCCTATAGCTATCTACATGCAGGAGATCATATATAGCCCGCACCACATGCCCACCCTCTCGAGGGTTTTGCATCCTCACCACCACGGGATCGAGGCCAAGCAGGGGACTACGCAAGAGACACCTCACATGTTATCTCAGTTCTTTATTTAGCTTTGAATACTTTCTTTCGGGCAGGTCAGCTACACCTGGATATGATGTAAGCTTTTATTTCACTGTATATTCCACCATCACCCGAATTTAATGTGGCGCAGTTCCGCCGCGTCGGGGCACAGCTAAAGATGCCCTTTCTCCCTAATAGTGATTTGAACGGTGGCACCTTCTCTGTGGAAACTACATAATAAAGAGTAGAAGCCATGTTCTAGCCACCTGATTAAAGACCTGCATATCGGTGCCCTAAATGTAAATGAATTCACTCTTCATTTTCAGAGACTTGTTTCATTTTCCCGCCTAGAACAATCTCTCTGCTCTCTGGATGCATAGCCTGATTTTGGGTAAGAGGTGGTAGTGATCACTTTCTCATCCAAATTTCTTTTATGGACACCTGACCACTAAGATCCTGCCTCGTTGGTGCTTGGATAGATCACGCTGGCTAGCATTCCAGCAAATGACATCTATCTCAATTTTCTCCGGCACCTCATCGCCGTGAGCCTGACTACTATTCCGAGAACATTTTGCTGTTTTACACACAGTCCGTTTCATTGGCGGTAGATCAAGGGTGAGATGGCCATCAAAATGAAGCGATATGCCTATGTGGACTCCAACAACACCCATACAATTTCACCTTGAGTGAATTACGTCTAGTAAGGGATAGGTTCCGTTGTTTTGTAGCATGCCCGTCGCTCTTGCTTAGGATTGGAGCATGGCAAAAGTATCCAAGTAATTTGAATTAGTTTGTAGTTTCACGGCCTAAATTTCGGTTAGCTTCTTTCTTGGATAGCGGAGGCCACCTGTCTTCCAGACTGTGCGGCTTTCACAAGTGTCACTGGATATCGGATGCTCTGCACCGGCTGGAAAATGCTAGTTACAAAGCCTTCCTTCGTAGATAGCACTTCGCCAGTGTTTTTTTAAATCTAGAGAAGGCTTATCATATTGCATGGCGGTACTATATCACATGAGAAATCGTTGATTCCGGGTCAATGGGGCAGCAATAAAGTGTAACGCAGGGAAGTGTCCTCTTTGTCACTCTCTTTGCCTTGAGTATCAACGGCATCACCTCGGTATTTCCAGAGTTTCTCGCTACACTCTACGTAGACGATGCGTTCAATCTTTTTCGGTGCGGCTCAGATGATTACCCTGCAGCACCCAATCCGGTACGATCTGAAGTTCATCTGTCGCTAAGCTGAAACACTTGGGTTTTGGTTTCTTTGGACAAGACTAAGTTAGTGAAATTTTTTTCCAGCACCAGTTGCATCCACCGGATTGTTCTTAAACAGGCGTTTCCTGAATGTCGTAAATTCGCACCGTTTCCTTGGTCATGTTTAAGACCCACCTCACCTGAAAAGCCCATATTATAAGGCTTTGCAGGAAAGGCTCATCCACTAGAGATTATGGATTCGTGTATTTCAAAGAGGCGGATGCGGAGCTGAGCCTCCTCCATTTTTTTTTAAGTTTCTGATTTATGTTCAGGCCCTGGAGTAGGCGAGCTTTTCTCCAGCAAAAGAATATACCAGGTACTTTTTCATATTAGACTTAGTATATTTCTGTGGTAGGTTTTTGTTTTACGTTTTTTCTATTTATTTTTTGTTTTATTTTAATATAGCCTAAGATAATAGGTTTCAATTAATTTCGCCGGTTTATGCTTTTAAAAGTAGTCGCAATGTGGGGGTTACTTAAATTAAAAAAAATGAACACGTGTCTTCACGCATCTGCCTTCAATGCTTCTACAGCAACGAAGCATTGCTTTTGAAGTTCTTAAAGCACACCCTGTCACGCTGGAGTCCTGCTACTGTACATGGTTGTCTCCAAATATGAAGAGGGGGTCGGCTTTTCCGTTTTACCTCACATTTTGAGAAGCAAACCGGGCTCTTCCTGGCCTTGTATCAGTCTTCAAGTCCAGGCTTGTTTTTATACATTGCTCGGTACGGGTGATTACGCATCGTCTCCAGTTTTGAAAACGTTTTGTGATCCAAATACTCAGAGGGTGCAGTCAGTGATCTCGAGGCATTGGAATCCCGCATCTTATTGTTCATAGTGAACGTGAGACAACGTCTGCCGGGATCTTTACTGTGTCTGGATTTTCTTCTCGTTTCCTGTACATGAATTGATTGTGGGAAAGAGCACACTGGTAAAGGTGTCAAACAGTCTGTAAGGACCTAACGATCGAATCATCATTTCACTCTTACCCACTCTGACTACATGGCTTCATAGCAAAGATTATGGGGAGACGGCCGAGGGGGAATATAAAGGTGCATCCCAGTGTGTCGCGACTTTTCCCAATGGACCTAATCCCAATATTTCGATGAGTTCAGGTTATTTTCTGCTACCTCTGAATCGGGTTCACCACCAGGCCTCCAGTACTATTTGCTGGAGGGCTCCCCAAAACCGTATTGTGATGACAGTTCGGTCCCCCAGACTGTCAGACACCCTCTTATAGAATGTCCCAGTCTTTTGAAATTTTCTTCAAAATGATATAATATAATATGATGCGACCCCAAAACGCAAAAATCGCTAAAAAAAAACGCGCAGCACTTATCTTAACAATTACCAAAGCTACCATGATGCATTCCTAAAATAGTTCCTTGGCCATCTTCATTGATGCACATGGCTGGTATACTCTCAGAATAAAAGTATTCGTGCCTTTACGACCGTGGTTATACCATTGCCATTGCTTCGGTAATATGTACATACAAGTTTTTGTCGATAACCAAAGAAGGATAAACCTCTATCTGCGTTACCTGTTTTTACGGCTATGCATATTGACTTCCAATTTTGGTAGGTCGCACCTTACAAATTTGAAGCAATTCAAACTATACCGATTTAAAGAGATTTTGGCCATTTTGTATTAGGAAATCTTTTGTTTTCTGAGACCAAGGAACGTTTTAGGGTCTGTTTTCTGACTCCTGATATCTCGTGTGTTCAATAGTAATAATATGAATGAAACTATATTCATAGTCCTCTGAAGCCTGAAATTTTGGCACCTGTCTCACTAATTAAAACCCTATTTTTGCAGGATATAAACATATAAACACCACTATGGATACTGACTCAAATGAAGGATTGAGTCCAGAGCTCCCCAATCACCTAAAGCTGCAACTCTTCCCCAGAAGGTCTTTTGACTCACTGGAAAGTTAGTCTAAGAAAGCAGAAGGTTCTTTTCGGAGTTGTTCTAGGGGGAATGACACCTAAGGGAGAACAGTTACTCCCAAAGGTTAAAGTTCTTAAAGCTTTACCTACCTCATTAGTACTAGAGGCTAAGCATTAGTCTTTTCAAAATAGCCATTTCCCACCGTGATTCTCACTAAGTCCTTTCCATGATTTATCAGCAAGAAACCTTTGGAATTCTTCTACACCTGAACTCTTCCTCATAGATATGGAAAGTATGTTCATCCTTGGGAACTGCCACGGTATCTTCGTCAAATAAATTGAACCTGTGAAGGTCATATCTTCCTGTTATTGTTTCGCGTCTCTTTTTAGAAAACTGTACTAAGTGTATCTCCACTGCACTTCCGTTCTGGTTGTATACGAATCTCGATTCCTCACTCTGGACGTGACATTTCCTTAACTTCGCTTAGGCTACATACTCTACTCAAGGCGATTGTTTTCCATCTCCACTTTTCCTGGAAGCATATTTTCTTTCTATATCCCACACCCACTAGACTTTTGTTGGGTTATTGGTCAGCTGCTCAGATCTCACCACCTTCTGGGAGATCTGAATGCAAAATTCCTTATAAAAGGATTTCAGAGTCAGTGTCAGAGACTATTTCCAAGTGGCTATTGTCTAGAGGGTTTAAATTCGGGATTTTCAACGCGTGCAATCAGTTTCTTTCTCTTACTTACACTTTTTATGGGAGAGCTCATTTTTTCAACCAGCTGTTCTTTGGTAGTCCATCGCTATACTTGATTCAACCTCGATGGTGTTTGAATCAGGAGCGGTAGGTCTCCCTCAATGTTGCAACCGATCTCTCAGCATTAGATACTTTTAATGAACATTTGAAAGCTTTGAAAGTAGGCCGGTTTTATGTTGGTTGATCCAGTTGGAACCCTCTAGCCCGACCCCTGCAACATATACTTATGCGAGTTTCATCGAATACAAATATTTTTTTCCTATTTCGAATCATGATTGCCGACCTTCTTGGTCTGATCATCTAATAGTCTTACTCTTCTGGTATAGGTATGGAAGCACGGGATAAGGATCCAGGAGAAGTCTAATCATGATCCTACTCAGCACACGTTCTCCAGATTTATCCGACCGCCATTTCATGTGCCGCGAGTAACTAGCTGTCTTGTTGACCATGGTAAACAATGTTGAAGGTCTCATGTAGAGCATCATCCAGACTCACCTAATGCCTCCATGTAGATTTTTGCAGACTTCCCCTACTTGATTATATTTTTTCCTCTTAAAATTACAACCTTTTTGTATTTCATCTACCAGGAGCTGCCAAGTGTAGGCCATGAATGGTCTTTTGCAGTCTCCTTCTTTTCTTATGTTCTTATGTTAACATCAACTCATCTAACAACTCAGTTAAGACAGACAATAGCGCAAAATTATCATCTCAACTCATACGTAATGTCCGAAATTTAGGTGAGAGGAAAAATTAGCTGAATTTCATGTTTTATAAGAATTTATTCATTGAAGTAAGCTTATCATTATCGATGACTTCTTTCCAACGATTCAAAAGCTCAATATCATTTGTACGTTTTAGGTTGGAAAAAAAGTAATGCAGAGAGGGTAGATTCCACCTCTTTATGTGATGTAAAGTTTATTACATCAAGATGGATCTGCAAACTCCGGAAAAGGTGGTAATAAGATGGGGCAAGGTATAGGGAAGAGGAAGGATGTGGAAGTTTTCCCCAGCCAAAATCTTCCATCAACATATGTTGGCTTTGCTGGGTTAGGCCATGCATTATCAAGATTGAATAGGATGCGTTCGCGAGTGATTAGATGTGAACTATTTTCTTCAAAGCCGTGTTCAAATGTTATGGGAGCTGACATGAGATGCCTGTTGTAATCGCTTGTTTAACTGGCACCAACCTAAATCAAACTTATCAAGTTGGCTACCAATAAACCCTTATGTGTGTCTCTTTTACATTCGTGTACAATACCCATTTTTCATCTCTAGTCCACAATGGCTCCAGAAGTAAAAAGACGCGTTAAAGAAAATACAGAGAAAGTACAGATGTTTGCTCTTGCTTTGCGGTTGACGTCCATTAAATAATGAAGAACGCAGTTTCCAAATTTGCAGAGCAATTTATGGTGTTTCAGATGACGGTGAACGGTCGAATGGTAGGATTTCCCTTTGGTGGGTATTTCTTCAGCCGTAACACCACCATTTTGATTGAGTCCTGATAAATCTATTGACATCAGTTTTCAGACATTACTTATAGGATGAGCTGATATACTGTATATAATTGTCCAGAAAGACCTGACTTACTTAGGAAGCGGAAAGAAAATAAAAAAAATTTATGGAGCAGCACCAACATTTATTCTTCAAAATAAAGTCCATCATTCTCTACGATCTTCTTCAAGCAATCAGCCAGCATCCGAATCCATTCTTCAATGTACCAGTCAGCTGGCTTTGAATCGAACAACTGTAAACAAGCTTCCTTCACTCCATCAAAAGTGTTGAATCCTGTTCGCGGAGGAAGTATGTCATTGAGGGAAATAGGCCATAGTCACTCGGAGCAGTATCGGAACTGAATGGTTGCTGTGGAAAGATCTCAACACTGTAAATCTGTTTGAATTTTTCCATAGTCAACTTGTTACTGTGTGGCATCGTATTTTCCTGCTGAAACAAAGTCTGACCTCAAGTAATCAGGGCAGGATACTCTTTTCTTAGTTTGTCGTACACGCGGTCTAGCTGATGGTAATACAGTTTACCGTTGATGGCGCAACCATGCCGAACAAGCTCAAAATGCATTGCTCCTTGGAAATTCCCCTAGACAGAGATCATGACCTTCTCGTCAAACGGATTCCGTTGTGGAACGGATGCTGGTTGCTCAGTGTTCACCTCGCGGAACCAATTTCATTTCTTCAGATCGTGATTAACCAAGTACACCCACTTCTTATCTGATGTGACAATCCTCATCCAGAATCGTTCGTCCATGGTGTCATTAAGAAATTGGCTGCAAATTTCTGATCTACAGGCAGCTTATGCTTCGGGGAGGTCATATGGATCCAATCGGGGCTTCTTGTGAACGAAATTTATTTGATGCAATCGGTTCAACACAGTATGATTGGATGACACTCCAACAACCTTTTCAAGACCACGGCTGCTTGCAGAAGGCTCAACTTTCAATGCTGTCACTAAAGCCGCGCTATCAAAAGTTGATGGTCACCCGGAACGTAGTTGATCATCAAAGGTAAGATCCTCGGAGTTGAAACGTGTTGACTCTGGCATTCGGGCTGTTCGGGCTTAGCCCGAGTATAAATTTAGTAAAGTCAGCGTGTATTTGAAAGCTGATTTAATTTCTCCCAACACTGATTTCAAGTAAGTAATTGCAGCCAATAATTCTGGCTCCTTTTATTGAGCCTGGTCGCAGTTCATATATTTTCGTTCAGCGTCTGGCGGTCGTCTTAGAGGTGCTCTGTATCAAAAAATATCATTCGTAGCAGACGTTATCTCGACACCGTCACACTCGCTTGACTCGAGCTCAGAAGTCACAGCCCGAGTTGTTATATATAATCGTAAAAATTAAAAGTAATATAAATTCAATGTTTTGTTGAAAAAATAGACTTTGATATAGATTAGGATTTAAATTCCAATCTATGAAAGGTTTCCGCTCTACAATATACTTAAAAGAATGAATAATTATCCAGCAACTCGGGTTAATACGAACGAGCCTGGTAGGTGTAAAAGACTAACTGGCATCTCATGTCAAGAGTATACAGTACAGGCGACAGTCAGATGGGTCTCTGGCTAATGTTTGTTGTGCACAGGGTTGCTGCTGCTGGGTTTATCGGGTTATATCTGTGTTTCTGGGCTATTATTTTGGTAATAGAGCAGAATCGGGTTTTCGTACTTTCAATAAGTTTTAGTCAAAAGATTGTTCGATGAAGTTAACTATCATTTGTCAAGAAATATTGAGTGTTTCTTTATTACTGCGAAAACAGTGTTGAGATAAATATCAGAAACTATTGTAACAGACTGTGATATACCTAATATTCTTAGTTATTATTATAATTAACCTAGCGTGTGCGTGTCTTTCTGAATTTGAAAAAAAATTGTGATTTTTTTTGCACATAGATTTGGAATGTGTTGTGAAATAATAAACCTTTCTTAATTTTGTAAGCGAAACGAACTACCATCGCAGGTCTTGCAAAAACTGCCCGTAGGGCGGATTTTTGCTAGTAATTAATTTGCGTGCCTTAATTAATTAGTGAAAGTGCAGTAATTTTCAAGGAGAGCAGAAGTACTTATTTAGTCATCTGGTTGTTGAGTTTGGGAATTCATTGCCAGGCGATTTAGTTAATAGTATAAAAGTAAAGAGGTTATTCTTAAACTCTACAAATCGTATGTCAGGCAACATTAGAGTAGTGTGTACAGAATGGTCATCACATTTTAGACATGATATCAACCTGCTAGAGTCAATACAAAAGAGGGCAACAAAATAATACTTCCCTGAAGCACCTTAAATATGAAGATAGACTAAGGATGCTAAATATGTTCTCATTTGAAAGAAGGTGTGTGGGGGAAGATATGATTGAGCTTTTTTAAATCTGTTCTGGGATGGATAAGTTGGATTTTAGCAAGTTATTTAAGTTGGAAAGTAGTAATAGGACTAGGGGTCACCACTTGAAAATTAAAAAAAACAGAGGTGCAGGTTAGATGTTAGAAAATATTTTTTCACCAATAGAATGGTCGATTACTAGAATAGTTTGCCACCTGAGACAGTATGTCTACTGAGTGGACAGTCCAAACTTATATATTTTCAAGCACAGATTAGGATGATTATATGGGGCGGGAGGGTTAACCTTTTTGGGGGCAATGGTATTCTGGACCAAGTAATTGTTAAGATTAGTGGCGCATGATTTTTTAGAGATCTTTGTTGGCTACCTTTCTAGCTACTTTCCCTCCATTCCCTTAAGTTTTTGTAGGCTTGCCTATAACAACTTCTGGCAATTGCCTTTGAATTCGAATCTAACACTAGGTATTCGTATTGGGAATACTACTAGATTATTAAAAATAGCGGGGTGTGAAACCTTCAGAATTAAAGGGTGGCTGGGGAGCGAAGCCCCTTATTTCCCGATTCCCTTCAAAATCTATAATACAATATGATGGGATTCCAATAACTGGGGGAAAAAACAACCATAAAGCACTTTTTTGGAATTTGCCCAAGGAAAAACACTAAATTAAAAAACAAACAAACTTGTTTTAAATTACAAATATATGTGAATTATCTACGAAATAGAGGACAGTCACTTTCTGAAATACCCGAGTATAAAAGAGCGGTTCCACGAATTCTTGCTTGTTGCAGCAAAGCATTACCCACCCACCTAACGTAAGTAAATGCATTTATAGAAAGTTTAACTAAAAATAAAACGAAAATCTGTAAAAAACTATCAGGAACATAAACAAAAAACGAACAAACAAATCAAAACACTAAAAGGAAGCATAGGTATGTCACACGTGTACCCAAACATTTGAAAACGAGTAAAAAGGGAGTTTATTTCTGAGACATCGATAATAGGCTTCAGAAAAAACATCGAAATAAATAAAAGAGTTTATACCCATCTTTAGAAGCCAAAAAAGGAACCTTAAAAAATAAATGTTTATGATTGCTCAATACCAGGGAATGATTCACATCATTGATTGGCCAGTGGGCAAGCTAAAAATCGCTAACAAAATCGTGTGCCACTAACAATTACCCTGGACCCATTCCCGGGTCAGACGCAGTTTTTTATTATTGTATATTATGGGTGATTTTCTAATATACAGTAAACTGTGGCAAGACCAAGGCCACAAATTCAAAAGCAGATACCACAAAAGAAAGGCTACTTGCAAAACAACAGTGAGGTGTGTGGGAACGTGTACAAAATGGGAGCAGAATAAGGAATTAATCAATCTGGGTGGTTTGGTAAAATCTCAATGGCAACCCTGGTTGTGCACGCCGCTGTCGTTATTTGATTGCTGTTATTCTGTGCGTCTGTGAGTAAAGATCATTTGTCTTTTGTAGGGTTCCTTTATTTTTATCCTTAACTTAGAAATAGAGAAATACATAGTGCTGGATAAAAACAAAGAGAAATACATAGTGCTGGATAAAAACAAATAAGCCACTTGGGGCTAGAAATATTGCGGAAAAACGTGTAATTCTTCGAGCAACCAGGCCGACTCCTTCAGATAAGATGGTATGAACAGATTGATTGGCTTTGTGCAAGTAGCGTCACAAAGAAACTGTACTGATGACCATGTTTGTTGTTTCAATCAAGAGCTAGCCAGTTGTGAATAAGTGGAGGCTATAATAATTCTAAAAACATCCTCATTGACTGTAAGCATCTCACAGTGGCGGTTCCAGAAAAAGCGAATGGATGGGGGGGGGGAGGAGCAAGGTTTTTATGAGTGGAAATCTGATATAGCTGCTTATTATGGTACATATTTTTACGAGTAATACATGTATGATCGTACAAATAATCCGCGCTAAATACATACGAATAAGTTATAGTCATAAATGATAAATATGTACATGTTGTGTAGACTATAATGATGTAGGCTACTTGCAACTTATTTCGCCCACTTAAGTAACAAGGCACGTAATAGAAAAAGTATTTTTATTTTCCAGGAGTAGGCTCTCTCAAAATCATAGTCTTATGCCCAATGTCCCCCTTCATTTGTCTAAGCGATGAGGAGACGGCGGATTTTCTCCGAAAACTTGTCAATCACTTGATCATTCGAAACTTGAATGTCTTTGTGGACGGCGAGTAGTGTGAGGCCGTTGAGGCGATCCTGGCTAATGGTGCTTCTCATGTACGTCTTTAGCCGTTTCAAAGCTGAGAATGAGCGTTCAGCCTCTGCATTTGAGACCGACAGAGTCATTAAGATGGCCAGGAGCTTCGCAATGTCCGGTAACATACGAGTCTCGGCGTACTCATTCGTATTCTTGACAGTCACGAAGATCGGAGCGGAATTTGTCCACCGCTGTGTCTCCGTTTACATGAGCACCAGTGACTCAACATCGCGCTCGTAGAGTTTAGCAGCCTTAAGGACGGTATCCACGTCTGCTTTTGAGCCCTTAATAAGCTCCTTCAACCTGAAAGTAACTGGCAACAGCTCGGCGATCACTTGGTCAACGAACGGAATATAGACCGAGTGTCGATAGTACTCCTCAGCAGTCCTGGCTGGGATATTTGCGTGCTTTCTGTCGTGCACAGCCTAGGGGAACAGCTCACGTCATCGTGAGCTGAGTCAACGTCAATCAGGAGATCCTTGGCTTTTGCAAGTACAGTGTGGAAGTGCTCCTCGGCATTCTTTCTGAACTTGGCGTAAACAGTCTCGATCTCACGAATCAGTGCGTGTGCAGATGCCAAGTCACCGTCCTTCTTCTGCAGGGTCCTGCTTGGCTCGAGTGTATGAGCCAAAACTAACTCCGCCACAACCAGTCCAATAAGAAAGTGAGGGTTCCTAATCGCGGGTTCCTCTTCCATGAAGACCACGATGTGAGGCAGAAACTCGATGAGCACGAGGAATGCATCATGCCGCTTAACCCATCTGGTGGGGCACAAGGGCACAAACTTCTCCTGCTTAGCTGAGGAAAGCTTCATGATTTTGGAAAACCGGAGCGTCCGCTTGTTGCTGGAGTAAATGAAGTTATGGACTTCTTTGAGCGTCTGAAGGGCGAGTTTCACTTTTTTCACTTTCCAGGCCTTGGTCAGCACCAGGTTTAGTCGGTGATTAAAGCAGTGGATCGGTTTGGCGAGGGGGTATTGCTCCATGATGATTGCGGTACAACCTCTGAACATACCTATCATCACACTTACTCCTTCATAGCCGAGGCCCTGTCAGTTTAAGATGTATCAAGGACATGTACGTTGCGAAGGAGCAGTTGGGCCAGGCTTTCACCGGTGAGGTTTTCAGCATGGACGGAAGTGAGAAAGTCCTTGATGTCCTCTTCGACGTGTCGAAGGATAATGGTTGCTTGCTCCTTCCCTGAGACGTCCGTGGTCTCGTCCATTAGCACTGCGAATACCCCTGACACTCCGGCTAAGATCTGTTCCAGCAACAATCGACATGTAAAGCGAAATATGATTGTGGTGACATCTGCTCATAATGTCAAAATAGCATGAATTCTACTTTTGGAATAAGAGGCTATTTTTTAGACAGAAGTTGCAGTGTCACCACCTGTGATATTGATCAGCTCGTTATGAATGGTTTTGCTAATGAAAGTGGAGTTGGCTCGGATGACAAAGCTGGTGAGGAGGTGGTTAACGTCGGCATATCCTCCCTGGGCTCGATAACGCAGAGGCGCTTACAGACTCCTTCTCCCTTTTGCTCGGAATAGAGAGGTCCAATGGACCGTCATCTCGATGCCCACAGAGAGGCAGAATGCCCGCAGAAGAGGATGCACTCAATGATAAGAACCAACAGGTGCCGGTTGGTCTCAATTTGCTCCTTCTTCGCCTATAGCATGGTGTCAACAGACCTCGCCAGGTTTCACAAAGTGTCGACAAACCCCTCCATTTTCGTCATAGCTGTCGCGTGATATCCGTGCTTATTGTGACTGCTGAGTAGTTCGGTGTCTTTTTTGTACCTACATATCGTCTTTAACACCAAGGTACCCAGCTTATGGTCTCCAACTCTGCCCGTATTTCATCCAAACAGCACACATGCAGCGCAGTATCCACCCTCGTTCAGCAACCAATACTTCAGCCAGGGGTATGTAATGCACCAGCTTGGTTGGAAGCGCCTCTTATAACCACCTTCTTAAATGAAGGTTAGCGATTCGACAGACGGGTCAGTCTGGTTGATTAAGTCCACTTTCTCGGGGTCTGCGACCGGCTTGGTCCCAATGAATTTGGCAACGTCCCCTGGAGCTGCGGGGACGGTCAGTGTGCCATGCCAACAAAGAGAAGTGAGTTCCTTGCCCTCCTGCTCCTCATGGCGAGATTCGGTTTCGCTCTTGGATCTAGAGGTTGTCGATGTCGAAGTGCTTGGCTGTTGCTCCAGCTCACTGACGTCACGTTCGCAATCACCATTTGTCTTAGCCAATTTGGTCTTGAAGAACGAGGTGATCTTAATATCGCCGGCTCACTTCATGGTAAATGCCCTGTGAATGAGAAGAAACTAATGCATCATATGGAAAAGCCCAGCTGCTCACATCACCACACGTCCGTAACAATATATAATAAAAAATCACTTACCTTGCACTGCTGTGTTTCAGAGAGAGGATGACGCGAAGATGATGCTGAAATTAGTTCCGATAGTGAAAGATGTCAGTGAGCACATGCCCAGCTCAGGCCAACTGAAAAAGAACAGAAGGGGCAGGCATGTGAGTCAGGATGCGTGATCCGACTGGTCAGCGAGTCAAGCGCACGAAACGTGTGTCCGCCGTGACTCAAGACATGAGGTGCTGACTAAAAAAGCGATGCAAGCCAGACATTGTGTGGAATTTCCCTCTGGTCATTCCCCCCTTCCTTGAATCTACTTCTGCCATTACAGTAAATCAGTGAGTCATTTAAGTAGTTATAAAAGCTTGAAAACTTTTGGACTGTACGATATTGTGACAGCTATTAGGGAGTCTTCTAAACTGGAAAAGGGAACGCATAACAAAGCAGCTAAATAAAATATACATTTTTTAAAGCAGTTAATAAATGCAGTGTTATACCAGTGTAAATAAGAATTGCCTTTAGGTGGACATGATGCAGGAAGTAACAACCTTAATAGATGGAATTACCGTGAAATATTACAGTGCTTTGCTGAAATCGCCAGCGTGTTTGCTTCTAGACTTTCTATTAAAAAGGAGCTGAAACAGTTTTCAGGAGTCTCAAGTTCAATACAAAATGACCTAATACAAGCGTTTGGAAATGACATCTCTAATGAAATTAGAAGCAAAGTTGATAAAGCTCCGTTTATGTCTGTACAAGCCGACGAAACTACAGACTGTGCAATGCATGCCCAAATATCGATCTTAATAAGATATGTATATGAAGATAAAATATGTGAACGATTTCTTGGATTCTATAAAGTCTGGGATGATAAAAGTGCCACAAGACTGGCTGATGTGATCACGACTGCGTTGAACTCCTTCGGTGACGGTACAGATAAATTAGTGAGCCAGACTTACGACGGAGCAGCTGTAATGGCGGGAACGTTAAACGAAGTACAGAGAAAACTAGGGGATAAAAGATTTAAACACGCGCACTTCATTTATTGCTATGCGTATAAACTTAACTTAGTCTTGAGTAAAAGTGTAAAGAAGGTGAGGAGTAAAATTTTTTCTCTCATTTACGCGCATTTAGTAAATTTACATCTTCCAGTACCAAGCGGAAAAGCGTTTTCAGGCAGTTTAATGTCAGTATTCCATCACTGTGCGAAACAAGATGGTGATATACATCAAGAAATGTGTTAGCCATAAAACTTTTGCATGAAAACTTAAAAAATGCCTTCGCAAGTATTCTAGACTCTAGTGAAAGGTGGGATGAATATATACTTGGTCAAACAGACAATCTATTGGCAAAGTTGAATGATATCATATTCATGTTTTTCATCATTTGCTTTCATAACACACTTCCTCAGGCTGGAAAAGTCTTTGATATCCTACAGTATAAGCTACTCAACATAAAAGCATGGTCAGAGTAAACTTAATGACTTCATTCATTATGTTGAAGGTTATCGTAAGGACGAACATTATGAAAACACTGGGAGATAAAGCTGCAGTCATTGAACAGGCAGATGAGTCCAATTCTCCTCCTAGAAAACGAGTCATAGGTACACAAATTAATTACGAGTACAAAAATACCTATTTTGAAATAATTGATAACATTATAATTTCCTTACGAAAGAGATTTTATGACATTCAGGAGTATGCATTTTTTGAATTACTAGACGTTAATAAGTTTGAAGAGTTTGCTAACTCATTTCCCATGCAACATATGGACTCTATATAAAACAAGTATCCCTGTATTTTTTACTGTATGAGCTTAGTGAACGAGCTAACATATATGTATATTAACAGTGATTTCAAAAAGTCACTCAACTCCATTTTAGAATTACTGTACTGTATAAATTGGAGTTTACTTCCGCTATGCCGAAGTCCATTAAATTAGTGCAGACCATTCCCTTAACCTCAATTGCTAATGAGAAAAGTTTCACAACATTGGTAGAATCCGGTCATACCTATCTGAGAGGCACAATGGCCCAAGATTGGCTTTCACTGGCTCGAATTTCCATCGAGAAAAGCATTTTGAACGACTTGTATAAGAAAATGGAGCTGCACGACAAGATATTATACGAGTTCGCCATCAAACCAAAACGACTGGAATTAATGTATACTGAAGTGAGTAATTTTTCTATTAAAAGTATATTTCTCTCTTTTTGTTAATTATCAGGGGACATATAAGTATGCCATTTGCATTACGTCTTTTACCTTCTTTTATACATGTGTCTTATGCAAAATCAGTGATGAGCCCGAGTGATGCTGATGACCTGGAGTCGCCTCTGATATATATATATATATATATATATATATATATATATATATATATATATATATATATATATATATATATGATGAATTAAACCACATTCTCCGAAGACAATTTAATTCAGAACAGTTTAGGTGTATCTCACACCCTTTTTCAACTGACACTGGGCAGAAAATATAAGAGAAATGCATATAAGCCTAACACAAGATCCCCTCTTTTTTCCCCCAATCCCCTAATTGTGGTTAGATCTTCTGACCTCTGTTTGCTTTCCATGTCTCGGAGTGGTTGGCGGATAGCACGCCGGGCATAATGCAATTGAACTTTGGGTTTCAATAAATCTCTAAGAGTGACTAGTTATACTTGGCAGAATTAAGTCAACTATCTAGAGGGTTTTATATATCAAACTGGGCGGAACAAAATAAACTTTACTACTGTACAGACAAAAAAAAATACTGGGCATGAAAGACAAATCAAAAATAAGATAATGGACATGAAAGATAAATCAAAGTATACACACTCGGCCGCACACGACCGACAAAAGGGGATTCCAATTCCGGGTGGATTTGCCACCCAAAGATTCGGCTGCTCGAGAGGAGCACGAGGGATAGGAGCACTGAGCTCGAGTACTTCCCAACAGCACGGGTTGGGTTTGCATTTAAGGCCGATTAGTACTCGGCCTGTTCGAAGTTATTACGGAAAATGCAACCTGAATTCCAGTAACCACAGTCAGCCTCGAAAGTAGGGATCAAGGGAGTATTTGCCGGGGAGGAAGCCGGGCTTGTTTCCTTTTTTTTCTTTGTCTCCGGGCTATTGGAGTATGGGGAGGTCGAAAGAAAAAAGCTATAAAGAGAGACAAAATAGACACTCGTAAGGATAATGCAAGCGATCAGGGCACTGGGTCATATTACAATAATTATGGCCAGGTCATATTTAAGTACGAAATTATTCAGAGGGAAATGAATGTTTTAGTTAATATTTAACAATTATCACAACTTAATTCCCGCCTACACTAGGCCAACAATCAGAGCCTACAGGCCTTACCTCATGCGACGTCTCCTCTTAGCACAATACTAATTTACCCAGGCCAATGCTTTACTTTAGTTATATAGAGCCGCCGGTAGTGAATTTAGACCTTCACGCCTTCTCACGGAACCTATCGTTGTTAGAATTAGGCTCGCTATAGGGCGTGTTATCAAACGGAAGTTACCTCAGAGGAAGCAGATTGCGGGTTCTGTCCGTCTTACCCATCTCTCTCTTTGATATATATAAATATATATATATATATATATATATATATATATATATATATATATATATATTCTTCTCCTGTCTCTCCTAATCTTTCTCTTTACTCTATCTCCTTTTCCGTTAATCTTTTTATTCTCTTGACTCTGTTCTTTAATGTGATTTTACTCTCCCTTTCCTAAGTACTCATTGCTGATTTTTTTGTCTTAGAGGCAGGCTTTTATTTTTTACTCTCTTATATATACCCTTATTATACTATTTTCACTTAAAGTTATCCTTGGTAGGGAACTGAATAAAGTTCGAAAGTACTCGGAAACACCTTTTCCTTTCTCCTGCGGGACATTACATTCATTGCTAACCTCACGTTCTACTTGCTACTCTGTCAGTTATTCATTTCCTTTGCAGTTAAAATGGCGGCAATAAATGAAATCAATCTGGGCATGTTTTTCATCTACAGGCAGTCACTGTCTTCTTGTAGTCGATGGAACTATGAATAACCAAATCCATTGCGAAATTATGGCAGAATATTAAATATCATTGGTACGATCACTAAAGCTACCACGTGGTTGCACATTCCAATATGACAGAGCTCGAAGCACATCACGAAAGTAATTAAATAATAGTTTCGTATAAAGAAAATCAGTGTTAAAATGACCGACCAAGCCAACCGGAAGGAAGAAGGACCGCCAAAAGGGCGACCCGGGAACACTGCGCATAGGCCAGCTGGGCCCCAAAACGAGGTAGGCCAACGGCCATTCCTACAAAATTTAATAGGCCACCCAGAAGGGGGAGGATCCAGGAACACGAGGGGCCCACTTGAGGGCCACGCAGGTCTTCTTCCTCCTCTTCGGAGTGAGGCGGGTGAGGCTGGCGCGCAGGTTAATGTCCACGCCCAAATAAACAAGGTGGCGCGTGGGGGTAAGCACCGACTTTTTCTCATTAATTTTAATAGAGGAATTTCGGACAAGCTCAATGAATCTAAGGAGGGCGGAGGGGCGACCTAGGCCCAGGATATCATCGATGTAGGTGTACACCGTGATACCCTCTTGTCTCGCAAATTCGGCAAAAATCGGCGCCATGCAAGCCTGCATGATGTAGGGAGATCCCGCGAACCCCATGGGCAAACGTTTGAAACGAAAACGCTCAGACCCACAGAGCACGCCGAACCAAGGCCGAGCATTTTGGTGGAGCTTTATGTGGTAGAACCCGTGTTGTAGATCGAGTTTCACCGCCCATGTGGTCTCTCCTGCATCACGTAGAACCTTTCCGAGGGAGGGGAGCTGGAAAGGAGGGGGGGGGGGGGGTATATAAACCAGACACGCCCAAAGGGGCCATGTCGTAAATGAGTCGGTCTTCGATCTCATTCTTGGGGACCAGGAACACCTGATGGGCGCACCTGATCTGCTCCGAGCGTTCTACATGCCAGCGCGCAGAAGGGTCTGCAACACCGGGAGCATCAGCTTACTGCTGGGGGCGAAGTGACGGTATTGTCCAAGGAACACCCACACACCCTTTCCTCCCGCAGCTTTCGCCCCATTGGAGGGCAGGGGCACGTGGTGACACACACTACCGGGGAGAAAGTCACAAATGTGACGTTGGAGGGGATCGTTCCGGGCCCGCGCAAGCGGGTCGAACACGCTCCCAGCCTCACCCTCGTTGTTGTCGTTTTCCTCGTCCTCGTCGCCGTCGCCCTGGTCCTGACCAGACTCAACCCTGGCTGCCGGGGGCGCATTCTGAATAGGAGCCTCCACATCCGGCGAAGCAGGGGGGTTGTCCGGCACCGGACCGGGATGTTCTCGATGGAATGATCACGCAATTTCGGCATGGTCAAATGGCTCACCTTGTCCTCCAAAGCAAGTTGTCCGGCACTATTTGGATTTCGCTTGATCTTTGATGATGGTTAAGGTCCTCATAGATGGCAGGGGTGGGGGGTGGGTTATCACTATTGAAAGACAACTGACTGTATCCTTAAGTTGTTTGGTAACTTTAAACCCCACTAGATCTACTCATAGTGGGGTTCAACAATTTGAAAATATTGCCCGCTGTCTTCTCGCAGCTATACAAATACACGATTGCTTCACATTGACCAGTCATATTTTTAAACGAGTGTTGTTTTTATTATGAATTTACACTTTGATTCGCAAAATTCAATAAATTTTGTAGGAACCTGCAAGAAAGTATTTAATTAATGGTATGTAAACTTTTAAGATAATTTGTAAAGAACAGATATACTTTGTGTTTCCATCCTGTTTGTCCGAATTGTGTCAGAACTGAAGGCCATTCACAAAGGTCTGTATGAATACCGGCTCATCCTCCACAGCAGGACTTGCTGGAGAGGTTGCTACAGGCATTTCTAGAGAAGTGCAAATGGTTATTAGATTACACGCGTTATTCACAGCTTTAAAGTGCTGGAACATCACACATACATACCCATTAATGATGAAATTATAATTATTGCCTAAAATATGGGTACTTTAAAGTTTGAAATATGGAAATTACTATTTTATTTATGCTATGCATGGACGTACACAAACATATATAAGCATGTACCACATACACCTACAATTCAACCCTACACACGTGCACACTAACACATCTAACAAACCCTGTAGGACTGAAGTGGCAAGAAATGAGTCTTCATCCTCAGTCCTCGGGCTCAGACAACATTTCTGAATACACCTTTGTGGCTGAGGAGTTTGATAATTCTCATCCCGTGGCCTTGGGACCAAATCTGAAAAGGGCAGTGAAGTAATTCATCCTCCACAGAAGTAAAGGGCTTCTCATCTTAGCTAGTGCTAGATAGTCCTACAAAATATTTCCGAAGTGTCCCTGGAATTTAAATTGTAATTCAGTTAAATGCATTGAAACTAGTTTGATATCCAAATAGTCACAATTTATCAACGTTCCAGAAAAAATGAACCCATCAGACTATATAACCCCTCCTTGGCCAATAAAAGACACGATACCTACCTGAGATATCTAATACATGTGATATATCAAAAAATATAGTAAATATCAGCATAATATGGGTCTTTGAAGTTAGCCTACAACTTTGCAAAATTCTACACTCTGAATTCCTCGTCAATACTATCAGGGGAAACATTTCTGGTGTCATCTCAGTAAAAGTTATCTAAGTTACTAATGTGTTACAAAGGTTGTAATCGTTTTGTTACAGGTTCCACACACTATCGCGATGAATTGTGTGAGATAATTATTCAGCGGTACTTGCAACAGAGGATAGAATATTGTCACTCTATGTATAAGAAAATAAAGGAGAACCCAGGCTAACAAACATATGAGTTAATTAGCATACCTTTATTTTTTTTTGTATTTCTCTTTTTTTCTAAACTGGGCAAATGTGGTCTTAGTTAGGCCTTTATTATGAATTTTTGTGCTAATAGTATCAACCAAGGGTTAATTCTAAACCAAAACACCTTGGTGATGTATATACTGGCTTTATTTTATTATTAACGATTTCACACAAACCATAACAAAACAATACAGAGGTTGGACAAAATAAATGGACCAGTAGGAATTTAACACCAATATTTCAATGAGCCATTATATTACGAATATCCATCCAAATTTCATTGCGTTTTGTTTTATTGTAGATACATAACTTTATTTATCAACTTTAATTATTATTTGTATTTATTTTTTAGATCGTAGTATAGATGCTCTGATGCGTGACCTCACTGAGTTCGAAAGAGGGCAAATTGTTGGAGCTCGAATTGCAGGAACTTCCGTCACCGGAACAGCTAAACTCCTTGGGTTTTCAAGAGCTACCCAGCAGGACTTCGAAGCTCTCTGAAAGAGACCGAAGAGTGTTGAAACGCATTGTGACGAAAATCCCCGGACAACTGCCCCTAAAGTGACTGCCGAGTTGAATCAATATCTCACCAGCCCAATTTCGACGAAAACTGTTGGCCGTGAGCTCAATAAAGCGGGATATCATGGAAGAGTCGCCATCAAGAAACCTCTGTTTTCTCATAAAACATTCAGAAAAGGCTGAACTGGTGTAGAGATCACAAACCCTGGTCGACAGACCAATGGAAGCAAGTAATATTCTCCGACGAGTCCAGTTTTTCTCTTTTACCCACTGCAGGGCGGGCTTATGTGTGGAGGCAACCCGGGGAAGCTTTTAATCATGAATGCCTTTTTCCTACAGTGAAACACGGAGGAGCGTCAGTGATGCTTTGAGCAGCCATATCTTGGAATTCTCTTTGTCCAATCGTTGCCCTGCATGGTAGGATCAACAGCAGCCAAGATCTGAATATTTTAGAAGATCAAGTCCACCCCATGGTCTAGACATTATTTTCTGATGGTGAATACTTGTGCCAAGATGTCAATGCCCCAATGAACATCGCTCATGTGGTTAAGAATTGATATGAAGAGCATAGGAGTGAGCTATAACACATGGAGTGGCCCCCACAATCTCCAGATCTTAATATTATTGAGCATTTGTGGTGCGCCTTGGAGCGACAAGTTAGAAGTCGTTATCCTCCACCGTCGTGTCTGAAACAGCTGGAGCAGGTATTGTAAGAATAATGTCTCAAGATTTCTCTCAATGAAGTCAGGAAGCTGTATAAATTAATTCCAAGATGCATCGAGGCTTTTCAGAAAGCAAAAGGAAGACCAACTCCTATTAAATAAATATTCATTGAATTTAGCACGTGTTCCAATTATTTTGTCCAACCCCTGTATGTCTGTAAAACTATATATTTGCAATATTATGATTAATCCGTCGTTTATCTGGCAGCATTTTATATGGTGAGTGATTTTACTAAATGTAAGGTATTGTACACAGTTAGAGGTGAGCCAGGGCTGGTTTACCCAACTACCCCCTCTTACCCACTCCAGTTAAGAGGTTTGAGGTCAACCTACACCCAGCCCCACTCCTCTTTCCATTCCAACCTCTGAGTGTGAGCCATTTAAGGCAGAACGAAGACTGCGTCAACTCTGAGTGTGAGTGATTTACCGCAGACAGAAGACTGCGTCAACTCCGAGCCTGAGTCATTTATCGCAGAGAGAAGAATGCGTCAAGTATGACTGTGATTCATTTACTACAGATATATATATATATATATATATATATATATATATATATATATATATATATATATATATATATATATATATATATATATATATATATATATATATTTTTTTTTTTTAAGGGGCTATCTGGCGACTGCCCACTTGGGTATAAGTCGCCGCAATCAAACAGCCTAGCTCTAGGCTACTTTAAAATAAAAATTTGAAAACAAAACAACGATAAAAAGGGAAGATGACAACAATTAGGAAGCAAGCTCCGGCGTCGGGGGAGAGGAGGTCCCCCTTGCCACAGCGAAGGATCGTGCGACCTACAAAGAAAAAAACAATAACCCCCCCCAACAAAACCTAGTTTAATAAAAGGGAGAAGGTCGGCCTCCCGCCCAAAGTCTATCAGTCCACCAGTCAATGAGCACGCCTCGTCCCGACTACAAGGGACAGGCGGTAGCAACCCCGCCGTTACCGGTACCGGGACAGGTAACGTGCGCGAAGATCGCCCAGACTGGGAAATTCAACAAGAATGTGCCGAACAGTCTGGGGGACAACGCAGTCTTCACAGTAGGGTGCTGGCGAGCGCTCCATCAAATAACGGTGCGTCCCGCCAGTGTGCCCAAATCGGAGACGACAGAGAGCAAACTGAAGCCGCCGCGGCATTGGGGGTATGTCCATGGGAACAGTTGCAGCGCAATGGCACGCAACTTTAAGTTCCCTTCGACCGTCTCCCATCTTCTTTGCCAAGCAGCCCGAAGAGCTGCCCGTATTCCTGCCATGTAGTCGGTGTGAGGAAGAGCGAAACGCTGGTCCGGTCGCAGAGTCCTCGCGGACTCTTTAGCGCCCCCATCGGCGCGCTCATTCCCCGCAATTCCTACATGTCCAGGAACCCAGAAGAAGATAATCTCGACATCCACCCGGCTCGCCAAAACCGTGGCGTCACGGATATCTCAAACCAGGGAAGGCGGAGATTCCAATGCCCCAACAGCACTCAGGGCGATTTGTGAGTCACTATAGATCACAATCCGGTCTCCGAACCGGGCACGTCACGTAATCTCCCGTACCGAGTGGTGTATTGCCACCAGTTCGGCCATGAAAACAGACGCAGCGCCTGGCAGAGCCCCGCTGATTTCAAACAGAGGGGATACGGCGTGGAAGCCGAACCCCTGTTTGGACTTGGAGCCATCCGTATACACTGGCGCGGTTCCAGCGTGACACGAGGTGTGCTCCAAAAAGGTCGAACGCAATACTCCCGGCGCTGTACAAGCTTTGGGAGTGGTCGGCGTGAAAAAACGCCAGACCTTCTAGGAATAGTAGTCAGGCCCGCGGCGATGAGGTTGCCGGAGAAGAACTCAACGGCCTCATCTACCGACCTAAACTCCTCGACTGAGATAGAGAATTCAGTCATTTCCTGAAATGCAGAAAACTGCCCCCGTGCCAAGCACCACTGAGGTGAGCTTTCAGGCGGCAGGTCCCTGAAAATGATATTTGAATGGGAAAGTGATCGCTACCATGGAGATCATCGACCACTCTCCAATCAAAATCATGCTGTGCATCCGAAGAGCACAAAGATAGGTCGAGGCAAGAAAATGAAGCGGTTCTCGGACAGTGATGCGTAAACTCATCCACGTTTATGACACTCATCTCAAGGTCTTCGATCAAATCGGCAAAGACTTGTCCCCTAAGATTTATTGAGTAATTTCCCCAGAGATGATGTCTGCCATTCAGATCTCCAAGCAAACGAAAGGGCCTCGGCAACCGTGCCACGACGCGGCGGAAGTCCCCCGCGTCGAAGTCAGCTGACGGTGGAATGTACGCAGATATGATAGTATACCTCTTATCCAGGTGCAGCTGCACAGCCACTGCCTGAAAGGAGGTATCTAAAGAGAAAGGAAGAACGGAGACATCATGCCGGGTGTAAACCGCGCTTCCCCCAGCCCCGATATCTCGTGGTGGTGAGGTCGCAAAACCCTTATACCCCGGGAGGGTGGGCAGGGGGCACGCGCCTAGCATGGTCTCCTGAAGAAAAATAGCTAACGGGGAATGGGACGAGACGAGCATCCGCAGCTCCCCCCAGTTGGCCCGGAGCCCACGTCAATTCCATTGAAGGAATATTCCCTCCAGGCCTAGCTCGGCGGAGACGCGGGGGTCCTCTTCGAACAGAAGACCTTTACGAGAATGGCCGTACGCTTCCCGGAGTCAGAACTCCAGGCGCCGTTGACCGGACAAAGCGCTAAAGGCGCTGTCGCCTTCGAGGCCTTATTGGGGGAGGTTGGACTCGCTATGCGAGTCTTTTCCTCCCTCCGCCTCGAAACCTTAGGTGGGCGTTGCTGCTTTGGAGGCGGGGGGCCCCCTTTTCGATGATCCACCGTCCCATTAGCCACCCAGCCTACCCCTAGCATGGACGACGGAGCGCCCACGCCTAGTGATGGGATATAGGAACCCCGTAAGATGGTCTGGCGACCAACTTCAGGGGTGTTGCTTACTTTGAATCTAATGACTTGGTGGAGGTGCCTGGCCGTTTCACCTTACGGGAAACGATCACGCTGGGGGGAAGGGGGAGGGAGCCCTAGTTTTAGCCGGGGCTGGGTGTAAACCCTTTGTACCGCCAGCTTTACCTGGGGAGCGCCCGGGTTGAATAGAACCCGAAAAAGGGCTCCGAATGGGCGCGGAAAAAACCGTGCTCATTGGCCTGGATGGGCCAAGAGCAGAGGGTGTCTTTCTAACCATTAAGGCATAAGACGTCCCAGGCAGAGCCGGGCGTGCCAGGACCAAGTCCTTAGACTCGCGAAATAGGAGTCGATCCTAGGCCTGAACGGCTAGGATTTCTTTCTCAAGGAGATTCGCACCACATTGCTTCGAAGAAGCAATGTGGTGGCTCTCTGCAATGTGTGGCTCTCTGCAATTGATACACTTGGCCACACACGATTTGGAATTATCGTGTGCGGCCTTGGAACAATTTACACATAGTTCGGGTGACCCTACTTTGCACGTCTACATGAACGATTCGTATGGACGAAGCGGTGACAGTAATAGCACCTCGCGGCAGTGGCACGAATGCCTCCACACGGTAGCGGTACCGACCGGTACGCACCGACTCAGGAAGCTTGTCACAGTCGAACGTGAAGAAGAGTGTACGGGTGGGTCTCGATGCCCCTCCTGTTTTCTCATCACACGTTCGACCTTGACCGCCCCATGGTCAGCCAGCTCTAAAGTGATGTCCTCTATGGAGTAGTCAACGAGTTCCCTCGCATAAACTACTCCTTTCACAAAATTCATGGTAGAGTGTGGCGTCACACTCGCCGGGGTGCCATCAAGTGTCTGAAGAGCACTTATCTTGTCCGCCTCGGAGGGATTCGCCGCATTCGCCAGAAGGCTTCCGTCCGAGAAACGGGTCACCCTCGGCTCTCTACCAATTACACTGGCTAATGCTTGCCTCTGATGGATAATGTTGCCCTAGGCCAACATGCTGCCATAAGTAGAGCGAATAACGAGGAAGCGTTTAAAGCCAGCTGGCTCGAAACCGCCAGGTAACCTCTGAATGAGTGGCCTCGATGTTATCGAGGCTCGGCCCTGTGCACTTTTGGTCTTAGTCATAGTCAAGGGTTCCGCACCCGGGGGGGCAGAGGAGCTGGATGTGCTGATCTTGGCTTGGTCGCTTACCGAAGGGGCAGAAGAGTCAGCCGTCCCTGCAGCCCCCGCGGATGGAGAGGATTCCCGAGCCTTCTTAGTCTTTTTCTTACTTTTTCTTTTTAGGAGAGGAGGGCGGGGGATGAACCCGCTTCTCCCCCCGCCGGCAGGAGTCCCCAGGCCAGATGGACCGGCCTCAGCTAGGTCCTTCTCCGAAATGGAGAAGGTCCTGGCAGTCGTAGGGGAACCGATCGGAGGAGATCCCTTCCCTCCTTGTACTGCCTCGGGTTGCCTCAAGGACCATGTATATCTCAGGAGGGGCCTCCAGTTGGCCATCCTCTCCAGGACTTTGCAGCTCCCTTTCTCAGCGTCACTAGTCATGTCTGGGGAGGCACAGGCCTTGACCTCGACAAGGTTCAGTATTCTTGCCTGCAGGTCTTTTGAGGGAAGCGACCTAAGGGGCCTGGCTTCCCTCTCCCCCCTAAGGGGGTTCGCCCTACCAAGCCGCTTTAATTGGGAGTGGTCGGCTATGGGCTGCCTGCTGGCTTTCTTGGCAGTCCCCTTGGAAAGAAAAGGGGGGACTGCGGCTGGTAAAAGCGAAGTGCCCGAAAGCACCTCCAAAGAAGGGGGTGAGGGGGAGTCCTCTACCCCCGTAAGCGTAGGAGAAGAGTAAGCCTCCTCTCCGGTTACAGAAGTTTGGACGGTCCCCTACGCAAGCACAGTAAGGGGGGGAGGGAACCTCCATTTTTCTTATGGAGCTGCCCGATGGCGGCTCCGACAATGGAACTGGGGAAATTAATGGGAGATTTTTTACTTCTTCATCATTGGGAATGGTGACCCTCTTTTAATTACGAGATTCAATAGCTCATCTCCCCTCGCACTAGCCCGCCCTGCGAGGGTTGCATACAGGCCTCGCAGAGCCAAGGCTCGCCATTCAGGACCACCCCTCCGGCCTGGTGGCCCGGTAGTCCGTCGCTATGGCAGCTCAACCTTGCACACGGCGTAAAAAACAAAGATAGATAGTCAAGTGAGAAGGAAAGGGGATATGAGGAAGGTATGAGTGGAGATAAAGCAGGTTGTTAAAAACCAACCACCCCAGACCAGAGCTTAAGGGTTAGGAAACATTGTCCCCTTTTCCCTCAGCCCTGATTCGGTACGGTGTGCTGAGAACAAGGTCAGCGTCTACCCTGTGAAATTAGAGGCTTACCCGAGAAAGTTGTGGGAGAGGTTGTAGGGGAAGTGAGGAAGTAGGGGAGAAATACAGCCTATATGTAGGAAGGAAGAGAGGCTAAGCTGGGGCATGACGGAGCGCCGGATCCCGTCAGCACGGCGGTCAGGATGGCAAATCGCCGCGCCCCTTACGGGGTACTGCAGACACAAGACTGCGTCAACTCTGAGTGTGAGCCATCTACGGCAGAACGAAGACTGCGTCAACTCTGAGTGTGAGTCATTTACCGCAGACAAAAGGCTGTGTCAACTCTGAGTGTGAGCCATTTATCGCAGACAGAAGACTGCGTCAAGTATGAGTGTGAGTCATTTACCGCAGACATAATACTGTGTCAACTCTAAGTGTGAGTCATTTACGACAGACAGAAGATTGCGTCCACTTTGAGTGTGAGCCATTTATGGTAGACATAAGATTGCGTCAACTCTGAGTGTGAATCATTTACGGCAGACAGAAGACTGCGTCAACTCTGAGCCTGATCCACTTATCGCAAAGAGAAGACTGCGTCAACTATGACTGCGATTCATTTACTGCAGACAGAAGACTGCGTCAAGTATGAGTCATTTACCGCAGACATAAGACTGCGTCGACTCTGAGTGTGAGCCATTTACGGCAGACAGAGGACTGCGTCAACTTTTACTGTGAGCCATTTATGACAGGCAGAAGACTGCGCAGTTTTCAAAATAGAGCTATGGCGTCACCGTGCGGGTCAAAGCAAGGAAGAGTGGGATACAATCACTCCAGAAATGTATACGAATCTTGTGCATTCTTATAAGAAACGCCTTACGGCAGTTACTGAGGCTAAACAAGTGGTGGTCTCATACCAGATATTAATTTCATGTAATTATTATTTATGTTTTTCCGGTTTTGCGATAAATAAATCTTTGTCATTCTTATAGTCGCTTTTGTTTTGCAATTTTGTATTATGTAAGGGTTGCCTATACCTATACACTTAGCTGTATGTAGTATTGGGTTGAGGAATAAGTTCTTGCGGTTTTATCAAATTTATTCATTACCATTTACAATTTTAGAAAAACTTCATTTTTAATTGATAACAATATGAAATTTAATCAATAATGTATTCTCCGTTGTTATTTACGATATCTTCCCAAATTTCAACTAGTTTTTCGATGCCTCTGCAATAAAAATCTTCAGATTTTGACTGGAAGAATTCGTCTAACTAGGTTCTTAATTCCACATCAGTATTGAACAAAACGCCGCGCAAATTGTTGGAGAGCGATCGGAAGAGATAGAAATCCGATGGAGCCAAGTCTGGAGAATATGGTGGATGCGGCATCAGGATTTCCCAATTAGGCGTTTGGATGGCGTCTTTTGTCATATTGGAAATGTGAGGACAAGCATTGTCGTGTTGCAGAAGGACTCCATAACGTCGATGAGGTCGCTTTTCACGAATAGCTTCGGCGAGTTGATACATCTGTTGAACGTAGAGTTCTGCATTGACAATCTCGTTGTTCACAAGGAGCTCATAAAGAATGATGACTTCACAATCTCCCCACACACACAGCATCGTCTTTTGTAGATGAAGTCCTTGCTTTAATCTAGGAACTGTTTTTTTTATTGGGGCTAAGCCATTGTTTTCGATGGTTCATGTTGACATAAACACACCACTTTTCGTCGCCAGTGATGGTGCGGTGAAGAAATCTGTCCTTATATCCACGAGTAGCCTTGTGACGAGCAAGCGGACATGCGGCAATCGTGGAGCGTTGAAGTTTGTTGCTTTAACTCAAAGCGTGCGGAACCCATGCACCGAGTTTTTGAACTTTCCCCATCGAATGAAGGTGATTTACTACAGTTTTCTGATCACATGCCAATTGTACAGCCAATTCTCTAGTCAACTGACGAGGATTTTCATGAAGAAGGTTGTTCAATCGATCTTAATGGGGCGACCAGAACGTTCTTCGTCATTAAGATTGAAATGACCATTTTAAAACGTGAAAACCACCATTGAGCTGTCCTTTCTGATAAAGCATTTTCTCCGTACACAGCACAAATATCGCGACGAGCTTTGGCTGCGTTTGGATTGTTCCCGTCTCGATTGAAAATGAATAACAACCAGTGTCAAAAATGTGCCTTTCTTTCAACTTGACATTCCATTTTTAGGGGACAGAACAAAAATTAAATTAACGCAACTTTTAAATATACCGCAATGACTTATTACTCAACTTAAAGACGTAGCCTAAGCAAAAGCCTAATATTCTACGCTGTTAAGAGACGTAGCCTAACTTTTGCAAATTTTGCTCTCATTATTTATGCACAAATCACGTCAACAAAACTTAAATCAACACATTAAAAAAAAAACGCAAGAACTTATTCCTTAGCCTAATATATTCATAGAACTTTGTTTAACTATAAAATAAATGAAACGCAGAAATACAATACGATTTTCCTAATTTCAATGTCCATAGAAATAGATGTCGCAGAGATAACATTAAATTTAAAGAAAATTAAACTCGTGTATTTATTTTTTAGCATCTTAGTATAATTTGAAATGAGATGTTTTATTTCAATTTTGGCGACGAGCAAAAGTAGTCGAGATTCACAGTAAAACTTTTTCTCTTCTTTTTACGACAAAAGTTGAGAAGTTTTCTAGTTTTATTTCGATTTAATTAAATTGTTTAAAGATGATCGTGGGACGGCAGCCGGAGCTGAAGCTTTAGAAAGATACAGTACACAGCTCCACTAGAGTGAGTGATATAAAATAATTTAGCTTTATTCATAGATATTGATAAATGGTTAAATTTCGCAAGTAGAGTATATTGCAACCCCAAAACTGAATAATAGACTGTTCAGCACATTTAAGATTCTGAAATGTCTTTAATAGTTTGTTCTTATTATAATATTCTTTTGCTAGTTTTTATTTGCTATAAATACATCTACCTTAAATACACAACCTACATATTTTATCTCTATAAGTTATTAATTACATTATTCTATGTGTCAGGGGAGTTTCTTGTGACCTAACCAACCACCTAGGAATTATGTAAATGATCACTCTAAGATGAGGAAGAAACTGAGGCATTTTAATGAGTTGATTACTAGATTATAACTCAAGAAAATAGGGAGCGAAGAGAAAGTTTGATAATCCTAAAGTTTAAGATTGCTCTGATTAAAAAAAATGATAGATTGCAAAAATGAGTTTTGAATGCAATGAAAAAGAATTTGTCACCTCAGCCAATAATGGATGATGTTTTAAAAATTCTATGTATGGCCTTCGTCTACTCATCACCGACGAGTGCTTTGCCACAAAAAGTACAAAAGATAAAACTGGCTTATTTTAAAACATCAAAAAGGTTAACAACAACAAAGAACATAAAAAAACCCCAGAGGAATAAGTCAAGCATGTTCAGGTGCCCAGAGAGCATGTCCCTACCTCTCTTACTGGCTCAGGCATGTGATAAACACTAAAAATTAAATAGTATGAGGAGGTACGTTTTCGCCAAATCTCCACTACACCATCACCAGTGCCACATGAACTTGCCCCATCTTACGTTCTCTCCTCCCGATTTGGTTTCAGCTTCCTCTCGGAAAGTGTCGTTGATTATTTGGCCCATTGTATTCTTAGATTGGAAGGGGTGGGGGTTATTTGACCCTATTTTTTACTATACCACTCTTTTTAATGCATATATTTTTTAATAGAAAAATGAAATCAAGCCTTAGCTACCCTGCTTGTCCGAGGCGACAAGAAAATGATTTGATACCGTTTAGGCAATGTAGAATAATTATACAAGTGGCGTCGGAGAGCAATGGCTCACGACTCTGAATTTGACGGTGCCGTCTCTGGCACACAGCAGGTCTGTCTTGATTGCTGCCATGTATTTGGTGTGGGGAGAGCAAAACACCGGTCAGATAGCTCAATCAAAGCAAACAGTTTGGCTATTCATCAGCGTGCTCGTTCCCAGCAACTACATGAGGATTATAAAAAGCAAAGCAAACTTATGCATTTCCTGAAGAAAGTTTATAAAGAAAGTTGCGAAAAGAAAACTGTGAAAATAAGGTCAGTGAGAATGCAAGATACAAAGTTCCAGATCACTTTGTGGACATTTGGAAAGAAAGACCACGCAACTGCGTGCGTTGTGCCCAAAATAACATTCAATTCACCAAATATCAGCTGCTTCATGAAGGCAATCTCGACGTAACCATGTCGAGTCAAGGATAGTGCAAACAACGGGAGGCAGAAATCACATTTCCCCAATGCCATTTATCGCGCTCTGTGAGTCGCTATAAATTACAGAACTGTATGCGAAATTGGCACGGCCGTAGTAAGAGAGTCAGGAAAGATGGGATAGGAGGCATCTTATTTCTGTGAGTTTAAGACTACGAAAACAGACAACAGAAGATTAATGAGTATAGACTTTCCTGTCGAAATATCAAGATGGAAAAAAAGGCAATGATGGTGAGAGACAGCAGACGATCGAAGATTAGCAAGTAGGTACTTTGCCATCGAAAGTTCATCGATCAAGAAGTGAGGTTCCACTTTTGGTGGTTATAAAAACGAAGAAGAGATGACAGCCTTCTATATACAATCTAGCCAGCAGTAGGAAATTACAGAGGCCCATTTGCGATAGAGTTTAGGAAAATAATCAATTTAGGTATCCTAGGAGTGGGGACACAAGTTAATCATAAATAATTAATGAGATGTATTTTAAGACATCTCTTCGCTAATGATATCGCATTATTTTCAAGTATAGAAGTATTACAGTCAATGATATCGGAATGATCAGAGAAGAGTCGCATATTCAGATTGAAGATGAACCTTTTGAAAGGAAAGTAATTATTTTTTTGCTTTAGATCAAGGAATTAGTCCGATTGAATATTAAACCAGATAGATGACTACGCCTATATTGTAAATCTGATGACTCTTGACTGAAGCATCAAGACAAATCAATAGAAGAACGAAATTTGGAGGGATGGGGGTTGTCAGGACAGCTTAGTTACAGAGTTAAAAGTGAAATATTCCTAGACTTAAAATGTAGACGTGTAATGTATTAGGTCACTGTTTTAACTTTTCAACATATTAAAGTAACAGAATTTAAACCTGTTGATAGTAAATTCTCAAAGGTTTTTGCCTTCTTCGCCCAAGATTCATTGACTGCTTCTATATACACCAAAGCTCTTAATACTTACTAGTCTTGCAGAATCATATTTTTTAGGATAGTTCTTGCATTAATTGTAAAGCATTTTTATGTCTCACTTGCCAAATAAAAGAGGATGAATGAAATATTCAAGTAAAAGCTATGCCGGGAATTTATTACTACATATAATCTCATTATTCCATGATACTTGTCGTAAGGGCATGTTTCTAAGATCATTTCTGTTTCACATTGCGTTAATGTCGATGGCAAACATATTTTAATTACATTGCTCTAGGGTGAAAATAAAAGAGGATGAATGAAATATGCAAGTAAAAGCTATGCTGGGAATTTATTACTACATATAATCTTATTATTCCATGATATATGCCACACGAAGCAACTCACGCTAGCGTCTTTTCTTCCAATTTAGCCTATGTGCAATTTAGTTTACTGTTTTCAATCTTATATAAGAGAGATGATTGCTATTCAAGTTTCTTGGCCAACTTAACGCACAGGTGGAGACAGAGTTACTAAACTTTCTATGACGCTATGCTGAAACTAAGGATACTGTATTATTATGCCTCCCACCACAAAAAAATGAGAAAGTGAAGTCCTTTACTGGTTTTAATAACCTGAAAATTTCACTAGTTACGGATTTATTTACTAATTAGTATCTTTACTGAAAAGTTTCTTCAGATATTATCCAAAAAGTGTTCAAATTATCCCTGTTTTATTATACAATTTTATTCTTCTTTCTTCCCAACAGATTCGATTTTCGAATTATTATTTTGACGCGTAAAAACCGTATATTGCACTAATTACTGGATCAACCCATTGAACTTTAGTTTCATTCGGTTAATTAAGCTAATGTACTGAGTCCTACTTTCCTTCGACTTCGCATTCAGTCTGACCTCACGTTCCGTCTAAAAATATCCTAAGACCAACACAGGATACGAATGCGACATCTTTATTTCTAATATTAGATGAACAAACCTCAAAAATGATATCGATTATTGAGCCTGGCTCCCAAGAATTTTATTATCTATCAAGCTAAATTAATGTATCTCCGAACAAAGCAGTTTATTGATTCATTTTAGCGTGTGGAGCGAATTTGTGTATGCACATAAAAACGTTCAACATCCAATTAATAACATGTTTCTTGGTGTACTCGAGGTTCAAATTTTCCTTACGACAAATTTTCCTTAGGAAAATCCTTCTTTTAGTGTCCTTTTTTTCCATTGCGAGAGAAACACTTACTAACAGACAGTTAAGGCAGGGCCAAGAGAAGCTATTGGTAAACCTCCTATAACTTTCTTAAACTAAACTCATGTGGTAGCAGACAGTAACACATATTTAATGTTCATTTGAAAGTGTGCATTTCTCTCAAAGAACGTATGTAGCGTTTTGATTATTGAATTTTTACTACATTGAACACTATATTTTCTCATAAATTATTACTCTAAATTAGTGGTTCTCAACCTTTTTCACTCTATTATAACCTTCATGAATTTTTAATATCCCTGTGGCTCCCCTTCAATTTTCTTCCAAAACCACCTCACCAAACAAGCTAAAATAAGGTATATGAAGAGAACACCTTTGTTTTATTGTTTATTACAAAGTTGACGACCAAAATTATCTTATAATTTCCTAAATTTTTGTGATTTAGTTCTTAAATTTTTAATAAATATATTTTTGATATCAAAATCGAAAACATTTTTACCTGTAATTGTATTTTTGCATATCAAAATCGAAAATATTCCTATTTGAGCTCACAAAAATTATATCACATTTCAATGAGAAGGCTCACATTGTTTCTTTTCAGTCAGTTGACGAATCCGAGTTTTTTTCGCTGACAATGCATCATTTATGCCGGGGTCCACATCCACTCGTTTTCAGCTCTTATTTTTGATTTGTTGAAGGGTGGAGAAACCAGACACATAAATAGGTAGTTAAAAAAGGCTAGTGTAGTCGAAGTGCAATTTCATTAATTTTTGGATATGACTAATATATTGAACACTAGAATACTTTCAGAGATTTTTCTTCATAGAGATCTTTGCAAGCATAATCATTTTCGAGATCAAGGAGTTCGTCATAAACATCATTGAGAATGGTAGCCATATCAAGGGTGTCAGTGAAAGGATTCCTCACGAACTTCCCTTCTTCTTCCTCGAATTCTGAGAAGTACTTTTTAAGTTCACTTTACAAGGATCTCAGATGCAAAGTAATTTCAGTTTTATGTAATGGGTCAAGCAGACGACCTTCATTCTCGTTAAGAACTATTGAAAGGTCTTCAAACATTTCAATGTTGATGGCACCGACTTTATTTTGCCAATTCCGGACGTTGGCAAGAAATGCATGAAGACAATCCATAAAGAAAAACACATTTCTTTATTTGCCCTGTAGTTTGAGATTCAACTTATTTACTTGTGCATGTATAGCTGATAAGTAACCAATACTCGGCTCCTACAAAACCTCATTAAATTGAGTCAAGAGATCATCTTTCCGAAGTTCAAACACTCTATTCACAACATTGCCCTTTTAAAGCCAGTGCACTTTGGATTAAATTAAAAGAGCTTCATGCCCCGAATTCATGTCCCTACAAAGGTTCTGGAAAAGGTGAGACTTCAAATCTCCAGCTCTCTCAAAATTGACACATTTGACCACTACCTCTAGGATCTTGCAAAGTTCATCGAGGATGGTTTTCAACGCTAGTTTAAAACGATAGATCATACAGTGAACACTTTGGCATTGGAAGCTACTTCCTTTACACGCCTCTGGAGCCCTCACTTTAAGCCCAGCGCCGCTGGAGTCTGATCTGTACAGACTACACAAAGATTTTCCCAGCAAATCCTGTTAATTTTGAAGAAAGAAGAAATCTTTTCCATCACATCTGCATCTGTTGTGATGATCTCAAGCTGTGTATAGAATATATATTCTTCTTTGATATCACACAGGAAAACATACCTATCAAATACAAGTACAAAGTTGTGCACAAGAACTCACATCGGTTGACTCATCCATCTTTATTGAAATCATACCAGTTGGACACGATTCGATCACTTGTAACACTTTTCCTTTATGTCATCTGGCATTTCATTAATTCTCCGTTTTAATTTGTCTTTTGACCATCTGCATTTTTCGACCATCTGCCCCTCCAAAAATACACCTAGTCAGCTTTAAAGCACATAGCGATTAAGGTTTCACCAATTATGTGCGTCTTTTTTTACTTTGCTATTTCAAGATAAACCTCGTCTGATGCCTCAAGTACACTTGAATTCTGTTGTCTGAAAGCACAATTGTCGCCAAGTTTTTGTTTTCCCAAACTCCTTTCATGATGCCTAAAGAAATCTGAGTCTCTCTCAGATGTCTGTGGTTAGCTGGTCAGCAAAAGATGATTCAATTTATTAGTCCGCATAGAATAGTTCACCAAGACTTTGAAGTTTTTTCGATGCCATCAGCGAGGATTGATGTAGATCCATAGTTAATGTACTGTCATGGTAATCCTGAGCGGATAACTTCTCTGCAGAGAGTGCAGTCTACTTACGTTGCAGTCAGCCAGATAGATAGACCAGCTGCACTGAGCTAATAAGAGATGAATGCGTGACGAGATTAATGGTTGGCCAAAGGGAAGATTTAAATATCCAGTTTTATTCAAGGTTATTGAAAGATTAAAAACCAAATCAAATTTTAATTACATTAAAAATGCTAATTTTGGAAATGTATACAAAGGCAAATGAATGGGAGAATAATGTCGCTCCCAATGAAATAACAAATCAAATAATAATCAGCTTAACGGGGATCAAAATATGGGACTTGGTCAGACAGGAAAAATGTCGATAAACACTAGGGAGTCCAATTAAATGGTCGGGGGAAGGATATCAGGTGGCGAGGGCAAAATGGGCAATTATCCTCGAAAAGGGGTAAAAGATTTTTACCTTGACGGCTTGACTCTTGGGGAGAGGAGCGATTATTACGAGGCGATGTAGTTTTACGACTCGAGGGGCGTTGTACTTTTGACGGAGGGGTCGAAATTACCTGGGGCACGAGTAAGGTAATTGGGAGGAGTAATCTCAGAGGAAGGGCGAGGTTTCCTTGACAAGATGAGAAGAGTGGTTCGCACAATTCTTCAAATAAAAAGTCGTTTCACGAATTTGCCGATTGATTGTGGCCAAACTCACGGAATCTGTCTAGCTGATAAGACCTAACTCCAAGATTCGACTCGAGACGAGAGGCTGTATCTTCGCGAAAGGGCGGGCGGTACTCTATGACGAGTAACGGTTGACCTTATTTTAAATCCCTGCTGGCTTCCTCGCTAGAAAGCCTCCAGGCATGGCAGTCTCTTGGAAGTAACCATTAACACCAATCTCTTTAGGCCCATACGAGATAAGACGACCGAGGAAGCTTCTTCTCGGGTCGACCCTGGCCTCCAGGCAGGGGAGGGTCGAAAAAATGCGTCCTAGCCGGGGATAGGCCGACTGATCAAACACAGGTGTTACCAGCCACTTTGTTGTTTTCCCACGCGAGAATAGTTCTCTCTCCTTGCGTTTAGAGATCTAGCTTGAGCCCACGTGGTCTCTCATTGAAGAGGCGGGGGGGCTCAAGGTAGGCCTTAGGCTTCGTTCCCTCCCACTCTACCTTTCCGGAAGATGACCTTTCCTTGGAGCGAAGGGAGAGAAAAGGGCATCCCCAAACGTTTGAAAGGGGTCGTGCTAGTAGGGTATCATGAGTCTAGACAGGGAATTTCTAACCTGCTACGAACAGGTGTACACATGTATGACTATCCGACCAAACCGATACATTTAATAAAAGGAATCATTACTTATAAAAAAAAATACTTAAAGAAACAAACATGCAAATGGTAGTGGAACGGGAACGATAAAAAATTATATTATATACAAATACGGAGGATTACAACATACCAAAAAATAGAAAAATTCATAAGCGTCAAAGGTTATACATAGAATGGGTAAATGTAACAACAGATTTGAGGCTTACAACGCGGTACTTAGACTCGGCGACAAATTTTATGTACAAAGTGAGAAAAATATATGACTAAGTATTCCTTCTTTAGCTGTGGGTTCCTCTACGTGGTTTCTACTGAGACTATCTGCTAAGACATTGGCACTTCCTTTAATATAGAGAATTCAAAATTAATATTCTTAGAGGAGCAAGCTCCATCCAATCAAACGACCATCTGACTTTTAGAGTTCTTTAGATAGGCTAGGGGGCGGTGATCTGTTTCTACAATAAATTCCTTTTCTTTTAAATACATGCGAAATCTATGTATATCCCAAACACTCGCGAGAGCTTCACGTTCGATAACCGAGTAATTCTTTTCTCGCGTCAGGAGCTTTCGGTTGGCGTAAGCAACAGGGTGACTTTCGCCGTCCTCTCAATATTGGAGAAGTACACAGCCGATGCCATCATTACTGGCGTCGGTTTGAATGCCAAAAGACTTGTTTGGGTTTAGGAGCTTTAAGATGGGAGCGGACACAAGTATGAAAATGAGCGGTAGCTTATGGGTTTCAGGCAAGGGGATCGAACGACTTCTTCTAAAGCAGAGAGCAAAGGAAGCAGCGAGTGAGGAAAAATTTGGGACGAATCGCCGGTAAAAAGACGTAGATCCCATGAAAGAGCGTAACTGCTTCTTTGCACGCGGGAGGGGCATGCTGACTATGGCTCTTATCTTTTCTTCTTGGGGCGCAATTTAATTCTCTCCTACGTTGAACCCTAAATATCTAATAGTGCCTTACGAAAAGGGGCACTTACTGGAGCCTATAGTGGGTCCTTACTCACGGAGCCTAGTTAAGAGGGATCGGAGTGAAATCAAATGTTGATCCCAGATGTGGGTGGCAACGTCCATGTTGTCCAAGTAGGACGATATATTATGCAATCCGTCCAGTATTCGATGCATCATTCGGTTATAGTTACTGCAAGCAGTGACCAGTCCGAATGGAAAGCACCGAAATTGCATAAGTCTTTTCACGGTGGGGAAATCGGTATATTTCCGAACATTTTCCTTCAGGGAAATTTGGTAATAGGCTTTACATATGTGTATTTCCGAAATAAATTTGGCCTCTTCGAATAGGTGTAAATTTGGTGTATCCGGTGAATGGGTTCAGCGTCAAAAACGGTCACAGCGTTAAACTTCCGAAAATCTACACAAATACGGAAAGACTGGTCAGGTTTTCGGACCATAACGAATCAGAAGATTCTATCATTCGCAAATTTAACAGATTTTACACTTTGTCATTGAAAGCCCGTCGCAAATGGATTGGAAGAGGATTGTGTTTTGATCGAATGGGCTCTTGGGTGGTTAGTGTGATCGAATGCTCAAAGTGGATTGAGCAACTGGGTTTTTTCGATTCGAGGAATTTATTTAACACGCCTAATAATTGTGTTTTCTGGGAGGATGCCAGTCGGGGGTCCACATCTAATACAGGGGTAAAATTTTCTGGGGAGCCTGGTAAAGAAGGGAAAGGATAATTATTATCCTGCTCAACACACACAGTTTGGACTACGTTAAGGAAGTCAGAGGGGTAAGAGGCATTCATCACGGTCTATTCATCAAGGGCGACTATATTATTGATACAGGCGCGGCGGTAGTTTCGCTTTAACATGTTCACGTGGAACAGCTTATCTCCGGAGAGGGGTTTAATAATATAATACACGGTGCCACGAGCCTCAAGAACTGGAATGGACCCTTCCATTGGCTGAGTTGCTTGTTCGTTTCCGTAGGCAAAGGAAGGAGTACTTTATCGCCAGGCTGTAATCGTCTTTCTTTTGACTTGACTTCAAAGTATGTGCAATATTTTTCTAAATTTATATCGGCATTCTTGTCGGTTATGTCGCCACACTCTTCTAGACGATTGCGGAGGTAAAATAAATAAGATAGTATGATTTTATTTCTTCATCCAGGCGGGGGTTGGCAAATAGCTCATTAAGGATGTTCATGGGGCTTCTTAAATTCCGGCCATAGATGAGCTCAAATGGAACAAATCCTAGGTTACGATCAGGAATTTTCCTGCAAGCAAAGAGGAAAACATGCAGGTACCGATGCCATTCTTGGGGCTGAGCGTGACACACCTTCTTTAATGCGGCTTTTAATGTACTCGTACCGTTCAATTTTTTCCAAATCCCATTCACTGAGGGGTGAAATGGAATTGTAAATAGGGGCCTAATCATGAGGAGTTTGCCGCCGTATTCCAATAATTGTGAGGTGAATTGCTTACCTCTGTAAGACAAGATCTCTTTCGGGATACCGCCGCCGCAGGAGAAATAGAGATAAGGGCCTCTGCACAGGTAACGCTATCTATTTTCTTGAGGGGGACCAATTCGGGGAATCGCGTCGCGAAGTCAACTAGGGTTAAGGAGTAAGAGTGTCCTTCGCTGGACGGGTGGTGAATCGGCCCGATGAAATGAATGGCCACTTTGAAAAACGGATCCGAAATTATTGAGGTCTTCTGGATGGGAGGGGGGGGGGAGGGATGGAGCAGGTCGTATACGGCTTTTTGCAGCAGTCTTTTGGCAGATGTCACAAAACTTGTAAAAGTCGGCAATTTCTTTTGCAGCGCCTGGCCAAAAGAAATATCTAAATATTCTTTCAACCGTTTTATTATGGCTGAAATGACCAGTCAACAGATCATCATGGGCGATATTGAGGACTTGAGGGACGTAAGATTGTGGAATAGACAAGGTATGAATAGCAAGGCTGGTCCCATCCGAGGAGGTACGGTAAAGTAGGCATTCCTTAATGAGGTAGGAGACCTCTGTTTGTTAGCGGTCAGAGCCTAGCTCATCATTCCTCGCTTTTTCCCAAAGGGGCAGGAGAGTTACGCACTGCTTTTGGGTTTGCACAAAGGCTTCGTTTCGGGGGGGCTGCGAATTCCGGGTCAGAGGGGACCTCTAGGGAAACGTGAGTCACGGAATTTTTCAGAGCCTGCACCCGGGTAATAACTGGCTAGGCCACCTGATTAGGCATTATTTGGAGGCTCTGTCCCACCATCACGGCACATAATTTGATCGGGGTAGCGACTACCTCAGCCCATCTAGTACAATACTGGCATTCCAGGTAGCCTCGGACGACGGGGAATTGGTTCGCTCGTCCAAGGTAGTCGTGGACAACAGCATACTTAGTATGGTCAGGGCCTACTGGGGGAAGTAATTCCTTGGACTTTACTATTCAAGTACAGCCAATGTCTCTTACGAGGGTGGATACCCGGCATCGATTTACAGATCTAGATTCCAACTGTAATCCGCCAGGGTAGCTCTTATTGAAAAGGAAGTTCACCTGGTGTCCTGGGGGGACTATTCGTTGAGAGAGTTGCAGGAGATTTTGGCCTAGAAGACGGGGGAATTGGAGCAGCTTTGATTTGATGGACTTGGTGGTTGGGCAGAGATCTGAATTGGCAATTTTAGGGACAGCTATATTTCACGCGGCCCTCCATGTCACACGAAAAACAGACGACGGTCCTTATGGGGTAGTGTCCTCGGACACTACTATACAAGTACAGCCAGTGTCCCTCACGAGGGTGGATACCCAGCATCCATTTACAGATCCAGATTCGAACTGTAACCCAACAAGGGAGCTCTTATTGAAGAGGAAGTTCACCTGGTGTCCCGGGGGAATATCCGTAGAGAGAGTTGCGGGAGATTTTGGGCTAGAAGACGGAAGAATTGAAACAGCATTGATTTGATAGACTTGATGGTTCGGAGGAGATCTGAATTGGGGAATTTTGGGGGCAGTTATATTTCACGTGGTCTTCCACGCCACAAGAAATCAGGCGACGGTCCTTATGGGGTACGTCGAAAAAGGAAGAATCGAAATAAGGGGCTTTATATCCCTCGACTCAGGCCAGCGATGGTTCTTCGGTTTTGGGGGGCCGGGAATCTTCACCAAATTGTGAGCGTTCTTTGGGGAGTTATAATTTTTACTTTTGGGGGACGGAGGATGGGATTTCTTGGGGTCCTTCGGGTACAGATTATGGCTGGCTTCGTACAAATCCGCCTCTTCGATACATTCTTTGAAAGTAAGACATCGCCTATCTTTCACGGATACGCGAATTTCCGGAGGCAGCGCTTCCATCAACTTGCCCCTAAGGAAGAAATCTACGAGGGACTCATATTCACCGGTAATCTGGGGGGAATCTAGCCAGAAATTAAAACTTCGTTGGAGAGTGAACCCAAACTGACGGAATGTCTGTCCGAGCTAGATTCTGGCGCGACAGAATTTTGATCAGTAGAATTCGGGGTTCATATTGACTGACGATAGAAGTTCTGATTTAAGGGTGGAGTAGTCTATCGTTGCTTTGGTGGAAAGGTAAATAAAAATCTCTCTGAGTTGCGTATTGAGGAGTGGGAGCATCTTCTTCGATATCGAAAATGTTTGAGGAATGCACATAAGTCCTCACCATCTTTGAATACTGGCAATGTGACGGAGGGGGACTGAGGGGCTTCGGTTCTAGAACTGACGAAAAGGGCTTTTTGGTTGCGATTAAGTTCGCGTTCATGCTGCCGAATCCTTTCCCTCTCTTCCATTTCTCTGTCTTTGTTTCTTTCTTCCATTTCTGTGTTATTATCTTTCAATTCTCTCTCCCTCTCTCTTTCTCCTCTTTCGTTTCTTTCTTCTTCTTGGATATAGGACATTAAATCCTTGCCGGACAGGCCTAAAACTTCTATCTGACTCTTGAAGCGTTCGAAGGAAGACATCTTTTTTTGCGTGAAAGCTCTTTTTAGAACCTTGACGCGAAAATAACCTGCAGTTACGGTCGTGGGGCTCTTTCGAAAGCAAAATTAAAATAAAATTACTTAACGATATCCTATCCTTTACTGCACAAAAAACCCGTTAATTAATCCCTATATGCACACACTGGATTCAAGATTTATAATCCTGCTCTAGATTAATCTGATTTCAGGAGATGCTCGTCTCCGAAACGGATGCCCAATTCCGGTTACAAGGGCACACACAATTCCATTACCCCCCCCTCAAATCGTTCCACTTTCCTTAAATAAATTAAATGTATCTGACACTCAGATAGTCAACAATGACTGGGGGAAAGGGGAGAACTTTAAAAGACAGTTTCTTTAAAAGTTCATTAAAAAAAGGAACGCACAAAAAATCTCAACTTTACCTGACATCACATTTTTAATTTATATATATATATATTTTTTTCGTGGTATTCGTGAGCAGATACATTCGCTGCAGAGAATGCAGTCTACTTACGTTGCAGGCGGCCAGATAGATAGACCAGCTGCACCGAGCTAATAAGAGGAGGTGAGTGCGTGAGGAGATTAATGGTCGGCCAAAGGGAAGATTTAAATACCTGGTTTCATTAAAGGTTATTGAAAGATTAAAAACCAAAACAAACTTTAATTACACTAACAATGCTAATTATGGAAATGTCTACAAATGCAAATGAATTGAAGAATAATGTCGCTCCCAATGAAATAACAAATCAAATACTAATCAATTTAACGGGGATCAAAATATGGGACTTTGTTAGACAGGAAAAATGTCAGTAAACACTAGGGACTCGAATTAAATAGTCGGGAGGATATCAAGTGGCGAGGAAAAAATGAGGGGATTATCCTCGAAAAGGGTAAAAGAGTTTTACCTTGACTGTTTGACTCTTGGTGAAAGGAGCGATTCTTACGAAGCGAGGTAGTCTTGCGGCTCGAGGGGCGTTGTACTTTTGATGAAGGGGTCGGAATTACTTGGGGCACGAGTTAGGTAATTTTCAGGCTGGGTGAGACACTCTCGAATAGGGAGGAGTAATCTCAGACGAGGGGCGAGGTTTCCTTGACGGGATAAGAAGAGTGGTTCGTGAAATTCTCACTCTACTCCCGCTTCTTATTAGCACCAGTAGCCATTGAAAATGTAAGAAAAATAAAGACGTTAAGTCAAGTGATAAAAAGTAATAAAGACATCTAATTCATAAAGACAAAATAATGATAATAATAAATGAAATATAAATATGACTAGTGATAAAACTTCTGTAACAAGAACATTTTTTCTTTGTAAACCTCTGAACTTGAACAAAGAAATTTTTTCGATTTTGACGTTTTACAAGAGCGCATTGTCAAAAGGAAATCAAACGCAATTAAATTTATTGATGCAAGAAAATTTGTTTTGGATCATCAATACAAAGAAGGGTACGTAATTTCCTCTAGACTTCAAACAAGCCCAAACAGTAATAGTCATCCTGTCAGGCTGCAAAGAAGAAGAAATTCTTACAGCTGCAATTTGTTCAATTTGGCTCGTGAGCCTCTGCCTCCAAAGTGTTCTAAGATGCTCCCAATAACAAAGGAAAAGAAAATTGTTCTCTAAGAACTTACAAAATTAATGCCAACAGACGCAGCGAAATATTATACAAATTTGTCAGAATAAATGGAAACTAAAAAGGACAAACAAGAAAATTTTGAAATAGACGTAACCGATAAAACTTTGGATTATACCAATTAACTGCAAGATGTATAATATACAAACTTTGGAAGTCTCTCCTGAAAAGTTTGAAAATATGGCTTCGACCCTTCTTCCACCTAACGCGTCATATATAAGAATAAATTTTCTGAATTTCACCATTTGTAATTCTTTGGGTTTTAAAAAATTCACAAAATTTCGTTACTTATATTTATTTCTGAACTTCACCATTTTGTTTTTGATATTATAAAAGAATTATTAGAAATAACTTTGATAAAAAAACGTCATAACCAAACTAAGATGAAATTATTATTCAAATACTCAAAAAATCCCCTTCTTAAATAATAGAGTTAGTGATAGTGAGTCAAACATATTTTAACACACAAAACAAGATTAATAAAATTCCTTAAATTGACATCATTATTTGTAAATATAATAAGTATGTTATCATCGTAATTTTCTACAACTAAAAAAGAAAAATCACGCGTAGGCAATAAATAATTAAAACATTAATAATTATATTAGGTTATAGTAATATTTAATACAACTAATCTTATAGCTTTTTTATTTATTTTAATAAAGTTGTGTGGAGATTTTAAACATATGCAATTTTAAAATGTCAGCTAAATTGCCCTTAAATTACGGTGACTTTTTACAGTCTATCGTAAACTTAAATTCTTTAACACATAATATATTATATTTGTTAAATAAATACGATGTTAAATGCTCAAAATTGTTTGTTTTAAGATTAAAATGGGTTTTTATACTATATTTCTTCATGAAATTAATGTTTTACACAGAGATTTAGTAGGGTCCATTTGGCTGCCTTAGTCACAAAAATATTTAGTGTATCCGAGGGTTAACCATAGAGCATACGAGTGTAAGTATTAAATGTATTGCACGAAATGCAGCTATGCATTTTAGTAATTTTATAGAGTAAAAACGACAATATTTATTTACTGTATTTTTTTAATTAACATATTTTCTTTACAATAAATATACAAAAAATAAAGCATATTAATTATAAAACCAACAATAAAAATATGCAACTATTTGATGGTTAAATTTTGCCATTAACCATTCATTCATGTGTTTCTTTAATTGTACTATTAATTATGTAGCTGTTAAAATTTTATTGTCGATGTAAGCAATTAAAAAGGAAAATTTTCTTCTCCCGGGACAAAATGAGTGATGCAAGTTTTTTTCAATTTAGATTCTTAACATTATTTATAAATGTATAATTTTTAATAGCTTGCCATGCCCCCCTCCCTCCCTAAATTCTCACCATGGCTTCCTTGAAGGCCATGGCCACCAGGTTGAGAACTGCTGCTCTACCTATGTAAACACTAAATGGAACTACTGATTGTTGTAGATTCACTAAACTACTTTCATCAAATGAGATCGATGGTTGACTTTAATCATCAGTTGGAATGTAAGCTTTCTCGGCCATGTTTGTTTATGTAGGTGAATTTAGGTAGGGTATTATGTAGGAAATGTGAAACTTGAATCCTCTATCAAACGGAAAAAACAAACTCCTCACTTGGAAGGAAAATTCGCTCATTCATTTTCCAAATCAAAAGGGACAACACTTCGACCTGATTGTTATATTGACTTTATCATCTCTAACTAACTAAAATACATCACTAAAATCTAAATAGAAAAAAATTGGATATTGCAATAGGAACCAAAAATGTCTTCTAAAATTTCTATATAACTATAGAAAATTATCCCGAATATTTGAGGCTAAGCACCAAAAATTTGAAATGAATCCATTTTTATGCTATGATCGGGATATTTTCTCTACTCTGTACCCGTTAATTATTATTATTAACGGGAAAATTAATGGTTTAGTACAAAGGGGCAAATGCAAAGAAAATCTTAGCATTCTTCGATTTTCATACAATGAACTAGAACACTTTCTACTGGCTTGCGTTGGCTTCTTATACTTCCTTTGTACTTTCTAGAATCAATAGTTGCCCGAAGGCGCTTCATCACTTATAAATAGGGGCGACGAAGGCATATTGTTGCATTCTCTGACTCCTTATCTCGGAGACGATATCACCCAGCCACCGGAAAGGAAGACGCCCCTGGAAAAAAGATGACAGACAAAGGCTGACATACCATCAGAGGAACAGGGAAGGTACAGTATAAACCTGGCAGAGACGTCATTGTAGGCCTAGCCTCTTCTTTACGGCCCGTTATGGTTACTATACAGCCACATCCTGAATTAAAATATGATATGAAAGTTTTTATTAGTTAATATTAAAGAAATTATGATTGATTTAAATAGCATTTGGGAGCGGGGCTTATATATCTGAAGTCAAGAAACACACATAAAAACAATGAACATTACAGCGTCTAACGACGCGTTGAAATCGTTTTTACTAAACTTTCGAATTATTAATAACATGATGTTTAAAAATAGCGGTGGGCGTGGGAGTGAAAGCCCCCAACAATTAAAGGGGGGTATGGGTGGCGGAGCCCCCATTTGAAATAACCTCCTAAATCAGTGGTTTTCAACTCGTTTCAGGCCACACACCACTAACCCAATAAAAAAAACGCCGTGGACCATTTTATTTTTGTTTAAGGATAAATAAGTATACACAAGTATTTTGGTTTGAAATACATTTTTTCAAAAGAATTTCTAAAAAAATATATAAAATAATAGCCAGCTAACATTTCAATCTGAAATATATTTCTTACAAACATAATTTCCTCGAAATTGAATGCTTTAACATTTTACTGTGAAATTTATTTCTAACAAACAGAAATTTGAAATTATGCAGGAGTATGCAACTAACAAACACTTTCCCTTCATATTTGCTTAATTCATTTTTCCTTGCAACCAGACCTTTGGATTCTCTTCTCACTCACAAGCTTTTCAATGTTAGGAGTGGTACTTGATAAACCACAACGAATATTATTGCTTTCCGCTGCAAGCCTATTCCTCTGTTTCGACTTAATGCGCAGCAGACATGAAAATCCACTCTCACACACGTAAGTTAATGCAAATGGCAAAATATACCTGACGGACTGCATGCGATGACAGAATCAGGTAAGTACCAATCATACTGGCTCAAACTTTTTCGATGGTAGACTGCTGGTACATATCTCGAGCCACTAAATCATTTTTCAGCTCTAAAAAATCTCCTGCAGATCCTTTGGAACACTATGAACATCTGTTGTTAATGGATTCCTGATGAAAGTTAACTCATCGCTTGTCATGGCCACCTCTTGAAAGTATTTGTGAAATTCATCCCGCAGCTTTCGTAAATACTCGAGAATTTGCATCTGAATGCCTTTCCTTTCCCCGAGCATGGCATCCACACGTGGAAATTGAACCAAATTGTTCCTTGCGACTCTTCCGATCCCGAATTCTAGCTTCTAAAGATAAACCTTGATGATCCCTTGAAGAGAAAACAGATTTGCACATTTCCCTTGTAGCTGAGGATTTAGTTAGCATATTTTTTAAAATCTCCTTTCCCTCGAGAATGGACAAATAAAATCAGTTCTTCTCTCAGTTCTTTTTTTGAGTACATTCTCTGCTGACAACCACCATACAGAAGTGAGGAACGATAACACCTCAAAGTCGGAACCCATGTCCTGACATTATTTCCTGAACATCCGGGTGTTTATGGTAACGATTTGATGTAATAAATCACCTTCACCAATCCTTCGAAGATACTGTTCAGGTGATCCGGCAGTGTTTTTGATGCTAATTCCTCTCTGTGAATGAAGAAGTGAATACCAGTTACCAATGGAGCACTCTTCTTCACCAACGATTGGAAGCTTGATCTTGAGCCTAGCATCACAGGTGCACCATTAGAGGTAACACCAGCCAAATTTTCCAAACCCAGACCATTTGCTTCGAAGAAATTGTTAACAATATCTAACACATCCTGAGTTCTTGTGGTGGTGTTAGGAGTCTTACAAAAGAGAAAACTTCTTTGATGTCTCCATCAAGCATATACGAGTATCATGCAAACACCAATAGCTGAGAGGACAGTGAGACATCAGTTGACTCATCCATCTGTATGGTCAACAATGGAGATTTCTTTATTTCTTCCACAACTTGTTCACTGATGTTTTGTGAGATATCATTTATTCGTCTCGATACAGTATCATTAGATACATATATATCATTTAGCTTCCTTGCTGCGGCCTAGCCGACAACAAGTCTCACTATTTCTTTTGTACAGGGTAGCACAAGCTGCTCTACAATTGCCTGAGGCTTCTTGGCCTGTGCAACTTTGTATGCTACAATGTAGGAAACACGCACTGCATTGGAGGTCTTTTCATAGAATGTACCTGATGGGTCAAAGCACTGCCACTTGAGAGCTGATAACTGCCGCTCAAAATAATCTTTATCCTTTTGCAACATATTGGGGTGACACTTTTTGAGATGGAGCTTAAGCATAGCTGGCTTCAATGACTCATTTCCCTAGACTTTGAAGCAAATAACACACTGTGGTAACTCCATGCCATCTTTTTCTTGTTAAGCTAAGCTGAATTTAATGTAGTCCTCTGAATACTTGCGCTTGGCATTCCTTTCCAATATTGCCATTTATTTAGATCTGTGGGCATGCAACGAAATATATCAGTTACGTATTGAGTTTGGCAATACTAATAATAAAACATATGATAAAGTCAATAATATAGCACCACGTAGCGTAAACAGCATAACACAGCACGCACCATAACAACTGACCAGAAATATTTCACTATTTTCACACTTGTTCCTTGCTTCATCTAGTAAAAATTTCTACATTTTACAGTAGAAAAAACCTATAGGACGAATGATGCAACTGATCAGTTCAGTATTTCGGTGGCTACTGGTTACAGCACTTTACGACAGTGTTATATGTAGTCGTGCGGCAGCTGACAGGCATCAACAGGATGGCTCGTTACCTCGACTCTTACAGTATAAGTATGTACTAGGTTAGGGTCACGTATAGCTGCGTGAATCTTGGATATTCAAAACGTTACCATGGACCACCAGTTGAGAACCACTGATCTAAGGGCTCGAATTCAATGTGGTTGCCAGACGTTGTTAGGTGCTCCAATATTCATTGTATTTATCCAGTGCTCCGCCTCGAATGGGACGAGCTAGAAATGGAGTTCTAATTTTTTTTTTAAAATCGGTGGCTGTGTAGAAAATATTACCTTTGGGTTGTATTTTTAATTCTGTAGTTCAGCACTGGTGGGTACAACGGTTGACTTTAACGATTATCTCTCGAAGAAAATCTCTGTAATTTTTGAGGAGCATTTTGATCGACTAATATCTTTAGTCTGCAAGAGCAGCTTTCTTCACTTGGAGGGGAGGGGAAGCCTACAACATTTTAAATCATTAGCTTCTTCATTTGTGACCCGAAGAAATTCTCAACAATGCGGAGAAAATCCTTTGTACGAAATTAAAGATATTTTTGTTGGATCTTAATTTTCTTTCCATTTGCGGATTATTGTCTAGCTAAGTGGAAAAACTATCTCTCATAAATTTTTTCAATGTGTATTGGATATGGTTAATCGAGAGATTGGAGGTCTGACTAGGGGCAACTTCATAGTGACTATAGTCGCCGCAGCGAGAAATGGACGATTAGGTGTGGCAGAATCATGAACAGGTGTCTCCCCACTGTTGCCAAAGCTACACAGATTAGCTGTTTTCCTTCCTTTCCACCCCGTTTCCCTACCTTACTCTATGCCTCTGTATTTCGTTCTCTCTCTCTATTTCTATTAAAATTGGTGTATTTCCGAAATTATTTTAACTTTTGTTCCACACTACCTTTGAGGTAGAAATCTAGACGCGTTTTTTGTATAAAGGTTTTCCCATTACACGTAGCATATCAGCGGAGAAGTGCGATGTTGCCGTTACCATTGACCTTACCAGGTCGCTTCCATTGACCTGCCCGTACCTCATTAGGGAGAAAGGCAGACATAAACAACTGACTGATGTATAAGGGAGTTGCAGTCAGTGATGATTTGTCAAAAGCAGAGCTACATGAGCTGGGAAAGATTTTCCGTATGGACAGCAAAAGGTATTTTATATTTGCAATTGCTACAGAAGCAGGCAATGGGGCTGTGAGGTTACCCCAGTACCACTGCCAGTGCAACCTCATTGAGCTGAATTGGGTTCAAGTAAAGTCCTCCATAGCCAAAAGGAACAACTTGAAAATTATTGACTTCAAAACTTTGGTTAAATAAGCTTTGAGTGCCGTTACGCTAGAAAACTGGAGGCGAGCTGTCAAACATGACGAAGAACTTCAAGAACACGATACAAAGCAAGACAAAGCAGTTGAAATGTTAGTGGATTTATTCATTATACACATTTTAGAAAGCTCAGATGAATTTTCAGGCTAAAAATGAGAGAGAAGATTAGGCCTACTGGGGAAACCTCTATGAAATAAAACGCACGAGGACTTTTACCTCAATAGTAGTGTGGAAAAAAAAGTTAAAAAAAAATTTGGAAATAATTTTGGAAATACACCAATTTTGGTAGAAATAGAGAGAGAGAAAGAAAGACAAAGACAGAGAGTAAGGTGAGGAAACGGGGTGGAAAGGAAGGAGAGCAGCCGATCTGTGGAGATTTGGCAACAGTGGGGACAGACCTGTTCACGATTCGGCCACACCCAATCGTCCATTTCTCGCTGCGGCGACTATAGTAGTTACCAATGGTTCGGACTCTTTGTTAACATATTCCAAGGCATGGCTGTCTTACAGACCTATTGCATACGCATTGACTCAATATAGTCTGTCTCATTTTGGCATCGGCAGAGTATGATATTTAAAGTCAGTTCTTATTTTCCAATTCCCCCTGAGAAGTTTTCATAAAAGAAAGAAATCTATAATGTATTTAATTATTATTCCATATGATTTGTTTTTATCATCTTTAGACCTATAATATTTATTCATATTATTAAAACTAGGCAAGAAAAATATTCATATTATTTCATTTTTCATTCTCTTGTTGCCTTGCTAATTCGGGCCTCTTTCGGCGTTCCTCCGAATCCATATTTTAAAACATGATAAGTTAGGGCTTGTCTCCATAATCTTTCATTAACGATATAAATGAGAGGGTGAAGAATTGAAAAAGAGAGGAATTGCTTAATAGAGGAAAGAAGGGAGAATTAGAAGAGCAAATAGAACTGGAGACCTGTGCCAACTGACGACATGGATATTTTAACCAAAATGATTAGATCCTTGATGGAGATGACAAATAAAAAAAAGGCGTTTAAAGATGAAGGGACAATCACAAGGAGGGAAATCCATTATGCATGAAGGACCTTTGCGAGGAAATGAAAATAAAATAAAAAAACACCAGCGAGAACAAAATATAAGAAAAATTGTGGGGATACCAAAAAAATCATAAAATAGGAAAATAACCGCTTTGGAAAAAAGAAGCACAATAATGAACTGTTCAAAATGTTGCCACAAAGGAGCATCAAAAGACCGGAAATGAGATTCTATTACAAAGAAAAGGGATATATGTAGAGAAGGGAGTAATTTTTCACTTCGGAGAGAAAGGAGAAGTCAGGCCAGAAAAAAAAGGGAAACGGGGGATAAAGTGAGTGAAAAGGATTAAAATGGCAGAAACCTGAAATTGCCAACGGCGTGAAGCGTAAATCTTTGAACAGATGAGCTTATTGTAAAACTGCATAAAAAGATCCTACAAAGCGCGCATATATGAAAAGGGATGTATCCATTAAACCTCTTCTCTCTGTGCCTGGTTGGGTTACAATGAAGGTCAGAGAGTCGGGAGGAGAAAAGGAAAGAGAGAGGAAGTGGGAGAAGAAAGGAACAGTTTCACTCAACTTGCCAATTGTAATATTGCATCTTATGTGCCTCTCAAATTTCATTTGCGTCCTCGATTGAATTTTCCTCCTTGACTCAATTCAGCACCGAAATGGAGGATTCTATTTGACTACCAAATCTCGATTATTTGAAGGTTTAATTATTCGCTATTTATTTTTGTTTGAAAAGCAAACAACAAATATATTGTTAATATTTCACCTAAAAATAAATATTATATAAATGAATATTAAAAACGCTAATGTCAGAAGTAAATAACACTATCGTTTCTTAATTGATCGATCTAATATTATTATATGTACATATGCATCCATACACACTCTCTTACCATATATGAGACTTAGCTCTTTTTGTACGAAGCTTCAAGCCGATTACTTAGATTCAACGGGGACACGTTGACTCAGTGCTGCCATAAAAACGGTCGTGTGATTTTTAATAATATGGAAAGGGTTTTAACAACGAACGGCGGGGGTCTTTAGGCCTCTGGGTTGCCAGAGAGAGCAAGCATTTTAATGTGGCATCCAAATCCTGGGCATCAAAAGTCCATGGCAGCCACCGTAAAGTCAAGAAATAATTCCAATCATCAAGGCCTCGCAGGCTCAATCTAACACACACACACACACACACACACACATATATATATATATATATATATATATATATATATATATATATATATATATATATATATATATATAATATATATATATGAATGCAATGTCCCGCAGGAAAAAATTAAATGGTGTTTCCAAGTACTTTCGAACTTTATTAAGTTCCTTATCAAGGATAACTACAAGAAATAATATTATATTAGAGTTATGTATAGGAAAGAAAAGTATGAAAGACCGCCTCAAACAACAAGAAATCACCAATTAGGAAGATGGAAGGGGCAAGGTAAAAATTCACATTAAGAATTACAAGAATCAGGTAGTAAGGTCAAACTGAGAAGACGGATAGGGTAACAGATTAAAAGAAATGGATATAGCCTAACGAGGAAGATTATAAGACACGAGGAGCGAAAAGTGGGGAAAATACAATGTACATAACAGAGCAGTGACAATTAAAAAAAAAATTGGGACCACCTAACTAAAGATTGTATATATAAAACTAAGAACAAAAGTCAGAACTAATTTCTTTAAGTATTAATCTTTTTAATTATAGCATCTATTTTATATAAGCCAGGGGAAGGTTAAAATTATCTCATTCGCTTATAAAAGCACATTCAATGATATTCCTTTTTATAGGGTCATTGGAACGATAAATACATTTTGCCAAGTTCCAGTTAATTAGATGGTCCTTATCTGACATGTGGACAAAGAAAGCACTGTTATCTTTCCCTCTTCGGACATTATATTTATGTCGATATATGCAAACAGAAAGTTGTTTACCTGTTTGTCCATAATATTTACTTAGGCAACCAGAACACTAAACTGAATAAACTCCCCTCCCAAAGTATCACAATTATTACGTACTAATAAATTTTAATGGTCGTCTCATATTTAAAAGCAACAGAAATGTTAAAGTTATTCAAAAGACGGGGAGAGTAGGGACAATTTGATAAAATGTCTTTTTAGCAGAAGAAAGACAGTTTTGAAGAAACGGGTAGGGGAAACAAAGTTTATGGCCAATTTCACAACTCGTAATGCCCGTAGAAACATAGAAGAAAAAACAGAACGTTTAACTTTAGGGCTGTGAGAAGAGTAGAAATGAATATAAGAATTTGAATTAGTAGGCGTACGAAAGATAGAGTATTTAGAACCTGTATGAGTTCAAAGTCGAACTTACCTACCTGGTCCTACTCGCCGCACATCAAGGTAAAAGGGATTTAACCCCCGTTTCGTCACGCTCCTCCCACTATACCACGTCAAACCTCAAGGCCCCCCTTTGCTCTAGAACTTGCATAATTGTAAAATCATTACTTATTTAATTATCCCTCGATTCAATTGACCCAAACGTCCTTTTACATTAGAAAGGACCTAGTTTCTTGTAACACTGTTGTATACAATGACTATTAATAAGATCCAGGGTCAAAAATTTGATAGAGTGAGTCTATTTCTTGCTGAACCGGTATTCAGACATGATCAGTTGTACGTCGCTTTTTCAAGAGCACGCAGACATACAGATGTGAAAGTTAAAGTGTTGGAATCTGACAAGCAAGGAAGGAAATGCAACAAATTTGTGACAAAGAAGGGAGTATACAAAGAAATAATAACACAACTGTAGGCAAGAATGGAATGGGCATAATAACTAAGTGTCCATTGTGTAGTGAGCTAAAATACGATTTATATTTTTTAAATAAATTTATCATTAAATATATATTCCGGGGAATTTCCACGGGTCTCGCTAGTAATTATAATTATATAATTAGGTAAGAGGCTATGTTGGATACACATACTGTTGGAGTCTACAGCAATGGCAGAGTTATTAGCTTTAACTAATATTCTGACTGGCGCATTTTTTTTTGTTAGAGCATAGCGCGTGAGTAGTGGTTTTCTTCCTCGAAACCTTGCGTTCAGGCTGTGAGGCTTCTTCCACCACTTGCTAGGGTGTTGGGAGTGTTTGCAGTTTGACTGTCTCGAGTTGTTGGGTTAGTGTAGATGGGGTTGCGTTCTGTTTTTGGAGTGGTGAGGCCACAGGAGGGGTAGGAGCTATTGGGAAGGAGGTGGTGTGAGTGAGAAAAGAGGTGTGGGGGGAGGGAATTGTGTGTGACTTGTGTTGTGCAGGTGTTGGGTGTTGCTTTGGACGTTCGTTTTTATCTTCATCAATTAGTACAAATAGTCTCTCCCTGAAGATTATCTGCCCCATACCGTGCACAGCGAGAGGCTGGCTAGAAATATGTGGGTATTGCCGGTGGTCAACCCCCGACAATCTTTTAGCATCGCTGAGTGGTCTGCAAATCTTGGCCTGGCTTGGGGATATTAGGCTATGTTGGGTGTAGTGGAGATGGCGTCTGAAGATAGGGATAGGATGGTAGATGGGAGGGTGTGAGCACAAAGAGGGGTGGAATGTGCATGGGGAGGGACTGGGAATGCGGTAGGAAGAGTGGAAGCTAGTGGAGATTGGGTAGAAGTTTGGGGAGGGGGAGGATCTAGGATAGGAGTAGGAGATCAGGGAAGGGGAACGGATCGACGGAAGGAGAGATTGGAACGACGGAAGAAGGTGTAGGACTGGTTGATTAAAAGACAGGTACGATGGGAGTAGATACAGAGTCGATGGGAGAAGAGACAGGATCGATGGGAGTACATACAGAGTCAATGGGAGAACTACAGAACTACAGAAACAAGGACCAGCAAATACCCTAAGATCCGCTTAAGGCCAGTCCGCTTACAGAATATGTTAACTACCACATTCTAACGTTAGTGTATCATGCTTTTTTTACATGCTGTTTTTTTTTTGTTTTTTTTAAACTATTTCAACTCTACGGTACACACTTATCTACATGTGTACCCTATGTATATATATTTTTTACATTAATTTTTATTTAATTTTTCGATTCTACTCTACACACTTATCTACATATGTATCATTTGACCTTTTTTTACATGCCTCTTCTAATTATTTTAATTCTACGGTACACACTTATCTACATTTGTATCCTTGACATGCAGGTTCAGCTACCCCATAAATACACGAACACGCTTCTTCGAATCAAGGGGGAAGGGGGTGATAGGACAGTACTCTCTTCTCCCGCAGGCTTTGCCTGCTAGTGATGAAAATAATATATTTATAGGACAGACAGACAGAAAAGGGGAATTCACATTCACAAAGATACAGAATCGATAGGAGTAGAGACAGAGTCGATGGGAGAAGAGATAGGATCGATAGGAGTAAGACAGAATCGATGAATGATTCAAGATTTATTAACGAATGAATATGCAATTAAGTTTTTACAAACAGCGGTGAAGATAAAGTTACAAGTAGAAATATGAAAAAGGCTCCAAGAGACAGTGGAGATCAATTTGTTTATACTATACAATATTAATTTTTGATATATGCATGTTAAAATAGAATATTAATAATTTATAGGCTTATAGTGATATTCAACATATATTTGCAAATTACTATATTGGTGATATTCAACATATATTTGCAAATTACTATATTAGTCTAGTTATTTTATATTCGATCACATTATTTTGTTCATTTTATTTTAGTTATTTCTTTGTTTAATTCACTTAATTATTATAATTTAATTTAGACCTTTAATCACTTTTATTTTAATCACTCTAATTTAAATATTTAGTTACTTTTATTATAAGCATTTTTATTTATTTTAATTTAGTTATTTTATTATTAATCACTTTTATTCACATTCTTATAATCAGTTTAATTTAGTCACTCTTATTTTAATCACTATTATTTATTTTACTTTAGTCACTTTTATTATTATTTTATTCACTTTACTTGTTTTCAGTCACTTTGAGCCTTTATTTACTTGCCCATCTCGGACGTTTTCCGGCCACTTTCAGATTTATTTTGTATGTGGATATGATTCTAGAATAAACATTGCGCCCTGAATCAAGAGTCCTGTAACTTACTTTGGAGAAAATGGTCCCTTGAAGATCCATTTGTATTCCCCCCTAAGAATTCCTTGGAACAGCTGTTTCGGGTTTTCTTTGGGGGGCCTACAGACGAGTGAACCGAAGACTTTGAGGGCTACGTTTTATCCGTCCAAGAAGAATTCCTTTAACAGAATTTCCTTCTTGTCCGTAAGGGGAACTCCTAGATGTTTCAGATCTTCTTCCTCGTCTTCTTCTTTTGTGGTTTGTTCTTCCGTGTCTTCTTCTTCTCATACCGTTTTCTTTTTCTTCCCTTTGTGCCGTTTTTTTCTTTCAACTCTCGTTCTTTGTCTCTTCCTCTCTTTCTGGGCTTTCTTCTTCTGTATTCTTTTGTTGAGGTTTACTTGGTGATTAATTTTTATTCGTATCCTTCTGTTGGCGCTCGTCGAGAAATTTGATATGTATTCAGAACTTATAGCGAGGAGGGATTAGGTGTGAACCACAGTTTCTTTTTTACCCCGTTCATCTGCAGAAGGCGATTAAGCTCTACCGCAAATGTGCCAGTGTTGGCTAGGTTTACCAAATGTGCAAAGATAACCATAGCCATTATTTCTTTGCCTTCACTTGACATTGCCAGCTTTAGCGTAGTGGTTCCTGTGATGTAGGTTCTTGGTGCCGCCCTTTCGACGTAGGTTCTTGACCTTGCCTCCTTTTCATGTTTATTTTTTTTTTCTCATTTTGCCCGGATCGCTTCTTTGTGGACGGGACACCTCATGGCCCCTCCGTAGTTGATACACTTCGGCTTCCCCGACGCACACTCTTTCCATCCGCGTCGGACTTGGGAGCAGATGGAGCAGGATACGTCGGTCGCTGTGCAGTCTCTTATAGGGTGCTTCTCGACGGCAAAGCATTTGAAGCAGCATTCGAGGTGGATAAATTCCTCTGCTTCAAACTGTTTCGGGGCTGTTTGAAGGATTATTTGCAATTGCGCTTCTTATAGCACTGTGGAGCGCTATAAAAACAGCGAGACATCAAAGTATAAGGTTACGGTTTCGAATGGATCTTTTTAGGTCCGCTAGAAACGGGTGACTCAAACTTGATCTCCCCTTAATTATAATAGTAACACTACAATTAAATAATAATATAATCTGTCAAAATTTTGAATTTTGCTTGCCGAATCAAAAAAGCGAAATGTGCGATATTTGTGCGTAGGAAATTATGAAGCCGGCATGCCTTATTAATTAAGTTATACTTAGCCTTCTTTTTTGCTCTCTCTCATTTAGTCAGCATTTAAACTTTAAACTTATAATTGGTGTTATTATACATATCTCCTCTCCCAATTGTGTTATTAGTATAAATGATAAAATTATAATAGAACCATGTTTTTTAAAAAAAGGTTTGAATGGAAATCAAATTTTTCATGAATTTCCAGACTTAATTGAAATGATTAAAACTACTGGTTCAAGAGCTCGAGAGAAAGTTAGTTTTACCCATAATATAACTGCTACAACAGAGAACAAAATGATTGAAGTAGAGGAACTTATTTTGGTAATACTTCAGATTCGGGGCGCACGGTAGATGGCGCTGTTAGTAGGCTACAAATTTAGGCTACAATATATCTCTTATGACGTCAGACGATAGCGTCAGATGTTACCAATCACGGCGTTATATTTTTTTGTTGTTTTGAGGATTTGTAACTTTTAGTCTGTATTATTTACTAAATATCTGCGCCTCTGCTCGTTTATAGTTTTTTTCTAAGTTAGGTAAGGTTTCTTGATGTCTTTTAGTGTTTTTTGTTTTGTTTTCGTATTTTTTGTTTGCTGCGAACGATAACAGCTTCTTACTGGCAACGTGGTAGCTTATAAATAGGACCCGTTTTGCAAATGTTTTTCTTTCGTTATTGCGTTTTCGTGTTTTCCATGTGCTTCTTCGTTATTCGAATTCGGCTTTACTTTGTAGAATCGCGAAAAACTTTTAGATTATCTAGAGGCGCATAAACTAATCAAGAAACCTATAAGAGTAAGAATTGTTTGTTATTAGGTTAGCTTTTTCTGCCAGTAAAAAGCTGTTGGGTGGGGGGAAACCCAGTAAATTCAAGGGGACTGTTCGTGGGGGAGATATCACTACGAGGGCACCACCCTGCGATGATCCAGTATATATTCATGTACAAAAAAATATAACGCCGTAATTGTTCACATCTGACGCTACCGTCTGACGTCATAAGACATATATTGTAGCCTATAAACAGCGCCACTTATCGTGCGCCCCGAAACTGAAGTGTTACCAATAATATAATTAAGTAGAAGTGCAGGCATTTACTAAATAATAAAGAAGAAAGGAAAAACAAAATAACAAAACAAATACAATGACGTTATTGGCCCCCTTTGAAGCTACCGTCTGACCTCATAAAGCCTAGATTGTAGCCCAGAAACAACGCCCTCTATCGTTCGCCTCCTAAACTGAATTATTACCCTTATTTTATCATCATCCTCATCATCACTAACTCTATAATTTAAGAAAGAGATTTGTTTAAGTATTTGAATAATAATTTCATCTTAGTTTGGTTATGACTTATGTTTTTTATCAAAGTTATTTCTAATAATTCTTTTATAATATCAAAAAACAAAATGGTGAAGTTCAGAAATAAATATAAGTATCGAAATTTTGTGAATTGTTTTAGAACCCAAAGAATTACAAATGGTGAAGTTCATAATTTTTTATTTTTATATATCTTCTTCTATAAATTTTATCAACGTGATATTTTGAAAGGGGGGAAATTTAGTTTAGAGTTCCTTTTTAAAATTATTATAATTGGCGAAGTTCAGAAAATTTACAAAAATTTACCATGGCTGCTTTTTTTAGATTTTAAATTTTAATCAGAGTAGCGAAAGGCAACCTGCCCCCGTAAGGAGGAGTGGAGGAGTGGAGGAGCCATTGCCGGGTCTCATGAGGAAAAACCTGGAATTCATCTATCGCAATGGAAGATCTCCGGTGAATTAAGTATTTCCCGTTCTTCTGTGCAACGGATTTTCAAACGATATAAAATAAAAACTTGTAAAAGAAGTCGCATTTCCCGTCGTGATATTAATATCATACGGAGACACGTTGTATGTTGCTCTATAACATAACATAACATAACATAACATAATTTCACGGATGACAAAAGCCACAAGGGCCTATCAAAGGTCATCCGCATCCGTCAAAACCCACCCACAAAGCACCATCACAAGGGGAAGACAAAATCAAAGTCCCCCACAATATAATATAACAGATGACAAAAGCCACAAGGGCTCATCATAGGTCATCCGAGTCAAACGGCCTCTTTTTTTAAGGCACCCAAACTCCCAGCAAAACTACATCCAGAGGATTGCGTCCACAAACAAGGGTATCACCAATCAAGGCTTGTCAAGAACTAAATTATGCAGCTATAAATATATACAAAACTTAGGAACCATCACAACCTTACCTCCCCATAAACTCATCCAACCTACTCTTAAATACATTTAAATTTGGACTACCTACTACCCTCCGCGGCAATTTGTTCCAGAAGTCTACCACTCTATTAAGGAAAAAATATTTTCTTAAATCCAACCTACAACCTTGCTTTTTAATTTTCAAGTGGTGACCTCTAGTCCGATTTCCATCATCTAACTCAAAAAACTTGCTAACATCCAATTTATCTATCCCGGAAAAAATTTTAAAGAGCTCAATCATATCCCCTCTCACACACCTCCTTTCGAACGAGAACATATTTAATACCCTCACTCTATCTATATATTCAGTGCTATCTCACTGGCGAAACACAGATCTGGATTTAGTTTCATAATGATCAAAACTTGGTTTTTCTTATATTTTAGATGTTTTTTCCCCCTCATTTCTTTTCTATATATCCTACCTACCCTATGCCTGACATTATCTAGTGTTTTTATTTACTTAATTTCCCATTGTTTAATGCTCGATTAAACCATATTTTGGTGTTGTTAATGAAGTATCACATCTTAATTCTGACGAAAACACGACTTTTTCATATTTTCTGTTCGGTATTTATTTCTCTTCTTTGATTTTTTTAAAAGGTTTTTTTACGACCTTCATTTTGATTATTGTTCCAAATGGATGCATTCAGTATTAGTGTTTTTATTACTATATATGTGTAGTTAAAGAAACACATAAGGTCAATTTCAGTAAAAAAAAAAGTCACGAATTTTCCGGGAACAATGAACTACTTTTCCAACCTCACCTCTCATATTTAAACGACCACCCACGCCGTTTCCCGCTCATTTGTCAAAATGTCTTAGATTGCTAGTCATCTCAAGATAAAGAGAAATATTGTGTTTAGCGACGAAAAAGATTTCACTATTATGAACTTCAAGATTTAGCCAAAAAAAAAAAAAAAAACGTTTCTGCGGGAGTGTCATGCAATTGTAAAACGAGGATCCATTTTTTCGATACACACAAATCGAAAGTTAATTCAGGAAATTACATCGAACTACTATCTATCGGCCTGTTTTTGATTGTCATCAGCTCTATCCTAAAGGATACTTCATTTTCCAGCAAGACAACACTGAAATTTTTAGAAGAAAATTGTCCTCATTTTATCAAAAAGGAAGAATGGCCTCCTGAATTGCCGAAACCCTAACTAATCCTATGGAATTTAATTCAAGAAAATGTTTACCGTAGAAAAACAAAGTTTGCTGACCAAAAAGTCGCGTGTCCTCACTTATTCTGATTTATGACTTTACGACATTCAAAACTTTAAAATAATTCCCGGAGTAACCATGGGAGGACCTTGGTATAGCCACATACCTTAGCATAGCATAGTAGAGAACAGCTCAGCCTAGCATAGCGTAGTATGGTCTTGCATAGCATAGCCTAAAAAGCCTAGCCTAAACTTGCCTAGTATAGCATAGCAGATCATAGCCAAACATAGCATAGTATAACCTACCCTATATTAGCCTAGTATAACCAAGCCTAGCCAAAGATAGGATAGCCTAGCCTAAAATAGAATAGCTTATCTGTGCCGGGCCTAACCTAGCCTAGCTTAGTATAATCTAGCTAGCATAGTATAACCTAGAATAATATAGCCTACTTTATCCTACATCAGCTTAGTATAGCTTAGCTTAATAGACCCTAGTCTAACCTAGCATATTATAGTATAGCCCAGTTCAGCCTAGCCTAGTATAGCCTTGCCTAGCGCAGCATTGCCTAGTGTGGCCTAGCTTACTATAGCCTAACATAGACTAACCAGGTATGGCTTAGCCTTGCATGCTAAAGCCTAGCCTAGCGTCGCCTAGATTTGCCTATAGTAGCCTAGCCTAGTATAGTCAAGCTAGAATAGGATACTATAGCCTAGCCAATATATTCTTGCATACGATAGCCTAGCATAGCAAACTATAGGCTAGCTTTGTATAGCCTATCCTAGCATAACCACACTTAACATAATAAAGCATGGCTTATCATATTATAGGCTAGACTAGTATAGCATACCATACTCAAGACTAGAATGACCTTGCATAGCTTAGCTTATTATAACCTTGACTAGCTAGCCTATCGTACCTTAACATAGTATTCCCTAGCATAGCAGAGCATAGCCCTCCCTAGCATAGCATAGATTAGTCGAGCCAAGCATAGTATAACCTAGCCTAGCATTAACTATCCTAGACAAGTATAGCCTATACTATCCTATTATACCCTAGTCAAGCATAGCTTTGTATTTTCTAGCCTAACATACTATAGGAAATCCTAGTATAGCATTTTATAGCCTAAATTGGCATAGTATATCATTTCCTTGTACATTATATCTTAGCATAGTATAGCCTAGCCTATAATAGCCTAGCATAGTATAGCCTATTCTAGGTTTGCCTGCGGGGTGGGGATTCCTTCTCTCTCTCATTCTTCCACAATGTGAGAAGCTTCAATAGAATGTTGATACAATCTTACTACTTATAACCGTGTGCCGTTCTCTATTAAAATGTTGTGAAGAAGCATAATTATTGATCCTATTTTAATTGGAGGTTGCGAGGTGACATCCCGGAGGCTGTTAATGAATTTCTGGATTCCATGGGATAGCTGTCAGCTTCCACAGGGTCATCAGCAAGCACTCTGTAAGTACTGTAATAAATCTTGTAGTTAACGGGGAGTTGTTGCAAAACTTCTTCATTGATTAAAAGAGAATCTACATTCCTAGGCTACAAAATCAATCATTTCCTCTTCTCTTATTGTGTAGTATTATTGAAAATTTCACCCATTAAAGAGTCTCCAACACAACAAATTGGAGGGACTTCAATATCCTCTTCAGTCATACTCAGTCATTCAATTCGTGAGGTTGTACCATTGCCGAGTTGCAGTAACCAGGTCTCAAACTCTCGCTGATCAGGTCATGTTCTCATGTTGGCGTGCAAGCTGAAGCATCGAAAGAAATGCCACAGATGAGAGTTCTTTAGACAAATTTCCAAAGTAGACTCACGGGTACTCCTCGGTAATATTGCCTCTCGGAGGCACTTGTCAATAGCATGAATAGCATAGGTAGGAATCATAGAGGCCTAATCCAGTATTATGAGATGATGGCTTTCCAGGAAATTTGCATGATTACTCGAGCCAGACACATTGCAGACATTAGTCTCCGTTAGTGGAACAGGCAATTTGAATAAATTGTGTATAGTTCTGCATCTCAACAGCAGTGTAGACGCTATGCCGGTCCAAGCACCACAACATAATTGATAGTTATTCCTTCGTAGGTAAAAATCTACTGTGTTTAACAGGTATGTCTTGCCACACCCTCCAGGAGTATAAACATAGAAGCAGGTCTGTGCAGGGATTTCACCTCTTCTTTGTTGCAAAGAATCAATGTCAGGATGGTCGATAACTGATGGAGTATCTGGTTGAAGCCTATTATTGGGATGAGGTAGCCCTAGTCTTGCGTAGTTTGTTAAATTTTCAATCATTCTTGTGTTGATGTATCGGAGTGCCAAATTTTTGGCTTGCTCTTCCTCCTTCTCTTGATGCAGTTAGTCCTCAATCATTGCCGCCCAATGATTGTTCCACAGTTCCATTGAATTAGCAGATACACTAAAAATAAATAGGGCAGCGAACATCACACGTAGTTGTGCTGGCATATGGTGAGAAGCAGCCTCCAACAGAGCTATCATTACCGATAAGACTAAGTCTTAAGCACGCATCTTTGAATGAAGGATATATTTCTTCCTCCACAGTTCGTAATTCTCAACATATCTTGGGCTGTCATTGTTCATTCTGCTAATTATGTTAGTGTCACTTTTTCTTTGTGTCCATTTACTGTTAGCCTGATTAAAACAAAGTGCTCAGGAATTTCTGGATATAGGAAGTTGCGAGCATTTTCATCATCTTCTTTGAGTTTAAAACAAGAGGTAAGGGTAGTATCATTTCGTCGCTGCCTTTTTACCGTATCATGGACATTACCTCTTTGAAAGTAAATCATCTAATGGTTCTCCAGATGTATTGCCAGCCTGTAAACTTTATGTGGCGTTCCATGTAGCTTAAATTCAGAGAGACGCCACATTGCTTCATGTGGAGTAACATATCAGCACCCAAGATAGTTTCTTATTTCGTAATAATTGCAATAGCTCTGTGTAAAAGAACAACCTTTGACCCCCCTCCCCCAATTTATCAGAGACCACGTACTGTGGTATCACGCCATGGAAGACGTCATTTCCTGTTCGAACATTCTTGAATTTTCGAATCCTGAGCAAGTGGTGAAAATATTCCCCAAGCCTCCTCCCTCCCTACCGGTGACAAGGTGTGAAAGAGCCACTCTATCTCGCCCTTGCTGCTAAATGATGAATCGACTTCGCTTCCAGATTAAGATGTCTGGAGCTTGTGACTCCTTTCTCCAAACTCCCCCTCTCTTCTCAGAATTGGGCATACAAATACTCCGGTTATTCTGTAGTTCGTCGAGTCTAGCGCGTACCTCAAGGCCGACCTTATCATCTCGTCCAGTGGGCGTTCGTCGGACAGCAAGCATTCTTCAGCTGTGATTCTACCCAAGTCAATTCGTAGCTTCTGTGAACGGCAAGCCTTTGAATTTGCGTAAAAGTCTCCTTTCGTTTAATCGAACCGAAGAAAATCTCCATCGATTACCTTTAAGGAAAGGAAGATTCCTCTTTCCGTGGAATTACAAGAATTCCCACATTCCTCGTCGAACGTCATCTTTGAAGTTTGGCTATTTTCATCAGAAGGTTGGTTCGGATCGTGCCCCACCTGACTCATTCGGATCGTGCCCAACCTGCCTCATTCGGATCGTGCCCCACTTGCCTTATCGGATCGTTCCCACCTCACCTCATCGCAAGGACCTTCTTCAAAGTCATCGACCCCCTCCATTATTAGCATTGTCAAGTTCCCCCTTTTGATCTGCGTCTAGTTACATTAATCAATTAATTCTATTTGAGAATCCCTTTTTATAATAATTATCAAGAGACTTTTAATTTAAATAATTCCCTTTTGTCTATTATTATTCTTATTTTAATCTTTGTAAATAAAATTATTTTTTGTTGTTTCATCTTTAACTAACCTTGAACGATACTCTCATCCTATTCAAGTAAATCTCCCCAACCATTTATGATTATTAAGGATTTGAAACCCAATGCCTCAAGTGTGACCTCCTAGTCGGTTGTTGATCCCTGCGAACAGCCTTTCAACGGTCTGTGTTGCATTAGGTGATTAAGTCACCACCGCCCCCCCACATAATATAGAAGTAGTGTATGGTATATAGAGTGGTTGTACCACGGCTTATATTATATATATTACTTCTATATTATAAGAACTGGTGTCAAGTGTGCGAGGTACTCGTATATTACATAGTAAATCAGTTTAGTTGATTTACATCCCCTTTGAGTTTTACTAGTTCCCTCTAATTATTGAAGTTTGTTTATTTTTATATTTTTGACCGAAGAACATTCAAGTTAGTTCTAGATCAATGGAACTTTAGTCTATTAATTATTTAAAATTTGTATTATTAGTTAGGACCAGTTCTGTGTGTTTATGTATTCCATTTACCGGAATATTTGAGTTAATCTTCAGCCGGATTAGGAAGATTAATCCGTCCTCAACACGTAGGAAGAGTTTTAGTGTTCTTTTAGTGTGATAACTTTTGAATATTTATTTTTGGGAAAAGTTAGGCTTCATGCATATTGCTGAGTAATTTAATTACGTCAATAGCCCCGTTTGCGTAAGCCAACAAGATGTCTTCTTCGTTTGGCCGTTTCAAGCGTCAAGGAGAGTCATTGAGCCTGTCAGGCCGAGAATTATTAACTCATATTCAGGAAGAAGAGAGAAATGAAAGAGAAGAGAGAAGAGCGCAGGAACAAGAACTAAGAGCGAAGGAACAAGAACTAAGAGGGCAGAAAAAGAACTAAGAGAATCTGAAGAGAGAAGAGCAAAAGAACTAAGAGAAGCAGAAATGGTAGAACGTGAGCGAATAAGTCACGATGAACAAGAAATCAACAATTGGGACATCGAGGTAGATGGTGTCGCCAAATTTCTCCCTCTCCTTAATTCACAGTTGAGAGACATATTCATTTTCCTTCCCTCAGAGTCCACTGTGAACTACTCTACCCTCAAGTTTGAACTCTTAGCTACCGTAAATATTGCCCTAGACTTCTATCGTGCCTGTTTCCGTCATGAAAAGATCCGCCCCGTTCAGACCTTTCGCCATTTTGGGTATACCCTCCAGAAACACTTCCAATTTTGTTTAGATGCGTGTAAAGTCCCATAAGAGTATGAGTCCCTTCTGGACTTCGTCCTAATAGATCAATTCTTAGCTTTCCTGACTCCTAAAGTCCGTGCCTCCGCTAAGGACAAGTGCTGCGCTACGTTCAAAGAATGCCTAGAAGAGGCTGATGTTTATGAAAGTAGCCATAACTTGTATCCCAAAGTTAATAAGAAGCCTCCCCCATCTCCTTCCAAGATTAAGATTAATATTCCAGGACCCCCCTCCAAGAAATACCCCTAAATTCATAAAAGTACAAATCCCCTCGAAACTCAGGAACCTCTCTCCATCGAAACGAAGAGACATTAAGCCTATAATTACCAGTCCCCCCCCGCGTCGTTATTTCCCAATTCTCAATATAGAAGCGTGTCCTCCCATCAGGTACACCGAGTTAGTGCCACTCCTGTTCCTTCCCCGTCTCTTTAAGATACCACTGCGTCTCTCTCGTCGACCAACAACTCCGGTCACCAAATAAATATTCTCTGTGAAATTTGAAAATACAGCCGTAAACGGATGCCGTGTGTCTACTCTTGTACGTGACACTGGGTGCACATGTATCGTTGTCTCCGAGAATTTACTTTCCCCCAGTCGGTTCAGACCACCAAAAGTTCACTCTGGTCCATGATTATCTGGGCTGAGCGAATCGTTTCCCTATTTTAAAATGCCACATCGAATGTGAATATTTGATTGGTTGGGTCGAAGCTGTAGCAGTGTTAATCAAGTTTTGCTCTGTGCTAATTGGTCAGAGCTCCCAGGTTACAAACAACCCGGTAGCACAACCCATGGTAACCAATGCCCAGGCCGCCAACGCTTTCCTGGAACCTGTTCCTTTGGAAAACCCCGTCGATCCGGTGATGGAGACCCTCCGGAACGAGGATTTTGCCAGCGCCCAGAAGGGGTGCGCAAATCTCCTTCCCCTTTGGGAGAAACCCAGGACTCAGACCTTGTCAAGGATGAGCTGTTACATCGTAAATGTTCCGACGGAACCAAACTTGAAACACACACCTTGTGTGTTGCCCGCTCTCACGTCCCGCAAGTCCTCCAGATTTCTCATGATAGTTTATTCTCCGGTCATTTTAGTCATAAGAAAACCTCTCAGTGGGTTTTTAAGTATTTTTATTGGCCAGAGAAATTGCAGAGTACTGCAAATCATGCGATGCCTGCCAAAAAACAGCTGCAAAAGGGCACGTCAATCCAGCCCCCCTTCAGAAAAGCCCGATCATCCCGGAACATTTTTATCGTGTGGCCATTGATCTTATTGGCTCCATTCATCCCCTATCCAGTGAAGGACTCAGTTACGTCCTCACTTTGAGAGACTTTGCTACCCCTTTTCCTGAGGCAGTTCCACTTAAATGCATTGATAGCATTTCGTGAGCCGAAGCCCCCTTTACCGTTTTTTTCTCGAGTAGAAAATTTACCTCCGAGATTATGGAGTATGTTGGAAAGCTCCTCATGGTAAAAGCTCTGTTTACCACCAAATACAACCCAGCTGCAAACGGAGTTTGCGAAAAGCTAAGTGGCACATAGAAAGCAATCCTCAGAAAATTGTGTATCGATCAGCCCCGAGAATGGCATCGCATTTTACCCGTGGCACTGTTAGCGTATCGTGAAATCCCCCATAAGACCCTAGGATTCACACCCTTCGAATTATTGTATGGAAAACGAGATCCAATCCTCCTATTCGTATCTCCTAGACCTACAAACGCGCCTCGAGATATGTGCCGCATCGCTTACCAAAATGCTGAGGTAAATTTGGAGAAGTATCGAACTTATTTCGATTTAAAGGCGAAGAAAAGAAGTTTTAAGCCTGGCGAGGAGGTGCTGTTGCTACTTCCCACGGAAAGTAACAAACTTCTGAGCCATTGGAAGGGCCCCTTTTCCGTTCTAGAGGTAAAAGGACCAGTGGATTACCTGATTCGAACCCCCTCAAGAGAAAAGGTTTTCCACATCAATATGTTAAAAAAGTATCACCGCCGTACGTGTATAAACAATATTGTGGCCCTCGATGAAGAGTCCACTTTGGAAGCGGTGTATCCGGCTGACCCCCTCAATGTCGTGCAAGTAATATGCATTGAACAAGATGGTGATTACCCTATCCCATCTTTACCTGGACTCCAGAATTATCATAGCCCGTGCTGGATGTCTTCTCCAGGCTAGCGCCTCTTCAAAAGAGTCAGCTGCAGCAATTGCTAAATGGATTCGAAGATATCATCTCCGAGAGCCTTGGTTGCTCCAATCAATTTGAGCATGACATCTTTGTCACCACTCAAACACCTGTTCGATCAAAGCCCTATCCTCTTCCCATCCATCTCAGGAAAACGTTTAACGAAGAAGTGAACATTCTTTTAGCCTAAAATATCCTCGAGCCCTCGAATTCAGATTACTGCTCCCCGATATTCATGGTTAGGAAGCCCAACCAAACTTTCCGCATGTGCATCGGTTTTCCAAAATTAAATTCGGTCACAGTGTTTGATGCATAAGCTATTCCCCTAATAGACGAAAATTTCCACCTTTTCGAGGAAGCTAAATTATTTTCGGAGTTGTACCTCTGCAAAGCCTACTATCAAATACCCCTCTTTAAAACTTATAAGGGTATTATGCAGGGTAACACTTCAGATTCAGGGCGGACGGTAGATGGCGCTGTTAGTCGGCTCAATATATTGGGGTGGGGGGTAACATTTAAATCTATCCTGGCGCCTGATTGATTGAAATGTTATAGAGTTAAGTTTAGATGAAATTACTATTTATACAGGTGAATTTTTGTGTGAAACATTTGATTGAAAAATTAAACGGTTTACACATGAACCTAGGCAAAATTTGTTTGAAATTTAAACGGTTTACACATTGAACCTTATGAATAGGAAGATAAACTTCCCGCCGTTAATAGCCCTCTTTTGTAAATAGGAAGATAAACTTCCAGCGGTTAATAACGTTTTTTGTAAATAGGAAGATAAACTTCCCCCTTTGGTGTATTTCTCCTTCGTAAACAGGAAGTTAGACTCCCTAGTACGATATCTTGTGTCAGCCATACGTAGCTCCGTACAAAAATAGATCTTGTTCATGAAGTCCCGTGGAGAAAAGGTGAAAATCGATGGCTTTTTGCGTTCCTTACCCTCGACTTTTCCTCCTATGCCGGCCGTAAACTTCTCTGTGAGCTCAATTTTTGTTGATTTTTCCAAGTCTAAAAATTCGGAAACATTGAACATTGATGATAAAAGATGGGAAAAATGGGTGTGGGATAGTAGAAGAGATTATAGAGAGAAAAAGTGTGATAGTCGAAGGAATGTGTGCCAGCTTTCCTGGCATTGTCTTCACGTAGTCTTCATTATACGTAAATAATTCTGATGATAATAAAGTAGCGTTCAAGCCTTTGTATTCGTACGGCTTGGAGCTTGTAGCTTAGAGTTTCACTCGTAACTAATTATCTGCACATGTTTGATCGTTTTATATTTTGCTTTGTCCACTTCGGATCTTTTATATTGACTTAATTTGCATTTTGTTGATTTGAGAATTTTTCTTTGTTATTTGTTAAATTTTCATTACTTTACTTTTGTTTTATGTCCACTACGGATCTTTTTTTTTTTTTTTTCATAAAACATGTGAACTATGGTTCCCATTGTCCTTATTTTGCAAGTTTGTGGTAGATTTTCCGGTAAAATTTTTATCTAAATATTGGTAAAACGTCCTCCTGCGTTCGCAGGCGGGCGCTTTTGAATCCGCGCTTGTAGAGTCGTAAACGGTTGTCGTAATTCGGTTGTCGTATTTCTTCGTTCGTCCATTCATCGACTTTTGCCCAAATTGATATTGCCCTATTGAGTAGGGTCACATTTAGGGGTTCCACCTCTGCGAGGGCGTGGAGTCTTGTCGAGGGTATGAAATCCATTTTAGATACTCCGAGGATGAAGCGGAGTGCCTGATTATGTACCGCTTGCATCTTCCTCATTTGGGTAATACACTCCAGGTGGAGCGAGATAGCGGGATACATCAGGATTGGTCTTACTAAGGCTAGGTATAGCTTTCTCTTATTCCGGAGGAAGACCCTCTTAAATCTATATAATTGTCATAAGCGAAGGCGGGCCTGTGTGACTTTCGAGTTGACGTGTGCACCGTATCCCGATGACGTCACAGTCAACCCGAGAACGCGGGCCTCGCGTGAATACGGGTAAAATTCGTCTCGAACCTAAATCTCAGCTGTCTTCCTCCGACCAATGGGAAGAAACTTAACTTTCTCCACATTGGTGCGTATCTTGTTACGGGCTTCGTAGTCATTAAGGTGGCCTATTTCCCCGGCCATCCTGTTCGCAATGTCGATAGGGTTGGGGTAGTCGCTAGTAACTAGTTGCTATATGTCATCCGCTAGTTGGATATATTTCGCATAGTCCTGGGTAGGTTGGGGAAGATCGCCAGTGTGAATTGTGTACAGGGTCGGACTTAGGCACCCACCTTGAGGCACCCCGGTTTCCATAGTTGTTGATTTTAATGGTCGCCTCGCGGTCCTTAAGGTAGTCGCAAAGAAGTCTGGTAACATTGGTGTCCATGTCCAGGTCACAGACCTTCTTTTTAAGCCAGGGGACCCACACTTTGTCGAAGGCAGATGACACATCCCTGAGCACCAAATCGACCCTCCTGTTATCAGTCTTGGCGATGGCGATGACCTCTGTCAGTAGGGCTATGGCCGTTTCGGTTCCCAGGTGCCTCCGGAAACCGTGCTGGTGTACGTTGTATCCCTCGTTTTCCTCCAGGAAGTCTCTTAGTCTGTCGTTCACCAGTTTTTCAATGAGCTTTCCCAAGAACTCCAGGAGCGAAATAGGTCTGTAGCTTTTTATCTCCCCTTTGGGCTTTTCCGGTTTCAATAGAAAGATCATGTTGGCCCTTTTGAGTCTATCGGGGAAATAGCCAGCGTTAAGGCAAGCGTTAAACAGGTTCAGGACCGCCATTCTGATGTTCATGGGTGCATTGACCAGGTGAGCCCTGGTGATACCCGAAATGCCCGGGGCCTTCTGCTTGAAGCACTTGAGAGCAGCCTCAAATTCGTCATGGGTAAACGGTCTACCCTCTCCCTCCGTTTGTCTGGTGGTATCGACGAAACCGAAGGGAGTCAAGACCGGCCCACGAGCCTCCAGGTCAGCCAGGACCTCATCCTCGTAATCCTGATTGAAATCCAGGTTTTCTTCCTCCGTGATCGAGAACCTATTTTGCCAGTGGTTACGGAAGTGGCGCTCTATCTCCTGGTCATCCGAGATCTTCTCCCCATCGACCCTGATACTAATGTTGGTTCTGGGGAGATAGTGCCGATCAGCTTCTTAAGTTGATTCCAGAATTTCCTGGGATCTCCTTCCTCATCAATCTGATCCACCAGCCTGTCCCAGGTCGTACTCGACTGTTCCGTTATGAGCAATTTCAGCTCCAGGCGGAGGTTCCGGAGTTCCCGGTAGCGGTCCGCCGTAAGTCCAGTTCGTTCTATTTCGCCAACCAGCTCGTCCAGCCTGTCCTTTTTTTTAATTATCCTGTCATTCCAGCGCGGCGCTAGGAGAGTCTTGTATTCGACTCTAGGGATGGCCGCTCTATCCGCTTCCACCAGCCTCGACATGATCACGTCCAGGTGACTATCGAGATCCTCCAGTGACGACTTGTCCAGATTGTCCAGTTGGTAGTCCTGCAGGAGTCTTCTGTACTCCTCCCAGTCCGCTTTGGGCATGCACCTCCGAGATGGAACCTCCACCTGTATAGGGGACGTGGAGACGGTAGTAACCATGCTTATATGGTCCGAAGGGGTGTATGGGCCGTGAACTGTCAACTGGTTCAGTACAAAGTTAGAGTTTGCGAGGACGATGTCTGGAGTCGTCGAGGATCTTCTCGTCAAGTATGTTGGAAAGTCCGGACCGATTCTGCGTACCAGGTCTCGGTCGATGAGCATGCTCAGAGTGGCTCCTGACCCGTTAAAGTCAGTGGTGTACCCAGCCTCTCTGCACCTGGCATTGAGATCACCGATCAAGATGGTCGAGGCGTTTCTCCTGAAAAGCCTGATGAAGTTGGGGACGGGGAGGTACGGGCGTCTTGGGGGTTGATAGCCCACTGCGATTACGAGGTCGTCGAAAGTCGTCTTGATCTTGATGGCTAGGTACGACTCTTCCAAATCTGTTATTTCTCTGAATTTGATGCCGTAGCGAATTGTTATTGCGACGCCATCAAATCTTGTGTTGGAGTGATTAGCTGTTATAACATCGTAGTTGTAAATTTTTAGGGGAATCGCGTCCGAACTGATGCCATGTTCCGAGATAAGTACAATGTAGGGGTCCACTTCGCGTATGATGTTGTTATACGCGAACTTTTCAATTTCTTATCTATTGACATTTAGCGAGAAGATTTTGATTCTGTTTACAAACTTGATGTTTTGAGCCATGTTACTCGGACTGGACGTTCTGTACCTTCGCCTGATCTTCGTAAGCTGGTGATCTCACTCTTCCTGATCTCTTTTTCTTGAATTGGTCGTGAGATAGGTTGTAGCACGATTCTGGACAAACCACGATGCTACCTGCCTTGAGGGCCGATAGCAATTCTTCCTCCGTTTCCTCGCTGTCATATTCATACTTGAATTTGCCTCTTAATACGCCTTCCACAATATCCTTAACCTTAACTAACCTTGGGAGCCGCAACGAAGGTGAGGCATAAATCTTCATGTTGACGTCCGTGGTCTTCTTCGGGGGTGGTGCGGTCTTGTCATCCTTGGTAGGCTTGGCACGAGGTATTGCTCCCTTTTGGGCGTCCGTCTTTTGGGGCAGCAGTTTGGTCTCCATCTCCTCGGTTGTCGTATTATCCGCCCGTCTGGACAGACGAGGATCTCTAGACTTCGAACGGGTTCTAGAGGCCGTTCTGGGCTTGCCTCCCGATTGTGTTTGGTAGAGTTCGTTCGAGAGGGGATTATCGGGAAACCACATAGGTTTCATCCTATTTTGCGTCAGCATCTTGTTCAGCTCCGTTGCGTAGCTCCAGGTTTTGCGATGTTTACGAAATGTGCGTGAATCACGCACATTACCAAATCCAGATTCATGGACGGGTCCAACTGTAACAGGATTTTCCCTTTGTCCTGGCTCTGTGCTGCCTGGGCATATGAGGTGCTTGCCTTACGGGCCTTTTCGTCGTGCAGGTTTTTCTTCTTGTCGGCAACCAGCGATTTCTTCTTGGGGCACGACACAGACAAAGTACGGTGGGGGCCTGCGCAGTTCAGGCATTTCCTAGTTCCCTCGTTAGTACATTCCTTTCAGGTGTGCCCTGCTCCGGCGCACTCAGAGCACACTTTACCCTGGAACGTACACTCCTTCGTCGTATGCTGCTTGAGAGCGTAGCAGGAGGTGTAAACCTACACAGAGACAAAGGTCTCCCTCTCTATGCATGACGTCGCAATCTTGGTACAGAACAAAATCAGCCCTGCTTCCGAAGCTTTGGCAGCCATCTCTGTTGTTTGAAATGTTACCTTAAACAGGTGGGAGTACTCGCCACCTTCGCGGTTCTTGAATTTATAAATCTCGTCGACCTTGGCCCAGGACAGTTTATCTTCGATCTCATTCCTGATCCCTTCTGCGCTGTGTGTCCTGACCCAGGGGTCGAGGCGGCGACAGATGATCGATTTCTGTGCCGATACATGGGGCAGAACCTTGGGGGACAGGCCAATGCTCTGCAGTTTCGCGCGGGAGTCTACGCTCAGCAACTTGTCTACATCGAGATTGCTGTCTCATATGGCAATGTAGCCATACGACTGGTCAACGAGTCTACACAGTGCAACCTTGATGTCCGAGAAGATGGTCTGGAAAACGGTCCTCTCGTTGGCTTGGCGTTCCACTCTATGACCCAAAGCGGGATTCTATTTTCTCCCCTGGGGTCGTCCATGACGGCCCGCTGAGGGGGTGTCTTCTCCAACGACCTACCAGTCTATATAGGGTGTTTGCCTAACCAACAAACTCGTTCCACCTTGTCTGCCCTACCTACGCTAAAATGTCTAGCAGGGCTCACCTGCCGGTCCTGTCCACTCCGCCCCCTACTGGGGCCCCCTTCTTCGCGCCCCCTGTAGGGCTTCCTTCCAGGGTTCGGACACGACAGAAACCGGTGGTCTCTACAGGCCTCGACCACCAGACAATTTATGAGGAAACGAGGTGTGCTGCTGTGTAGTGGAAGAAACTTCAAAGCGGGAAGCGTCGACGCCCAACGGGTGCTGTTGCGTGCACGCCCGCTCGCGCGCGGGTGCGCGTTTACGCCCGCGACACTACAAACGAGTAGCGACAAACAGCGGTTTTGACGCGTAAAGGACAAATTTCACCTTAGCAATTCTTGAAGCCAAAGCTTTTGCAAAAAGGACTTATAAATTCTTCAAATGCGGCTGGAGAAAATCTATTCAGAGTGAAGCGCAGTCAAATTCGGAAAACTGACTTCCGCCGTGTTTATGTCTATACGATTGAAGCGTAAGTAACATTTAAATCTATCCTGGCACCTGATTGGTTGAAATGTTATAGAGTTGAGTTTAGATGAAATTACTATCTATATAGGTGAATTTTTGTGTGAAAAATTATATTCCTTGTTCACCATTTTAAAAGCTTATTCCGGCTATGAAACACAGGAATAAAGAATCCAGATATAAATATATATTTTTCCTTCATCCCGTAAGGAAGCTGATGATCACTTAAACCCAGCCTGCAAAACTAGAAAGAGAATACCATAACTGACTTGAACCCTATAATATCTCTTATGACGTCAGGCGGTAGCGTCAGATGTGAAAAATCACGGCGTAATATTTTTTTTGTATATGAGTATATACTGGGGGGGGGGGGGGCTGCGCCCCACAGACATCCCCCCCCAATTGATTGAAACTCAGGATCATCGCAGGGTGGTTATCCTGCAGTGATATCTTCGCCACGAGCAGTCCCCTTGAATTTACTGTTTTTTTTTTCTCCCCAACAGCTTTTTACTGGCAGAAAAACCTAACCTAATAACAAACAATTCTTACTTTTATAGGTTTCTTGATTAGTTTATGCGCCTCTAGATAATCTAAAAGTTTTTCGCGATTATAAAGAGTAAAGCCGAATTTGAATAACAAAGAAGCACATGGTGAGCACGAAAACACAATAACGAAAGAAAAACATTTGCAAAACGGGTCCTATTTATAAGCTACGATTTTGCCAGTGGGAAGCTGTTATCGTTCGCAGTAAACAAAAAATACGAAAACAAAAAAAAAACAATAAAAGACATCCAGAAACCTTACCTAACTTAGAAAAAACTATAAACGAGCAGAGCGCAGATATTTAGTAAATAATAGACAAAAAGTTACAAATCCCCAAAACAACAAAAAAATATAACACAGTGATTGGTCACATCTGACGCTACCGTCTGACGCATAAATGATATGCTGTTGCCCAAAATTGTAGTCGACTAACAGCGCCATCCACCGTGCGCCCCGAATCTGAAGTATTACCTTATGCAGTTTAAAAGACTTCCTTTCGGGTTAGTCACTGCATTTAGAAACTATAATAGGATGATGCGAAGGATTGTGGATGACTTGCCGCACGTCTCCTTCTACTTCGACAACCTTTATGTTGCTACCTCTACGGGGGACCAACACGTGATAGCTCTCCGCGCCCTACTTACTAGGTTTCGTGAGCACGGAGTCACCCTTGGTCCCAGTAAGTGTCACTTTGCGTACGATACTATTAAGTATCTGGGTTTCAATGTTTGGAAAAATCAGATGGGCCCCCAGGACGTAAAGGTCAGAGACATTGTCGAGATGCTCCTTCCCCGCACGAAGAAACAGTTGAGGTCATTCATGGGATCGGCCTCCTTTTACCGTAGATTTATCCCTAACTTCGTGTCTATTTCTGCCCCTTTAAGGGCCCTCCTTCAGAAGAGATCCCCAGATTCCCTTTCATGGAATCCCGAAGCTACTGCCAGAATCCAGGTGCTCAAGGACAAGTTAGCGTCCTCCCACATTTTGAGGCTCCCTAATCCCTTTAAACCCTTCGACATCAGGACGGATGCGAGTGACGAAGGAATTGGATGCGTGCTGCTCCAATACTCTCACTAAGGTGAAAGACACCCGGTGACTTACGCGAGCCGAAACCTACTGCCACATATTACCAAGTTTAGCATTTATTTAATAAGGAAAGAGTTTATTGTCGAGACTGACCATCGCCCTTAGTCGTACCTGCGAAATACTAAGAGTAAGAATGGACGTATAATGACATGGCTTTTGATACTCCAACAATATGAGTTCAATGTTTGGTATACGTGGTAGCGAAAATTGTATAGCTGATAATCTTAGCTAAAATCATTTAGCCGACAATGCTGGCTAATCCACTAAATTATAGGTCGCCTGTAAACCCGTCAGCTAATCATGTATATATTATTTTTATTTTTTTAACTCTGTACATAATATCTATAGTCCTTGTAGATACTTATTTAATATATTTTTTGTTGTTGTTGCTCCACTACCCTTTTAGACAAAGTTCTAATTTTGTTCCTTAATTTAAATGTAATTTTTTTTGTCGACCCATTTATATATTTTTTTAGGCTTAGATCAATATCATAGCGTTTTTGTAAGCCTGTCGAATACAGGTCAGGTCCCCCGTTTTTTTATCAGTCTGATGCCTTAATAATAATTTCTCCTATCCAAATTTGCGATGTTCCTTGTTCTTCCCTCTCTCAGAAAAGTTCCATCGTATGGAATGAAGGGGTGTAAAAGATCAACCTCTGACCCCGCGCCCGTAATTTATCGGCTACCACGTGCTATAGTATCACGCATTGGACGACGTCACTTCCTGTTCGAATATTCTCAAATTTTCGACTCCTGAGCACGTTGGGAAAATATTTCCCAATCCTGCGAACTCGTTCCACCCCCCCCACACCCCAACCCCCGGGGACGAGGTGTGAAAGAGCCGCTCTGTCTCGCCCTTGCTGCTAAATGATGAATCGACTCCGCCTCCGGATTAAGATATCTGGAGCTTGTGACTCCTTTCTTCAAACTCCCCCTTTCCCCTCAGAATCGGGCATACAAATATTCGGGCTATTCTGTAGTTCGAGAGTCCAGCCCGCACCTCACGGCCTTATCGTCTCGTCCCGTGAGGGTTCGTCAGACAGCAAGCTTTTTTCAGCCGTGATTATACTCAAGTCAATTGGTATCTTCTGTGAACGGCAATCCTTTGAATTTGCGCAGCAGTCTCCCTTCGTTTAATCGAACCGAAGAAAATCTCCATCGAATACCTTTGAGGAAAAGAAGATTTCCCTTTCAGTGGAATTATGAGAATTCCCACATTCCCCGTCGAACGTCATCTTTGAAGTTTGGTTATCTTCATCGGAAGGTTGGTTTGGATCGTTCCCCACCTGCCTCATTCGGATCGTGCCCCACCTGATTCATTCGTATCGTGCCCCACTTGCCTCATCGGATCATTCCCCACTCGTCTCATCGCAAGATGGGCCTTCCTCGAACTCATCGACCCATAAGAGTGAAACCCCCTCCATTATTAGTATTGTCAAGTTTCCCCTTTTGATCTGAGTCTAGTTACATTAATCGATTAATTCCATTTGAGAATCCCTTCTTATAATAATTATCAAGAGACTTTCAATTTAAATAATTCCCTTTTGTCTATTATTATTCTTATTTTAAACTTTGTAAATAAAATTATTTTTTGTTGTTTCATCTTTAACTAACCTTGAACGATACTCTCAGCCTATTCAAGTAAATCTCGCCAACCATTTATGCACTCTGTTTGATTATTAAGGATTTGAAACCCAACGCCTCAAGTGTGACCTCCGAGTCAGTCGTTAATCCCTGCGAACGGTCCTTCAACGGTTCGCGTTGCAGTAGGTGATTATGTTAACCCCCACATAATATCGGAGTAGTGTATGGTATAGAGTGGTTGTACCACGACACTGATTTTTTTTAACTGGTGTATTATTGGTCACTACAACTGATGCACAGTTAGTCCCTTATAAACATATTTGAATATGTATTTGACACTTTTTCTAAAGGAGCAAGCTTCAACATTTATGTGTGCACGATACTTTTTAATCAGAAAAGCATTGAATGGTACCACATTCATGTTGTCTACTGTGTTTCGTCCAATTTGCACTGTAATTCCAGTGTTACTCTTCCTATACTTTTAGCACATGTAATATATTTATTACTTTTAGCTAATTTAGTACATTTTGTAATTCTTAACTTTAGAACATTTAGTATTTTAGCACATTTATTACTTTTAGTACATTTCTTAATGTTGGCCCATCTAGTACACTTTGTACTATAGTACATTTATACCATTTACCACATGTACTATTTTGAGCACATTTAATATATTTTGTATTTTTAGTAATTTTTGTACTTATAAGAAATTTTGTATTTTGAGTACGTTTAGTACTTTTAGTACATTTTATACTTTTAGTAAACGTACTTTTAGCACATTTAGTATATTTAGTAGTATTTTACTTTTAACACATTTCACAAGCAGATTTAGTATTTTAGTACATGGGGACTTTTATTAATTTTTGTACTTTTACCATATTTAGTACATTTAGTATTTTTTACTTTTAGCACATTTAGTGCATTTACAACTTTTATCACATTTTATATTTAGGTAGTTTTAGCACATTTAGTGCTTTTATTACCTTTATTACATTTTGTATTTTATCACATTAGTACATTTAGTACTTTTGGCCCCTTTAATAGATTTAATACTTTTAGTACATATAGTACTTTTAGTAAATTTATTAATTTTGGCCTATCTAGTACATTTTGTACTTTTGGGACATTTAGTACATTTATATTTAGTACATTTACCAAATATAGTACTTGTATCACATTTAGTACTTTTAGTACATTTGGCACTTTTAGTAAATTTTGTAATTTTAACACATAAAATTAAATTTTAAACACAGAAATATCAATCGAATATTAAATTTCAAACTCCCATTATCCAGCATAAGAGAAGAGCAACATGAGTTTGTTGACGTCATAGCGCAACTGTCGAACGGACGGTTGTGGCATAATCATATTATTATATAGAAGATATATATATATATATATATATATATATATATATATATATATATATATATATATATATATATATATATATTATAAGGAGGCCATGTTGTATATAGTATTTGTTATATTTGACAGCAGGAGAGGCATTTTTAAGTTTCTTGATAACTTTCATAATTGACTATCCCTTAAAAGAAAGAGGATCATAAAGATAATTCTAAATTATTATTTATTATTCGCCCAAGGCGCCTTTCAATCACATTGGTCATCTTCACGGGCTAAACTAATAAATTGATTGATTGATTAATAATTAAAGAGAGAAATTAGTTTGGAGATAGTTAAAAGAAAAATAGAGAGAAGTATGTGTAATTACGAGAGGGAGAAATATGTGCCAGGTCATCTGGCAAACTCAGAAGTTATGATTCTTTATGATACATTTTGTGTTAAAACGCTTTAGCGTTCAAGCCTTTGTTTTCTTAATTAAAGCAGTTGGTTTATTTTTGGATAACTTGCCAATGCACTTATTCTCGTTTGGTTTCTTTCTTTACATTTTAATGATTTAATAAATTTTAATTAATGTGGCCACTTCGGATCTTTTTTATGTTAATTTTTTTTAATTATTTAATTTTCTCCATTTCTGATTTTTTATTATATTGTAGCTGCTTAATTTCAATATGTCCATTTCAGATTTTTTTTCCAATTCGGATCTTTCATTATGTTGTTATTGTTCCATTTTAATATGTCTACTTCGGATCTTGTTCTTAAGTTATACTTGTCTTTTCCTCTTCGTTCTGTAGGCTCAGTTGATTTGTAATTTCTTCCGGCATATTTTGGTAATCTTTTTCCCACATAGCGATTACTCCCTTGCGAAGAGTCACGTTGATTGGATCTACGAGGGGCGGTCAATAAGTTTTGCAATTCGGATATAAGGAAACGAGATTTTATTATTATTTTTAAATATAACGAACCTCGACTTCAATGCACTTGCGCCACTTGTCTTTGAGGCTTCGAATTCCCCACAACCCGAAATCTCCCGACTGCTGTTCAATCCACTCCTTGGCGGCCAGCTGGACATCTTCATCGTCTCCAAACCGGCGTCCACGCAGTGCAGCCTTGAGCTGGCGGAATAAAAAGTAGTCGCTAGAGGCCAGATCTGGACCTGTAGGGGGGATGGTTGAGCTCCTTAAATTCACACTCGCGCAGGAAAGCTTGTGCAACTCTGGCCTTGTGGACTTTGACAACGTCAGGTTTCTAGGGACCCAACGGGCAGAGACCTTGGTCATGGCCAAATTGTCGTGGATGATGTTGATAACACTTCCATGTGATATTCCAAGTTTTCCCTCGATTTCTTCGACCTTCACCCGTCGATTTTCGAGGATTATCCTCTCCACACGGGCCACATTGTCCTCGTTGGTCACGTCTGACGGGCGTCTTGGACAGGGGTCATCTTGAAGGGACTCACGACAATGGCGGAACTCCCTATTCCAGCGAAGGGGTGGTGTCGATGTACACTGCAACCATGCGTTCATGGATCTCTTTTGCATTCTTGCCTTCATTGGTCAAAAATTTGATCACTGCGCGGTGCTCAACCTTCTCCATTGTTCAAAAATTTGTGACTGACGATCTGCGATCAGGTACTGCTTCTTAAATAGACGAGGCAGAAGCGTATAGCTGCAGGTCCTGACTTGTCCTAACACCCCCACAAACAGACATCCCCCTTCCTCTGTTTTGCCCTACCGATTCGCAAAACCTATTGACCGCCCATCGTATTTAATTTATTGCGCGTAGTAATGTCGAGGGAAGACAGTCCCTTAGAGTCACGTTTGAAATAAACCTCAGTACCATGTTTTGTACCGTCTATTCTTTCCTTAGCACTGTAGTCCTTAAGGTGTGTGTGGTAATTACGGGGTACAGGAGCAGTGGTTTCACGAAGAGTATGTATAATTTTCTCTTATTGGACGGTGACAGCAGCCCTAAATGGAATAGGGATCAAAGCGTTTTTCTGGCTATATCGATTATCTCTTTAAGGTGTGTTGTATATCCTCTCGTTGTCATTTTTAGGCCGAATACTTTGCCTTATGTAAAGTAATAGTAATCTTCACGCCCCACCACTACTTCCACTGTTTGATTGCGATCCATTGCAATTATTTTAAACTTGTCGATGTTTGTGTTTATTTTGTTTCTTTTTTCGTAGATGTTTTTTTTCGCAATTTCTCCTCCTGTTCTGTTAGCTATATCCCTCGGGTTACGGTAGTCGCTCGTCACAATTTGGGTGATGTCATCTGTCAGTTGTATATATTGAGCAAAATCGTATTTAGGGTGAGGGAGATTGCCGGTATATATTGCATACAATGTGGGGCTCAAACATCCACCTCTGGTACCCCTGCTTCCAGGTCCAAGAATTCCCCTTCGCTATCGTTTATGCCAATCATGGCGTTTCAATTATCAAGGTAATTGCATAAAATCCTCGTCATGCCATCCTCCATGTCTAGGTCATAGATTTTTCTTTTCAGCCTGGTACCCAGACCTTGTCAAGGGCCGAAACCACGCCTCTTATCACTACATCTACTATATTGTCTTTGGCCTTAGCGATAGCAATCTTCTCAGTTATGAGGGCAAGTGCGGTTTAAGTGCTGGTGGTTGTTATATAAGTCATAGGTTTCCAAGTAGTTCCTAAGTCTGGTTTTCAAGAGTTTTTCAAAGAGTTTGCCTATGAACTCCAACAGGAAGATTGGCCTGTAACTACTGGTTGCTTTCTTTGTTTTTCCAGGCTTTATCAAAAATATCATTTTGACTTTCTTTCATAACTCCGGAAAGTGGCCAACATTTATATATGCATTGAAGATATTTAAAATAGCTTGGTTACCATTTGGCAGTGCGTTTATAAAATGCTTTGTTGTTATACTTGCCATTCCCGGTGCCTTCTGTTTAAAGCTTTTCAATGCGGTTTCGGACTCTTCATGAATGAATGACTTTCCTTTCTCATGAGCATGGCTTATTCTGTCTTCCAGATTGGGAAGTGTGAGCTCATCACCCAGCATTCTCAACCTTGTCTCTACTTCCTCCTCGTAATCCCTGTTGAATCGTACATTTTCTGCGTCGTTTTTTAATAAAAAATAGTTTCATTTGAAAAAAAAAAAAAAAATTTTGATCTCAAGTTTAATTTTTCTATGTTGCTCCTCAAAATCTTGTAAAATACCTATATATATTTTGTATTTATGTAGCATAAATTCTTCTATTTTTCAATATAGACCCAGAAGATGACAAATGTGGTTGAAAGGCGCCTTGGGCGAATAATAAATGATCCCCTCGTTTTAAAGGACAGTCATTTATTAAAGTTATCAAGAAACTTAAAAATGCCTCTTCTGCTGTAAAATATAACAATTACTATATACAACATGGCCTCCTTATAATATATATATAAATATATATATATAAATATATATATATATATATATATATATATATATATATATATATATATATATGTATATATATATATATATATGTATATATATATATATATTTATATATATATATATATATTTTTATATATATATATATAAATATATATATATATATATATATATATATATATATATATATATATATATATATATATATATATATATATATATACATATATATATATATATATATATATATATATATATATATATATATATATATATATATATATATATATATATATATATATATATATATATATTTATATATATATGATGAAAATTAATGCAATATCGCAAGAAAAGATGAGGAATTAAACCACATTCTCCGAAGACAATTTAATTCAGAACAGTTTCGGTGTATCTCGTCATGCCATCCTCCATGCCTAAGTCATAGATCTTTCTTTTCAGCCTAGGACCCAGACCTTGTCAAGGGCCGAAACCACGCCTCTTATCACTACATCTACTATATTGTCTTTGGCCTTAACGATATATATATATATATATATATATATATATATATATATATATATATATATATATATATATATCAGAACAATTGTTAAATCCAATGACAGATTCCAAATATGTAAATAAACCCACTATGGATGAACGTAGTATGTCTTATCTCGAGACCAGTTTCGGCATGGAGTTTGTCATGCCAACCTCAGTGTTCGACTGAGGCTGGCATGACAAACTCCATGCCGAAACTGGTCTCGAGATAATAAATACTACGCTCCTTCACAGTGGTTTTATTTACATATCTATCTATCTATCTATATATATATATATATATATATATATATATATATATATATTTAAAAATATATATAATGTTTAGGAGGGGGAAGGACTGTTAAATATTTTCTCAGTCTATGCCCCTCAGGCAGGAAGAATAGAAGATAGAAGAAGAAAAGGAGTTGTTCTGGAGACATTGGACGATTCAGTGACAGAGATAGTAGAGAGAGATATGATTATTGGAGGAGATCTGAATGGGCACGTGGGTAGAGATTGTAGTGGTTTGAAGAAGTAATGAGTATTTCTGGGTTTGGAGAAAGAAACCAGGAAAGGGAGAGTATCCTGAACTTCTGCCAAGGAAAAGATTTCCAAATAGTGAATACTATGTGACAGAAGGACCAAGAAAAGCTGATAACATATAATAGTGGCGTAGCAGCGACGAAAATTGATTACATCTTGCCTAGGAAAAATAGAAATATGAAGGTAAAGGACTGTAAAGTAATACCAGGAGAGGAATGTTTGGCGCAACATCGCTTATTTTGCATGGATATGTATATGAAAGGTTTGGTATGCAAAAGAGTAAAAGTGGGAAATAAGATCAAAGTATGGAAACTAAAGGAAACTATGGAAACTAACATGAAAGGAAAACAAATAAATTAAGGAACTTGTTTTTGTATACTAAAAAGTAATCGCACACACACACATGCATACAAACGTGAGATATTTCATCAAATAATTTACCTGAGACTGAATAGTTCCGAATACACCAGAATTTACTTTGAAATTCATCAAGAAAACTAGATATATCTAGAGGAACAAGAAATGTGTTTCATAATCTAGTTGCATCTTTGTAAAGTTAAGGAAAATATATTTGAAAAATATTTTCAAACACAACCATAGCTTTAAATTTTCCTTCAGGACATCATGTAGCTTCGTTTCCATTTCCGCCAAATTACTGACGCAAACTTTTCAAATATCGGCTTTTTCATGATATATTTTTTCTTAGTAATTTAAAATGCGGGATTCTCATCTTTGAAGTTTCAAACTCCGCATATTCAATTTGAAAAAAATATATACAGAATAGACAACTCGTCTTGCTTAACTTTTTTGTTAAATTAAGCCAGACATTCCCTCTTTCTTTTTCCATAAACAAATTGATTTCATTTTTTAGTCAAAATTCACGATTAATACTCGTACATTCCTTTGAGTCACCCACGTAGGCAGGGTAGAAGTAAAACTGTTCATGGTCATATTCTTATTTTTGCAGTTATTTATTTGAAAACGCAATTTACTCTTCTACTGAAAAATATAATGGTAGAGCAGTGTAGAAGAGAAATGTTTTATGGTCAAAACTCATGTAGGGGCAGAATCACTTGAATATCTAATCCAGAAGACTCCAGGTTGGATGCTTTTTGTTAATGATTTTGACAAAGGAGTCAAGCATTTAGCAAAGGTTTATAAGAGGCTTGCTCATAAGAGGGTATCTCTGGATTATCCAGAAAGTGCACTTTGTTTGAGAAGGAAGCTAATTTGCCCCTGTTGGTAAGCCCGAATTTGCTGCAAGCATGACTGTTGCTCCATTAGTCCAAACGCACCATACATTTTTCCACTGAATTTCGTAAGTTTCAAAGGAGGTGCATTTCTTTTCTTTAATATTATCACGCACTTCAAAGCAAGAACTAAATTTTAATCACAGAAGAATGTATGTCTTTCACAAATACAAGCAACTGTGATTGAGAGCTCATATCTGGTGACTGGTGAAAATGAAGGAAAACACAGGGGCTTGATTTAATAAAAAAAATTTCTCAGATCAATAGTGATTCGAAATCTCCCTTTAATTAGTGTCTTTTGAAAAATATATATTGCTTTTCTTTTCTGCGCACTCTCTAAGGCCACATTTTTCAACTGTGTAAAATAACTTCTTCATGACAATGACTTTTTTTTTATATTCGTCAATTTCGAATGATAATATGATACATGGACCAATAATGCCGTGAGCTTTTGAGGCAAAAATACTTAGTATTGCTTAAAAAAAACTCCGAATCCTATTGGGTATCCTGTTCATGAGTGTTTTCCTGGTAACACTTGAAGGTTTCGTGCATTCATCACAATATACATACAAAACAAACTGATATCTTTTACCTTCATTACTTATCAAAGTAGTTAAGCAAAGCCTTAGAGCGTCACTGGAATATTTACCTCGTTTCGACAGAGTTGCAAATTCAGTAAACATTTATCGCCCCACCAAAATTAGTGTTTAAGTAAGAAACACCAAAGGGAATACTCATAATGGCCACTGAAATTATTGTTTAAACAATAAAAACAAAACTGAAGAATTAAAATTACTACAGAAATTGGTGTATAAACAATAAACACCAAAGGAAATACTCATAATGACCAAAGTAGGATGTTATTAGTCTTTTTCTTCAAAATATAAAGCGAAACAAACGAGGGCGCGCAAATATTTATAAGGAGAGGTTTGTAATGAATATCGTCGCATTTAGATATATAGTCACATATCCTCCTTCAGCCATTAGGTTCGGAAGGGCATTGAATCCTCCGGATATCAGCTCCCGCATAGTTCCCATGCTACAATAGAAACACCATTCTGGGGGCTACTAATAGAAAAGAAAGTTGGTGCAGGAGAAGGAAAAGGGCGAGAAGAAAGCATAGAGGGAGGAAATAAATCCCCCTCAGGGCCCTGAACAGAGATGAATGGAAGAAAACGAGCATGCGACTAGCCTGCAAAATTAGCCAATAGCCAAGGCAAAGGCGAGAACGGACATGCAAATAAATTGGCGGAATAAGGGATAAAAAGGAACTCTATAAGAGGTAAAGTAAATTAGCTAGTTCCAATCTCGTTCGAGACTACCTGAAGCACTTCCAACGGGAGGGCGTAACGCTCATACAAGTGCCAGGGGGAAACAGAGTACTCGAAGGACCTTATTACAGGGATATGTCGTTAAAGGAGGGGATTAAGAGGGTGGGGGCTCAAAAGCCACGCCCACAAGGGTTTTGATCTTTGGAGCGATATACGCAATAAGAGTAATGGGCGAGAATGTTGCGACTCCGGCCTGTTATGTCGATTGATCAGCGTGGATGTGTAGACTGTGAAGAGTAGATGTAATGTGGGAAAGAGAGGAATGGTGTTCAATGAGTTTAAAATAGGGAAATTTCAGATGCTTGCACTATGTGAGACGAACATGAAAAATAATGAAAAGTTCGTGTGGGATGGAGTAGATTAAGTGTGAACAAATGTGATTAATGATGTTAGAGGTAAAAAGGTTGTGACAGTGCTTTTGAGTGACGAATGGCATGGTTTGGTATGTATGTGTCAGCTTAAAAAATATTTGTGGGATATTGCGGGAGAGGAGTTTATGGATCATGTAGTGACTTAGGACAAGTGGAAAGCTTATGATCGTCTAGAGAGGGAAGAAGTGTGGCAGGTTTTAATTATAATCTACGAAGCTTTGGGATGATATGAAACGTATTTAATTGTAATATCGGTCGCCAGAGTTGTAAATAGTCATAAAAGGGATTTTGCTTGCGGTTTTTAATTACTTTTTAAATTACTATATTAATTCCAATTATCATCCAGTTTTAACAAACAATTTAAACATAAGTAAGCGGCGGGTTTTGTCAGAAATACACCAGCGAAAATGGTTATTGTTAGGTATGTAACAATTTTTCAGAGTTTGTCGGTCGGAAATACTGTCCTTGTGTAATTTAAAATTTTTATGACTTTTTATTTATATATGATAGAATTAATATGTAAAAAATATTTTGAAACCTGATGCTGTTGTTATACAAGAAAGTGGTTATCCTTATTTAGCATTTTTAAAAATATTTTACAATTAATTCTTTATTTTCAGTTGTATAGAACGATAGCTTCGCTTGAATAGAAAGTAAACTGCGTTCTCTGATTGGCCGAGCAAAAATAATTCATCACTGTCCCAAAAAGGTTCAGACCCCATTGATATAAAGGAATTCCACTTCTAGGATAATATTGTTTCAGGAAACAGATTCTAGTAATGATATAGGCCACAGTCTACAACACCGAGTGTAAAGTCACGGCCAAAGATTTGAGACAAATATATATTTTTATTTTTCATTCAATTTCAAAATTTAAGTGATACTAATAGTTACTCTAATATTTCAATTATTGTTGGCCTATTTACCCCCCCCCCCTCCCCCAGCATTTAACAAATAATAAGTATAATCAGTGCATTCTTTCGCTGAATCCCAAATCTCACTCTGGTCCTGTCCCATTATGAAGTGAGTGTCAATACCTGGAGATTTGTTGTTTGATCCAAAGGATAAAAGGATGATAAATATGCGTTAAATAAATGATGTGCAATTCTAACCCTATTTCGTAATATTTTGGGGGGTAAAAATAAATGTTTGAATCTTTTTCAATTCCAGAAAGTGTTCTGGAAGATCTATCGTTGGGAGGAGAAATAGAGTGGTTTCATGAGTTCTGTGTCATGCCCACGGTGAAGCATTCGGACACTCTTCATCTCCGGGGCTGCTTCTCATCTAAGGGAACTAGAGCACTAACAATTTTGCCCCAGAAAATCCAGAAATTGGGTATCGAAGTATGATTGTTCGAACGAAACTTCGCCTGAAAGCAAACAAAATTTTACACAGCAAATGTTATTAGGATGGGATTATCATGCACATTTGACTTTCTGTTCATCAGTTCAATGAAAATTTTCTTAACGATGCCTTATTCTTGATACCTTTTAATGTTTTCCGACTTAACAACCTGAACATTAGTAATCAAGTCAACAGGCCTAACTGCCGCATTTGGGTCACTCAAAATTCAAAGGAATCTGAAGAACATGAAAGGGATTTTCTCAAGGTTAGCATTATAAAAAAAATGTCATCAAAGGACCATTAATTTTGAAGGGCAAGTTGTTAATGGTGATCAGTATATCAAAATGCTGCAAAAGTAGTTTATTCCTGAATTTACCTGATTAGAATTGTTAGGGATTGTTTTTTATTAGCACAACGGTGCATCATCTTATCACTTTGCTTTCTGAGGTGGACAGTTTCTAAATGAAAATTTTCCTAGTCACTGGAGTGGAAGAGGTGGACTTAATCATTTGGCTTTCTCGTTTACCAGATTTGAGCCAAGTGAATAGTTTTCATAAACGCATGTAAAAACTAATCGTTTATTCAACTAACCCTCGATATATATATGACTTGCAAAGTATACAAACTGATTTAATTCATGGTATATTTAATTGCAAATCATCAACACAATATATTTCTAGAAATTCGGAATTGCAAAGAAGTTAGTAAGATTATTGACGATGACAAGTTGAAAATAAAGAATCACAATAATAAATAAAATTCGAAAACCTAAAGGATCTTTTAATTACCCATTTCTCAGATTAATCCGAAAAAGAATGGAAAAAAAACATAAAGGTTTCAAATTTCGTTAGAATCGGCTGAATAGTTAGGATGTTATTACCAAAACTAAATAATTTGCAGGCTAACCTTGGGAGGACCTTGGCAGATATAGCATTAGAAAAAGAATGTAAAACAACATTAGGCTTTTAAATTTCGTTTGAATTGGCCGAATAATTATACTGTTATTTCCAAAACAAAATCATTCCCGTGGTAACCTTGGGACCTTGGCAATTATAGCATTGAAAATAAAATGTAAAACAACATCAGAGTTTCAAATTTCGTTAGAATCGGCCAAATAGTTATGATGTTATTGCCAAAACAAGATAATTCCCAGGCTAACCTTGGGAGGCCCTTAACAGATATATCATTAGAAAAAGAATGTAAAACGACATCAGGGTTTCAAATTCCGTTAGAATTGGCCGAATAGTTATATGTTATTGCCAAAACAAAATAATTCGTGTGGTAACCTTAGGAGGACCTTGACAATTATAACATTCGATAGAGAATGTAAAACGACATGAGGGGTTCAAATTTCGTTAGAATCGGCCAAATAGTTATGATGTTATTTCCAAAACAAGATAATTCCCAGACTATCCTTGGGAGGCCCTTAACAGATATATCATCAGAAAAAGAATGTAAAACAACATGAGGGTTTAAAATTTCGTTGGAATCGGCCAAATAGTTATGATGTTATTGCCAAAACAAGATAATTCCCAGGCTAGCCTTGGGAGGCCCTTAACATATATATCATTAGAAAAAGAATGTAAAACGACATCATGGTTTCAAATTCCGTTAGAATTGGCCGAATAGTTATGATACTATTGCCAAAAGATAATTCCCAGGCTAACCATAAGTGGACCTTGGCAATTATATAATTCGAAAGAGTATGTAAAACAACATCAGGGTTTCAAATTTCGTTAGAATCGGCCGAATAGTTATGATGTTATTGCCAAAACAAGATAATTCCCAGGCTAACCTCGGGAGGCCCTTAACAATTATATCATTCGAAAGAAAATGTAACACAACATGAGGGTTTTAAATTCCATTAGAATCGGCCGAATAGTTATGATGTTATGGCCAAAACAAAATCACTCTCAGGCTAATCTTGTTAAGACCTTGGCAGAAATATCATTAGAAAAAGAATGTTAAACAAATGAGGGTTTTAAATTTCTGTAGAATTGGCTGAATAGGTATGATGTTATTACCAAAACAAAATAATTTGCAGCTTAACTGCGGGAGGACCTTGACAGATATATCATTAGAAAAAGAATGTAAAACAACATGAGAGTTTCAAATTTCCTTTAAATCGGCCGAATAGTTATGATGTTATTAGCAAAACAAAATAATTCCCAGGTTAATCTTTTGAGGACCTTAGCAGAAATACCATTAGAAAAAGAATGTAAAACAACATCAGAGATTTAAAATTTATTTAGAATCGGCCTAATAGTTATGATATTATTGCCGAAACAAAATAATTTCCTGGCTAAACTTGGGTGTACCTTGGTAGATATATCAATAGAAAAAGAATGTAAAACAACAAGAGGGTTTCAAATTTCGTTAGAATCGGCCGATCGTTTATTTCGAAGAGGAACTAGGATATCCTGAGCTTGACCGGCGGTTGCATAAACATATTCAAATTTAGTTTAGTACCAATAGAACCTTTGCATGAATTGGTAATAAGAGAGGTAAGGCGACTGTCGACTGTCGCTATGTTGGATAGCAGAGCGGCTAGTTCATTAGTGAAATGAGCTTTTGCGAAAAAAATGGCAAATAGGTATCCAGGCTGATATGAAATAACCAGACCGCTTGAGAGGTTGATCGAAGCGCAATAGCGCGAAATCCCTAGTTGCATGCAGATGTTGCTGCGTACTCAGAGAGATGCATCCACAGAAGTATTCGAGGACAAAAGAAGTATCCGAAATGACTGACGCTTCTTTAAACACTATATCGGAGATAGAGTCCCTCAAGAACTAGTAGTGAAAATAGTCATGTGCGACGACTGAACGAGGGAAACGATAAGCTACGGGACCCATCATCTAGCTAAGTAAAGGGTGGACCGGCTAGCAGTTGTGTGCAAGTTCCAATTGAACTTGAAGTTGAAACAAAAATAGGGTAAAAGTGTATGTTTCCGAAGGCTTGGAAATACAGCCCCTGGAGAGAGTCCGATTAAGTGTAAAAATAAAGGGGCTAACTGAAGCAGCTACTGAACCCCCAAATTGGCTATATATCATAGAAAAGGGCTGCTTGCAGAGAGGATGATTTGTTGCGGAAACTATTTGTCAGAGCAAAGAAGGGTCATTCCTTACTGAAGTGTTAAATAGCGGATCACGTAAAGTTGAAGGAGTTAAGGGTCAGGGACTGAGCTCTGCGACTCAAGTAGAGGTTTCCCAGGAGATAATAAAACTCCAGTACGAGTGGTGCAAGTCCCCAATGAGAAAGCAACAGTAACCATAAGAAAATTATGAGAGAAATACCAATCATGTTTGACGGACAATTTTATAGCCTAACCTACATTATTAACAACGAAGGGGCAGGACAAACTATTTAATCTACTAATTAAAAATTGCGATGATATTGCTTTTACAAGAAATAACTGAAACGCACTAAACTAGTGCTTTTCGAAATCAAAGTGAAACCAGAGATGACACCAATATACATTCTACATGTCCAGGACATGCTATAGCAAGGCATTATTGAGCTCCCAAATAGCCTGTGATCTTCCCCTATGAGCCTATTATCCAAAATGGACGGTGAGGTAAGACCGTGCAAGTTCCCCATACCGGACATGACCGAAACAATCCAAAATGAAGGGAAGCCTAAGTACTTTTTCTCACTAGACCTTGCTAGTGGATATTGGCAAATGGAGGTGACCAGACTCTAAAGCATATACGGCCTCTTTTACCAATTTCGGGCAGTATTAATTCAACGTTCTACCTTTTGGTGTCCGAAATTCACCTGCTAATTTCTCCAGGTTAATGAACATAGTCTTTTCTGATCTATTAGGCGTAGAGGCTCTAGCCTATTTACAACATATCCTAATTTTATGTAAGGACCTTCAATCAATTTACTAGGCTTTAGCATATCTTCGATAAATTGAGGGGGTCAAATCTAAAATTATAAATAGCAAAATTCAATTTTCCCCAAGAATCCATAATATACCTTGAATTCTTATTGTCTTCTCAAGAAATCGAACCCAATCCTACTGAGACAGCTGCCATTCATAGTTATCCTAGCTACCGATGCCAGTTCCTTAGGTGTTGGGTTTGTTTTATTTTAGTTAAGAAACGGGAAGGATATGACAATTGCTTCCTCGAGAAGAACTATAGCACAACAGGCCGCGAAGCACTAGCTCTAGTTTAGGGCATATATAAATATTTAGCAACATAATATACGGGTACAACATTATTTTAGGAAACCATTAGAAGGTAAACCAAGTCCTTTGGCATTGCAAATACAAAACTACCATCCAAAAGTAGAATAAAGAGCAGGGAAACTTCAAACTATCCTCGGTGACTTATCACGAATAAAACTTGTGAATAAAATACATGTTTCAGAAACATTTGATCACCAGCTACTACTGGTCGCTCAACAGAGAGATACATGAATTAGGGGCATATTCGTTCAATTAATGCCAATACCCAACATATCCTTAGCCAAGGGATACCAAATACATGACAACCTCGTCTGTTACAAAGACACAAGTGGCAGAGCGAACATGATAACTAGGACCCAATAGTATGTACAAGAATGCTGTACATTCCTTAAGTATAAAGGAAACCTTCTAAAAACAACACACATATATAAGTATCTTCTCCCACAACAGCCGTTGGAAACTGCAGGTATGAATATTTTTTGGATCATTCTCTAAAACACCAAGAAACAACAAAAACATATAAGTATTTACAAACTATTTTATCCGTTATAATGAATTGATATCTATTCTTGATCAAACAGCCAAAAGCAATGCCAAGGCCCTAATAGATCGCAGCATTAAAACGCATAGCGTACCTGAGGTACTGATTTCTGACAACGATGCCATCTTTACTTCGAAATTGCTGAAAGAAATATGCAGGTAGTGTAACATAACTAAGGTATACATTGTCCCCTATCACCCAGCCTCAAATGGACATGTGAGACATTAAAATAAAAAAAATCTGGATGTCGTTCGGACAATGGTTCACAACTTGCAACATTGGGACGAATGTCTAGCTTTAACTCAAACTGCCATCAACTGTGCTCATCATGTAACCATAAAATATGCAACACACTTTGCACTATTCCATTATAACAAACGCTTCCCTTATGATCTTATCGATTCCATCGTTGCTTTGAAACTAGACTTAGCGCTCGCTCCTATAGCACGGATGGCGCTAACGAATTAAAGACCATGCTTTCAATTTTTTTTCTATTTGGTCCGGAGAGAACTGAACCATCAACATTAAAGAACCGCACCTCATAAGGATGCGATTGTACATTAGGAGTATCGTGCCTCTAAACACAAATGCAAAACTATACCCTAAATGGGATGGACCCTACCAAATAATGGAAAATCTCGGAAAACAGGTTTAAAATTCTCGATCTTAAGTACTTAAAGCGTACAAAACTAGTGCACGGAGACAATCTCAAAATATTTTCGGAAGCATGCATTTCCATGAAGGAATACCCCAATACTTGATCTGCGTATCCTCCAGAAGGTTCAACTGCCGTGAAACAACACGCGACGGAACCTACCCTTCATATATAAATCTACCCATTGACCTGACAGACCCGTTGACATTGTGGTATCTTAAAGCACCATGTAACCACATACCTCCAGTCCTGCCACTCACTCATAAAATCCTGATAACCTCTGTCGAAGTATGGCCAAATGTACGGGAATATACGCACACAGGCTCTAAGGTAGGCTAAGCAAGGCAACAAATGTTATTGTGCTAAGAGTGCGATTTAAATAGTTAGCTGCAGCTGCGTGACCAAGGAATATTCCAAACACAACAACAAAAAAAGATTTTAATACACACTAGATAAGAGGTACACAATAAATCTGGATATATAGGTACATGAATAAGACGGAATTATGTTCTGAATACTAATAGGATAACCAAGGTTATTAAATGGTTATAATGGGAGATTTAGGGTAGTGAGCGATTTAGTTCCTTTGAACCTTCGAGAGTAAAGCGGGTAGAACCTGGGGGGCGACGGGGTGAGTCTTGGTGACCTTGATTACTCACGGGTGTAGCCAGGAACCCAAATAGGGTGATGCTACTTTCTTTGAACTCTGATTTAGTGAGATGTGGGCCTCTGGTCTTCAAGAGGTCACTGGATGAACTTCAGAGGGGGGGAGGGGAGATGACTTTTCCAAACTCGGATTGAGCGAGCTATCGGGCATCTTGTCCTCAAAAGGTCACCGGAAGAACTTCGGAGGACGGCTTCTCCAATCCTTGATCCGAAGGCGGTTGAGATAGGCTAACGTTGCCACAAGAGACTCTTCTCCCAGACCCGAAGATACCAGCGTGATGTCCAGCTCTTCCGTGGCCTGCGACCGTCACTAAACACTTCTCGGGAGAGAGCGTTGTTGAATCGAACCTCCGTTCGGGGAAGCGTCGTCTAATAGAATCTGTGGGTAATCCTTGGGAGGGTGCATATATACCCGGATTTCTCCTAAACAGGGAGAGTGAGAGGGACCTTCTCGACCCATCATTATCGGCCAGGACAACCGAGCGTATCCTTACGGGAAAGTGTAAGAGGGCAAGATCAGCGGATCTGTAAGATTAAGACGGCGGGGAGGTAACCTTCAATTTCAGCGTCATGCTTCGGTGTGAATTTCTCAGTGACCTGGCGGCAAGTCCAAAAAGGGTGATTTCTGAAGGAGGGGGGGGGGGCAGTAATGGCTCAATTTCTCTCCCGAAGTAATAAATTAGGAGGTGGGGAAATACTACTATTTAGTGGATCCCTATACAGCCTCAACTCCTGATAATTCATCCCTTGAAGAAACCTTTCCGCCAATAGCGAGATGTTCCTTTCCATTGCAGGCAGAACTTCTCGAAACAGTCAGTCAATCCCCCGTAAATAGACCCACGAACGCAGAAATCCGAAGAGGTCCAAGACCTCCTCCAACCATCACCTCCATCCCCGGTAGACGACTGAAAAGCTGACCCTACCTACAAATCACCATTATCCATCTAAACTTAATAAAGGCTCCAAAAAATATGTTCTTCGAAGGCATAAACACTATTCTGATAACTGTCAGAATTTTATGTTTAATCGTTTCAAATGAAACACTTTGCATTAGCCCTAACTCTCTACTGGTGTAGTCGGGAAAAAAACTTGGAGATGTAAAATTAATCATTGAGAATTTTTTTGTAGACCTTAAAGCTCCCCAAATTATTGGGATCCAACTTGCGCACTTCCTTGACAACATTCATATTCTAGCTAAAGAAATGAATAAAACTCATTATGGTCGGTGTATATTACCTCGGGAAAAAGTGAAATTATTTTTTCACAACCTTTCATTTGACTTAAGCTGCATAGACCACGAAAAGATAACACATTAGAATACCTTCGACTCGTGGAAGGAAAATTGGGTTAGGTACGATTCATCGCCGACTCCTCATAGCCGCCAACTCTTCGCCAGCCGACTCATTGCCAGAGTTATCCATAACCCTATATTTTAAGAACGAGATTTTTTAAAGGTTTGAATAAGATTTTTTCTTTTAGTTCGGTTGTCACCTAAGTCTATTTAATTTTTTTAGCAAAGTTATTTCTAATAATTCCTTTATAACAAGAAGAACTACAGAACTACAGAATGAAGAAGAAGAAGAAGAAGAAGAAGAAGAAGAAGAAGAAGAAGAAGAAGAAGAAGAAGAAGAAGAAGAAGAAGAAGAAGAAGAAGAAGAAGAAGAAGAAGAAGAAGAAGAAGAAGAACTACAGAACTACAGAACTACAGAATCTAGGACCAGCAAAGACCCTAAGGTCCGCTCGAGGCTAGTCCGCTACACTAAATCAAAAACTACGATACACCCTTATCTACGAGTGTATCTCTAACATGCTATTTTTTTTTATTTTTTTTTTTAATACTATCTACTGTACACACTTATCTACATGTGTACATTATCGTGCAATTTTAACTAATCAAACTAGGGGTCGGGGGAGATAGAAAGTTTTTCTTCTCATCTTCCGCAGCCACTCGACTGCTAGTGGTGAAAAGCTAATTTAGGGATAGAGACTACTTATAGGATAGGCGGAAAAGAAATGGGACATCTAAGCTACACATGCAGAGAATCGCCGGCATCATTTTTAGTCATCATAATTTCATATCCTTAAACCTCCGCTCCAAACTCTCTCTCTGCAAGGACGTTTAAATTCACAGTGCTCAACTACGTTATATTTAAACTATTCAAATGCACGTCGAGACGATTTTTGAACATATTAACCGAAGTGCTATCTACTACGTGGGTGGGCAGCCGATTCCAATTTTGAGTAACTTTAAATGTAAAATAGTTTTGGGCTATACTAGTGTTAAAACGCTTGTTCACTAATTTTAACCCGTGCTGACGAGTATTTCCCCTATGATCCAGTTCGAACAGATTGCGAAAGTCCACGTTTGAGAAACCCTTTAGTATTTTAAATACTTCTATTAGCTGGCCACGTAATCTTCTGCTTTCTAGCGATGGCAAATCTAAAGCCCTGAGCCTTTCCTCGTATGATCTATTCCTCAGCTCTGGAATTAATTTCGTAGCCCTACGCTGCACTCTTTCTAATTGCGCAATATCTTTCATTAAATATGGAGCCCAAAATTGAACAGCGTATTCGAGAAGTGGCCGCACAAGGGATTTATATAAAGGTAAAATTACATCCTTAGATTTGAAGATGAAATTGCGCGCGATATAACCCAAAACGCGATTTGCTTTTTTACACGCATCCGCGCATTGCTTCGAGAATTTAAAATCGTCTGAGACTAATACTCCCAAGTCTTTTTCTAATTTAACCGCGTCGAGGACTTGGCCTTTCATGGTATAATCTACTCTTAAATTATGGCAACCCAAGTGCATTACCTTGCATTTGCTTAAATTAAATTCCATTTGCCACTTGTCCGCCCAATTGGCAATCGAGTTTAGGTCCCCCTGCAATTTATCGACATCCGATCTTACATAGGCACGATTACCCAGCTTCGTGTCGTCCGCAAATTTCGAAATCCGACTAAGTATGCCTTTATCTAAATCGTTAATATAAATTAAAAACAATAAAGGGCCTAAAACAGAGCCCTGCGGTACCCCACTACTAACGCTGGCCCAAGAAGAACTACAGAACTACAGAACTACAGAATCTAGGACCAGCAAAGACCCTAAGGTCCGCTCGAGGCTAGTCCGCTACACTAAATCAAAAACTACGATACACCCTTATCTACGAGTGTATCTCTAACATGCTATTTTTTTTTTTTTTTAATACTATCTACTGTACACACTTATCTACATGTGTACATTATCGTGCAATTTTAACTAATCAAACTAGGGGTCGGGGGAGATAGAAAGTTTTTCTTCTCATCTTCCGCAGCCACTCGACTGCTAGTGGTGAAAAACTAATTTAGGGATAGAGACTACTTATAGGATAGGCGGAAAAGAAATGGGACATCTAAGCTACACATGCAGAGAATCGCCGGCATCATTTTTAGTCATCATAATTTCATATCCTTAAACCTCCGCTCCAAACTCTCTCTCTCTGCAAGGACGTCCAAATTCACAGTGCTCAACTACGTTATATTTAAACTATTCAAATGCACGTCGAGACGATTTTTGAACATATTAACCGAAGTGCTATCTACTACGTGGGTGGGCAGCCGATTCCAATTTTGAGTAACTTTAAATGTGAAAAAGTTTGGGGCTATACTAGTGTTAAAACGCTTGTTCACTAATTTTAACCCGTGCTGACGAGTATTTCCCCTATGATCCAGTTCGAACAGATTGCGAAAGTCCACGTTTGAGAAACCCTTTAGTATTTTAAATACTTCTATTAGCTGGCCACGTAATCTTCTGCTTTCTAGCGATGGCAAATCTAAAGCCCTGAGCCTTTCCTCGTATGATCTATTCCTCAGCTCTGGAATTAATTTCGTAGCCCTACGCTGCACTCTTTCTAATTGCGCAATATCTTTCATTAAATATGGAGCCCAAAATTGAACAGCGTATTCGAGAAGTGGCCGCACAAGGGATTTATATAAAGGTAAAATTACATCCTTAGATTTGAAGATGAAATTGCGCGCGATATAACCCAAAACGCGATTTGCTTTTTTACACGCATCCGCGCATTGCTTCGAGAATTTAAAATCGTCTGAGACTAATACTCCCAAGTCTTTTTCTAATTTAACCGCGTCGAGGACTTGGCCTTTCATGGTATAATCTACTCTTAAATTATGGCAACCCAAGTGCATTACCTTGCATTTGCTTAAATTAAATTCCATTTGCCACTTGTCCGCCCAATTGGCAATCGAGTTTAGGTCCCCCTGCAATTTATCGACATCCGATCTTACATAGGCACGATTACCCAGCTTCGTGTCGTCCGCAAATTTCGAAATCCGACTAAGTATGCCTTTATCTAAATCGTTAATATAAATTAAAAACAATAAAGGGCCTAAAACAGAGCCCCGCGGTACCCCACTACTAACGCTGGCCCAATCTGAACATTCCCCATTTATTACTACCCGCTGCGAGCGATCTTTCAGCCAATTTCTAATCCAGTTTAAAATCTTACCAGTCACCCCAATCGCTTTAACTTTCATTAATAACCTTTGGTGGGGGACGGTGTCGAACGCCTTTTTAAAGTCTAAATATATTACGTCTACAGCTTTGCTTTCATCGTACACGCAAATCATTTTGTGGAAGAATTCGAGCAAGTTAGTCAAGCACGATCTCGCACGCCTAAATCCATGCTGGGTATCGTTAATCAGCTTATTTGCCTCGAGGTGGCTCACTATTCTATCTTTAATCACAGATTCTAAAAGCTTCCCAACTACCGAAGTTAGACTAATAGGCCGAAAATTCGTTGCTTCAAATCTATTCCCCTTCTTAAATATAGGTGTAACGTTTGCTCGCTTGAAATCCAACGGAACTACGCCATCCTCTAATGAGCGATTGAAAATTTCACGCAATGGCTTAACGAGTTCATTTTGAAGCTCCTTTAAATGAATTGGATATACCCCATCGGGGCCCGGAGATTTCGACTTTTTCATTAGCTTAATAAATTTAAGAATTTCCTCGTCCTTTATACTTACATCGGATATGCATTTATCAGCACTACGAACTTCCCCAATTAACGATTCCAATTCGGAAGAATCTTCCACAGTAAACACGCTCGTAAAATGTTCATTTAAAATTTTAGACATTTCTGTCGGAAGTTCAGTCAAACGACCATCCTTATCTTTGATCGGCCCTATCGATCGTTTTACGGGTTTCCTATTATTTACGTACCCATAAAACCGTTTCGGTTCATTCTTTGAATCCTTAGCGAGGTTTATTTCATACTTCCTCTTCGCATCTCTGACCGCACGTTTAACTTCCCTACGAGAATCTATGTAATTTTGCCGACTTATAACTGACCCATTGTTTTTATGAATTTTAAATTTTCTATTTCGGTCCCGGATTAAGCGTAGTATTAACGGACTAAGCCACGGAGCTCTCACCGACTTCCCGCTCTTACGCACATACTTAACCAAATCAGAATTCACACGAAGCACCGTACATCGAAGTTCTGCGTACATCTCTCCTACCGACCTGTTCTCGAATCGTATTCCCCAGTCTATATCCTTAATCCTTTCGCGAAAAATATCGAAATCACAGCTACCAAAACGAGGGATGAGCTGCGAGCTCATTCTAACTTCTACGCAGGTGTTTAGATCGAATCTAATCGCATTATGGTCGCTGGAAGCTAAATGTTCACCCACACGTACGTTTTCTAACAATGACTCATCGGTTGCCATGATTAAATCAAGAATATTGCTATCACGAGTAGGCTCTTCCACTTTTTGTACGAGAAAATTCTCCAACATAAAGTTTAATAGCCTCTCACCCGGTTTATCAGAAGTAAGGTTGCTAAAGTTAACATTAGGTAAATTAAAATCGCCGCAGACTAATGTGGTCCCTTTTCTAATCCAAGACGTAAGCGTATCGAAGAGTGCAGCATCTTCTCTTTCCAATTGGCAAGGCGGACGATATAGCACGACTAAGTTAATTTTATTTATAGCATCTAAACTTAGCTGGACTAATAAAGCATCACTTCGCATATCATCCTTAGACGAGTCCATCGTTATGGCGTTTAGATCCTCTTTTATATACATTAATACGCCCCCTCCTCTACCGGTTTGTCTATTTCTGTAATGAATTTTGTACCCCGCTATATCGAACTCGCAAACACTGATCCCCGTATGAGTGTCTAACCATGTTTCACTTAGGAATACGAGGTCGAAATTACCCTCTAGAATAACGGCTTTTATTTCGGCAATTTTATTTTTTAAGCTACGAACATTCGCATATATGCATCTCAGTTTGCGCTTTACGTTAACTCTTCTATAACACTCAGATCCGTTCCGTTTCCCTGCACCCCGTCGATAGTGCCCTCTTCACGCGTGGGCCGGCCCGGCGCATCGGCATCACGTGGCCGCGCAACTCTCCTACCTAAAATGCTACGTACGGACTCGTCTAAGATCCTACCCAGCCGACTATTACCCACATCGCTTAGGTGAATTCCGTCCTTTTGGAAAAGTGACGGATGGTCCTGGAATGAATCCCATAAGTTAAAAAAGCTAACACCAGTTTCTCGACACAACCGCTTAAGACATTCGTTAGTATAGATCGCTCTAGATTGGAGGCGCAACGTGGATTTAAGTCGGGGGAGAACACCAATAATTCCCACGTTGGTTGCTTTGGATTTCGCCGTATCTATCATGGTTCTGGCACGATAAACTATATCTTCCGGGGTGCTGTCATACCTATGGACGTCGTTGCCCCCTACCATCGTGATGATCGTTCGTTCACCACGCGTATCTTCCAATTTCTCGATCTCGGCGGCCACGTTGTTAATGCGGCCACCGGGATAGCAAAAGCGCTTACGCTTAGAAGGGTTACGCGCAGCAAACTCCTGATCCTGCCTTCTAATTAAGGAGTCCCCCATTAAAACGGTTTCCTCTTCCCCCTCGAAAGGAGTTAGCAACGCGAAAGGGTTCGAACAGGGTAAAACGAAGTTCTGATCCCTCGTTGGTCTAGCCCCATTTCTAACACTTCGAAATTGCGATTCCTGAGGCCTAAACGAGTTTAAAATTCGTTGTTGCTCGTCAACAACTACCTGATGATTCGAATTTGCAGGCCGCCTATCTCTATTACTATTTTCCCTCCCGCGCATGTCGTGAATAGCAGAATCTAGTTTGGAATTTAAGTCATCGACTTTACGGTTAGTCGAGATCACATCCCTTGCAACGGTATTTAATTCAAGTTTGATCTCGCTGATCGCACTTGACAACTTGCGTTCAAACGCTTCGTTCAATATACAAAAGCGACATATTCTAATTTGCTCAAGGTTCGAGGGAACGTAAATTTCCTTATTAAATGAAGCAGCGCACCTTGAGCATTCGATCTTAATAACGGGCATTGTCGGTTTTTTTTTTAATTCGCACTAATTTAGAAAACAAGCTGCACAAGCTAATAATATACTGTATACGGTTATTGAAAAATCGAACTTTATAATACGGCGACTAATATTGAATAGGCGATATATATAAAAGTATTCAGTAGCAGAGGCACGATAAATTCTGAGCACAGTGAAATTAGCGGGAGCACAGAGCGAGCACGTCTTTTCAGTAGAGAGTCGGTGGGACGAAGAAGAAGAAGAAGAAGAAGAAGAAGAAGAAGAAGAAGAAGAAGAAGAAGAAGAACTACAGAACTACAGAATCTAGGACCAGCAAAGACCCTAAGGTCCGCTCGAGGCTAGTCCGCTACACTAAATCAAAAACTACGATACACCCTTATCTACGAGTGTATCTCTAACATGCTATTTTTTTTTTTTTTTTAATACTATCTACTGTACACACTTATCTACATGTGTACATTATCGTGCAATTTTAACTAATCAAACTAGGGGTCGGGGGAGATAGAAAGTTTTTCTTCTCATCTTCCGCAGCCACTCGACTGCTAGTGGTGAAAAACTAATTTAGGGATAGAGACTACTTATAGGATAGGCGGAAAAGAAATGGGACATCTAAGCTACACATGCAGAGAATCGCCGGCATCATTTTTAGTCATCATAATTTCATATCCGTAAACCTCCGCTCCAAACTCTCTCTCTGCAAGGACGTTTAAATTCACAGTGCTCAACTACGTTATATTTAAACTATTCAAATGCACGTCGAGACGATTTTTGAACATATTAACCGAAGTGCTATCTACTACGTGGGTGGGCAGCCGATTCCAATTTTGAGTAACTTTAAATGTAAAATAGTTTTGGGCTATACTAGTGTTAAAACGCTTGTTCACTAATTTTAACCCGTGCTGACGAGTATTTCCCCTATGATCCAGTTCGAACAGATTGCGAAAGTCCACGTTTGAGAAACCCTTTAGTATTTTAAATACTTCTATTAGCTGGCCACGTAATCTTCTGCTTTCTAGCGATGGCAAATCTAAAGCCCTGAGCCTTTTCTCGTATGATCTATTCCTCAGCTCTGGAATTAATTTCGTAGCCCTACGCTGCACTCTTTCTAATTGCGCAATATCTTTCATTAAATATGGAGCCCAAAATTGAACAGCGTATTCGAGAAGTGGCCGCACAAGGGATTTATATAAAGGTAAAATTACATCCTTAGATTTGAAGGTGAAATTGCGCGCGATATAACCCAAAACGCGATTTGCTTTTTTACACGCATCCGCGCATTGCTTCGAGAATTTAAAATCGTCTGAGACTAATACTCCCAAGTCTTTTTCTAATTTAACCGCGTCGAGGACTTGGCCTTTCATGGTATAATCTACTCTTAAATTATGGCAACCCAAGTGCATTACCTTGCATTTGCTTAAATTAAATTCCATTTGCCACTTGTCCGCCCAATTGGCAATCGAGTTTAGGTCCCCCTGCAATTTATCGACATCCGATCTTACATAGGCACGATTACCCAGCTTCGTGTCGTCCGCAAATTTCGAAATCCGACTAAGTATGCCTTTATCTAAATCGTTAATATAAATTAAAAACAATAAAGGGCCTAAAACAGAAGAAGAAGAAGAAGAAGAACTACAGAACTACAGAACTACAGAATCTAGGACCAGCAAAGACCCTAAGGTCCGCTCGAGGCTAGTCCGCTACACTAAATCAAAAACTACGATACACCCTTATCTACGAGTGTATCTCTAACATGCTATTTTTTTTTTTTTTTAATACTATCTACTGTACACACTTATCTACATGTGTACATTATCGTGCAATTTTAACTAATCAAACTAGGGGTCGGGGGAGATAGAAAGTTTTTCTTCTCATCTTCCGCAGCCACTCGACTGCTAGTGGTGAAAAGCTAATTTAGGGATAGAGACTACTTATAGGATAGGCGGAAAAGAAATGGGACATCTAAGCTACACATGCAGAGAATCGCCGGCATCATTTTTAGTCATCATAATTTCATAACCTTAAACCTCCGCTCCAAACTCTCTCTCTCTGCAAGGACGTCCAAATTCACAGTGCTCAACTACGTTATATTTAAACTATTCAAATGCACGTCGAGACGATTTTTGAACATATTAACCGAAGTGCTATCTACTACGTGGGTGGGCAGCCGATTCCAATTTTGAGTAACTTTAAATGTAAAATAGTTTTGGGCTATACTAGTGTTAAAACGCTTGTTCACTAATTTTAACCCGTGCTGACGAGTATTTCCCCTATGATCCAGTTCGAACAGATTGCGAAAGTCCACGTTTGAGAAACCCTTTAGTATTTTAAATACTTCTATTAGCTGGCCACGTAATCTTCTGCGTTCTAGCGATGGCAAATCTAAAGCCCTGAGCCTTTCCTCGTATGATCTATTCCTCAGCTCTGGAATTAATTTCGTAGCCCTACGCTGCACTCTTTCTAATTGCGCAATATCTTTCATTAAATATGGAGCCCAAAATTGAACAGCGTATTCGAGAAGTGGCCGCACAAGGGATTTATATAAAGGTAAAATTACATCCTTAGATTTGAAGATGAAATTGCGCGCGATATAACCCAAAACGCGATTTGCTTTTTTACACGCATCCGCGCATTGCTTCGAGAATTTAAAATCGTCTGAGACTAATACTCCCAAGTCTTTTTCTAATTTAACCGCGTCGAGGACTTGGCCTTTCATGGTATATTCTACTCTTAAATTATGGCAACCCAAGTGCATTACCTTGCATTTGCTTAAATTAAATTCCATTTGCCACTTGTCCGCCCAATTGGCAATCGAGTTTAGGTCCCCCTGCAATTTATCGACATCCGATCTTACATAGGCACGATTACCCAGCTTCGTGTCGTCCGCAAATTTCGAAATCCGACTAAGTATGCCTTTATCTAAATCGTTAATATAAATTAAAAACAATAAAGGGCCTAAAACAGAGCCCTGCGGTACCCCACTACTAACGCTGGCCCAATCTGAACATTCCCCATTTATTACTACCCGCTGCGAGCGATCTTTCAGCCAATTTCTAATCCAGTTTAAAATCTTACCAGTCACCCCAATCGCTTTAACTTTCATTAATAACCTTTGGTGGGGGACGGTGTCGAACGCCTTTTTAAAGTCTAAATATATTACGTCTACAGCTTTGCTTTCATCGTACACGCAAATCATTTTGTGGAAGAATTCGAGCAAGTTAGTCAAGCACGATCTCGCACGCCTAAATCCATGCTGGGTATCGTTAATCAGCTTATTTGCCTCGAGGTGGCTCACTATTCTATCTTTAATTACAGATTCTAAAAGCTTCCCAACTACCGAAGTTAGACTAATAGGCCGAAAGAGAAGAAGAAGAAGAAGAAGAAGAACTACAGAACTACAGAATCTAGGACCAGCAAAGACCCTAAGGTCCGCTCGAGGCTAGTCCGCTACACTAAATCAAAAACTACGATACACCCTTATCTACGAGTGTATCTCTAACATGCTATTTTTTTTTTTTTTTTTTTTTAATACTATCTACTGTACACACTTATCTACATGTGTACATTATCGTGCAATTTTAACTAATCAAACTAGGGGTCGGGGGAGATAGAAAGTTTTTCTTCTCATCTTCCGCAGCCACTCGACTGCTAGTGGTGAAAAACTAATTTAGGGATAGAGACTACTTATAGGATAGGCGGAAAAGAAATGGGACATCTAAGCTACACATGCAGAGAATCGCCGGCATCATTTTTAGTCATCATAATTTCATATCCTTAAACCTCCGCTCCAAACTCTCTCTCTCTGCAAGGACGTCCAAATTCACAGTGCTCAACTACGTTATATTTAAACTATTCAAATGCACGTCGAGACGATTTTTGAACATATTAACCGAAGTGCTATCTACTACGTGGGTGGGCAGCCGATTCCAATTTTGAGTAACTTTAAATGTAAAATAGTTTTGGGCTATACTAGTGTTAAAACGCTTGTTCACTAATTTTAACCCGTGCTGACGAGTATTTCCCCTATGATCCAGTTCGAACAGATTGCGAAAGTCAACGTTTGAGAAACCCTTTAGTATTTTAAATACTTCAATTAGCTGGCCACGTAATCTTCTGCTTTCTAGCGATGGCAAATCTAAAGCCCTGAGCCTTTCCTCGTATGATCTATTCCTCAGCTCTGGAATTAATTTCGTAGCCCTACGCTGCACTCTTTCTAATTGTGCGATATCTTTCATTAAATATGGAGCCCAAAATTGAACAGCGTATTCGAGAAGTGGCCGCACAAGGGATTTATATAAAGGTAAAATTACATCCTTAGATTTGAAGATGAAATTGCGCGCGATATAACCCAAAACGCGATTTGCTTTTTTACACGCATCCGCGCATTGCTTCGAGAATTTAAAATCGTCTGAGACTAATACTCCCAAGTCTTTTTCTAATTTAACCGCGTCGAGGACTTGGCCTTTCATGGTATAATCTACTCTTAAATTATGGCAACCCAAGTGCATTACCTTGCATTTGCTTAAATTAAATTCCATTTGCCACTTGTCCGCCCAATTGGCAATCGAGTTTAGGTCCCCCTGCAATTTATCGACATCCGATCTTACATAGGCACGATTACCCAGCTTCGTGTCGTCCGCAAATTTCGAAATCCGACTAAGTATGCCTTTATCTAAATCGTTAATATAAATTAAAAACAATAAAGGGCCTAAAACAGAGCCCTGCGGTACCCCACTACTAACGCTGGCCCAATCTGAACATTCCCCATTTATTACTACCCGCTGCGAGCGATCTTTCAGCCAATTTCTAATCCAGTTTAAAATCTTACCAGTCACCCCAATCGCTTTAACTTTCATTAATAACCTTTGGTGGGGGACGGTGTCGAACGCCTTTTTAAAGTCTAAATATATTACGTCTACAGCTTTGCTTTCATCGTACACGCAAATCATTTTGTGGAAGAATTCGAGCAAGAAGAAGAAGAAGAAGAAGAAGAAGAAGAAGAAGAAGAAGAAGAAGAAGAAGAAGAAGAAGAAGAAGAAGAAGAAGAAGAAGAAGAAGAAGAAGAAGAACTACAGAACTACAGAACTACAGAATCTAGGACCAACAAAGACCCTAAGGTCCGCTCGAGGCTAGTCCGCTACACTACATCCGAAACTACGATACACACTTATCTACGAGTGTATCTCTAACATGCTATTTTTTTATTTTTTTATTTTTTTTAAATATATAATCTACTGTACACACTTATCTACATGTGTACAATGTCAGGCATATTAACTACTTCAACCTAAGGGGGGGTGATAGAAAGTTTTTCTTTCAACTTCCGCAGCCCTCGACTGCTAGTGGTGAAAATCTAGTTATAGGATAGGCGGAAAAGAAAATGGATATCTAAACTACACATGCAAGAGAAATCGCTGGCATCATTTTTAGTCATCATTTTTACTCTCGTTGTTCCTCCGCTCCAAACTCCTTTTGCAAAGACGTTATTATTTACTGTGCTCAGACTACGTTATATTTATACTATTTAAGTGCGCGTCGAGACGGTTTTTAAACATATTTACCGACCTACTATCCACTACGTGGGTGGGTAGCCTATTCCAAATTTGAGTAATTTTAAACGTAAAATAGTTTTGGGCTATACTAGTGTTAAATCGCTTGTTCACTAATTTTAATCCGTGTTGCCGAGTATTTCCCCTATGATCCAATTCGAACAAATTCCTATAATCAACGTTTGAAAATCCTTTCAATATTTTAAATACTTCAATTAGCTGGCCACGTAATCTTCTGCCTTCGAGAGATGGCAAATCTAATGCCCTGAGTCTTTCCTCATAGGGCCTGTTTCTCAGCTCGGGAATTAATTTTGTAGCCCTACGCTGCACTCTTTCTAATTGCGCGATATCTTTGTTTAAGTATGGAGCCCAAAATTGAACCGCATATTCGAGCAGTGGACGCACAAGTGATTTATACAATGGTAAAATTATCTCTTTGGATTTGAACGTGAAATTACGCGCGATATAACCCAGCACACGATTTGCTTTTTTACATGCATCCGCGCATTGTTTCGTGACTTTGAAGTCATCCGAGACTAAAACTCCCAGGTCTTTTTCCAATTTAACTACGTCGAGGACCTGGCCTTTCATGGTATACTCTACCCTCAAATTATGGCAACCCAAATGCATCACCTTACATTTACTTAAATTAAACTGCATTTGCCACTTATCCGCCCATCTGACAATCAAGTTTAGGTCCTTTTGTAATTTTTCTACATCCGATCTTACATAGGCACGGTTGCCCAGCTTCGTGTCGTCAGCAAATTTAGAAATCGTACTAAATACGCCATTATCCAAATCGTTTATATATATTAGAAACAATAATGGGCCAAGAACGGAGCCTTGTGGCACTCCACTACTGACGTTGACCCAATCTGAACATTCACCATTTATAACTACTCGCTGCGAACGATCCTTCAGCCAATTTCTAATCCAATTTAATATCTTACCCTTCACACCGACTGCTTTAACTTTCATTAATAATCTCTCGTGCGGAACGGTGTCAAACGCCTTTTTAAAGTCTAGATAGATTACATCTACAGCTTTGCTTTCGTCGTAAACGCAAATCATTTTATGGAAGAATTCGAGCAAATTTGTCAAGCACGATCTCGCCCGCCTAAACCCATGTTGGGAATCTTTAATCAGATTATTTACCTCGAAGAAGAAGAAGAAAAAGAAGAAGAAGAAGAAGAAGAAGAACTACAGACTACAGAACTACAGAATCTAGGACCAGCAAAGACCCTAAGGTCCGCTCGAGGCTAGTCCGCTACACTAAATCAAAAACTACGATACACCCTTATCTACGAGTGTATCTCTAACATGCTATTTTTTTTTTAATACTATCTACTGTACACACTTATCTACATGTGTACATTATCGTGCAATTTTAACTAATCAAACTAGGGGTCGGGGGAGATAGAAAGTTTTTCTTCTCATCTTCCGCAGCCACTCGACTGCTAGTGGTGAAAAGCTAATTTAGGGATAGAGACTACTTATAGGATAGGCGGAAAAGAAATGGGACATCTAAGCTACACATGCAGAGAATCGCCGGCATCATTTTTAGTCATCATAATTTCATATCCTTAAACCTCCGCTCCAAACTCTCTCTCTGCAAGGACGTCCAAATTCACAGTGCTCAACTACGTTATATTTAAACTATTCAAATGCACGTCGAGACGATTTTTGAACATATTAACCGAAGTGCTATCTACTACGTGGGTGGGCAGCCGATTCCAGTTTTGAGTAACTTTAAATGTAAAATAGTTTTGGGCTATACTAGTGTTAAAACGCTTGTTCACTAATTTTAACCCGTGCTGACGAGTATTTCCCCTATGATCCAGTTCGAACAGATTGCGAAAGTCAACGTTTGAGAAACCCTTTAGTATTTTGAATACTTCTATTAGCTGGCCACGTAATCTTCTGCGTTCTAGCGATGGCAAATCTAAAGCCCTGAGCCTTTCCTCGTATGATCTATTCCTCAGCTCTGGAATTAATTTCGTAGCCCTACGCTGCACTCTTTCTAATTGCGCAATATCTTTCATTAAATATGGAGCCCAAAATTGAACAGCGTATTCGAGAAGTGGCCGCACAAGGGATTTATATAAAGGTAAAATTACATCCTTAGATTTGAAGATGAAATTGCGCGCGATATAACCCAAAACGCGATTTGCTTTTTTACACGCATCCGCGCATTGCTTCGAGAATTTAAAATCGTCTGAGACTAATACTCCCAAGTCTTTTTCTAATTTAACCGCGTCGAGGACTTGGCCTTTCATGGTATAATCTACTCTTAAATTATGGCAACCCAAGTGCATTACCTTGCATTTGCTTAAATTAAATTCCATTTGCCACTTGTCCGCCCAATTGGCAATCGAGTTTAGGTCCCCCTGCAATTTATCGACATCCGATCTTACATAGGCACGATTACCCAGCTTCGTGTCGTCCGCAAATTTCGAAATCCGACTAAGTATGCCTTTATCTAAATCGTTAATATAAATTAAAAACAATAAAGGGCCTAAAACAGAGCCCTGCGGTACCCCACTACTAACGCTGGCCCAATCTGAACATTCCCCATTTATTACTACCCGCTGCGAGCGATCTTTCAGCCAATTTCTAATCCAGTTTAAAATCTTACCAGTCACCCCAATCACTTTAACTTTCATTAATAACCTTTGGTGGGGGACGGTGTCGAACGCCTTTTTAAAGTCTAAATATATTACGTCTACAGCTTTGCTTTCATCGTACACGCAAATCATTTTGTGGAAGAATTCGAGCAAGTTAGTCAAGCACGATCTCGCACGCCTAAATCCATGTTGGGTATCGTTAATCAGCTTATTTGCCTCGAGGTGGCTCACTATTCTATCTTTAATTACAGATTCTAAAAGCTTCCCAACTACCGAAGTTAGACTAATAGGCCGAAAATTCGTTGCTTCAAATCTATTCCCCTTCTTAAATATAGGTGTAACGTTTGCTCGCTTGAAATCCAACGGAACTACGCCATCCTCTAATGAGCGATTGAAAATCTCACGCAATGGCTTAACGAGTTCATTTTGAAGCTCCTTTAAATGAATTGGATATACCCCATCGGGGCCCGGAGATTTCGACTTTTTCATTAGCTTAATAAATTTAAGAATTTCCTCGTCCTTTATACTTACATCGGATATGCATTTATCAGCACTACGAATTTCCCCAATTAACGATTCCAATTCGGAAGAATCTTCCACAGTAAACACGCTCGTAAAATGCTCATTTAAAATTTTAGACATTTCTGTCGGAAGTTCAGTCAAACGACCATCCTTATCTTTGATCGGCCCTATCGATCGTTTTACGGGTTTCCTATTATTTACGTACCCATAAAACCGTTTCGGTTCATTCTTTGAATCCTTAGCGAGGTTTATTTCATACTTCCTCTTCGCATCTCTGACCGCACGTTTAACTTCCCTACGAGAATCTATGTAATTTTGCCGACTTATAACTGACCCATTGTTTTTATGAATTTTAAATTTTCTATTTCGGTCCCGGATTAAGCGTAGTATTAACGGACTAAGCCACGGAGCTCTCACCGACTTCCCGCTCTTACGCACATACTTAACCAAATCAGAATTCACACGAAGCACCGTACATCGAAGTTCTGCGTACATCTCTCCTACCGACCTGTTCTCGAATCGTATTCCCCAGTCTATATCCTTAATCCTTTCGCGAAAAATATCGAAATCACAGCTACCAAAACGAGGGATGAGCTGCGAGCTCATTCTAACTTCTACGCAGGTGTTTAGATCGAATCTAATCGCATTATGGTCGCTGGAAGCTAAATGTTCACCCACACGTACGTTTTCTAACAATGACTCATCGGTTGCCATGATTAAATCAAGAATATTGCTATCACGAGTAGGCTCTTCCACTTTTTGTACGAGAAAATTCTCCAACATAAAGTTTAATAGCCTCTCACCCGGTTTATCAGAAGTAAGGTTGCTAAAGTTAACATTAGGTAAATTAAAATCGCCGCAGACTAATGTGGTCCCTTTTCTAATCCAAGACGTAAGCGTATCGAAGAGTGCAGCATCTTCTCTTTCCAATTGGCAAGGCGGACGATAAAGCACGACTAAGTTAATTTTATTTATAGCATCTAAACTTAGCTGGACTAATAAAGCATCACTTCGCATATCATCCTTAGACGAGTCCATCGTTATGGCGTTTAGATCCTCTTTTATATACATTAATACGCCCCCTCCTCTACCGGTTTGTCTATTTCTGTAATGAATTTTGTACCCCGCTATATCGAACTCGCAAACACTGATCCCCGTATGAGTGTCTAACCATGTTTCACTTAGGAATACGAGGTCGAAATTACCCTCTAGAATAACGGCTTTTATTTCGGCAATTTTATTTTTTAAGCTACGAACATTCGCATATAAGCATCTCAGTTTGCGCTTTACGTTAACTCTTCTATAACACTCAGATCCGTTCCGTTTCCCTGCACCCCGTCGATAGTGCCCTCTTCACGCGTGGGCCGGCCCGGCGCATCGGCATCACGTGGCCGCGCAACTCTCCTACCTAAAATGCTACGAAGATGAAGAAGAAGATGAAGAAGAAGAAGAAGAAAAAGATGAAGAAGAAGAAGAAGAAAAAGATGAAGAAGAAGAAGAAGAAAAAGATGAAGAAGAAGAAGAAGAAAAAGATGAAGAAGAAGAAGAAGAAAAAGATGAAGAAGAAGAAGAACTACAGAACTACAGAACTACAGAATCTAGGACCAGCAAAGACCCTAAGGTCCGCTCGAGGCTAGTCCGCTACACTAAATCAAAAACTACGATACACCCTTATCTACGAGTGTATCTCTAACATGCTATTTTTTTTTTTTTTTTTTAATACTATCTACTGTACACACTTATCTACATGTGTACATTATCGTGCAATTTTAACTAATCAAACTAGGGGTCGGGGGAGATAGAAAGTTTTTCTTCTCATCTTCCGCAGCCACTCGACTGCTAGTGGTGAAAAACTAATTTAGGGATAGAGACTACTTATAGGATAGGCGGAAAAGAAATGGGACATCTAAGCTACACATGCAGAGAATCGCCGGCATCATTTTTAGTCATCATAATTTCATATCCTTAAACCTCCGCTCCAAACTCTCTCTCTCTCTGCAAGGACGTCCAAATTCACAGTGCTCAACTACGTTATATTTAAACTATTCAAATGCACGTCAAGACGATTTTTGAACATATTAACCGAAGTGCTATCTACTACGTGGGTGGGCAGCCGATTCCAATTTTGAGTAACTTTAAATGTAAAATAGTTTTGGGCTATACTAGTGTTAAAACGCTTGTTCACTAATTTTAACCCGTGCTGACGAGTATTTCCCCTATGATCCAGTTCGAACAGATTGCGAAAGTCCACGTTTGAGAAACCCTTTAGTATTTTAAATACTTCTATTAGCTGGCCACGTAATCTTCTGCTTTCTAGCGATGGCAAATCTAAAGCCCTGAGCCTTTCCTCGTATGATCTATTCCTCAGCTCTGGAATTAATTTCGTAGCCCTACGCTGCACTCTTTCTAATTGCGCAATATCTTTCATTAAATATGGAGCCCAAAATTGAACAGCGTATTCGAGAAGTGGCCGCACAAGGGATTTATATAAAGGTAAAATTACATCCTTAGATTTGAAGATGAAATTGCGCGCGATATAACCCAAAACGCGATTTGCTTTTTTACACGCATCCGCGCATTGCTTCGAGAATTTAAAATCGTCTGAGACTAATACTCCCAAGTCTTTTTCTAATTTAACCGCGTCGAGGACTTGGCCTTTCATGGTATAATCTACTCTTAAATTATGGCAACCCAAGTGCATTACCTTGCATTTGCTTAAATTAAATTCCATTTGCCACTTGTCCGCCCAATTGGCAATCGAGTTTAGGTCCCCCTGCAATTTATCGACATCCGATCTTACATAGGCACGATTACCCAGCTTCGTGTCGTCCTCAAATTTCGAAATCCGACTAAGTATGCCTTTATCTAAATCGTTAATATAAATTAAAAACAATAAAGGGCCTAAAACAGAGCCCTGCGGTACCCCACTACTAACGCTGGCCCAATCTGAACATTCCCCATTTATTACTACCCGCTGCGAGCGATCTTTCAGCCAATTTCTAATCCAGTTTAAAATCTTACCAGTCACCCCAATCGCTTTAACTTTCATTAATAACCTTTGGTGGGGGACGGTGTCGAACGCCTTTTTAAAGTCTAAATATATTACGTCTACAGCTTTGCTTTCATCGTACACGCAAATCATTTTGTGGAAGAATTCGAGCAAGTTAGTCAAGCACGATCTCGCACGCCTAAATCCATGCTGGGTATCGTTAATCAGCTTATTTGCCTCGAGGTGGCTCACTATTCTATCTTTAATTACAGATTCTAAAAGCTTCCCAACTACCGAAGTTAGACTAATAGGCCGAAAGAGAAGAAGAAGAAGAAGAACTACAGAACTACAGAATCTAGGACCAGCAAAGACCCTAAGGTCCGCTCGAGGCTAGTCCGCTACACTAAATCAAAAACTACGATACACCCTTATCTACGAGTGTATCTCTAACATGCTATTTTTTTTTTTTTTTTTTTTAATACTATCTACTGTACACACTTATCTACATGTGTACATTATCGTGCAATTTTAACTAATCAAACTAGGGGTCGGGGGAGATAGAAAGTTTTTCTTCTCATCTTCCGCAGCCACTCGACTGCTAGTGGTGAAAAGCTAATTTAGGGATAGAGACTACTTATAGGATAGGCGGAAAAGAAATGGGACATCTAAGCTACACATGCAGAGAATCGCCGGCATCATTTTTAGTCATCATAATTTCATATCCTTAAACCTCCGCTCCAAACTCTCTCTCTGCAAGGACGTTTAAATTCACAGTGCTCAACTACGTTATATTTAAACTATTCAAATGCACGTCGAGACGATTTTTGAACATATTAACCGAAGTGCTATCTACTACGTGGGTGGGCAGCCGATTCCAATTTTGAGTAACTTTAAATGTAAAATAGTTTTGGGCTATACTAGTGTTAAAACGCTTGTTCACTAATTTTAACCCGTGCTGACGAGTATTTCCCCTATGATCCAGTTCGAACAGATTGCGAAAGTCCACGTTTGAGAAACCCTTTAGTATTTTAAATACTTCTATTAGCTGGCCACGTAATCTTCTGCTTTCTAGCGATGGCAAATCTAAAGCCCTGAGCCTTTCCTCGTATGATCTATTCCTCAGCTCTGGAATTAATTTCGTAGCCCTACGCTGCACTCTTTCTAATTGCGCAATATCTTTCATTAAATATGGAGCCCAAAATTGAACAGCGTATTCGAGAAGTGGCCGCACAAGGGATTTATATAAAGGTAAAATTACATCCTTAGATTTGAAGATGAAATTGCGCGCGATATAACCCAAAACGCGATTTGCTTTTTTACACGCATCCGCGCATTGCTTCGAGAATTTAAAATCGTCTGAGACTAATACTCCCAAGTCTTTTTCTAATTTAACCGCGTCGAGGACTTGGCCTTTCATGGTATAATCTACTCTTAAATTATGGCAACCCAAGTGCATTACCTTGCATTTGCTTAAATTAAATTCCATTTGCCACTTGTCCGCCCAATTGGCAATCGAGTTTAGGTCCCCCTGCAATTTATCGACATCCGATCTTACATAGGCACGATTACCCAGCTTCGTGTCGTCCGCAAATTTCGAAATCCGACTAAGTATGCCTTTATCTAAATCGTTAATATAAATTAAAAACAATAAAGGGCCTAAAACAGAGCCCTGAGGTACCCCACTACTAACGCTGGCCCAATCTGAACATTCCCCATTTATTACCACCCGCTGCGAGCGATCTTTCAGCCAATTTCTAATCCAGTTTAAAATCTTACCAGTCACCCCAATCGCTTTAACTTTCATTAATAACCTTTGGTGGGGGACGGTGTCGAACGCCTTTTTAAAGTCTAAATATATTACGTCTACAGCTTTGCTTTCATCGTACACGCAAATCATTTTGTGGAAGAATTCGAGCAAGTTAGTCAAGCACGATCTCGCACGCCTAAATCCATGCTGGGTATCGTTAATCAGCTTATTTGCCTCGAGGTGGCTCACTATTCTATCTTTAATTACAGATTCTAAAAGCTTCCCAACTACCGAAGTTAGACTAATAGGCCGAAAATTCGTTGCTTCAAATCTATTCCCCTTCTTAAATATAGGTGTAACGTTTGCTCGCTTGAAATCCAACGGAACTACGCCATCCTCTAATGAGCGATTGAAAATTTCACGCAATGGCTTAACGAGTTCATTTTGAAGCTCCTTTAAATGAATTGGATATACCCCATCGGGGCCCGGAGATTTCGACTTTTTCATTAGCTTAATAAATTTAAGAATTTCCTCGTCCTTTATACTTACATCGGATATGCATTTATCAGCACTACGAACTTCCCCAATTAACGATTCCAATTCGGAAGAATCTTCCACAGTAAACACGCTCGTAAAATGCTCATTTAAAATTTTAGACATTTCTGTCGGAAGTTCAGTCAAACGACCATCCTTATCTTTGATCGGCCCTATCGATCCTTTTACGGGTTTCCTATTATTTACGTACCCATAAAACCGTTTCGGTTCATTCTTTGAATCCTTAGCGAGGTTTATTTCATACTTCCTCTTCGCATCTCTGACCGCAAGTTTAACTTCCCTACGAGAATCTATGTAATTTTGCCGACTTATAACTGACCCATTGTTTTTATGAATTTTAAATTTTCTATTTCGGTCCCGGATTAAGCGTAGTATTAACGGACTAAGCCACGGAGCTCTCACCGACTTCCCGCTCTTACGCACATACTTAACCAAATCAGAATTCACACGAAGCAGCGTACATCGAAGTTCTGCGTACATCTCTCCTACTGACCTGTTCTCGAATCGTATTCCCCAGTCTATATCCTTAATCCTTTCGCGAAAAATATCGAAATCACAGCTACCAAAACGAGGGATGAGCTGCGAGCTCATTCTAACTTCTACGCAGGTGTTTAGATCGAATCTAATCGCATTATGGTCGCTGGAAGCTAAATGTTCACCCACACGTACGTTTTCTAACAATGACTCATCGGTTGCCATGATTAAATCAAGAATATTGCTATCACGAGTAGGCTCTTCCACTTTTTGTACGAGAAAATTCTCCAACATAAAGTTTAATAGCCTCTCACCCGGTTTATCAGAAGTAAGGTTGCTAAAGTTAACATTAGGTAAATTAAAATCGCCGCAGACTAATGTGGTCCCTTTTCTAATCCAAGACGTAAGCGTATCGAAGAGTGCAGCATCTTCTCTTTCCAATTGGCAAGGCGGACGATATAGCACGACTAAGTTAATTTTATTTATAGCATCTAAACTTAGCTGGACTAATAAAGCATCACTTCGCATATCATCCTTAGACGAGTCCATCGTTATGGCGTTTAGATCCTCTTTTATATACATTAATACGCCCCCTCCTCTACCGGTTTGTCTATTTCTGTAATGAATTTTGTACCCCGCTATATCGAACTCGCAAACACTGATCCCCGTATGAGTGTCTAACCATGTTTCACTTAGGAATACGAGGTCGAAATTACCCTCTAGAATAACGGCTTTTATTTCGGCAATTTTATTTTTTAAGCTACGAACATTCGCATATATGCATCTCAGTTTGCGCTTTACGTTAACTCTTCTATAACACTCAGATCCGTTCCGTTTCCCTGCACCCCGTCGATAGTGTCCTCTTCACGCGTGGGCCGGCCCGGCGCATCGGCATCACGTGGCCGCGCAACTCTCCTACCTAAAATGCTACGTACGGACTCGTCTAAGATCCTACCCAGCCGACTATTACCCACATCGCTTAGGTGAATTCCGTCCTTTTGGAAAAGTGACGGATGGTCCTGGAATGAATCCCATAAGTTAAAAAAGCTAACACCAGTTTCTCGACACAACCGCTTAAGACATTCGTTAGTATAGATCGCTCTAGATTGGAGGCGCAACGTGGATTTAAGTCGGGGGAGAACACCAATAATTCCCACGTTGGTTGCTTTGGATTTCGCCGTATCTATCATGGTTCTGGCACGATAAACTATATCTTCCGGGGTGCTGTCATACCTATGGACGTCGTTGCCCCCTACCATCGTGATGATCGTTCGTTCACCACGCGTATCTTCCAATTTCTCGATCTCGGCGGCCACGTTGTTAATGCGGCCACCGGGATAGCAAAAGCGCTTACGCTTAGAAGGGTTACGCGCAGCAAACTCCTGATCCTGCCTTCTAATTAAGGAGTCCCCCATTAAAACGGTTTCCTCTTCCCCCTCGATAGGAGTTAGCAACGCGAAAGGGTTCGAACAGGGTAAAACGAAGTTCTGATCCCTCGTTGGTCTAGCCCCATTTCTAACACGTCGAAATTGCGATTCCTGAGGCCTAAACGAGTTTAAAATTCGTTGTTGCTCGTCAACAATTACCTGATGATTCGAATTTGCAGGCCGCCTATCTCTATTACTATCTTCCTTCCTGCGCATGTCGTGAATAGCAGAGTCTAGTTTGGAATTTAAGTCATCGACTTTACGGTTAGTCGAGATCACATCCCTCGCAACGGTATTTAATTCCAGTTTGATCTCGCTGATCGCACTTGACAACTTGCGTTCAAACGCTTCGTTCAACATACAAAATCGACATATTCTAATTTGCTCAAGGTTCGAGGGAACGTAAATTTCCTTATTAAATGAAGCAGCGCACCTTGAGCATTCGATCTTTATAACGGGCATTGTCGGTTTTTTGTTTTTTTTTAATTCGGAACTAATTTAGAAAACAAGCTGCACAAGCTAATATACTGTAATTGAAAGATCGAACTTTATAATACGGCGACGAATATTGAATAGGCGATATATATAAAAGTATTCAGTAGCAGAGGCACGATAAATTCTGAGCAGAGTGAAATTAGCGGGAGCACAGAGCGAGCACGTCTTTTCAGTAGAGAGTCGGTGGGACGAATGAAGTCGGTGGGACAAAAGAAGAAGAAGAAGAAGAAGAAGAAGAAGAAGAAGAAGAAGAAGAAGAAGAAGAAGAAGAAGAAGAAGAAGAAGAAGAAGAAGAAGAAGAACTACAGAACTACAGAACTACAGAATCTAGGACCAACAAAGACCCTAAGGTCCGCTCGAGGCTAGTCCGCTACACTACATCCGAAACTACGATACACACTTATCTACGAGTGTATCTCTAACATGCTATTTTTTTATTTTTTTATTTTTTTTAAATATATAATCTACTGTACACACTTATCTACATGTGTACAATGTCAGGCATATTAACTACTTCAACCTAAGGGGGGGTGATAGAAAGTTTTTCTTTCAACTTCCGCAGCCCTCGACTGCTAGTGGTGAAAATCTAGTTATAGGATAGGCGGAAAAGAAAATGGATATCTAAACTACACATGCAAGAGAAATCGCTGGCATCATTTTTAGTCATCATTTTTACTCTCGTTGTTCCTCCGCTCCAAACTCCTTTTGCAAAGACGTTATTATTTACTGTGCTCAGACTACGTTATATTTATACTATTTAAGTGCGCGTCGAGACGGTTTTTAAACATATTTACCGACCTACTATCCACTACGTGGGTGGGTAGCCTATTCCAAATTTGAGTAATTTTAAACGTAAAATAGTTTTGGGCTATACTAGTGTTAAATCGCTTGTTCACTAATTTTAATCCGTGTTGCCGAGTATTTCCCCTATGATCCAATTCGAACAAATTCCTATAATCAACGTTTGAAAATCCTTTCAATATTTTAAATACTTCAATTAGCTGGCCACGTAATCTTCTGCCTTCGAGAGATGGCAAATCTAATGCCCTGAGTCTTTCCTCATAGGGCCTGTTTCTCAGCTCGGGAATTAATTTTGTAGCCCTACGCTGCACTCTTTCTAATTGCGCGATATCTTTGTTTAAGTATGGAGCCCAAAATTGAACCGCATATTCGAGCAGTGGACGCACAAGTGATTTATACAATGGTAAAATTATCTCTTTGGATTTGAACGTGAAATTACGCGCGATATAACCCAGCACACGATTTGCTTTTTTACATGCATCCGCGCATTGTTTCGTGACTTTGAAGTCATCCGAGACTAAAACTCCCAGGTCTTTTTCCAATTTAACTACGTCGAGGACCTGGCCTTTCATGGTATACTCTACCCTCAAATTATGGCAACCCAAATGCATCACCTTACATTTACTTAAATTAAACTGCATTTGCCACTTATCCGCCCATCTGACAATCAAGTTTAGGTCCTTTTGTAATTTTTCTACATCCGATCTTACATAGGCACGGTTGCCCAGCTTCGTGTCGTCAGCAAATTTAGAAATCGTACTAAATACGCCATTATCCAAATCGTTTATATATATTAGAAACAATAATGGGCCAAGAACGGAGCCTTGTGGCACTCCACTACTGACGTTGACCCAATCTGAACATTCACCATTTATAACTACTCGCTGCGAACGATCCTTCAGCCAATTTCTAATCCAATTTAATATCTTACCCTTCACACCGACTGCTTTAACTTTCATTAATAATCTCTCGTGCGGAACGGTGTCAAACGCCTTTTTAAAGTCTAGATAGATTACATCTACAGCTTTGCTTTCGTCGTAAACGCAAATCATTTTATGGAAGAATTCGAGCAAATTTGTCAAGCACGATCTCGCCCGCCTAAACCCATGTTGGGAATCTTTAATCAGATTATTTACCTCGAAGAAGAAGAAGAAAAAGAAGAAGAAGAAGAAGAAGAAGAACTACAGACTACAGAACTACAGAATCTAGGACCAGCAAAGACCCTAAGGTCCGCTCGAGGCTAGTCCGCTACACTAAATCAAAAACTACGATACACCCTTATCTACGAGTGTATCTCTAACATGCTATTTTTTTTTTTAATACTATCTACTGTACACACTTATCTACATGTGTACATTATCGTGCAATTTTAACTAATCAAACTAGGGGTCGGGGGAGATAGAAAGTTTTTCTTCTCATCTTCCGCAGCCACTCGACTGCTAGTGGTGAAAAGCTAATTTAGGGATAGAGACTACTTATAGGATAGGCGGAAAAGAAATGGGACATCTAAGCTACACATGCAGAGAATCGCCGGCATCATTTTTAGTCATCATAATTTCATATCCTTAAACCTCCGCTCCAAACTCTCTCTCTGCAAGGACGTCCAAATTCACAGTGCTCAACTACGTTATATTTAAACTATTCAAATGCACGTCGAGACGATTTTTGAACATATTAACCGAAGTGCTATCTACTACGTGGGTGGGCAGCCGATTCCAGTTTTGAGTAACTTTAAATGTAAAATAGTTTTGGGCTATACTAGTGTTAAAACGCTTGTTCACTAATTTTAACCCGTGCTGACGAGTATTTCCCCTATGATCCAGTTCGAACAGATTGCGAAAGTCAACGTTTGAGAAACCCTTTAGTATTTTGAATACTTCTATTAGCTGGCCACGTAATCTTCTGCATTCTAGCGATGGCAAATCTAAAGCCCTGAGCCTTTCCTCGTATGATCTATTCCTCAGCTCTGGAATTAATTTCGTAGCCCTACGCTGCACTCTTTCTAATTGCGCAATATCTTTCATTAAATATGGAGCCCAAAATTGAACAGCGTATTCGAGAAGTGGCCGCACAAGGGATTTATATAAAGGTAAAATTACATCCTTAGATTTGAAGATGAAATTGCGCGCGATATAACCCAAAACGCGATTTGCTTTTTTACACGCATCCGCGCATTGCTTCGAGAATTTAAAATCGTCTGAGACTAATACTCCCAAGTCTTTTTCTAATTTAACCGCGTCGAGGACTTGGCCTTTCATGGTATAATCTACTCTTAAATTATGGCAACCCAAGTGCATTACCTTGCATTTGCTTAAATTAAATTCCATTTGCCACTTGTCCGCCCAATTGGCAATCGAGTTTAGGTCCCCCTGCAATTTATCGACATCCGATCTTACATAGGCACGATTACCCAGCTTCGTGTCGTCCGCAAATTTCGAAATCCGACTAAGTATGCCTTTATCTAAATCGTTAATATAAATTAAAAACAATAAAGGGCCTAAAACAGAGCCCTGCGGTACCCCACTACTAACGCTGGCCCAATCTGAACATTCCCCATTTATTACTACCCGCTGCGAGCGATCTTTCAGCCAATTTCTAATCCAGTTTAAAATCTTACCAGTCACCCCAATCACTTTAACTTTCATTAATAACCTTTGGTGGGGGACGGTGTCGAACGCCTTTTTAAAGTCTAAATATATTACGTCTACAGCTTTGCTTTCATCGTACACGCAAATCATTTTGTGGAAGAATTCGAGCAAGTTAGTCAAGCACGATCTCGCACGCCTAAATCCATGTTGGGTATCGTTAATCAGCTTATTTGCCTCGAGGTGGCTCACTATTCTATCTTTAATTACAGATTCTAAAAGCTTCCCAACTACCGAAGTTAGACTAATAGGCCGAAAATTCGTTGCTTCAAATCTATTCCCCTTCTTAAATATAGGTGTAACGTTTGCTCGCTTGAAATCCAACGGAACTACGCCATCCTCTAATGAGCGATTGAAAATCTCACGCAATGGCTTAACGAGTTCATTTTGAAGCTCCTTTAAATGAATTGGATATACCCCATCGGGGCCCGGAGATTTCGACTTTTTCATTAGCTTAATAAATTTAAGAATTTCCTCGTCCTTTATACTTACATCGGATATGCATTTATCAGCACTACGAATTTCCCCAATTAACGATTCCAATTCGGAAGAATCTTCCACAGTAAACACGCTCGTAAAATGCTCATTTAAAATTTTAGACATTTCTGTCGGAAGTTCAGTCAAACGACCATCCTTATCTTTGATCGGCCCTATCGATCGTTTTACGGGTTTCCTATTATTTACGTACCCATAAAACCGTTTCGGTTCATTCTTTGAATCCTTAGCGAGGTTTATTTCATACTTCCTCTTCGCATCTCTGACCGCACGTTTAACTTCCCTACGAGAATCTATGTAATTTTGCCGACTTATAACTGACCCATTGTTTTTATGAATTTTAAATTTTCTATTTCGGTCCCGGATTAAGCGTAGTATTAACGGACTAAGCCACGGAGCTCTCACCGACTTCCCGCTCTTACGCACATACTTAACCAAATCAGAATTCACACGAAGCACCGTACATCGAAGTTCTGCGTACATCTCTCCTACCGACCTGTTCTCGAATCGTATTCCCCAGTCTATATCCTTAATCCTTTCGCGAAAAATATCGAAATCACAGCTACCAAAACGAGGGATGAGCTGCGAGCTCATTCTAACTTCTACGCAGGTGTTTAGATCGAATCTAATCGCATTATGGTCGCTGGAAGCTAAATGTTCACCCACACGTACGTTTTCTAACAATGACTCATCGGTTGCCATGATTAAATCAAGAATATTGCTATCACGAGTAGGCTCTTCCACTTTTTGTACGAGAAAATTCTCCAACATAAAGTTTAATAGCCTCTCACCCGGTTTATCAGAAGTAAGGTTGCTAAAGTTAACATTAGGTAAATTAAAATCGCCGCAGACTAATGTGGTCCCTTTTCTAATCCAAGACGTAAGCGTATCGAAGAGTGCAGCATCTTCTCTTTCCAATTGGCAAGGCGGACGATAAAGCACGACTAAGTTAATTTTATTTATAGCATCTAAACTTAGCTGGACTAATAAAGCATCACTTCGCATATCATCCTTAGACGAGTCCATCGTTATGGCGTTTAGATCCTCTTTTATATACATTAATACGCCCCCTCCTCTACCGGTTTGTCTATTTCTGTAATGAATTTTGTACCCCGCTATATCGAACTCGCAAACACTGATCCCCGTATGAGTGTCTAACCATGTTTCACTTAGGAATACGAGGTCGAAATTACCCTCTAGAATAACGGCTTTTATTTCGGCAATTTTATTTTTTAAGCTACGAACATTCGCATATAAGCATCTCAGTTTGCGCTTTACGTTAACTCTTCTATAACACTCAGATCCGTTCCGTTTCCCTGCACCCCGTCGATAGTGCCCTCTTCACGCGTGGGCCGGCCCGGCGCATCGGCATCACGTGGCCGCGCAACTCTCCTACCTAAAATGCTACGAAGATGAAGAAGAAGATGAAGAAGAAGAAGAAGAAAAAGATGAAGAAGAAGAAGAAGAAAAAGATGAAGAAGAAGAAGAAGAAAAAGATGAAGAAGAAGAAGAAGAAAAAGATGAAGAAGAAGAAGAACTACAGAACTACAGAACTACAGAATCTAGGACCAGCAAAGACCCTAAGGTCCGCTCGAGGCTAGTCCGCTACACTAAATCAAAAACTACGATACACCCTTATCTACGAGTGTATCTCTAACATGCTATTTTTTTTTTTTTTTTTTAATACTATCTACTGTACACACTTATCTACATGTGTACATTATCGTGCAATTTTAACTAATCAAACTAGGGGTCGGGGGAGATAGAAAGTTTTTCTTCTCATCTTCCGCAGCCACTCGACTGCTAGTGGTGAAAAACTAATTTAGGGATAGAGACTACTTATAGGATAGGCGGAAAAGAAATGGGACATCTAAGCTACACATGCAGAGAATCGCCGGCATCATTTTTAGTCATCATAATTTCATATCCTTAAACCTCCGCTCCAAACTCTCTCTCTCTGCAAGGACGTCCAAATTCACAGTGCTCAACTACGTTATATTTAAACTATTCAAATGCACGTCGAGACGATTTTTGAACATATTAACCGAAGTGCTATCTACTACGTGGGTGGGCAGCCGATTCCAATTTTGAGTAACTTTAAATGTAAAATAGTTTTGGGCTATACTAGTGTTAAAACGCTTGTTCACTAATTTTAACCCGTGCTGACGAGTATTTCCCCTATGATCCAGTTCGAACAGATTGCGAAAGTCCACGTTTGAGAAACCCTTTAGTATTTTAAATACTTCTATTAGCTGGCCACGTAATCTTCTGCTTTCTAGCGATGGCAAATCTAAAGCCCTGAGCCTTTCCTCGTATGATCTATTCCTCAGCTCTGGAATTAATTTCGTAGCCCTACGCTGCACTCTTTCTAATTGCGCAATATCTTTCATTAAATATGGAGCCCAAAATTGAACAGCGTATTCGAGAAGTGGCCGCACAAGGGATTTATATAAAGGTAAAATTACATCCTTAGATTTGAAGATGAAATTGCGCGCGATATAACCCAAAACGCGATTTGCTTTTTTACACGCATCCGCGCATTGCTTCGAGAATTTAAAATCGTCTGAGACTAATACTCCCAAGTCTTTTTCTAATTTAACCGCGTCGAGGACTTGGCCTTTCATGGTATAATCTACTCTTAAATTATGGCAACCCAAGTGCATTACCTTGCATTTGCTTAAATTAAATTCCATTTGCCACTTGTCCGCCCAATTGGCAATCGAGTTTAGGTCCCCCTGCAATTTATCGACATCCGATCTTACATAGGCACGATTACCCAGCTTCGTGTCGTCCGCAAATTTCGAAATCCGACTAAGTATGCCTTTATCTAAATCGTTAATATAAATTAAAAACAATAAAGGGCCTAAAACAGAGCCCTGCGGTACCCCACTACTAACGCTGGCCCAATCTGAACATTCCCCATTTATTACTACCCGCTGCGAGCGATCTTTCAGCCAATTTCTAATCCAGTTTAAAATCTTACCAGTCACCCCAATCGCTTTAACTTTCATTAATAACCTTTGGTGGGGGACGGTGTCGAACGCCTTTTTAAAGTCTAAATATATTACGTCTACAGCTTTGCTTTCATCGTACACGCAAATCATTTTGTGGAAGAATTCGAGCAAGTTAGTCAAGCACGATCTCGCACGCCTAAATCCATGCTGGGTATCGTTAATCAGCTTATTTGCCTCGAGGTGGCTCACTATTCTATCTTTAATTACAGATTCTAAAAGCTTCCCAACTACCGAAGTTAGACTAATAGGCCGAAAATTCGTTGCTTCAAATCTATTCCCCTTCTTAAATATAGGTGTAACGTTTGCTCGCTTGAAATCCAACGGAACTACGCCATCCTCTAATGAGCGATTGAAAATCTCACGCAATGGCTTAACGAGTTCATTTTGAAGCTCCTTTAAATGAATTGGATATACCCCATCGGGGCCCGGAGATTTCGACTTTTTCATTAGCTTAATAAATTTAAGAATTTCCTCGTCCTTTATACTTACATCGGATATGCATTTATCAGCACTACGAACTTCCCCAATTAACGATTCCAATTCGGAAGAATCTTCCACAGTAAACACGCTCGTAAAATGTTCATTTAAAATTTTAGACATTTCTGTCGGAAGTTCAGTCAAACGACCATCCTTATCTTTGATCGGCCCTATCGATCCTTTTACGGGTTTCCTATTATTTACGTACCCATAAAACCGTTTCGGTTCATTCTTTGAATCCTTAGCGAGGTTTATTTCATACTTCCTCTTCGCATCTCTGACCGCACGTTTAACTTCCCTACGAGAATCTATGTAATTTTGCCGACTTATAACTGACCCATTGTTTTTATGAATTTTAAATTTTCTATTTCGGTCCCGGATTAAGCGTAGTATTAACGGACTAAGCCACGGAGCTCTCACCGACTTCCCGCTCTTACGCACATACTTAACCAAATCAGAATTCACACGAAGCAGCGTACATCGAAGTTCTGCGTACATCTCTCCTACCGACCTGTTCTCGAATCGTATTCCCCAGTCTATATCCTTAATCCTTTCGCGAAAAATATCGAAATCACAGCTACCAAAACGAGGGATGAGCTGCGAGCTCATTCTAACTTCTACGCAGGTGTTTAGATCGAATCTAATCGCATTATGGTCGCTGGAAGCTAAATGTTCACCCACACGTACGTTTTCTAACAATGACTCATCGGTTGCCATGATTAAATCAAGAATATTGCTATCACGAGTAGGCTCTTCCACTTTTTGTACGAGAAAATTCTCCAACATAAAGTTTAATAGCTTCTCACCCGGTTTATCAGAAGTAAGGTTGCTAAAGTTAACATTAGGTAAATTAAAATCGCCGCAGACTAATGTGGTCCCTTTTCTAATCCAAGACGTAAGCGTATCGAAGAAGAAGAAAAAGATGAAGAAGAAGAAGAAGAAAAAGATGAAGAAGAAGAAGAAGAAAAAGATGAAGAAGAAGAAGAAGAAAAAGATGAGGAAGAAGAAGAAGAAAAAGATGAAGAAGAAGAAGAACTACAGAACTACAGAACTACAGAATCTAGGACCAACAAAGAACCTAAGGTCCGCTCGAGGCTAGTCCGCTACACTACATCCGAAACTACGATACACACATATCTACGAGTGTATCTCTAACATGCTATATATATATATATTTTTTTTTTTTAAATATATAATCTACTGTACACACTTATCTACATGTGTACAATGTCAGGCATATTAACTACTTCAACCTAAGGGGGGGGTGATAGAAAGTTTTTCTTCTCAACTTCCGCAGCCCTCGACTGCTAGTGGTGAAAATCTAGTTATAGGATAGGCGGAAAAGAAAATGGATATCTAAACTACACATGCAAGAGAAATCGCTGGCATCATTTTTAGTCATCATTTTTACTCTCGTTGTTCCTCCGCTCCAAACTCCTTTTGCAAAGACGTTATTATTTACTGTGCTCAGACTACGTTATATTTATACTATTTAAGTGCGCGTCGAGACGGTTTTTAAACATATTTACCGACCTACTATCCACTACGTGTGTGGGTAGCCTATTCCAAATTTGAGTAATTTTAAACGTAAAATAGTTTTGGGCTATACTAGTGTTAAATCGCTTGTTCACTAATTTTAATCCGTGTTGCCGAGTATTTCCCCTATGATCCAATTCGAACAAATTCCTATAATCAACGTTTGAAAATCCTTTCAATATTTTAAATACTTCAATTAGCTGGCCACGTAATCTTCTGCCTTCGAGAGATGGCAAATCTAATGCCCTGAGTCTTTCCTCATAGGGCCTGTTTCTCAGCTCAGGAATTAATTTTGTAGCCCTACGCTGCACTCTTTCTAATTGCGCGATATCTTTGTTTAAGTATGGAGCCCAAAATTGAACCGCATATTCGAGCAGTGGACGCACAAGTGATTTATACAATGGTAAAATTATCTCTTTGGATTTGAACGTGAAATTACGCGCGATATAACCCAGCACACGATTTGCTTTTTTACATGCATCCGCGCATTGTTTCGTGACTTTGAAGTCATCCGAGACTAAAACTCCCAGGTCTTTTTCCAATTTAACTACGTCGAGGAAGAAGAAGAAAAAGATGAAGAAGAAGAAGAAGAAGAAAAAGATGAAGAAGAAGAAGAAGAAAAAGATGAAGAAGAAGAAGAAGAAAACGATGAAGAAGAAGAAGAAGAAGAAAAAGATGAAGAAGAAGAAGAACTACAGAACTACAGAACTACAGAATCTAGGACCAACAAAGACCCTAAGGTCCGCTCGAGGCTAGTCCGCTACACTACATCCGAAACTACGATACACACTTATCTACGAGTGTATCTCTAACATGCTATATTTATTTATTTTTTTTTTTTTAATATATAATCTACTGTACACACTTATCTACATGTGTACAATGTCAGGCATATTAACTACTTCAACCTAAGGGGGGGTGATAGAAAGTTTTTCTTCTCAACTTCCGCAGCCCTCGACTGCTAGTGGTGAAAATCTAGTTATAGGATAGGCGGAAAAGAAAATGGATATCTAAACTACACATGCAAGAGAAATCGCTGGCATCATTTTTAGTCATCATTTTTACTCTCGTTGTTCCTCCGCTCCAAACTCCTTTTGCAAAGACGTTATTATTTACTGTGCTCAGACTACGTTATATTTATACTATTTAAGTGCGCGTCGAGACGGTTTTTAAACATATTTACCGACCTACTATCCACTACGTGGGTGGGTAGCCTATTCCAAATTTGAGTAATTTTAAACGTAAAATAGTTTTGGGCTATACTAGTGTTAAATCGCTTGTTCACTAATTTTAATCCGTGTTGCCGAGTATTTCCCCTATGATCCAATTCGAACAAATTCCTATAATCAACGTTTGAAAATCCTTTCAATATTTTAAATACTTCAATTAGCTGGCCACGTAATCTTCTGCCTTCGAGAGATGGCAAATCTAATGCCCTGAGTCTTTCCTCATAGGGCCTGTTTCTCAGCTCGGGAATTAATTTTGTAGCCCTACGCTGCACTCTTTCTAATTGCGCGATATCTTTGTTTAAGTATGGAGCCCAAAATTGAACCGCATATTCGAGCAGTGGACGCACAAGTGATTTATACAATGGTAAAATTATCTCTTTGGATTTGAACGTGAAATTACGCGCGATATAACCCAGCACACGATTTGCTTTTTTACATGCATCCGCACATTGTTTCGTGACTTTGAAGTCATCCGAGACTAAAACTCCCAGGTCTTTTTCCAATTTAACTACGTCGAGGACCTGGCCTTTCATGGTATACTCTACCCTCAAATTATGGCAACCCAAATGCATCACCTTACATTTACTTAAATTAAACTGCATTTGCCACTTATCCGCCCATCTGACAATCAAGTTTAGGTCCTTTTGTAATTTTTCTACATCCGATCTTACATAGGCACGGTTGCCCAGCTTCGTGTCGTCAGCAAATTTAGAAATCGTACTAAATACGTTATTATCCAAATCGTTTATATATATTAGAAACAATAATGGGCCAAGAACGGAGCCTTGTGGCACTCCACTACTGACGTTGACCCAATCTGAACATTCACCATTTATAACTACTCGCTGCGAACGATCCTTCAGCCAATTTCTAATCCAATTTAATATCTTACCCTTCACACCGACTGCTTTAACTTTCATTAATAATCTCTCGTGCGGAACGGTGTCAAACGCCTTTTTAAAGTCTAGATAGATTACATCTACAGCTTTGCTTTCGTCGTAAACGCAAATCATTTTATGGAAGAATTCGAGCAAATTTGTCAAGCACGATCTCGCCCGCCTAAACCCATGTTGGGAATCTTTAATCAGATTATTTACCTCGAGGTGGCACACTATTCTATCTCTAATTACCGATTCTAAAAGCTTTCCAACTACCGAAGTTAGACTAATAGGACGAAAATTCGTTGCTTCGTATCTATTCCCATTCTTAAATATTGGTGTAACGTTTGCACGCTTGAAGTCTACAGGGACTACGCCATCTTCTAATGAGCGATTGAAAATTGCACGCAACGGCTTCGCAAGCTCATTCTTAAGTTCCTTTAAATGAGTGGGGTAAACGCCATCGGGCCCGGGTGATTACGACTTTTTCATCAGGTTAATATATTTAAGAATTTCCACTTCATTAACCGTTATATCGGATATGCAAATATCACTATTATCTACTTCTTCAACTAACGATCCTAATTGGGACGAATCTTCAATAGTAAAGACGCTTGTGAAATGTTCATTTAAAATTTTAGACATTTCCGCCGGAATTTCCGTCAAACGACCATCTTTGTCTTTAATCGGCCCTATTGAACCTTTTAAGGGTTTCCTACTGTTTACATAGCCGTAAAACCGTTTCGGTTCCTTCTTTGAATCCTTCGCCAGTTTTATTTCATATTTCCGCTTCGCATCTCTAACCGCCCGTTTAACTTCTCTTCGAGAATCTATGTAATTTTGCCGACTTATAAATGACTCGTTGTTCTTATGTATTTGAAATTTTCTATTTCGGTCCTTAATTAAGCTTAATATGAGTGGGCTAACCCACGGCGCTCTCATCGACTTCCCGCTCTTACGGCGCACATACTTTACTAAGTCGAAATTTACACTAAGGAGTGTACGCCGAAGCTCAGTGTACATTTCTCCTACCGACCTATTCTCGAAGCGCATTCCCCAGTCTACATCCTTAATCCTTTCGCGAAAAGTATCAAAATCACAGCTACCAAAACGTGGCATGAGCTGTGTACTAATTTTTACATCTACACACGTGTTAACCACGAATCTAATCGCATTATGGTCACTCGAGGCTAAATGCTCTCCTACACAAACATTTTCTACCAGTGACTCGTCAGTCGCCATGATTAAATCGAGGATATTATTATCACGAGTTGGTTCCTCCACTTTTTGAACGAGGAAATTCTCCAGAATAAAGTTTAGTAGTCTCTCCCCAGCTTTATTTGACGTTAGGTTACTATAATTAACGTTTGGATAGTTAAAATCGCCGCAGACTAATGTGGTTCCTTTTCTAACCCAAGATGAAAGCATATCAAAGAGTGCAGCATCTTCTCTTTCTATTTGCGATGGAGGACGATATATGACGGCTAAATTAATTTTATATTTTGCATTACAACATAATTGGATTAATAAGGCCTCACTTCTCATATCTGCCGTAGACGAGTCGATCGTTATAGCGTTTAAGTCATCTTTTATATACACTAATACGCCCCCTCCTCTACCAGTTTGTCTATTTGTATAATGAATTTTATAACCTGGTATATCAAATTCGCAAACACTGATCCCCGAATGTGTATCTATCCAAGTCTCGCTTAAGAATACGAGATCGTAGTCTCCCTCTAGAATTACGGCTTTTATTTCGGCAAGTTTATTTTTTAAGCTACGAACATTTGAATATATACATTTCAATTTGCGCTTTAGGTGGACTCCTCTATCACACGCGAATCTGTTCCGTTTCCCTGCTCCCCAATACTCATTGCCCCTTCAAGCGAGGAACGGTCTGGCGCATGGGCATCACGTGGCCCCGCAACTCTCCTACTTAATATGCTACGTACTGACTGGTCTAAAATCCTACCCAGCCGACTGTTTCCCACATCGCTTAAATGAATTCCGTCCGTTTGATAAAGTGAAGGTTGGTCTTGGAATTTATCCCAAACGTTAAAGAAGCTAACTCCAGTATCGCGACACAAGCGCTTAAGGCACTCGTTTGTATATATAGCACGGGACTGCAGACGCAACGTGGATTTTAGTCGGGGTAAAATGCCAATTATTCCAACGTTATCCGCTTTAACTTTCGCAGTATGAATCAGAGTCTTAGCGCGGTTTACTATTCCTTCTGGGGTGCTGTCGTATCTGTGCACATCATTCCCCCCTACGAGCGTGAGGATCGTACGCCCGTCACGTGTTTGGTCCAATTTTTCAATTTCACTAACTACTTTATCTATGCGGCCACCAGGAAAGCAAAATCGTTTTCGTTTTGACGGGTTTCGCGCTGTGAATTCCGGCTCTTGGTTTTTAATTAGAGAATCCCCAATTAGTAGAGTTTCTTCTTCCCCTTCGATAGGAGTTAGCAGTGCGAAGGGGTTTGAGCATGGTAATGTGAAATGTTGTTCCCTCGATGGTCTAGCCCCATTTCTAACGGGCCTAAATTGCGAATCTTGGGGTCTATATTGTGAATCCTGGGGTCCAAACGAGTTCAAAATCCTTTGTTGCTGGTCAACAATTGTCTGATGATTCATACGAGTAGGCCGATTGTCGCGATTTCTATTTTCCCTCCCACGCATGTCATGAATGGTAGAATTTAGACTCGAATTTAATTCGTCGACTTTACGGTTGGTCGATATAACGTCCCTCGCGACGGAATTTAGTTCTAATTTAATTTCGCTAATCGCGTTAGCAAACTTACGCTCCAACGCATCGTTTAACATACAAGATGAAGAAGAAGAAGAAGAAAAAAAAGAAGAAGAAGAAAAAGAAGAAGAAGAAGAAAAAGAAGAAGAAGAAGAAAAAGAAGAAGAAGAAGAAAAAGAAGAAGAAGAAGAAAAAGAAGAAAAAGAAGAAAAAGAAGAAGAAGAAGAAAAAGAACTACAGAACTACAGAACTACAGAATCTAGGACCAGCAAAGACCCTAAGGTCCGCTCGAGGCTAGTCCGCTACACTAAATCAAAAACTACGATACACCCTTATCTACGAGTGTATCTCTAACATGCTATTTTTTTTTTTTTTTTTAATACTATCTACTGTACACACTTATCTACATGTGTACATTATCGTGCAATTTTAACTAATCAAACTAGGGGTCGGGGGAGATAGAAAGTTTTTCTTCTCATCTTCCGCAGCCACTCGACTGCTAGTGGTGAAAAACTAATTTAGGGATAGAGACTACTTATAGGATCGGCGGAAAAGAAATGGGACATCTAAGCTACACATGCAGAGAATCGCCGGCATCATTTTTAGTCATCATAATTTCATATCCTTAAACCTCCGCTCCAAACTCTCTCTCTCTGCAAGGACGTCCAAATTCACAGTGCTCAACTACGTTATATTTAAACTATTCAAATGCACGTCGAGACGATTTTTGAACATATTAACCGAAGTGCTATCTACTACGTGGGTGGGCAGCCGATTCCAATTTTGAGTAACTTTAAATGTAAAATAGTTTTGGGCTATACTAGTGTTAAAACGCTTGTTCACTAATTTTAACCCGTGCTGACGAGTATTTCCCCTATGATCCAGTTCGAACAGATTGCGAAAGTCCACGTTTGAGAAACCCTTTAGTATTTTAAATACTTCTATTAGCTGGCCACGTAATCTTCTGCTTTCTAGCGATGGCAAATCTAAAGCCCTGAGCCTTTCCTCGTATGATCTATTCCTCAGCTCTGGAATTAATTTCGTAGCCCTACGCTGCACTCTTTCTAATTGCGCAATATCTTTCATTAAATATGGAGCCCAAAATTGAACAGCGTATTCGAGAAGTGGCCGCACAAGGGATTTATATAAAGGTAAAATTACATCCTTAGATTTGAAGATGAAATTGCGCGCGATATAACCCAAAACGCGATTTGCTTTTTTACACGCATCCGCGCATTGCTTCGAGAATTTAAAATCGTCTGAGACTAATACTCCCAAGTCTTTTTCTAATTTAACCGCGTCGAGGACTTGGCCTTTCATGGTATAATCTACTCTTAAATTATGGCAACCCAAGTGCATTACCTTGCATTTGCTTAAATTAAATTCCATTTGCCACTTGTCCGCCCAATTGGCAATCGAGTTTAGGTCCCCCTGCAATTTATCGACATCCGATCTTACATAGGCACGATTACCCAGCTTCGTGTCGTCCGCAAATTTCGAAATCCGACTAAGTATGCCTTTATCTAAATCGTTAATATAAATTAAAAACAATAAAGGGCCTAAAAAAGAGCCCTGCGGTACCCCACTACTAACGCTGGCCCAATCTGAACATTCCCCATTTATTACTACCCGCTGCGAGCGATCTTTCAGCCAATTTCTAATCCAGTTTAAAATAGAAGAAGAAGAAAAAGAAGAAAAAGAAAAAGAAAAAGAAAAAGAAAAAGAAGAAAAAGAAGAAAAAGAAGAAAAAGAAGAAAAAGAAGAAAAAGAAGAAAAAGAAGAAAAAGAAGAAAAAGAAGAAAAAGAAGAAAAAGAAGAAAAAGAAGAAAAAGAAAAAAAGAAAAAAAGAAAAAAAAGAAGAAAAAAGAAGAAAAAGAAGAAGAAAAAGAAGAAGAAAAAGAAGAAGAAAAAGAAGAAGAAAAAAAAGAAGAAAAAAAAGAAGAAAAAAAAGAAGAAAAAAAAGAAGAAAAAAAAGAAGAAAAAAAAGAAGAAAAAAAAGAAGAAAAAAAAGAAGAAAAAAAAGAAGATAAAAAGAAGATAAAAAAGAAGATAAAAAAGAAGATAAAAAAGAAGATAAAAAAGAAGATAAAAAAGAAGATAAAAAAGAAGATAAAAAAGAAGATAAAAAAGAAGATAAAAAAGAAGATAAAAAAAGAAGATAAAAAAAGAAGATAAAAAAAGAAGATAAAAAAAGAAGATAAAAAAAGAAGATAAAAAAGAAGATAAAAAAAGAAGATAAAAAAAGAAGATAAAAAAAGAAGATAAAAAAAGAAGATAAAAAAGAAGATAAAAAAGAAGATAAAAAAAGAAGATAAAAAAAGAAGATAAAAAAAGAAGATAAAAAAAGAAGATAAAAAAAGAAGATAAAAAAGAAGATAAAAAAAGAAGATAAAAAAGAAGATAAAAAAAGAAGATAAAAAAAGAAGATAAAAAAAGAAGATAAAAAAGAAGATAAAAAAGAAGATAAAAAAGATAAAGATAAAAAAGATAAAGATAAAAAAGATAAAGATAAAAAAGATAAAGATAAAAAAGATGAAGATAAAAAAGATGAAGATAAAAAAGATGAAGATAAAAAAGATGAAGATAAAAAAGATGAAGATAAAAAAGATGAAGATAAAAAAGATGAAGATAAAAAAGATGAAGATAAAAAAGATAAAGATAAAGATAAAGATAAAGATAAAGATAAAGATGAAGATGAAGATGAAGATGAAGATGAAGATGAAGATGAAGATGAAGATGAAGATGAAGATGAAGATGAAGATGAAGATGAAGATGAAGATGAAGATGAAGATAAAGATAAAGATAAAGATAAAGATAAAGATAAAGATAAAGATAAAGATGAAGATGAAGATGAAGATGAAGAAGAAGAAGAAGAAGAAGAAGAAGAAGAAGAAGAAGAAGAAGAAGAAGAAGAAGAAAAGGGTGTTCAGGGTGTTAAAATAAAGAGTCTATAAAGGGGATTAAAAAAGGTGGTTAAGATTAGCAAATAAGGCCGTAGGCCACGCCCCGCAGGGGTGCCTGTATAACCAAGCTCTTCCTGCTAAGGAAGAGAACAGCGGCTTGTATTTTATATTATAGAAAGAGCGCTTAAAGTATAAAGAATCCAAAAGAAAATAAGACAAATTACTGCATTTATTTATTAAAAAAACATATATATAGAAATTAGAAATTTTGAATATTTTCTAGTTTTTCCTTTTTTTTTATTTCTAGACATTTCGTTATTATACTACTAACATTTTCAAAGTGTAAATAATATAATATCTTCGAGTTATTTATGGTAATGTTGAGTCACGTGTTAAATGGTGCATACTATATATCTGAACTTTATCACAAATATCTTATTATTTTCTGGGAAGTTTAAAATTTCTTCAGACAAAAATCCTACAGACGGAGCATTTGGCCTCACCACAGCTTACTCTTACCAACGTCCTTCCTTTTACTCACACGCACCACATACTCATCGAAGCGTCACATCGGTGAAAATTGAACCCTTCATTTATTCTCGCTATGGAGAACCTATCCCGGTTTCCGGAGTACACTTGAACTCTCCGTGGGAATAAACCATATAGCTTCCACCAAATCATACCCATCTTCGACAATCCTGCCTACCTAGCAGATCACCTGAGACCTTTTCCCACGCCTTTCCACAATGCCACCTGAGATAGCCGACTGTACTATCCACACGTCCCCATGCATGGATTTGTCTCAAAAGACTACCGCACATATTCAGAAGTTACAGAAACGGAAATCACATTCTGTAAACATCCTGAAAGCCAATCTTTTGTCGTATGCCCGCTTATTTACACCTTACGAGTCGCAAAGAGCGACCTGTGCTCAGTAGATTTAATCGAAATCCGTCACCTGCCCGCCGGTGAATTTACGGAATACCCATCAAACCGATCAGTTTCAATTCGTATTGGCTCAACTATGTGCTTAAACTGTCTCTCAAATCATATCACCGTCGTACTTCCACTTATCAGTAAAATCCCTTCTGGTTGCTCTATTGAATCTGAAGCCACCGAGGGTTATACTCCCTCACGTATGAGTCTCGTTGCGCAAGAATCCATTGACCATCAAAATATGAACCTTCCGCTTGTTTAAATCGAGCCCCTAGATTTGTTGCAGAGGCCTGGGACTCATCGCCTATTTCCAACCTTATAATTGGGAAACAAAGAGCTCGAAATACTTAATCGACACCAAATAGCCATGGGAAATCTTTAGCATAATGCAAACTATTTCATAATCCATCACGGCAATAGTCATTGCATTCTTCATTCGACTCGTTGGTATAATCAAACCCTATGCGCAGCATCGAATATTGGAAATAAGCTCCACTATGCAAGACCCTTAGCGTATGATTTTTCGCAAGTTTCTCTTCTTGAAATGCCCGAATATGTTTTGCAACCCGAGCAAGGCATTCGAGCTTCTCGTATTCTAAATTCACCACAAACACCACTTACAGCAGCTCAAATCCCATTACCGAAACTTAAGCTTATCAATCGAAAGCAAAGTACTGTACTCAAATATTATTTAAATTATTATTTGTTAATTAGTTTACTCATAAATTTATCACCTTGTCGAATAATTTGTCTAATAGCTAGTACGTTAGGTGCGTTGTTGACTAGCCGCTCTAACATCCAGCCTTGGCCAAAATTATGGGGCAGGTATGAAAAAGTGAAGAATATGATTAACACTCATTTGTTTCATACTTGAGATAATAAAAATAAACATTTTTGCGTATATTCTATCAATAATTAATATTTGATGTGTCCTTTTGCTTTTATAACTGCTTTTATGTGTTTTTGACTACTTCAGGCTAAGTTGGCACAGGTAGTTGGCTCATTTTCCTGGCACTCTTCATGAATTTTGGCTGTTAATTCACTTTTGAGAAACATTTGTGCACCCTCACTCTTGTGCCCAAGTGTGACCACAAATGTTAAATGGTGTGTGATCTAGAGATTGAGGGGGGCCATTCCATCAACGTTACCGCTTTCTTTTCAAACCAACCCTTTGAGATACAGATGTGTGGTATGGAGCATTGTCTTGTTGGAAGATTACACCACCTGGTATGTCATCATTGAAAATTTTACCTAATGAATGTTAATAAACCTGGTCTAACATGTTGGTGTAAGTGTTGGAATTCATTCTGCCCTCACAAGTGAACAACAATCCTGGCCCTGAAGACGACATAAAGCCCGAAACCATTTCATTGCCACTTCCAAATTTGACTGTTGGGATAACACATCTCGGATCATAAACTTCTCAACCTCTTCGATGAACATAAACAGTTGCAGTGGTTCCAAAGATCTGAGGAGAAATACAAATTTTACTGATCATTTTTGGTATCCAATAAGCGTAATAAATGGTGGAAACAACTGTGAAGAACCTCCCCCTAAGTTGCCTTCTTCAGACCAAACAATTTTTTCCCAATCATCATCAGTCCGATCTTCATGCTCTATTGCCAAAACAATCGCTTCCTCTTGTTTACCCGAGACAGCCACAGTTTCTTTCTACTCTTACACCCTTTAAGCCCAGCTTCTACAAGGGGCGGTCAATAAGTCTTCGAATTCCCGACAACCAGAAATCTCCCGACTGCTGTTCAATCCACTCCTAGACGGCGAGCTAGACATCGTCATCGTCCCTAAGCCGGCGTCCACGCCGTGCAGCCTTGAGCTGGCGGAATAAAAAGTAGTTGCTAAGGGACAAATCTGGACTGTAAGGAGGATGGTTGAGCTCCTCGAATCCGCACTCGCGCAGGGCAGCTTGTGCGACTCTGGCCTTGTGGACAGGGGCATTGTCATGGAGGAGCAGGAAACCACGTGTCAATTTGCCACGCCGCTTCTGACGGATGCACTTCTTCAACTCAGCCAGTTCCTCGGCGTAATATTGGTCTGTGATGGTCCTTCCACGAGGTGCATAGTCCACCATCAACACTCCCTCAGAATCCCAGAGAGGATTTTTTTCCTTCAACTGGATGCCAACAGCTCGTCATAGGACTTTGAAAAACTGAGATCGTGAATTAGATAATTTACTTCTTTTGTGGAAAAGGATGTGGAGTCTCATCGTCAAAAACGACCTCTTTATTTTCTTCAACAATGGAGGAATCTTGGTCACTAATGTCAGGAAGTTATCCAAAGACAAGTACTGGAACTTCATCACACTGAGTGAGCTACAAGACGACGTGATGATTGATTATTGGGATACTTGAGGCTGATCAGCTTCTTTCTGTCAATCCCAGTAGTCAAAATCAATAGCGCAGAAGTGGCAGTCAGTGCCATAGTTTATCGGCTCTCTGAACCATGCGAATTTCAAACTTCAGGCAACTCCTTTTGCACTGGTCTTACATACCATATGTGGTGCCTAAGCTTTATCTTATCCCTAAGTTTCATACCAGAATTATCTTGGCAAGCAGCTTTATGAAATTTGTAACTCGATTCCTGTTAGGAACAACGGTTGATTCGCCAAAGATGTAATAGAATACATTGGGCTTCATTTTGAAATATCTTCAGGCCGAATCCACTTTATTCATTTGCAGAATGAAAATACCAGTTAGTTAGAAATAGATGCATGTAAACTATCCAGAATTTGTTAATTTAAATAAATAATAAAGAATTTTGCATCATATAAATAGAAAATACACATAAATGTAAAAATAGCCCCCGTAAAAATATCATGTAACGACAAATCAAAGAGTTGACATGATTGAGGAAAACCATGTGATTTTTGAATTCAGCAAATCAAAACTGTTCTAAATGAGCTAAGGAAATTTAAAAAAATAAAGTTGGTGTTTGTCAGTATAATAGATAAAGAAATAGATATGAATTAAACACTCAGCAGTTCACATTAATTGGCAATATATTTCAAAGCTCAACTGTTCTTTGAACCCAACTCACTCATCTGATGACCAACCAAATTCTATCTTTCAATTTGTTCCCTCATAATGATATCACAGCAAAACACGCTCTGTAAGCAGAAAAACCAAGACTTTGCTAAAAAATTATCCTGAGTGGTCTTCTCAAAACACACAAACTTGGATTACCCAACAGACCAATCTTATCAGCTATTCGCACACAAACATTTGACATGTGCAATTTCCATATCCCTCTGCTTGAACCTCTTACGATGAACAATTAGACATTATCTGATTCTCTTTGACTTCACTGACTTTATTAGTGAAAGTTATTCTCACTTAGCTCAGGATTACATTACAAGCTTTGGTGTGGAGTCATTATTTACCAATAAATCAGTTTTTGGAAAGATGTGATATTATTTCTAGTGGTTTATTTTCCATTCAGAACAAAGTTAAATGGTTAAATAGAAATCAATTTCTTGACTTTATAAACTTGCGGTAGGAGATACTATTTTATATTTAATACTAACTTGTCAAGAGAAAGAGCCGACATGGCTACGAGTATGTGGTCTCCTTTAGGTCCTACATTTGCCAACGCTTATTATGTTATAATCTAAATTGCTGATGGAAAATTGCCCAGAATCATTTAAACCGGTCATTGATAAGCGGCTTATTGACGATTGATTTGTTCTCTTCAGAGAAAAGATCATGTCGCGCAGTTCATCATTATTTACACAATCGACATACAACATAAATTTTACTGTTGAACATGTTGGCGCTAGGTCTGAGAAGTACAGTGGGAGAGGGGAAACTTCCCACCTCATCTCCAGGAGTCTTTCACGGGTAGGATTTGCAACTTGTGGTCGGGTGTTATTATGAGGAAACACGAAATCAGTCAATTCTGGTCGTTTCTGCGCAATTGCATTTGCCACCTGCTGCAGTTGTTGATTGCATAATTGAGCGTGGATAGACTGATTAAGTCCCAAAATTTCCCAGGAAAGGACTTCCTTCACATCCTATCAGACAAAGACCATAAGCTTCTTTTGATGACTGTCGGCTTTTGCCTGAAGTTGTGCAGGTGCACCTTTGTCCCTCTAGCTTCTTTTGCGTGTCATGTTCGAGTGTAGACATCATTTCTCATCAGCAGTAACCACTTTCTTCAGCTAATCAAAACGTCATTTCTTGGACAACAGTATTATGCAGCCGTATATGCGGTGCTGATAGTCGAAGTCTGTCAGTTTACGTCGAATTCCTACTTCTACTTTTGTGACTTTGCCTATTTCCTCTAAATGATGCAAAATGGCAAAAAGCACCAAGTCATCAGAGAGGAGATCGGTTCCAGTTAGGGAGGCTCCTTATCCAGTTGGTCGGAGGGTCAGTGCAGACCCAGGCTCGTACTTACGTTTTCAGAGCCAAAGCTACAAACAGCCTCTCTCTAGTTTCCTAAACAAGAAAACTACATCTCAGCTTTTCTTCGTGACCCTACGCGTCGATAGGTCACTTCACCCCCCCTTACAGAGGCACCCAAGATTCCTGCGAGTTCACGAGCGTTGGTCCTTCTTTAACAAGAAGCTCCCGTCACCGCCTTCTTCAGGCAGAATCGTGACGGAATTGTGGGATCAGGTCGGTTCCTGGGGAACGTACGTCATCGTCTCCACACCTTATTTCACCACCTTCACTCACTAGCGCCACCCGAACATCCGGTTATAAGGTAACCCTTCCCTTTCACATTCCCCAACTTCACCGCGAAGCTTACCAACATTAAAAATGTATAGGGATTTACATAGTGAATAGTTATTTACAAGCCAAGTGAGATATCCGAGCTTCACTTATTAATTTATCTCTCAAAGAACCTTATTTGTATATATATATATATATATATATATATATATATATATATATATATATATATATGTATATATATATATATATATATATATATATATATATATATATATATATATATATATATATATTTTGTCCTTGTTTAGTGTTCATTAAAATTTTATCTTCATATTGTTTGTATATCTAACTTTCTTTGAGTCGCTTGCTGGCAAAGTTAATTCCAATCCCTCCGTAGCCAACCTCTAAGCACTATGAGTCAATAAACCCATTCAGGGCACGGGCTGAACGAAGTATAAGGAGTAGTACGACGACCCCCTCCGCATTCGTTATGCTAGGATATATATATATATATATATATATATATATATATATATATATATATATATATATATATATATATATATATATATATATATATATATATATATATATATATATATATATATATATATATGAATATGTACCACGGAAGGAAACTGAATAAAAGGCGGAGATTGGAGTTAGTACTTTCGTCTATTCGACATTTTCAAACTCAAATGTCGAATAGACGAAAGTACTAACTCCAATCCACCTTTTATTCAGTTTTCTTCCGTGGTACATATTCATATTTATAGTTATCACGCGTTAACTTTCGTGATATTTCACATATATATATATATATATATATATATATATATATATATATATATATATATATATATATATATATATATATATATATATATATATATATATATATATATATAAGTCGGGGGAAACTCCAACCACCCCTCGGCCTATTCTTTGACATATAATATATATTATATCATATTTAATTCTGGTGTCATTAGGTGTGCGGTTTGTTTCGAACCCGTCAATTTTGAAATTCCCCTTTTCTAAATGCCAAGTGCCCAAGGTTAGATAAAACAAATAATAAGACATTATAAATTTTGTTGGTGCAATAAGAATTGACCCCGTGTCCTTTTAATTTGTTTTTTTGTATTGTCGGTATAAAATATGAAAAGGATTAAGCCACTGACGATAACCCTTGCTGGCAGCGTCTCACCAAGCATAGTAACTATTTGTATTTTCTTTATTTTTTTGTTCTTATTATCATTTTGTATACTATTTGTCACTGCCGTATAATCTGAGGTAAGTCCTAAAGCTCTTTCGTGAATCAGCGGATCCGACATCGTATCCAAGATGTCTTCCTCCTCATTTGAGATGTTCCATAAACAGGGACAAATTTTTGGCCTTTCAGGCAAGGAATTGATCAAATACGTAAATACGTTCAGAACGAACAAAGGAATGAGCGTGAGGAAAAAAGGAGAAGAACAACGAAGACAAGAAGAAATAGAAGAGAGGGAGAAAATTCGTTAACACGAGCGTGAGTTAAGTAGAGATCAAGTAGAAGTCAGTTCCGTCGGGTCAAGAATTCATCAACCTCAGGCCCTTGCATTAAAGCTCCCCCCTCCTCTTATCTTCGAAGTCAATGGGAGGGACATTGAGTCTGAAGGAGTAGGCCGCCTGCTCTCGTTGCTCAATTCTTGTCTAAGAGAAATCTTCTTTGCCCTCCCAACAGAAGCTATAATAGATTATTCAACTCTTAAAGCAGAACTCTTATCCGCGATTAATTTAAACCCCGAGTGCTACAGACAAATTTTCGATCGGCTAGAATCCAGCCAGGACAGACGTATCGACCGTTCGGGTTCATCCCGAAGAAAAACCTCCAATTTTTCCTTGGACTCGGCTAAAGTCGGTAGTGACTACGATTCACTGCTCAATTTATTTTTGAAGAACCAGCTAATGCACACCTTCTCTACGGAAATCCGCGCATTTGTGCAAGACAGGCGTGCCTCTTCCTTTAACGAATGCCTCGAAGAAGCGGATCTCTACGCCACAAATCATCAGTTCTATCCTAAGGAACAAAAGAAGAGCAGTTCTCCATCCCTTAAGAAGCAAGGAAAATCACTAGCAAGAAAACTCCCTCATTTAGTAAGTGTCCCAGGCCCCTTTAAACCCAAAGGTAACCACCTTAAGAAGCAAGAAGAGGTGAAAATCCCAATTTTTAATGTTTCGTTGAGAAACCCCTACCGGAGTAATCCCATTGTATCCTTCTCTTGCGAAACCCCTGGTCACTAATAAGCTGAGTGTCCACAAAACTCTCGCTTTCGCTTTGCCCCTGGACAACAGGTCCACCAAGTCTCCGCAACTCTCGCTGCCGAACAGCCTACTGCGCCTGCGCCTCTGCCATTATCGTCATCCTCTCAGGAGTAGACCTCATTGTCCTGTCTCCCTAAGATGGCCCTGACCGTGGCGAGCTTGTGGTGTGGATGCAGCACCGTAGCCATAAACAGGTCCATGCCCACAAAGAGGTGGCTGAACCTGCAGTAGAAGAAAAGTTTTAAAACAAATTAAAAAATATATCAGATTTGTCAAATGAAAAATTAAATTTCATTACACTGATTTTAGTTCATTTCAAGTGAATAATTTGACCAGCAAGGATTATAATAATTTAATAATAATATAATATAAAAAGAAAAGAATACTTATTGAGTTTTAACTCATTGCGATAAAATATATTAATAAAAATAATAATAATAATATAATATGACTAACCTGCCATCAGAGCCCTTTGTTCCAGGCTGGTGGAGGAGGTGGGCCACCAGGTTCTGGGCATGGACAATGCTGTCGTCACGCGACACCGCCTCCAGGGAGTCTTTGAGCACCTGGATGTGCCTTCTCCTCGCCCTAGAGTACGTTTAGGCAGGCAAAGAGGGGGGCGGTCACCTTGAGGTACTCCGACCAGATCTGCACGTCGTCCTGCGTGATGTGCAGCAGGGGGTGGGGGTGCTGCCGCTGAAAGATCTGGTTCAGCTTGTTCTTTTTGTCCGAGGCAAGCACCTCGGTCAGCAGGCACTTGTAGGCGTTGTGGCTAAAATTCTACCTGGTGAAGCCAGTGGTAACAAGCTTCTTGCCCAGAATGGATTTAATGTCATTGGCGGTCACTGTCTTTCTGTTCTGGGAGTCCCACACTCTCTGGGCCCTGACGGCCGGCTTGTTGAAGGCCAGTCTGGGCTGGGTGGTCCAGCCGGGCACGTTCTTCACATCCCTGGATGAGGACCTGGACCCTGCCCCCCAGAAGTGACCCCAACCAGGCTCCAGCCTCACGGACTACCTGCTTGCGATGGAGGATGAGCAGCAAGAGGAGAGACTCGAGGAGAAGGTCAGGGAAGTGTTCAACAACTGGTCGAGAAAGCCGCTGAGGGAGAACCCGGTGCTCTCGCTCAATCTCTTTCCGATCTATTTTTTTTTTAATTTTATAGAGCCCATCTGGCAACTGCCCACTTGTACATAAGTCGCCGAAAAACATGACAGCCTAGAACTAGGCTACTTTAAAATAAAAATATGAAAACAACAATCATATAAATTGGAAAAACTTAACAATCAGGAAGCAATCTCCGGCAGCGGGGGGAGGTCCCCCTTCACCCCGGTGCAGAAGAGTGCAACCTACAAACAAAACAATAACAAAAAAAAACAAAAAAAAACCTTAAATAAAGGGGAGAAGCCCGGCCTTCCCCCAAAAGTCAACAAGGCCACAAGTCAATGTGCACGAATCCGTCCCGAGTACAAGGGACGGGCGGTAGCGACCTCGCCCATCCCGGTACCGGGACAGGTATCGTGCGCGAAGATCACCCAGACTGAGACACTCGACAAGAATGTGCCGAACAGTCTATGGGACGACGCAGTCGTCGTAATAGGGCACAGGCGAGCGCTCCATCAAATAGCGATGCGTCACACGAGTGTGCCAGATTCAGAGACGACAGAAAGCAACCTGAAGCCGCCGCGGCATTGGGGGATAGGTCCATGGAAACAATCGCGGCGCAATAGAACGCAACTTTAAGTTCCCTTCGACCGTCTCCAATCTTCTTTGCCAAGCAGTCCGAAGAGCTGCCCGTATTCCTGCCATGTAGTCGGTGTGAGGAAGAGCGAAACGCTGATCCGGTTGCAGAGTCCTCACGGACTCTTTAGCGCCCTCACGGACTCTTTAGCGCCCTCATCGGAGCGCTCATTTTCCGAAATTCCTACATGTCCAGGAACCCAGCAGAAGATAATCTCGACATCTGCCCGGCTCGCCAAAACCGTGGCGTCACGGATATCGCGAACCAGGGGATGCGGAGATTCCAATGCCCCGAGAGCACTCAGGGCGCTTTGTGAGTCGCTATAGATCACAATCCGGTCTCCGAACCGGGCACGTCGCATAATCTCCCGTACCGAGGGGTGTATTGCCATCAGCTCGGCCGTGAAGATAGACGCAGCGCCTGGCAGAGCCCCACTGACTTCAAACAGAGGGGATACGGCGTGGAAGCTGACCCCCTCTTCAGACTTGGAGCCATCCGTATACACTGGCACGGTTCCAGCGTGACACGAGGTGTGCTCCAAAAAGGTCGAACGCAATACCCCCGGCACCGTACAAGCTTTGGGAGCAGAGGGGTGGCGACAAATAGCCAAATGTGGTACCCTCTAGGGTGGTTTACTGGGCAGAACCAGGGGCGCCACCGGCCAGAGAGCTATATCTAGCCTTAGAAGGAGTTTCCTGGCCCTAATCCCAAAGGGCTTGGGGTATGACTGGCGTCTCTCAGCGGCATAGGTACCGTTGAGATCAGATGCGTATGCAGTGAAAGCTGTTGGCGACTGAGGGAGGCACCGTGCTCACGCGTATAGGCAAATGATGGACTGCACGCGGCGTAGAGCGAGTGGAATCTCCACAGCATCGACCAACAGGCTCTCAATGGGGAAAGTGCGAAAGGCACCGGTCGCAAGGCAGAGGCCGGTGTGGTGGATCGAATCCACCTTCCGCAATAAACGCTCGGCTGCGGATGCATAAAACTCACATCCGTAGTCGAGCTTTGAATGAACAAAGGATCGATAAAAAAGTAGGGCACTAGCCCACTTAGCGCCCCAAGCGCTGAACGTCACGGAACGGAGAATATCAATGGCGCGGGTACAAGAGACCCTAAGGCTGCGAATATGAGCCTCTTAGGTAAGGCGTCGGTCGAATACAAGACCAAGGAAACGGTGCGACTCAATCACACCCAGGCGCACCCCTTTAAGAAACAAATCTGGGTTGGGGTGAAGCCGTGGATGGCGGCAGAAGTGCACCACCTTAGTCTTGGCCAGAGAAAACCGAAACCTGTGCGCTTCGGCATAGCGAGAGACGCGGTTCAATGCCTGTTGGAGTCGACGCTCCAGAGTTGGCATCTGGGCCCCGCCAAAAGAGATCGAAAGGTCGTCCACGTAGAGCGTAGCGACAACATCTTCCGGCAGCACCGAGGTGATGCCGCTAATGTTCAGGGCAAAGAGTGTGACACTGAGGACACTTCCCTGCAGGACACCCTATTCATGCTCCTTTGGGCCGGAAAGAGCTTCCCCCACCCGTACGCGGAATCGACGATCTCGCAAAAATTCTGATATAAAGACTGGGAGGTGTCCCCTCGCCTTCATCGTGCGGAGAGGATCCATGATACCGTATCGCCATGCGGTATCATAGGACTTCTCCAGATCGAAAAAGACCATGGCGTAGTGTTGTCTACGAAGAAAAGCCTCGCAGACGGCATTTTCCAGTCGGAGCAGAGCATCCCACGTGGAGTGGAACTTGTTAAAGCTGCACTGTGCAGGAGACAGATGGCCTCCGCTGTTCAGGAAAAAGGCTAATCTAACATTTACCAATTTCTCTATCAACTGGCACACGCAAGAGGTTAGAGAGATTGGGCGGAAACCGGTCGGAGTAGAGTGATCTCTCCCCGGTTTGTGAAAGGCGAGCACAGTTTATTTTTTTTATTTTTTTTTTTTAAGAGCTCATCTGGCGACTGCCTACTTGGGCATTAGTCGCCGTATTAAAACTGGCCTAGTTCTAGGCTACTTTAAAATGAAATTAAAGAGAGAAAAAAAAAAAGACACAACACCCCAAAAGGGGGAAAGGAAGCAAGCTGGTGCGTCGGGGAGAGGTCCCCCCGGCGCAGGAGCGTGCAACTAAAGAAAAAAACAAACAAACAAAAAACAAAAAATGCAAAAAAACAACAAAAAACAACAACAAAAAACAAAACAAACAAACCTTGCTTAAATAATAGGGAGAAGGCCGGCCTCCCCCAAGAAGTCAACAAGTCCACAAATCAGTGTGCACGAATCTGTCCCGAGCACAAGGGACAGGCGGTAGCGACCCCGCCCATCCCGGTACTGGGACAGGTATCGTGCGCGAAGATCACCCAGACTGGGACATTCGACAAGAATGTGCCGAACAGTCTGGGGGACGACGCAGTCGTTGCAATAGGGCGCAGGCGAGCGCTCCATCAGATAGCGATGCGTCACACGAGTGTGTCCGATTCGGAGACGACAGAAAGCAACCTGAAGCCGCCGCGGCATTGGGGGATAGGTCCATGGGAACAGTCGCGGCGCAATGGCACGCAACTTTAAGTTCCCCTCGACCGTCTCCCATCTTCTTTGCCAAGCAGTCCGAAGAGCTGCCCGTATTCCTGCCATGTAGTCGGTGTGAGGAAGAGCGAAACGCTGGTCCGGTCGCAGAGTCCTCGCGGATTCTTTGGCGCCCTCATCGGCGCGCTCATTCCCCGCAATTCCTACATGTCCAGGAACCCAGCAGAAGATAATCTCGACATCTGCCCGGCTCGCCAAAACCGTGGCGTCACGGATATCGCGAACCAGGAGATGCGGAGATTCCAATGCCCCGAGAGCACTCAGGGCGCTTTGTGAGTCGCTATAGATCACAATCCGGTCTCCGAACCGGGCACGTCGCATAATCTCCCGTACCGAGGGGTGTATTGCCATCAGCTCGGCCGTGAAGATAGACGCAGCGCCTGGCAGAGCCCCGCTGACTTCAAACAGAGGGGATACGGCGTGGAAGCTGACCCCCTCTTCAGACTTGGAGCCATCCGTATACACTGGCACGGTTCCAGCGTGACACGAGGTGTGCTCCAAAAAGGTCGAACGCAATACCCCCGGCACCGTACAAGCTTTGGGAGCAGAGGGGTGGCGACAAATAGCCAAATGTGGTACCCTCTAGGGTGGTTTACTGGGCAGAACCAGGGGCGCCACCGGCCAGAGAGCTATATCTAGCCTTAGAAGGAGTTTCCTGGCCCTAATCCCAAAGGGCTTGGGGTATGACTGGCGTCTCTCAGCGGCATAGGTACCGTTGAGATCAGATGCGTATGCAGTGAAAGCTGTTGGCGACTGAGGGAGGCACCGTGCTCACGCGTATAGGCAAATGATGGACTGCACGCGGCGTAGAGCGAGTGGAATCTCCACAGCATCGACCAACAGGCTCTCAATGGGGAAAGTGCGAAAGGCACCGGTCGCAAGGCAGAGGCCGGTGTGGTGGATCGAATCCACCTTCCGCAATAAACGCTCGGCTGCGGATGCATAAAACTCACATCCGTAGTCGAGCTTTGAACGAACAAAGGATCGATAAAAAAGTAGGGCACTAGCCCACTTAGCGCCCCAAGCGCTGAACGTCACGGAACGGAGAATATCAATGGCGCGGGTACAAGAGACCCTAAGGCTGCGAATATGAGCCTCTTAGGTAAGGCGTCGGTCGAATACAAGACCAAGGAAACGGTGCGACTCAATCACACCCAGGCGCACCCCTTTAAGAAACAAATCTGGGTTGGGGTGAAGCCGTGGATGGTGGCAGAAGTGCACCACCTTAGTCTTGGCCAGAGAAAACCGAAACCTGTGCGCTTCGGCATAGCGAGAGACGCGGTTCAATGCCTGTTGGAGTCGACGCTCCAGAGTTGGCATCTGGGCCCCGCCAAAAGAGATCGAAAGGTCGTCCACGTAGAGCGTAGCGACAACATCTTCCGGCAGCACCGAGGTGATGCCGCTAATGTTCAGGGCAAAGAGTGTGACACTGAGGACACTTCCCTGCAGGACACCCTATTCATGCTCCTTTGAGCCGGAAAGAGCTTCCTTCACCCGTACGCGGAATCGACGATCTCGCAAAAATTCTGATATAAAGACTGGGAGGTGTCCCCTCGCCTTCATCGTGCGGAGAGGATCCATGATACCGTATCGCCATGCGGTATCATAGGACTTCTCCAGATCGAAAAAGACCATGGCGTAGTGTTGTCTACGAAGAAAAGCCTCGCAGACGGCATTTTCCAGTCGGAGCAGAGCATCCCACGTGGAGTGGAACTTGTTAAAGCTGCACTGTGCAGGAGACAGATGGCCTCCGCTGTTCAGGAAAAAGGCTAATCTAACATTTACCAATTTCTCTATCAACTGGCACACGCAAGAGGTTAGAGAGATTGGGCGGAAACCGGTCGGAGTAGAGTGATCTCTCCCCGGTTTGTGAAAGGCGAGCACAGTAGCGATTCGCCAGGAATCTGGGAGAAGACGTTCCACCCAGATCCTGTTGAACAAATCTAACAGAAAGGCCATGCCTCGCTCACCCAGGTGTCAAAGGATGGCGTACGGGACATCGTCCGGACCATGGGCGGTGTCCGCGCACGAAGGGAGAACGGAGCGCAACTCGCTCCCAGTAAACCTGTCGTTGAAGGGTTGTGCACCTCTGGAGGTAAAGTCCAGCCGGTGGCCTTCCGCGAAATGACGACGTGCATTGAATGCTGGCGGAGTAGCACCCCGGCTAGAGAATGCGGAAAAAGAGGTCGCAAAGGATTCCGCCACGGACGCGGGGTCCGAGATTGCGGTCCCATTCTCCTGGAGAGCGGGAGGGGGGTCCTGCGAGAACTTTCCTCGAATCCTTTTTACTCGCCTCCACACCCCTGCTAAAGGGGACTTCCTGTTGAGTGAAGACACGTATGCCCGCTAAGAAGAGCGGCAGGCGTGCTTCGAAATATACCGGAACCTAGCCCTAGCCCGACGAAATTCAGTGACAGTGAAATCGTTCGGGCGGCGCTTATAGCGCATGTAGGCATAACGCTTCTGTTTGAGGGCCGTCTAACACTCGGCCGACCACCATAGGAGTGGTCGGCGTGCAAAACGGCCAGATGTTCTAGGAATAGTAGTCAGGCCGGCGGCGATGAGGTTGCCGGTGAAGAACTCAACGGCCTCATCTACCGACCTAAACTCCTCGACTGAGATAGAGAATTCAGTCATTTCCTGAAATGCACGCCACCGCGCCAGGGCCAAGCACCACAGAGGTGGGCTTTTAGGCGGCAGTTGCCCTGAAAATGATATTTGAATGGGAAAGTGATCACTACCCCTTATCAAAATCAGGCTGTGCATCCGAAGAGCACAAAGATAGGTCAAGGCAAAAAATGAAGCGGTTCTCGGACAGTGATGCGTAAACTCATCCACGTTTAGGACACCCATGTCAAGCTCTTCGATCAGATTGGCAAGGACTTGTCCCCTGGGATTTATGGAGTAATCTCCCCAGAGAGGATGAATGCCGTTCAAATGTTCAAGCAAGAGAAAGGGCCTCGGCAACCGTGCCACGACGCGGCGGAAGTATCCCGCGTCGAAGTCAGCTTACAGTGGAATGTACGCAGAAATGATAGTATACCTCCTATCCAGGTGCAGCTGCACAGCTACTGCCTGAAAGGAGGTATCTAAAGAGAAAGGAAGAACGGAGACATCATGCAAGTTGTAAACCACGCATCCCCCAGCCCGTCCATCCCGCGTTGATGGGGTAACGAGACCCTTATACTTCGGGAGGCCGGGCAGGGGGCACGCGCCTAGCATGGTCTCCTACAAAAAGATAGCTAACGGGAAACGGGACGAGACGAGCCTCCGCAGCTCCTCCCAGTTGGTCCGCAGTCCACGGCAATTCCATTGAAGAAATATGCCCTCCAGGCCTAGCTCGGAGGAGACGCGGGAGCCCTCCTCGAACTGAAGACCCTCACGGGAATAGCCGTACGCTTCCCGGGGGCAGAACCCCGGGCGCTCTTGGCCGGACAAAGCGCTGAGGCGCTGTCGCCTTCAAGAACTTATTGGGGGAGGTTGGGCTCGCCATGCAAGTCTTTTCCTCCCTCCGCCTCAAATCTTAGGCGGGCGTTGCGGCTTCGGAGGCGGGGGGCCCCTCTTTTCGAGGAACCACCGCCTCCGAGCCACTCACTCCACTTCGGGGCCTGGGCGAAGGAGCAGAAACTCCTTTGTTGCTGTCCCCTTTTCGGGGGACAGCTTTAAGAACCCCCGAAGATGGCTTAGCGACCATCTTCAGGGGTGTTGCCTCCTATGAGTCTAACGACTCGGTGGAGGCGCGTGGCCGTTTCGCCTTATGGGAAACGGTCACGCTGGGTGAAGAGGGGGGAGCCCTGGTTTTAGCCGGGGCTGGGTATGAACCCTTTTTTGCCGCCAGCTTTATCAGGGGAGCGCCTAGGTTGGGTAGAGCCCGCAGAAAAGCTCCGAATTGGCGGGGAAAAAACCGTGCTCGTTGGCCTGGATGGGCCACAAGCAGAGGGTGCCTTTCTAACTATTGAGGCATATGACGTCCCAGGCAGAGCCTGGCGCGCCAGGACCAAGTCCTTAGCCTCGCGGAATGAGAGTCGATTCTGGGCCTGAACGGCCAGAATTTTTTTCTCAAGAAGATATGCACCACATTGCTTCGAAGAAGCGAAGTGCGGCTCCCTGCAATTGACCCATTTGGCCACACACGATTTGGACTTATCGTGTGAGACCTTGGAGCAATTTACACATACTTCGGGTGACCCCGACTTTGCACGTCTACATGAGCGATTCGTATGGCCGAAGCGGTGACAGTAATAGCACCGCCGCGGAATTGGCACGAATCCCTTCACGCGGTAGCGGTACCAACCGGCACGCACCGACTCAGGGAGCTTGTCACAGTGAAACGTGACGAAGAGTGTAGGGGTGGGTCTCGAGGCCCCTGCCTGTTTTGTCATCACACGTTCGACCTTGACCGCCCCATGGTCGGCCAGCTCTAGGGTGATGTCCTCAATGAAGTAGTCAACGAGTTCCCTCGCATAAACTACTCCTTTCACAAAGTTCATGGTAGAGTGCGGCGTAACACTCACCGGGGTGCCATGAAGTGTCCGAAGAGCACTTATCTTGGCCGCCTCGGCGGGATTCACCGCATTCGTCAAAAGGCTTCTGTCCGAGAAACGGGTTACCTTCAGCTCTCTACCAATTGCACTAGCTAATTCTCTCCTCTGAAGGATCATGTAGCCCTTGGACAACATGGTGCCATAAGTGGAGCGAATAACAAGGAATCGCTTGAAGCCAGCGGGCTCGAAAACGCCAGGTAACCTCTGAATCAGGGGCCCCGATGTCATCGAGGCTCCACCCTGTGCACTCTTGGTCTTAGTCAGTGGCTCCGCACACGGGGAAGAGAGGGGCTGGATGTGCCGATCTTGGCTTGGTCGCCTACCAAAGTGTCAGCAACCCATCCGTCCCCGCATCACCCGCGGATGGAGAGGACCCCTGAGTCTTTTTTGTCTTTTTATTCTTCTTTTTATGAGAGGAGGGCGGGGAATGAACCCGCTTCTCACCTCCGCCGGCAGAAGCCCCCATGCCAGATGGACCAGCCTCAGCCAGGTCCCTCTCTGAAATGGAGAAGGTCCTGGTAGTCGTAAGGGCACCTGTCGGAGGAGATCCCTCCCCTCTTGTACTACCTCGGAGCCCTCAGCCGTTTGAGGAGGACCTTGCATAGGGGCGGATTCAGGTTCGGTGCTTGGCGCCGAGCCCGGATTCCCCTCCATGGAAGGCCCTACCGTCTGAGGCTTGGGTTCCTCAAGGACTATGTGTGTCACAGGAGGGGCCTCCTTTGGCCATCCCCTCCCAAGACATCGCAGGTCCCGTTGGCTGTATTGTCACTAGTATTGTGTGGGGAGGCACAGGCCTTGACCCCGGCAAGGTTCAATATTCTTGCCAGCAGGTCTTTTGAGGGAAGCGACTGAAGGGGCCTGGCTTCCCTCTTCCCCTTAAGGGGGTTTGCCCTACCGAGCCGCTTCGATGTGGAGCGGCTGGCTAAGGGCTGCCTGCTGGCTTTCTTGGCAGTCCCCTTGGGAAGAACAGAGGGGACTGCCACTGGTAAAAGGGAGGTGCCCCAAAGCACCTCCAGAGAAGGGGGTGAGGGGGAGTACCCTACACCTGTAAGCGAAGGAGAGGAGTAAGCCTCCTCTCCGGTTAGAGAGATATGGAGGGTCCCCTGAGCAAGCACAGGGGGGGGACCTCAATTTTTTCGGTGGAGATGCCTGAGGGCGGCTCCGTTGATGTTACCGGGGAAGTTGGGGGTTGGGTTTTTTTTTTATCTTCATCATTGGGCATAGGGACCCTCTTTTTTACACATGACGCAATAGCTCACCGCCTCTCACAGTTGCCTGCACTGCAAGAGGTGCTTGTAGGTCGGGCAGAGCCAGGCGCCGCCATTTGGGACCACCGCTCCCGCTTGGTGGCCTGGCAGTCCATCGGCAAGGCGGCTCACCTTAGACACGGCGTAAAATTGATAGAATGTGAATAGCAGAGGAAAAGGGATGTGAGGAAGGTATGGGTGGAGATGAAGCAGGTTGTTAAAAAACCCCTATCCCTAACCGGAGCTCAGGGGTTAGGGAACATTGTCCCCCACCCGCTCTGCTCTGATCCGGGACGGTTCGCTTGAGAAGAAGGTCAGCCTCTACCCTGTGAAATTAGAGGCTGACCAGAGAAAGTTGTGGGAGAGGTTGTATGAAAAGCGACGAGGTAGGGGAGAAATACAGGCCAGATGGGGCCGGACGGGGTGCTGGATCCCGTCAGCAAGGCGGCCAGGATGGCAAATCACCGCGCCCCTTACGGGGATCATTTGCAAGAACAAGCACCATGTTCAATACCCCAATGTTCCCACATGGTCCCAATCTTCCTGTTACTGAGTTTGATTTTACCATGGGTTCAAGCTCTGATTCTGGGATATTGTCACTACCGATACAGCTGAGTTTGATGCATACAAGCCAGAAGAGGGCGACTAACTGGTGGCATTTACGCAAGCCAGGTTGTCCCCTAAGTCAGTGATTGCAAACTTCCTTACAACCGCAGAAGTCCTCAGTATGAGAAGGCGGTTGATGAGTTAATGGAGAATTTCCGCAAACTTGGTGCACGCATGGTATTGAAAATGCATTTCCTTCGGTCCCACCTCAACTATTTTCTAGAGAATTTTGGAAACTTCAGTGAAGAAGATGGTGAGCGCTTTCACCAAGATATTCGTGTGGTTGTGGATGTCAAATTTCTGGCTGACTACTGCTGGTGCCTAAAAAGGGATTTGGTGTCTGCTAGGCACAATCGGAACTCCCTGAAGAGACCATTCATCTATGAGTAGCTTTTGTGTATGTTGTATCAATTAGAATATTCTGTAAGCCTTCTGTGTAAATATCAGTTAAAAATTTACTATTGTGTGTACATTTGCCTACGAAAGATCGGAATATAGGAATTACTGGCATGTGCTAATATCTCATAAACTTAATCTGATTAGATAAAATGAAGATGATTTTCGGATGCAGCGCAGAAAACTGTCCTAAAATCTTATATTATGTGTTAGACCTTGAAAACAACGCAGGCCAGTGTTATGAATATCGTTAAAAATAAACTTGGCCAGGATAAGCTCTCTCCTAATGGTCATATCTATGGCAAGCTCAAAGAATTGCCATCAAGTGTTATATCTTACCAGGGTGAACGTCCTACACATCACAACTGCAAATCCATGATACAAATACGCAAAGAAGAATTAGTAATCATCTTCATAAACATAATCACGCTACTGATACACATCGACAATGTTTTATCGCTACGAGACGATACAAGACGAAATCAAGCAAAAAGCCCTAAATAGTTAAGAAACTGCTCCAAAACTGATCGCATAGCTAGTAGAGGGCATATCTAAAAAAGGTTATGCAAATTGACCACGATTTGACTCTATTAGGAGTGTTTAGAAGACACAACAAGTAAGTTGTAAATGCCCCAAATCTCATTCCAAATTACTTATTGGAGATTCTTTTAGAACGTTTAACAGGTTCAAAACAGGTTCAAAAGGATAATAGAAGATTTAAAAGAGGGTGAAAAGACGATCCTAGAGAGATGACCAGTTTCTCTTGGAGCACTCGTTTCTGGAAGGCGGGCTACTCCTCTCTGTCTCAGTTGTAGCAGGGTATTGCCTCTTCTACGACACAAACACCTCGATTGCAGGGCCTTAATGAAAATTATTATTCCTGATAAATATAAAAAAACACCGGCTTTTGAAGAGGATATATTGGTCTACCATGGTCGACCAGGTAATCAAAGTTCGTTAGTATTTTCTACAACTATAAGAAGAGGCTTTGCCACTCTTTCTTACAAGAAGAGCTTGCGCTTCGCAGATAGACTTTCGGTCCGGCTCAGGCAAAGGGACTTTGGTCTAAATTTTTTTAAAAGGTTTGTAGTACTTATCTCCTAATAATTTACTCTTGGTCTATAGTTTTCAGATCCATGTTTATTTACTAAGGCTAAAGATAAGAAAAAAGCTTCTTGCTTTTTTCTACTAATTTTAATCATTTTTAGCTTTTTATTCTCATTCGTTTTTCTCTTTCGTTTCTAAACGCTTTTGAGCCATTAATTCCTTTTTTTTTGTTTTTGATTAATCGCTACATCTTCCATTACATCACGAAATTCTTTCGACGAAAGAGTTTCCAAAATTATTTTTGCTTCTTTTTTTCCTTTAAATATTGGTCAAAACTTATACAATAATATTTTTTGTAGATGAGTTAATACATTAGAGAAAATATTAAACATAAACACGATAAACTCTTTTACTTGTTTTTAAATTTCTTAAAAATTCGATAACCATATTTATTTTGTAATTCTTTTCGTTTTAAAATATTCCAAAGTAAAAATATAATATTATCAATAAACTAATGTCAAAACTGTTGGCCATGACTATATCCATATCTCGAAATTTGTAACATTTCAAACTAAAAATTCGAAACCTTGCCTGAATGGTTTCGCGAGAGTAGAACAATACCATTTGTTTAGGCTTTGTTATGACACAAATAAAAAGACATCTATAAATATCTTTTCCAGTAACGTCTTGCAACCAACTACAGGCTTAACCCAAAGATCATTTTTATCGACGGTCCTAAGAATCTTGTCCAAATGTCTTCCAAATGCAATAGTCCACGAACGCTCTTCATGCCCACTTGTCCTAAAACGTATGTCGCTCACAAAATTCTTATGTTATCAGCTCTAGCTTTTGTTCCCAAAGAACAGGGATGGGCAGCCTGAGGCCATATGCAGCCATTACAAGGTACAAATGCGGCCATTTGAGTCTTTTAATTAACACATTTTTATAGGGTTTTTTCTTCGAATTAATGATGATAATACTTCAATCGTCTAGCAAAAATAATTAATCTATTAGTATTTAATACACCTGTACTTGCTAAAAAATAAATGCAAAATAAATTTTTTAGCGTCCTCGCTTGGCGAAAACAATAGTCATATTTTTGCACGAATAGCGATTCGTTTCTCTGAACGAAGAAAATTGGAGTAAAATTATATCGTTTCCTTTATTTTTTGACGAATCTTTCTGAAACTTTCACGGAATGCAGAGGAATAATAGCCTTATCAGGGCAAATCTCATTCGCTTTATCATTTTGATCATTTTTTGTACATTTTTAGTACACTTTTTAAATATTCTTCTGTTTTACATTTAGTATTTTGCTTTAGAAAGTATTGATTTATATTTTATGTACATAAATATGCACAAAAATGAAGGTTATATTATAAAAAATCACAACTGTCTTTTAATTAAGTGCGATTTAATTAGGATTTCCTGCGCTATCTGGCAGCCCTGATTGCCCGTATGCTTTGAGATCTCTATTGTTGTGTGTATGTGCGTAGTGATTTTTCTTCTTTACATAGTTCTGATTTCTGTGAGTTTTGTTAAATTCATTTTATAATGAGGAATCTCATTTTAACATTTTATAAAAGTGCTCAAAATCGTTTAAAACTTTGAATCATTATTTTAAGCTTCTTTCTTTAAGTTAAACTTAGTTTATTATTATTTGAATGGTATTACCACAACAATGGCTCCAAAGATAAAACAAAAATTAACCGAAAAGGAAGAGTATTTAATGAATAGTAGGGCTTGCAATACTTTCTTCTGCCCAATAAAAATAAATCCGATACTATGTGATACTATAATTTCATGGCTGGAAAAATATAATGCTAAGATTCATTATGAAACACATGAAAATCAAAATCATAAATATTTTTAATTTGAATTAGAAGAGCAGAAGGTTGCGTTTTGTTAATTGAAGAAAGAAAAAGAGCCTAAGTAGCAAACATTTACGAAACCTTTTCAAAATAACAATGCTGCCTTTGAAGCCACCTTTAAAGTAATTCTTTTATTAGGAAAAAGATCAAAACCATTTACTGATGCTGAGATTACGAAAGAGTGAACCATAGAAGTTGTGAGTTGCTTAGATCCTGAAAAGGCACACAGGTATAAAGAACTTCTTGTCAACATAAATTAGCTTGTAACTTAAAGAAACAACTTGATGCAATAAGAGAAATGCAAAAAAGCAAAGCTTGGTCTTAATAACTTAATAAGAGTATGCACAGATGGTGTTCCTTCAATGAAAGGTTCTCTGAAGGATTTATGAGTCTGTAAAAAAAAACCCCAACCCAATCCATATTCCTTAATTGTTTTTGTTTTGTATTCTGCATCAACAAAATCTCGCTACAAAATCTGCCACTCTAAAAGAAACTTTTGATAAAATCCTAGGCATTGTTATCTTTATTAGAAGCACTTTCACTCGTCATCTTCAGTTTCGTGCCATGCTCAAGAATGAGGATGAAACCGAAATTGTAGAATTGCCATATCATTCTCAGGTTCGTTGGTTGTCTCGGGAAAGAATTTTGGACAGAATTTTTATTTTGAAAGACCAAATAGTGAGTTTTTTTATAGTGATCATAATATATATTGTGATTTTATGAATGATCTTTATGTGATTTCATGACAAAAAACAATGAAATAAATATTACTCTTAAAGGTAAAACCAAACCATTTATGAGGGGATAAAAGTTCAGGAATTTTAGAAAAAGTAATCTTAAAAAATATTCTTACTGGGTTAAAGTTGCTTAAAGATGAAGAAAATTTCCCTCAATCAACAAAAGTATTAAGTGAACAAGAAGAACCATGTGGATCATTTCATTTCAGGAATAGGTATCTATTATTGATACATTAATTTAATATTATAATAAAAGATTCAAAGATTTTGAAACAGATGAGGCATTTTTAAAGATGGCATTTCATTCTCACTTAGTAAATATTTCTATAGCACCGGTAGATTTGCAGATGGATTTGGTAGGACTTTCAGAAGATAACATTAAGGAATCTCAATTTGATATAAAAAAGATCCACTTGAAATTTGGAAAAGTGCAATTGATTACCCTCGTCTCCGTCATCATGCTCGAAAAACATATTTCTTGGTTTGCCCCTAGTTATTGCTCTAAATCATCTTTCACCTACATTACGAAATGAAAACAAAGTTGAGACCTCAGTTCACTGATGTAAATTTAGAAGATTAACTCAAGTTCAGGACTACCATGCTAGAACCAAATATAAAACTACTTGTAAATGATTAGCAGCATCAAAAGAGTGATTAAAGGTAAGAGTAATTGTAAATACTTTATAGAATAATCACTTTTTATCGTTCCTAAATTAAATATAAAACTCCACAATATAGTTTTTTTCAAATACTTTAAAATTTGCGACCATGTGGTTTAAGAATTTTTCAAATGCGGTCATCTGGGTGAAAATTGTTGTCCACCCCTTCCATTGAGAAGGTAATTGCTGTATTTGAAGAAGTACAATAAATTATGTCTCAGGATCTAGTCACCGATTATTTTGAGGATAATTATATTGGTAGCTTGCGAGGCTGTAACACAGCAATGCCATGTTTGCCGATCAGTAGGTGGAATATGCATCAGATCGTTATTGATCACTTCCCAAGCACTAACAACTCTTTGGAATGCTCTCATCCAAGAAGCATTACATACTCATGGGAAAAACTTTTGAGAATAATATATATGTATATATTCATTACTTTTAAAATTTACGTGATAAGAATAATTATTCTAATATTTAAATTATTGGAGACATATTAAAAGTCAGCATTTCAAAAATAATAAGAAAAAATAGTGCATTATTTCATTGAATCCAAAATTCTGTTCCTTTGGAGGTAGGTTTCAGTCCCTGGAGCTTTGCTATTATATAAAATTATAATATTTTTGGTAATACTTTTGGAAAAATAAATGTTTAAATCTTTCTAAATTCAAGGAATGGTTCTTTTCAAATGAAATCGTCCACTCATTGTTGATCAACACGACAGTGACCAGAAATGAAAAGAGATAGTTGCTAAGGATATTGGATGAAGGAACACCATCATTAGAATCATTAATAATTTTAAAAAAAGACTAGTTACAGTCCTGTAAAGAAGTATTTTGAACACCTAAGTGATTCAAATCGACGTCAATATCACATCCTGGAAAAATCCCAGCTCAAGGATCTGGTTGCCTCCAGTGCTAAGCTTACTCACGATTGGAAAGAGGCAGGTGTGAACGCTTCAGCGCGCACAGGGAGGTTAGGCCTTTTGTACAAAGGTCGTAAGTAGATAAAGGCGGAAAATAAACATCATATTTTCAAGGGCTGTTAAAGTTTGGAGCAAAGTAGGTTATCTCTGATGAAGCTCCCCTACGCTTGCTTAGAGCTTCTGGAAGCTCCCTTGTTAGGAGAAGAAAAGGGGAGCGCTTTCATGAGTAGTCTCGTGCTCAGAGTGAAGCATCTGAACTCCTCCATTTCTTGGGCCCCTTCTTATCTAAGGGAACTGGAGCACTAACAATTTTGCCCCAAAACACTGCAATAAACTTAAAATGGTACCAAAATTGAGTTCATCAGTACCTTTTCCCAACAGTTCAGGACCATTCGGGGATGATGCCGCACCTCGTTACAAAATAACATCGAATTTTTAGAACCTTGGCCCGCGAATTTACCAGATTTGAACCCAATGGAAAACATGTGAGTGATAATAAAACTGGTGGATGATAGACAGAAGCCATCCAATTGTGAGCAATAGCGGGTGCTTATTGAACAAAAGGGACCAATATCAGTCATTATATCATCACAAATTTGGTGTCCAGCTTATCAAAACGAGAATTAAAGCAGTTCTGAAGAATAATGGACATCATTATAGATATTGACTGTATTTATAAAATGGGTTTGGGCTATAAATTTTTGTATATTTCAACTTCAAATTATGATTCAAACATTCTAACACAAAATACATAGTTTGATTAGTTCTATTAATTTTATTATATAAAACAATATAGTATCACCAGGGTCTCTTGATTGCCTGTCAGATGCTCTACCATTTAGCTAACTCAAACCCACCCAAAGCATCGCCCTATCGCACCCAGTATCACTGAAGGAAAGGAACCTCCACGGGATTTTTATGTCATATCTCTTACCTGCCCAATATTTAATCGCTCATAATCCTTAACACACATAAAATAGAGGAAACACAAGTTCTATGGCTGATAACAACAACCCTAGGGTTTTGTCATATTCAATTACTGCCTTAAAAAACATTTTTGAAGACAGGAAGCAAGATGCATAAACCTTCTATTGCAGACTATATAAACATAAACTATAAGATAAAGAGAAATTTGACGTGAATGAACCCATAAGACAAGAAACGTGTTTTATAAAGGCAAGACAAAGGGACATTGAAAAATACATTGATCAAGGAGAGTAAAGGACGGCACAATCAAGATACTACATAATGATAAGATAATAATAACAACAGGGAAAAAATTGAATTATCCTAGCTGGAAATCGAAACCATGCATTTGCTGAGAGAAACCTTCTCTCATCTTCCTGAATTTTTGTCGGTCTTGTGCAATTTGTTTCCAATTCTTAGCTTATTTTTGAAGATCATCTCTACATCTCTATTTTGGTCTTATTTTCGGTCATATTTTATTAGGTGGAATCGAATCCGTAATTTTTTTGGTTTATCTATCGTCTGGGAATCTTGCCATATGGCCTACCCAGCTCCATTTCGGGTTTCTTATAGCTTCTATAATGTCTTGAAGTTGGGTTTGTTCACGTATCCAAGTGAATGATTTTCTGTCTCGCCAATTTATCCCGAACATAGTGCGTTCATAGGCTCTAGGTGTGATTCTAAGTTTTAATTTAAGTTTTGGGGTCAGGTTCCAAGTTTCTGCTCCATAGGTTATAGTTGGGATTTTTTATTGGTTGTATACTTTTTTTTTTAGGCAAATGGGCATTTTGCTTTTGAAGACGATGCTTGCCTTTCCAGACTAGATAGATTTTGCGTTGACTTTCCTATCTTTTCCCGTTGACATTGTAATCTCTTGACTCATTTTGATATATTTGTCTACTAATTCAATTTGGTCGTTTTCAATTGTGATGTCTATCATGTCAAGCTGTGGTTAGTTTTTGATGACTTTTGTTTTTCTCAAGGTTTATTTTTAGGTCAAATTTTTTTGCTTTCATTGTTAAGTTCTTGAAGCATTTTTTGAATCTCTTCTAAGTTATCAGCTATGAGTACAATATGATCTGCGAATCTCAGGTGATTGCAGTACTCCTCTTTTAACTTAGTGCTTTTATTTTGCCACTTTAGCCATATGAAGATTACCTTAGGACAGGACTTGAATAATACAATCTAATGAAAGATATGCAATTTTGGTATGTGTTTATGATCTTTATGTAGACCGGATCTATACCTTGAAGCTTCAGGGGTGTTATGATCGCTGGTGTTTGTATTGAATCAGATGCTTTATGGTAGTCTACAAATAATAAGTATAGAGGTATATTGTACTCTTAGGTTTTCTCAATGAGATGGTTGTGAGTACTTACGTGGTCAATCGTTGAGAACCTTTTCTTAAGTTAGCTTATTCATTTGATTGTTGGTCATCTAGCTGGTTTTGATTCTGTTAGCAATGACGCTGGGAAAGAGTTTACGGACACACAAGAGAAGGCCGGTTGTTTTGTAGTCTTAAGGTCTGTTTAATCAGCTTTTGGTGTAGAAATATTATTATGGCATCGTACCAGTCCTCCGGAATCTCCCATTCAGTGAAGAGGTAACCTAGTTTGTCCACAATGATATAGACAGAATCTTTCAGCAAGCCAGAAGTGAGGTTGTCCTGTATGTTGTAATTCAGGATGCTGTTGTTCTGTGAGTACAACTTTTCCTACTACTCCTTAGTCTTTTAACTATTCTTTTGCGAGAGAGGATAATTGTATCATCTTTTAGCCATTTTTGTACCCCTTTCCTTCTTTGATGGTATCTTTAACAATTGTTGTCTTATATTTTCTGATGTCATCTCTCTGTTTATTTTTAATTAGCTTGTTTATTTATGCTAATTCAATTTGTTGGTGGCGTTTGTTGCTTTAAGTTGTTTACGCTAAATCATTATGTCAAAAGTTTATTTTGAGGGTTTGTGGTTTTGAATAACCCCTTGGCAATACCAGCATATTAAACTGTTGCTTTGATTGTTGCTTCTATTTTGGTTCACTAGATAGTCCTGATTCCTATTCTCCCCTTTGCTAAATTTGCCCTTATCGAGGTACGTCGTTTTGGCCTTTACGTAATTATCTTGAAACTGCTATTTCTACGCATTATTCCTATTATTTTGACTCATCTTTTTATTTATTAAATATATATCTGATCCTCAAGGCCGTTTCTCTCGAAATCTATGAACAGATACGGAGGCAACTTCATTTTAAATTACACGAGCATGAATACCTTCTAAGCGCGGATACCCCTTTCATCTACCGGCCCAGGCTCCGCTCCAGGCGTAAGAAAAACTCCCCTGATATTGACTCAAAACGCCTTACTTTACCACCGCATAATCCCTGGACATTCATCCGTCAAGTCGAGGTAAGAACATAAGAAAGGAAGGAGTATGCAAAAGGCTATTCAATAGCCTATACAAGGCAGCTCCTCTTCTCATCACACAGGTTAGTCACACCTCGCATCCTCAGCCATAAAAATATCGAGTGTATTTTTAAAACTTCGCAGAGAGGACGCTTCTATCACATGACTAGTGAGCCTATTCCATTCATCTACCACTCGATTTGTAAACTAATTTTCACCAATCTTTTTAGTAAATCGAAACTTGTCCAGCTAAAAATAAGAACCTTACCTATGTGTCCCTTATTATAACCTTTTACCCACTTGAAGACTTCAATAAAGTCCTCTTGGCCAGAAATTTTTATGCCAATTATTCATTTCTGCTCTCTTTTTCAAAAGCCGTGAAAAATCTTTCCAAAACGTCCTAGTCAAAACTGGCAGTAAGCTTACCCACTTGGATGGGTTCTTACACTACATAAGCCCACCTTACACACCAGACTCTGATGTTTGTGTGCCTGCACTTAAAGCTCTAATTCTTTAACTCTTATCTTGATTCTCAATCTTTGCCCCTTCCCCTTATTTCTACAAATTTGCAACTCTTTTTCACCATTCAGATCCGCCCGGTCCATTTGGTTCTCAAACGTGCTTTCCATTCTGTCATCGTAGGTTTCCATTATCAGCAAACCAAAGTGACGCGGCAAAGCATCGCCTAATCTATCCTTTTCTTAAGATTTAAGTGCGCGAATTTTCACTATTTCCGATGACTCCATTAAATTCCTCCTAGCAAAGGGTACAATGTTTCCATATTTGGGTTATCCAAAAGTTCCGTGATGAATGTAATCAGGAACCCGGAATACCGAACTTGCCACATAATTATATCATGACACTTAAAAAGAGATTAGGTGAGAAAAGTAAAGGGGATGATAGTTAGGTAGATAGCATGAGAGCTTTCTTGGAGGGGGGGGGGTAAATGTGAGTATATGTAGTAAATATATATTTGCAAGGAGACTGGTTGTTCTTCTTTTTTTGATAAACTCTAAGTTTGTCTTTTCTTGTAAGGTTTGCTTCGGTGTACCCTTTTTCAGGTACGAGGGGTGGTCAATAAGTTTGGCAAATCGGTATGGCAAAACAGAGGAAGGGGGATGGCTGTTTGTGGGGGTGTTAGGAAAAGTTATGACAAGTCAGGACCTGCAGCCGCACGCTCCTGCCTCGTCTATTTAAGAAGCAGTAGCTGATCGCAGATCGTCAGTCACAAATTTTTGAACAATGGAGAAGGTTGAGCACCGTGCAGTGATTCAATTTTTTACCAAGGAAGGCAAGAATGCAAAAGAGATCCATGAACGCATGGTTGCAGTATACACCGACACCGCCAGTTCCTATGTAACCATTGCTCGCTGGAATAGGGATTTCCACCATGGTCGTGAGTCCCTTGAATATGACCCCTGTCCAGGACGTCCGTCAGACGTGACCAACGACGACAATGTGGACCGTGTGGAGAGAATGATCCTCGAAAATCGACGAGTGAAGGTCGAAGAAATCAAGCGACAACTTGGAATATCACGTGGAAGTGTTATCAACATCATCCACGAGAATTTGGCCATAACCAAGGTCTCTGCCCGTTTAGTCCCTAGAAACCTCACGCCCCATGATCGACTTCAACGTCGTCAAAGTCTACAAGGCCAGAGTTGCACAAGCTGCCCTGTGTGAGTGCGGATTCAAGGAGCTCAACCATCTCCCCTACAGTCTAGATCTGGCCCCTAGCGACTACTTTTTATTCCGCCATCTCAAGGCTGCATGCACTGCGTGAACACCAGTTTGGGGACGATGAAGATGTACAGTTCGCCGTCCAGGAGTGGATTGAACAGCAGTCGGGAGATTTCTGGTTGTCGGGAATTCGAAGCCTCAAGGACAAGTGGCGCAAGTGCATTGAAGTCGAGGGTAGTTATATTGAAAAATAATAAAACACTTTTCCTTATATCCGAATGGCAAAACTATTTTCCCCCTCGTATGCTGGGAATTCTTGTCCTGTTCTTTTTAGGATATTTCTGGCCATCAGGGCTTCTAAGTTTTGTCCAACATTGTTTTTTGTCTTGTATCCAGATTCCTGCAATTTTATATTTAGATCCCACAGTAGTACGGTTGGATTATTCTTGTCGAATAATCATAAATACGAGTGGATCGGTATTTATGAGCGACGAGTAGGTTGGTAAGCTGCTGCTACCGTGAGTGGGGAGAATTCCATTTGTACTGTCACAGCAGCGTACGCCTCATCGACCTCTCGTTCCTGGGCATAGTGTATACCCTTTTTAATGGCGATCGCAGTATCGTCATATCTTTCCCCGGTGGGATTCTTTTTTATAATGTCATAGTTGCAGATTTTCATTAGGTCCTCATCCTTGATTCCGTGTTCGGAGATGGTTATTATATCCGGGTCTAATAGGCGGAAGAAGTTTGCATATTGAATGTTTTTTTATTTTTCCATCCATCTCTATTTAGATAGAGAATTTTTAATTTTGTATTGATGTGTTCAATATTGTGGTTAATTTATTCCTTTTTGCTTGTTGCTCCTTGTTTTGGTTTTGCATTCTTCCATTTCCCGTTTGTTACCTTTTCGAAGATCTTTTTATCAGTTTAATATCTGAGGTAAAATCAAATTTGGGATTCTTCTATTAGTTTTTTAATGGAGGATTCTTCGTGTTCCGTGCCGAAGGTTCATTTACAAGTTCCTTTTCGATGCCTTTTTTTGATATCTGTTGGCTTGGCCCCTTTTGGTAAGGGATATGCCTCGTGGACGAAGACTTTGAGTTTGAAGACTCTCGCTTCGTACTGGCAGCCCTTGATATCATTTTTCATTTCGGAGTCTGTTGAGGTCTCAGTCTCTGTAGTTTCTTTTTTGTTTTGCTTCTTTGTTTTCTTATGGGTTTACTTTTTCATCGTGGTTTTGGTTTCATTTTCTGGGTTGTTAGCGTCCTTTTCTTATTCTTCACTTGTATCTCCTGATTCATCGGGTTCTTCTTTATTTGTCAGTGTGACCCCTACCTCCAACATATCCTTGACCTGCAGCTTCTTCCCGGCAGTAGCACCGTAAATAAGTGCCGAAGGGGGGTTGGGAGGGAACCACGTTTTTCTTATGCCATTTTTCTCCAGTAGTAAATTTAGCGTATCGGTTAATGTTCCCGGTTGGGCTATGTTTTGCACATGAGCGAACATAATGCACGCAAAAATGTCAAGGTTGGTTCCTTCATTCACGTTTATATTTATCTTTGGTTCTTGTGTCTCTTTGATCTTCTTCAATGTAGCTTTTGCTATGCTGGCGTATGTTTGATTTGTTCTTTTCGTGTTTCTTCTCTTTCTTCTTGTTCCTTCATTTCTTTTATGGCTTCTCTCTTCGGGTAGTTAATGGCCATAGTCCTATGCGGGCCCTGCCAGTTTATGCCTTTATTTGTGTGTTCTGTGCATTTCCGGAATGTATGGCCAATTTTACTGCATTCCGAACATATCTTGATGTCTTTTTTGGGGCAGTTTCTCGTTACGTAGTCTTCAATCGCGTAATACTGAAACCATGTTAGTACATTGGTGAACTTTTCTATTTCTATATTTTACGGTGGTATCCACATTCCGAATGCTAGTAATCCGCGTTTCGTGGCTTTATTGGCTATTTCTGATAAGGCACACGCTACCTAAATAAGTGTGTGTGGTTGTCGAATTTGGTAAGTTCCGTGATCTTCTTCTATTTACTCCGTCATATGGGAGCCGACGTACAGATCTAGCTTCCGGCACATGACGAAACGATTGGCTATTAAATGTGGCGGCAGTTTTAGAGTAAGACATATTTTGCTTAGAGCTCTGAGCCCATCCGTTGAACTTTTTTCTTGAAGTGGCAGAGGGTGATATATCCATTTGGCACATCTATCAGCTTCGTTATTGAAATAATTAGGTCAGTGTACAGGGTTCTGATTAGCAGTCCTTTTTCCGGTTTGTTTATTTCTGATTTTACACATGTTTGCGTGTGTGAAATGGGGTCACTCCTCCTAAATCCCATAGTCCCGCCTCCGCTAATTTGGCTGACGTAATGAATGGAATTAGAAACCGCGCTACTTCCTCCATACACTGAGACGGTTGTATGTCCATCAATGGTCCCGGGAGAGGCTCCTACTGTAGGAGTTGTTAAGACTTCCCTGCAGAAGTTGCAGCCCGGCCCATTGTCCGGGGGGTCCTCTATTACGGGTATCTGACAGTGGGATAATCCTCACACCTCCCTCATTCGGTATCCCGAATTATACATTTGCTACTGCATCGTATAGTTGGGACGAGTTTGAAACTTCAGCATTCATTAGCTCAGACATTGGGCCCAGGGGGTCGGGGGTGGGGAAATTAGGCAGTCATGAATGTGGTGCTGACCAACCTAAAAGTTTTATTGTATCTCTCTATTCACAACCTTCCTGTATGGGATGATTTTTTGGTGTGGGAGAGGAAAAGGTGAAGGAGACTACAGATGAAAATGAAAAATGAATGAAAGGATGAAATTTTAGATGAGTGGATCTTCTTTCTGTTGTTCTTCTTCCGTACTCTTCCTTCCGAGATTAAAGATGTTATTTTTCTTCGAAGGGTGTCACAAACTGGGATCAGGTGACATGCCCAGATTCTTTAAACCAAAATTTTAGGGCCAAGGATAGAAGACGCGTCGACTTAAAACAAAACTTTATTTAAAAAAAGGGATATAATAAAAAAAAGGATCTGTCCTAGGTTGAGTTTTGCTCCTGAAGGAAATAGTATTGCCCAAAATAAGGAAATTTACGTACTAAATTGTTAACTTAATTGTTAACTTAAATCTGACGGGCAGCTACGACAATTACCGATTATGATTCCAAGTAGTCGTATATCCTTCCCTCAAACTAATAAATGAATACTTACAGATGTACAGCAAACCCCAAAATGATATCTATATACATACATCACATTATTTGTATTAAAAAGTGCAAGTTTGACTAATTATTTTAAAGTATGAACTAGTTTACTCTAAATCAAATTAATTAAAAAATGTTTGATAATGAATCCACTTGAAAATGCCAATATATTCAAAGACTAGATTATCATAGGAAAGACCTTAAAATTAATTAAAACTTTGATAGATCGAGCTAAGGAATGGCATTTTGCAATAGATAAATAGATTAAGAGTATGGAAGACACAAGAACTCAAATATGTAGACACAAAATAACGCACATATGATATTCCCGTCTATATGAGACCATGGAGAAAGAAGGTTGAGCCACAAAGGGAAGTACTCACCGGTAACGTGACCACAATGCACCAACGCGCAATGAACGACCATATATATAGATATGAAGGCTTATACAAACACCAAAGAATCGGTTTAAAGCCGATCAATACGGAGATCCAAAGGCTAGGGAGAAAGACTTGGGACAAGATTGACCAAACAATACTCCCGAACATCAACCTAAATATGAATATACGTGCAAACCGTAGACGCGCTATAGGCAGAACTGCTTTGTTCCCTAGTAGTAGAGCCTGCGCAAGAGAAGAGGTACAACCTATATTTACGTAGTTGACTAAGACTTCTGAACTCATCAAATTAGTCAAACTTAACTAATCCAACAGTTCAATGATTATTAAAAATAACGTAGAAAAAAGAGGCGAAGTGCCCACAATATAGATTCCCCCCCTTCCCATCCCCCACCCCAACTCAACATAGCATAAAGTTAAGAATTAAAACCTACTTTAAATACAAAAGAGGCGAAGTGCCCAACTCCCAATCCCCACTAGTAAGAATAACCATATAAATTATAAATAAACAATAAATGATAAACAAATAAATTACAATAATTAATTAATTAACGTTAAAAAGAGGCGAAGTGCCCAAAGATAATAAACAATCTAATACTCAAAACTTGAGATTCAGCGTGAGAGAACCTTGAAAGGCTTGAATGCTTCAACGATGTGACAGAAGATAAACAAATAGAAACAAATATATATTATTACGGAGGAAACTGGCTGTCAAAGACAGCCAGCTACTTATTGACGGTGGAATTTTACAATAAGAATTACATAAGAAGAACGTTAGTGATGCCCTAACACCAGGGCAAACTAGGAAACTTATTCACACCTTTATATACCTACCACACAATTTCATCACTTTAACCTAAATTAGAAATTAGAAAATTACAAATCAGGCCTCGTATGGGCCACACAAAACAAGGACATCACAGACGGTTTTCCTACCAAAAATGCACGAGAAGTACAACACTCGCGGTAATCCCGCACTAAAGTACAATAGGGGTACAACTCTGCCGGTTGTCTTACACTAAGTCAATAAATGACAATAGCCTTCCGAGACGAACGAAACCGGAAAATAAGTGCACGAAATCCACTCTGCTCCTGAACACAACTTTCTTCTCCAAGCACGAAAAAATGGTCTGTCTTCTGTGAAGAATGAAGGCCTCGACATCGAATTCCATGGAACAATAATAAATATGGATCGTTTAAAACCCCAATGCTATATCAACATATAATGAAAATTCTTAACTCTAGATATCAAATAACTTTCATAACAAAATCGCACTAATTTTTAATCCAACTTTAATATTCAATTAAATAACTAGGAGGGAACTGGCCAATCAAGGCGAACCAAAATTCTAGAATTTTAGGATAACGTGTCAGCCTCAAAATAATCGAACGAAGTCCTACGATATTACGTAATAGCCCTCAGCAGAAAAAAAATGCAAACTATCAGATGTTACGTGTGTGACAAAGGGTAAACGTTGAAAATTGTACGAGTATAAAGTTACCGTAATATTTCTTTCGCGATCAAGGATGTAAATTTTCTTCGTTGGGTAAACGTTGAAAAAGGGTCGAGCGTCTAGTTTACCAAGATTAATGAAAGCGATGTATCAGCTGCCAAGCGGCGACTTCCTTAAAAAGAGAAATACTTAATACCCATCTACCTTTTTCCTCCTTTCTTATGACTCATTAAGCAGTTTCGCTTTCTCTACGTATTGAAAATAATAACAAAACAAAACCTATTTCTACGGGTTTGCCAAAAAAAGGGCTTTATGCAAAACTTAGGCAAAGGAATTCCCAATCCTATGAAAACTATAATATGCTCCCCACAATTCACGGACAGGTGGCCGGGCCAATATGTGGGCTCCTTAGCGCCTCAGAAGAAGCTCACAATGAACGCACCCGAAACCTCCTTTGATTATTGTCCGTTTTTGTGTCCCGGTTAACCTAAGGGTATCCGCGATAATCCTCACACATAAGGTTTCGGTTGGCTTAACTTCTTTCTTTAATATGAATCTGCGGCTGGCTGCACGAGCGGGAAGAAATGGGGGAGGGTATGAAAGACTATAATTTAAAACTACACTTAACCCAAAACATTACACAAATGTTATATACATATACAAGAAATCTAAACACTGAATGCACTAATGTAAAGGAAGGAGACGAACCAAAGTGATAATGGGTTAAGAACGTTACCAATACAACACAGTTTTACGTCCACGGAGACACTCTACCTGAATTCGAAAAATGCCTAAAAATCCGGTTCGGGAAATAACCCCAAGTACGGCCCCTGGCAACTCAGGGAGATGGAAGTTCTCGGTAGGAGTTTTTAAGCCAACTGATTTTTATCTGATGACCCCTTCTGGCGAACATCTGATTTATCGTTGAACCTTCTTCCTTACGCCGCTACCATCATGCCGCTGTCCACTCGCACGTCAGCACCCCTTGTGCTGTGGTTGCAGCTTTTTCGACAAGTCAATACACTCGACCGCGTGTCTAATTCCGGTTGTTCCGCTTTTCACCGACCTCTGGTGGGCAACCGCATCCCTGCTGGCTCCTACTAAAAAGCTTGTCCGGCAGGCGCTGCTCATAAAACCATATGACCTCGCCTCTTCACAACAATATATATATATATATATATATATATATATATATATATATATATATATATATATATATATATATATATATATATATATATATATATATATATATATATATATATATATTTTTCCAAACCCGAACACTCCTCTATTGGAGAACATTCTCTAAAACTTAACCACCCGCTTGACCCTGATTCCTTTAGTATACTCTCTTCTGCCTCCTCTTCTCTAAGTTTAAAAATTCTTGAATCTCTTTACATCAAACAAATTAACCCGGAACTCAATGATTATTCATCATCCCTTAAATTATTCACTATATAGACAAATGTACAACCAACCACATCCCCCTTTATAGTTTTCTTTTTGCCTAATTTTGTCCATACTATCAGTTGTTACTCCCAGCTTAACCGTTATAAGGTCAGTACTCGTGCAGAGAAATTTTTATTTCTATTTTAGTTTGTCCCATTAATATCTAACGATCTGGTTTATTATTGACTTTTCCTTAATTTATTGTTTTAGTCGTCCTTTTGAACCCTCCATTATTGATTATTTACTATTTAAACTTTCGTGCCTTAGTCTAGTCATATTATTTGATGTTCAATCACTTAAAATTTAACTTAATTGAACTACTTGCTTCGCTCCATTTATTAATATCCGCTTGGATTACATTCCCCCTGATCTAACTTATTTTCGATTGTCCGCCCTGCCCATATAATTCTCTTGCTGTGTTTTATAGTGATTTTTTTTTTTTTGTATTACGCTTGATTCATGTTTACTATTCATATTTGTTGCTCATGGGATTATTTAATATTTTTTCTGTCTTATTAATCAATTTCTTCATGTCTTTCGACTTTATTGCTATAGTTTATAATTTTTTGTATTTCGATAGTCATTTAAGTCATGTTTATTATGCACATTTAAAAAACTCGTGGGATTATTATTTAATTTAGTTATTTATTTATTTTTTTTTTTAAGATATTACATCAATTTCTAATAGATTTTCACTAATTTGATTTCTGTGTTTAGTTATTCTTCTAAAAATAATTTTTGGTATTTAGAATTCGCTGATGATGGTCATCGTCAATGACCGAAACGTCCGGAAAATTAAATGTTCAAAACCATCGCATATGTCTTCATATTCCTACTACGAATAAGGTTCCCAAGGAACGACTCCATCACTAATATATATATATATATATATATATATATATATATATATATCTATATATATCTATATCTATATATATATATATATATATATATATATATATATATATATATATATATATATATATTAGTGTAGTTGGGTAACAGTCTTTCTTGAATGCAAGTTTTGTTGAAAAACATTGTGTATTTTTCCTTAATTAATTTCCCTTGGCAACTTTCTCTTCTTCTGACTACCTCTTTTATTCCATTCTGTAGATGGTGGATTACTTATCCAGTATTCATCTCTCTTTTAAATGAATGTGTTTGGTAAAAACCAAACTAAATTACTAAGCTTTCGATCTTATTCGATCATCTTCGGAGCGTTTTGAAATGTTCTTGCCTCCTTTACCGATGTAATGAGTGGAGAGAGGATCTGACAGAGTGGGAGGATTTTTTTTTAGGGCGAGAAAAAGTATGGTTCACGGTTACTCCTCCCCTCTGTACCCCTCCCACGGTCGGGGGGGGGGGCTCAGAAGAGGAAGAGCCCCGCGGTCGACTTGCTCCTGGAGAAACTCCCCACACTTCTGATTCTCAGTTCAAGTGAACCGATAGTGAAGTGCTTAATGGGAAGTCCGGAACAAGCTTTAGAAGAGGGTTTATAGCTGTGGGAGACGGAAAGTTTTGAGATGAAAGGAAACAGATTGGTGAGGAGGCAGATTGAGCAACCTCGGTAGTCAAAGGTGGAAAGGGTGGAATACCCTTGCCCGAGTGACAAGGGGGATCTGCTAATTAAAGTGGATTCCGAACCACCGTCATGCATTTACTCATTATTCATCATGCTTACTTCCTTTTTTACACTTTAGCACCTATGTTCCTCATACAGAAGCGGGAGTTCCGCCTAATCTCTGTTCCCTTATTTTTTTCATCTTTCATTTATGTGTTTATTGTAGCATTCATGCCGTTTTGAGTTATCTTAGCTCTGAGCTTTGTTTATGTATTGTTATGTTGCTTGTTTTTACTTTCTTTACTTTGTTTCACTTTTTCACTTTAGTTTCACTTTGTTCACTTGTTTTACTATTAATTTCTACTTCACTATCATTTTTGTTAAACTTTTTAATACTATAGTTCACTTATTACACTTTTAGTTTACTATCTTCGTTTTATTTCTGTTTTACTCTTAACTTTCACTTCACTATCATTTTTGTTAAACTTCTTAATATAGTTCACTTATTACACTTTTAATTAATTTTGTTTGCATTATATATGTTTACACTTTTGATCTGTGTTCTCTTCTTAGTCGGTTGTTTCTTCCTATTTAGGTTGTTTAGATTCGGTTGTCTTATTAGGGTATCAATCTGGTGTCTTGGTTGGTTAACTTTGTTGGTTGGGTTTGTATATAGTCGGGTAAATATCTTTATCGTTATGCTTGTTCCTCCTCTCTTTTTGAATTTCTACTTAAGTAAACATGGAAACCTCCTCGATTCTCAGCTGTTGTCTGCCGCTGGGAAATCGAGTGTTAAAGGGGACTCCAGCTCTGGTGTTCGTTTGCTCTTCAAATATCAGAGGTAGATTGTCTATCTTCCTCCATATTTTCTCCGCTCTGTTCCTGATGTTGATATTGAGCATTTCTATTCCTGCTTCTTGGTTTAGATCTTGTAGTCTTCTTCTCTCTCTCCTACGTGTGTTGGTGATTAGGTAGAGAGCTTTATTTTGAATTTTCTCGAGTTCCAAAATTTTGGTCCTTGTTTCACCGTTGGTAGGGGTTGGCAGGTATAGTAGTACCTCTCTTCCTAGTGCAAGATAGATTTATCTTTTATTTTTCATGCCTAACCCCTCTTAGATGCACAGTAGCTTAAACATCGGAATCGCCTTGTTCTTCCTCTCCGTTTCTTAGTTTGTAGCCTCTTTTTGTTATTCTGAGTCCTACCACTTTGCCCTCACTATGATATCTGTAGCTCTGATCTTCAACTACAATTTCACCTGTTTTGTTCCTGGAGATTGGGATTATTGTAAATTTCCTCCTGTTCGTCCTTATCTTCCAATCTCTTTCTTAGTTGCTGATTTATAAAGCTGTTGTCCTTGCCTGAAAGTGTACGTTCCTATACGGAGTGACGAGGAGTTGGCTTATGTTGTCCGCGAACTGTATCTTTAGGCAACCAGGCATTATTGGTGGGGGCAGGTCTGCTGTGTATATTGAATAGAGCGTGGGGCTGAGACAGTCCCCCTGCATGAGTCCAGCTTCTAATTCGAATTCTGGTCCTGAATAACCATTGATCTTCACATATGCTCTTCTCTCCGTGACATAATCGCAGATAATTCTCTCCAGATTGCTATTCATCTGGAGATTTAAGATCTTATATTGCATTCCTCTGACACAGACTTGTCGAATGCTTTTTCTACATCTCTCAGGACCAGATCAACGTAGTTATTCTTTGCTTTGGCCTTTGTTATTTTCTCTGTTATTATGCCAAGTGCCATTGTGGTTTCTGTGCCTCTTCTGAATCCGAACTGATAATCATTATAAAGGTCATTTTCTTTAAGGTATTCTTTTAGTCTTCTGTTAAGGATTTTCTCGAAGACTTTGACCATGAAGTTCAATAGCGATATTGGCCGGTAACTGCTGAGGTGGTTTGGGGGTTTTCCTGGCTTTGGGACGAACATCATTGTCGAGGTTTAGTGGGTGGGTAATCTCATTTCCACTTCCTGGACATATATTTTATTACCGCACCAAGGTGAAGTGTATCCAATACATCTACCGTAGCCACTTTCGGTGAATAAGAATAACCTCGGTGCTTCCCTTTTGATCAAAATTAAGATAATGATGCCCTGAGTGTGTCCACACTCAGTAAAAGCCAGTCATGGATGGACCGGTGTAATATTGAGATTTAAGCCGAGTGGATTGGTTAATAATTGCCAAAGGATAATCTAAAATAGTTAAACACACAGATACAAAAATAATCTTAAATGTACATGAATTAGAAATAAGAAAGAGCATATATAGGTATAAATAGAATTAATCTTTGTACTGAATGAGTAAGTCTACAACATGACGTGGGGATTATACTTGAAAATTAATCACTAGGATGCCTGCGTCTTAATGGCACCCGACAGAATGAATGGAATAATATTATTGAATTAAGCACTGAATTAATCCCTTTTAATACTCGAAGTTATGGGCTCGGGATGGGAATTCTAGTTAATGAATAAACTGATGAAGTTAGGGGAGGGGATAATTCACTTTATGATACCTTTGAGTTCGTAAGTAGTTTTGAGAATGACGGTGAAGATCTTCTTCTGGTGACGATGATCGCACTTAGTCCGGCCGTCCGAGGCTGCCGAATAAGAAGGTAATCCTAATCCGGTGATATACTGATTCTATGCCGGATCGCGAAGGTGAGCCAAACTGTGGCTCAAATCGGACTTCTTCTTCCTTGAAGTGACTGTCCAATTATTCGGCTCCTGGTGTGGGTAGTCAAAACCGATTACCTAGCTACATCTAGGGTAATCTGCAGAGCAAGGTCCTGTGTAACCTCAGACTCTGAAGGGGGGGGGGAAGGTCTGCGAGAAGTTTGGCACCTACAAGTACCGTAACGGAAACAACCAATTCCCCAAGAAGTTCCTTCCTTGCAACGGGCGAACTGTTTCCTTTGTGGAACGAGCTCCACACACACTCAACGTAGGTCCAAGGTCTTCTGCCTGACTCCAGGGAGAAGTTTTCATTTTATTTCCCTCACGAGCAGAAATCGAGAGACAGTACCGATTTCTCATAAAATTAGTATCGCTGCGTCAAAGACCTTTTCATCCGCTGCCAGACAGAGTAAATCTTTTACACTTTAGCCCCACGTCGCAGTTAACGACGGCGCGAAAACTCGGACCTTCATCGGCTTGCAGGTGTCTTTTAGCGGCAGACATTTTCCTGAACGGCCATCTCGAATTTGGTTGTCTCAAAGGCGCGAAAAGTGTGGAGGGAATTCGAGGGGAAAGGTGACTTTGAAATACGGGAGGGACACGCAGCTTGTGTTGGAGTATCTCTGCATACACTAATGTACGTGGTATTTAGACTTCTACAATCATTTCTGCTAGTTTATAGCTATCAGGAAGGTGACCGGTGTTTAAGCAAGCGTTAGATATATTCTTTAATGCTACGATGATTATGTTAGTTGCCTTGGTAAGATTAATTCTGTTTATTCCTGAGGGCCCTGGTGCTTTCTGTTTGAATGATTGTATTAGCCTTTGATCTCTTCTGTTGTTATGTAGGCCTCTGTACCCAGAATTTCCTCCATTTCTCGCTCTTCACTTGGTGCTGGAGTGATCTTGTTTGTTTTCTCGCAAGACTGTGTGGACCATTTCGTCCATCTCTGGATTAAAGTATTCGTCCTCCTCTGGTGTTATGAAGAACACTGATTTCCAGTGATTATGAAAAAGTTCTTCTGTAGTCCTCTCTTCTTGGATCTTTTCTCCCCGTTCATTCTTAATTGTTATTTTTTCTCTCAGGAGTATGCCTTTAAGTCTATTTATTAGTCTCCAGTCCTCTTTTGCTCTTTCTTTGTCTATTTTCTCTATTAGGCTATCCAATATGTGGCTTTGCTGTTCTTCTATGAGATACCTCAGTTCTTCTCTCTGTCTTCTGATTTCTTCGTATCGCTCTCTATTTGGTCCATGGAGAATTATTTGGTCTAGTATTCCTCTTAGTTGCCTATTCTTTCTCTTCATTTTTTCTGTCCATCGAGGATGTGGAAGAGTATGGTATCTTGTATTTGGTATATATCTTTCGTCCGCCTCAATGATCGTTCTTGTTAATCTTAAGTTCTCTTCATCAATATCTTCCAGGTTGGCGTCAGTAAGATCCTTTGGGACGAAGTTACAAAGATCTTATGTGTAACCTGCCCAGTTTGCTCTCTTGTAGTCCTTCCTCGCTGGTACCGGTACCTGTATCGGGTATTGATCGTGAGCAAATGTGTTCCAACATGGTCGGTACATTCAAAGATTGCATGTGGATGTTGTATAAACATGCGGATAAAACTGAAAGTAATCATGGAAAAGTCGACAACATCAAAGTGTATTGCAGAAACCAGATGTCCACGGCCTATAAAATAGATGAAAAAACATCAAGGAGATTATTAACCGTAACATCAAGGTTAAAAATCAAACGGATAAAATCCAACTCATTATTTATTATAAACAACAAAAGCCAGCAATCTCCTGATGAAAAACAACATCTGCCTAAACTCCTCGAAAATTAAGTCAACCAACATAGTTTACGAGTTCATCTGCTCCGATAAAGACTAAGCTTTATAAAAACTCAAGATATATTGGCATGGCAACCAATACACTTTCGAGACGTTTAACCATGCATCTACAATGCGGAGGGCCTAAGAATCATATGGAGAGTGTCCATAATATTACCCTAACGAGAGATATGCTCGTTGATAACACTATTATTAAAAGAAAAGAGGTTAATAAAGCTAGGCTGAACATCTTAGAAGACATATTAATAAATGAAGATAAGCCGGCCATCAACAGTCAAGCGACAAGCTGGAATCGCGCATTAAAAATATTGTAAAGTTCTACTCACAGGAGTGTCCCATTTCCTCTAACGTTACGTTTAACCAAGGCGGAATAAATAGCCATTAAAAATCAATTTCTTTCACTCTGTCAGATCCTCACTCCACTCATTACATCGGTAAAGGAGGCAAGAACATTTCAAAACGCTCCGAAGATGATCGAATAAGATCGAAAGCTTAGCAATTTAGTTTGGTTTTTACCAAACACATTTATTTAAAAAAGATATGAATACTGGGCAAGTGATCCACCATCTACAAGATAGAATATAAGAGATTGTTAGAAGAAGAGAAAGTTGCCAAGGGAAATTATTTAAGGCAAAATACACAATGGTCTTCAACAAAATGTGCATATATATACGATATATATATATATATATATATATATATATATATATATATATATATATATATATATATATATATATATATATATATATATATATATATATATATATATATTGTGAAGGGTAGGCCCTCGGCCCTCAGATTCCCATACTTTCCCTCTCCCATCATAGTTTATGGTGTTTTTCGTAGGTTGACCCGCTTCGAGGCTACCATTTTTAGCCTAAACTTCTGCAACCTATCAGTCTAATTTGCGTTGGGAAAGCGACTCATCCCTTCCCCATCTTATTTGTGCCCCCCTTCCCTTTTCCACTTTCGGACTGAATTATATAAATAGGGCCCTGAGTCCTTTCAAGTTATTCTGTTGTGAGAATTCTGCCTGATTGCTCCGCTGAATCGTTGTCCGTCACTTACCTTGATGTTATTATTTTTTCGAGACCCGTACTGGATTCCTTCGTGCAGCGAAGATTTGCTGTTATTGATTCCTGCCAGCTTTGTTGCTGCCCCTCTGTTGGCTGCATCGAATTGTGCTCTTCCAGTTACGTTTGCAAGTGTTCTTCTTGGAAAGCCGTTCACACTGAGCACGTCAAAGCTCTCCCCTAGTCACCTCGCCATCTCCTCTTTGGGGAATTCTGTCATCTCTAATTCCTTCTTTCGGATCGTTGGGCCTTCGAATCATCGTTTCCGTGGTCTCAAATCCTTTCGCTCTATATCGCCGTCTGTGGGTTTTCCTCTCCGAAGACCGTCATCGCATTTACCCCTGTGGACTTGGGTCGAATTCTCTCATCATCGCCGAGCCACTTTCGCCTGGGTTTCCGACGTGGGTTATTGCTTCATTTCCCTGTGTGATAGAACGTGTTGAAGCTGCGTTTAATTTCAACTCCTACCCCGTATTATTTAAAACCACGATGCTGCCCACGTGCATCTTCGATTCGAGGCTTGGAGTCTTATCTCAGCTACCGGATGCCAATGTTTAAACAAGGAGGTTATCGTCCCCCCGTTCGCCCCCATACGCCGACCTCGCCAGATCGAGTTAGGCTTATGAACAGATAAGGCATTGTTCCCCGGCCCGGCTGTGCGTTCCCTCCAAGCTTTCACTCCATTTTCCCCCACGCCAAGGAGATGTCCTGGCTATTTATATGGAAACTTTACCACTAAGATCAGATTGGAGATCCAGATTTTCGTCACGAAACATCACCACGACCCTCTCTCCCTTTGTGCGCCAAGAGACCTCGGCCTCGAGATTCACCATCACTTGTCCAGAAGGAGGACAATATTCCTTGAGTGCCAAAGGTTCGAGCCTTTCCGACGACAAGTCCCCAAGGCTTCCCCGCCCTGTTGTTCAAGGAGAACAGCATTAGAACAGCCATTGTTCGTTTTGAGCCCTTCGCCAAGAAACGGTTCTCATCCCCCCCTGTTGTTCAAGGAGAACAGCATTAGAACAGCCATTGTTCGTTTTGAGCCCTTCGCCAAGAAACGGTTCTCTTCCCCCCCCCCTGTTGTTCAAGGGAGAACAGCATTAGAACAGCCATTGTTCGTTTTGAGCCCTTCGCCAAGAAACGGTTCTCTTCCCCCCCTGTTGTTCAAGGGAGAACATCATTAGAACAGCCATTGTTCGTTTTGAGCCCTTCGCCAAGAAACGGTTCTCATCCCCCCCTGTTGTTCAAAGGAGAACAACATTAGAACAGCCATTGTTCTTGAGCCCGTAGACAAGAGACGGTTCTCATTCCCCCCTTTGTTCAGAAGAGAACAAAGTAGAACAGCCATTGTTCTTCAAGCCGTTCGTCGAGTAACGGTTCTCCTTTCCAAGACGCCTCGTCAGGATCCTTTTATCCCCCCCCCCCTTCGGCTGGAACTCGCCAGCGGACCGAATATTCCTTCAAGTACCTTCCACTGCACCCTAATGAAAAGTTACGTAAGCCAAACGTCACCTTTTGAGTATTGATCCCTTTTTGTCAATTCTATCCTGTTCTTTAAATTGTTTATCGAACCATCCCATCTCTTTAACTCTATATTTGTTTTACCTTTTTTAATCCTTTAAATCCTCGGATTAGCCCGAGTCTCCACGACCCTTTCCATTCTGTTTATGTCAATATTTTCCGTTTTTGTGTATTGTTTATAGTTATTATTAATAAAACTCTATTTTATTAATGATAGCAATATTATTATCCTTGAGCTCAGTTCCACTTCTTAAGCATATCGAAGATACATAATATCGGCCGCCAGACAGTAAACGCACTCTAAAGATAATTAAGGAAGTTCCCTCAACGAATAGATATATATGGTATCGTCGGGAGTCATTCTACGACATATATATATATATACTATTTAAATTTGGTATCAGGTGTGTAAGGTTTAACGCTATATCTTTGCAAACACTGGTCTCAGTCGAGTAAAGCATAGTGTTATTCGTTATAATAATAGAATATAGTAGTTCCCTTTTGTTTTAACGATTGCTATCCCCTTTTTTTTGAAACTTAAGAAGCTGGAGTAGCTCAAGGAACGGTTATAATAATTTGTTTGTGTTTTTTTTGTGATTTTAGTCAGTGGTTATTTAGATTGAGAAACCAAGTACGAAAAGGTCAGTGCCCATATTTAGTTAGGCTAATTCTATAGAGGCATAATTCTTGTTGCGAGGAATTTTAGTTGGTTGACTAGTGTGCCCCCAAGTGCAAAGATGACTCAGTTTGAAATCTTTAAAGCGCAAGGAGAGTCCTGTGGACTTTCCGGAAAAGAACTAACTGAGTACATTCAAGAGGAGCAAAGAAAAGAGGAAGAAAGAGAAATACAAAGAAAAAAGGAAGAAAGAGAAATACAACGAGTAGAAAAAGAAAGAGAGGAACGGATAAGACAAGCTGAGCTTCAGATTGAATTAGCTCGGATTAAAGCAGAAGTTCAAAGAAAAAAGGTAGAAAAAGAAAGAGAAAGAGAGGAACGGGAAAGAGTAATCCAACGAGAAGAACGAGAAGGAAAAATACAACGAGAAGAACGAGAAAAAGAAATCCAACGAGAAGAAAGAAGGACGGACTCGCGCTCCTTCCCAGGAAAGCTGACAAAGTTTCCGAGCCCCGTAAAACCCCAAAACTTCTTTCCCCAAAACCAACAACGGGACTCCAAACCTCCCGTTAAGACTTCTCCTCCATCTCTCTTCCCGAAGCGACCAACCATATGCTTCACCTGTGGTGTAGAAAACCACATGAGCTGGAATTGCCCCCAAAATTCTAGGCTTAAAAGCGGACCAGCCCACCAAGTTCACCAGATTATTGCAACCCCGGCTCCCCCGGTGGTGCAGACCCAAGCAGAAACTTCTCCCCCTCCGTCAGGCCACCAGGTAAATTTTGTTTTTGGTAAAAGTTCATCGGGAACTTTGAAATATGAGGAGGGCAGCGTGGACAGCTGCCGAGTATTGACTCTCGTCAGTGACACAGGATGTACGTGTTTCATCGTGTCCGACGAACTCCTCCCAGTGGCCTCTAACCACGAAAAATATGCGGTGGTACATGACCAACTTGGGCGGGCGAACCGATTCCCCGTCGCTAGATGTTACATGCAGTGTCAATATTATAATGGCTGGGCTGAAGTCATTGTAGCCCCCATAAAATTCTGTTCCGTACTTATAGGACAGAGCCCCCAAGTAAGTTCCGACCCTGTGTTTCAGGCCGCCCTTCCTCCAGGCCGAGATAAGAAAGAAGCCCAGGAGCCCGTTCCCATCAGAACCCCGATACCGTCCGATTTCTCGGAGACCCCGAACCAGGACTTTAGGACGGAAAATGAGGAGTGTGAATCACTAACACCCTTAGGTGATAAGGCCCAAGACAAGGAACACGGAGACTGTCCCTGGACCCCAAGAAAAAAAGAAACCCCAACGCGCCCATGGAGATACCTTCGTAGAACTGGACGAAGCATCGGCGCTTGAAGAGGATTGCCCCGCGGAGTCCCTTAATGTAATCCAGACAGTGTGCATCCAACCTGATGCCGATTACCCTCCTCCTTCCCTACCAGGCGAGTCTTTAGAACCCTCTGACCTGGATAGTGACGCGCAGCTGACACCACGTCCGAAGAGTCAGCTACAAGAACTAATTAAATGGAATCACCATTTACCCGCCCTATTAGCTCTTTTTGAGCGACCGCGTAAAAATGGCCTCACCATTGGCCCCAGCAAATTGCATTTTGCTCACGAAACCATCAAATATTTGGGTTTCAAAATAGGACAAAGCAAGTTAGGTCCCCACGAGAACAAGATTAAGGCAATCGCCCACATGCCCCTCCCGATTACAAAGAAGCCATTAAGATCGTTCCTAGGATCAGCTTCTCCCTATCAGCGATTTGTTCCGAATTTCGCTGCAATTTTGGCCCCCCTATGCCCCCTTCAGGAAAAGAATTTCCCCGATCGTTTACGTTGGAATGATGTCGCTGTTTCTCATTTTAATCAGCTCAAAAGTAAGTTCATTTCTGCCCCCATTTTTAAGTTGCCCAACCCGGAAAAATCCTTTGGGGTTAAGACCGACGTGATCAACGAGGGCATTGGAGGTGTACTCCTTCAATACGTGGATGACAGAACGAGTCATCCAGTTGCATATGCTAGTCGTCAATTATTACCACGCGGAAAGAGATATGCCACTAGAGAAAAGATAGCTCTATCAATTATCTGGGTCATAGACAAATTCAAGCTGTACTTGATATGTAAAGAATTTCAAATAGGAACCGACCACCATCCGTTAGCCTATATTAGGAATTTGAGACACTCAAACGGCCGCATCATGCGCTGGAGTTTACTCTTGCAAGAGTATCAGTTTAAAATAAATTAGATAAAAGGTTCCGATAACCAGGTCGCTGACGCCCTCAGTAGAAATGCGTTACCGAATAGCGTAGAATAATTGTATTCATAGGATTAGTATCTCCATGTAGGTATATACCGTCTTGTACGACTTAATTTAAGATTCCTTTGTAATATAATTAATTAATGTATATGTCTGAATTTTGTAACGCTCAATGTCTAATTTTTGTATGTATATATATTTGTTCTTATTAATTTACGAATAAATTATTTTGTCCCGTATGTACTAAGTTTATATCATTTCATTGTTCCATGCCCTTTTTTTTTTTCTCTCTGATTAAGTTGTATTAAAGGTTATTTTCCCCTGTAATCTAAGGATCAAAATAATCATATGTATTGAGGTAATACTAGTTAGGTGCAGGAAGGTACGGTTGGTACAAGAAAACGAGTTCCCCACAACGGAGCTCTATCGTTGTCCCTTCTCTCTTTTTTTTTCGAAGTGACAACTTCCCCTGGAATGGAGGGGTGTGATAGAACGTGTTGAAGCTGCGTTTAATTTCAACTCCTACCCCGTATTATTTAAAACCACGATGCTGCCCACGTGCATCTTCGATTCGAGGCTTGGATTCTTATCTCAGCTACCGGATGCCAATGTTTAAACAAGGAGGTTATCGTCCCCCCGTTCGCCCCCATACGCCGACCTCGCCAGATCGAGTTAGGCTTATGAACAGATAAGGCATTGTTCCCCGGCCCGGCTGTGCGTTCCCTCCAAGCTTTCACTCCATTTTCCCCCACGCCAAGGAGATGTCCTGGCTATTTATATGGAAACTTTACCACTAAGATCAGATTGGAACCAGATTTTAGTCGCGAAACATCACCACGACCCTCTCTCCCTTTGTGCGCCAAGGGACCTCGGCCTCGAGATTCACCATCACTTGTCCAGAAGGAGGACAATATTCCTTGAGTGCCAAAGGTTCGAGCCTTTCCGACGACAAGTCCCCAAGGCTTCCCCGCCCTGTTGTTCAAGGAGAACAGCATTAGAACAGCCATTGTTCGTTTTGAGCCCTTCGCCAAGAAACGGTTCTCATCCCCCCCTGTTGTTCAAGGAGAACAGCATTAGAACAGCCATTGTTCGTTTTGAGCCCTTCGCCAAGAAACGGTTCTCTTCCCCCCCCTGTTGTTCAAGGGAGAACAGCATTAGAACAGCCATTGTTCGTTTTGAGCCCTTCGCCAAGAAACGGTTCTCTTCCCCCCCTGTTGTTCAAGGGAGAACAGCATTAGAACAGCCATTGTTCGTTTTGAGCCCTTCGCCAAGAGACGGTCCTCATCCCCCCCTGTTGTTCGAAGGAGAACAACATTAGAACAGCCATTGTTCTTGAGCCCGTAGACAAGAGACGGTTCTCATTCCCCCCTTTGTTCAGAAGAGAACAAAGTAGAACAGCCATTGTTCTTCAAGCCGTTCGTCGAGTAACGGTTCTCCTTTCCAAGACGCCTCGTCAGGATCCTTTTATCCCCCCCCCCTTCGGCTGGAACTCGCCAGCGGACCGAATATTCCTTCAAGTACCTTCCACTGCACCCTAATGAAAAGTTACGTAAGCCAAACGTCACCTTTTGAGTATTGATCCCTTTTTGTCAATTCTATCCTGTTCTTTAAATTGTTTATCGAACCATCCCATCTCTTTAACTCTATATTTGTTTTACCTTTTTTTAATCCTTTAAATCCTCGGATTAGCCCGAGTCTCCACGACCCTTTCCATTCTGTTTATGTCAATATTTTCCGTTTTTGTGTATTGTTTATAGTTATTATTAATAAAACTCTATTTTATTAATGATAGCAATATTATTATCCTTGAGCTCAGTTCCACTTCTTAAGCAGATCGAAGATACATAATATCGGCCGCCAGACAGTAAACGCACTCTAAAGATAAGTAAGGAAGTTCCCTCAATGAATAGATATATATGGTATCGTCGGGAGTCATTCTACGACATATATATATATATATATATATATATATATATATATACTATTTAAATTTGGTATCAGGTGTGTAAGGTTTAACGCTATATCTTTGCAAACACTGGTCTCAGTCGAGTAAAGCATAGTGTTATTAGTTATAATAATAGAATATAGTAGTTCCCTTTTGTTTTAACGATTGCTATCCCCTTTTTTTTGAAACTTAAGAAGCTGGAGTAGCTCAAGGAACGGTTATAATAATTTGTTTGTGTTTTTTTTGTGATTTTAGTCAGTGGTTATTTAGATTGAGAAACCAAGTACGAATAGGTCAGTGCCCATATTTAGTTAGGCTAATTCTATAGAGGCATAATTCTTGTTGCGAGGAATTTTAGTTGGTTGACTAGTGTGCCCCCAAGTGCAAAGATGACTCATTTGAAATCTTTAAAGCGCAAGGAGAGTCCTGTGGACTTTCCGGAAAAGAACTAACTGAGTACATTCAAGAGGAGCAAAGAAAAGAGGAAGAAAGACCCTTTCCATTCTGTTTATGTCAATATTTTCCGTTTTTGTGTATTGTTTATAGTTATTATTAATAAAACTCTATTTTATTAATGATAGCAATATTATTATCCTTGAGCTCAGTTCCACTTCTTAAGCATATCGAAGATACATAATATCGGCAGCCAGACAGTAAACGCACTCTAAAGATAATTAAGGAAGTTCCCTCAACGAATAGATATATATGGTATCGTCGGGAGTCATTCTACGACACCCTGGTATCAGGTATTTTAGAGTATCTCTTTATTCTTACCTCCCCTTTAAATTAATTAAGTCTTATAAGTGTTATTCATGTAACTTTAGGCCTTCGGGTAAGGGACGTAAGACAGGGAGGTTATTCCGGGAACACCTGTCACTAAAATAGCGAAGCCTATATTCATATTCAACGGCGCGTTTCGTTTCGGTTTTAAACAATTTATCCATAGAACCCATTTTTGTATGAGCGAATATCTTTTTGGTTAAAACGACTTGTGGTCTTTCGATGGTATTAAGCAATTGTGACTTTTCTTATGGTTTGATGACCCTCGTATAATTTGTTAACAGTTAATTTATTTCATTTTAATTTTGTTGTAAATAATACTGTAAATACTTTTTGTGTGTGTATTTATTTAACCTTTTGCAAATACCTCATAATTTAGCACCGTCTTGATTAATTCTGGGGAATTTCTGGTAGGCCTTTATATCCCTGGTCTTCTATAAATTTTATGTGTGTATTTTCTTTGAGTCGTGTGAGTGTGATTCTAGTTCCGCGATAGCCTTTATATATATATATATATATATATATATATATATATATATATATATATATATATATATATATATATATATATATATATATATACAAAACCATGGCTTCACTCGCTACCAGCCCTTCGGCCTCTTTGATCTTTCAAATCGATTGTGATCATCTCTCACCCCTCACTTCCATGTTACCTTACCCTCTCACTCTCTCTTCCTCTACCCATATCACCTCATCTACTCCTCCCCCTACCACATCTCCTCACCTCTCCTCATTCCCCTCTTCCTCCTCCTCCCTACTTCTCTAACCACCCTATATCTCCCCCTTCTCAACAGAGGGAAGGGAGAGACAGGGGAGGGGGAGGGGCTAATGCACAAACGAAGCTAAAATAAAATTTAAAAGAATTAAAAAAATTCAGATTTTAAAAATATGCACTTAGCCATCTCTTTCTCCCTGCCCCACTATTTCCCCCCTCTCTCTCTCCTCCCTCCCCCTTCTACTCATTCTCTCCACCTCCCCCTTCTGCTCCATCTCCAACTCTCTATCCATATGAGAGAAGAGAAGAGGGTGAAGGGTATATGGGATAGTTGGATAGGAGTGAGAGGGAGATATAAGAGGAGGATATGAGGGGATGAGAGAGGGGGGGGGAGAGGGGAGAGTGCGGGAGGGATGGAGAGGGGGATATGGAGAGAAGGGGGGTCATATACAAACTAACTAATTTTTTTTTACAAAATCACCTTCTAAAAATATAGGGCTATGGAGGATATATATATATATATATATATATATATATATATATATATATATATATATATATATATATATATATCGCAGTTTAGGTAAATCGATACGAAGTTGTAAGTGTGCCTAAAGGCTAATGACCTCACCAATGTATGTTACTTGACTTTCGACACGCTCATTAAGATTTTAGCTTTCATGTGGATGGGTAAAGGCATACGCGATTTCTCCTGAGTGCCACCTAAAATCGAAAAACGGTACACTATATTCGTGAAGGAGATTGTGAATGTTTTAGCTACCCAGGGTACCTACAGAATAATCGCGCTGGTTGGGCGAACACCTATCGGAAGGGCTTATCGTCAAGCACAGCATATTTCCAGCCTCTTTTATGGTTTTGGTCCTAGTCAGCAGCAAGTGCCACGTTATGCCTTATCACATCTTTTCCCAGAGCCTCAAGATTAATATGGACGTTTACATTAAAGTGCTCGGGACTATAGTCAAGCCTTGAATGGACCAATTAAACCCGTAAGACCTTACGTTTTTCAGCAGGACTCTGTTCCCGCACATAACGAATGTAAGTCACAGACGTGGCTGTTCAACAACGTCTCGCACCACTTCTCCCCAGAGTTGTGGCCTTCCAACTTTCCTGACTGCAATCCCAATTAACCCCGTAAGGCCTTACGTTTTTCAGCAGGACTCTGTTCCCGCACATAACGCATGTAAGTCACAGACAAGGCTGTTCAACAACGTCTCGCCCCACTGCTCCCCAGAGTTGTGGCCTTCCAACTTTCCTGACTGCAATCCCAATTAACCCCCTAAGGCCTTACGTTTTTCAGCAGGACTCTGTTCCCGCACATAACGCATGTAAGTCACAGACGTGGCTGTTCAACAACGTCTCGCACCACTTCTCCCCAGAGTTGTGGCCTTCCAACTTTCCTGACTGCAATCCCAATTAACCCCGTAAGGCCTTACGTTTTTCAGCAGGACTCTGTTCCCGCACATAACGCATGTAAGTCACAGACAAGGCTGTTCAACAACGTCTCGCACCACTGCTCCCCAGAGTTGTGGCCTTCCAACTTTCCTGACTGCAATCCCACTAGATTATTTCATGTGTAGCGTTGTTGAAAAGGATGTTTAGAAGGCTGATCATAACACTTTAGGATCTCTCAAACAAACAAATAATTTACTGGCACCTACAGGGAACCATAAGAGTTCATACATGGTAGGCCCTATTAAGAATAAGGCTAAATTAGGTGGAGCCCCCTCTAATAATTGTAAGCTATTTTAATTTTATTTTCTTTTAAGTATTGATCAAATTTCGTCTTCATAAATTCTGTGTTTGGAGGGCTGACTACTTCTTGTGTTAGATTGTTCCAGACTTTTACGATGCGGATGCTGAAGGCAAATTTTCGCATTGATGTTTTTAATTTCCACTTCTTCATCTTCTTGTCGTGTCCTCGCGTCGCTGATACGCCTGTCAAATTAAAAAGATTCTCTTCAGTATCGAGCATATTTATGAATAATATATATGTTTGTATTTGTTCACCTCTTTTCCTTATTTGTTCGAGGGAAAAGCGATTGAATTTTTTAAGCCTATCATTGTAGCTAAGATGTTTAATTTCCCTTTATCATTTTCGCATAACGACGCTGTATTTGTTTTATTATACTTACATCTCTAATTAATCGTGGATACCAGAAGGGAGCAACATAATCTAATATAGGTCTGACTTATGATGTATATAGTTTTAACATCGTCTCTGAATTACGTGTTGAGACGGATTGCCTGATAAAAGATGCAACTCTTGTTGCTTTATTTCTAATTGCAACGCAATTAATGGAGAAATTTAACTTATTATCTATTAACTCCTAGATCGACCTTCTCTTTTAATTCTATAATCTCGGTGTCTTGGAGATAATATTTAAATTTAGGATTATTTTTTCCGAGGTGTAAAATGCCGCATTTGGAAGCATTAAGCTTCATGCCAGATTCGTTGCACCATTTAGTTAACATATTCAGGCAGTTTTATAAACAGCTAAAGTCTTCCTTATCCTGTATTATCTGCCCAAGTTTATTATCGTCCACGAATTAATTTACTTAGCAATTCCTTCCAGAACCTAAGATGCTTAGGAAAGTTATAAAGAGTAGGTTCCCAAAACGGAACCTTGAGGAACTCCATTAGTTATCGGCAGCCAATCGGATGCCACCCCATTTAAAATTACCCTCTGCTTACGATCTGTCAACTAATTTTTAATCCAAGTTATCGTTTGATCATGGATACGCATAGCTTTTAGCTTTAAGAGGAGGATATTGAACGGGAGTTTATCAAAGGCTTTAGAAAAATCTAGATATAACACATCGTAACTAGAACCTGAATCGATAGCTTTTGCTACATGCTCATAAAATGTGATCAGACTAATGACACAAGACCTTCCGTTCCTGAAACCATGCGGACAATTTACTAAGAGTTGATTTCTCTCCAGATGATTGCGTAATCTTAATCAATAATTGACTCCATTAGTTTAAATATAGGTGAAGTTAAGCTTACTAGCCGATAGTTCTCCTTTTCCTCACGTCTACCTTTTTTTAATATGGGGAAAATATTGGCTAGTTTCCAATCTCTAAGAACAAAATTTGCCTCCAGAAAGTAATTAAACAGAAAAGCGAATAAAGCGGAAATTTCGTTTTTAACTTCTTTAATACTTCGCACGTACATTTCATCAACCCCGCTAGCTTTATCAGGACTTATTTATTAATTGCATTCTTCACATCATCTGCCGTAACTATTATTTTATTCATTTTTAGAATGTTACTATTTATGTTTTCTAGGCTTTTCTCATTTAAATTCGGAATATCCTTGTTAAAAACTGAAGCAAAATAATTATTCAAGATATTCACCTTTTCAACGTCATTTTGTAGGAATGTCATTCATTGTGAGATACTCCATAAGTGGGCATGAACCAGTTCAGGTCGTCCTTGTCGAAGTTCGTGAAGGCAGATGTTAGCCATTTTGAATGAGTTCGTAACTATATATATCGTTTATTTATGTATAGATTCTCACGGGAATATATGATTTTGTTTGGTACACAACTTGTTTTCCTTTCCGTGTACATTATAGGGTGGAGCGAAAAACATATTTTCTGAAATTTATTTTCTCACCACAATTATTTGATGGGGCTCGCTGTTAAATTAAGCCTCCTAAAAGGATTTTTTGATATTATAATTTTTCAAGGTTCCTCAACGCCATTGAAAATTGAAAATCATGCGATTTTGAACTAAATTTGACTTTCGTGGATTATATTTGAAAACTAAATTAGAATTTTTAATTGATAGCTCTAAACAAAGAATTATTGTATTTTAAAGAACAAGTAAACGAAATTTGAAAGTAATCCATTGATAGTAAGAGGTTCCTCAATTATATATACAGCGGCGTACGTGACAATTATGTTTCAGTAGCGCAGAAGATCTCGTTGAAAGTGGATTTGTGTGCGTGTTTGTCTCTGTCTAGTGTCTATTGTTTTGATCACATTCTTCTATTTTTATTTAAGAAGAGTTATTTATAGTGTACTATAAATATTTATACACGTTTTATTATATTTAAGAGCTAAATAATATGTAAGAAAAAAAACAAAACAATATTTAATTATAGCATTTAAACCTAGAACGCGTCATGGAATTGAGAGATCTTTGTTTGGCGCACACTGCGCTATTAGTTAACGAGTATTGCCAACTTATGAAGACGTTATTAAATATGTTTTGTTCGAGCGAGAAAAGGAAACGAACCGCAATAGAAAAGACCCGCCAATTAAACAAATTATCACATTAGTAGCGGAGAAGTTAATTCCTATTTGGAAAACTGCATTAATTCCTTGTGTGTCAATTGTAGAGGCAGTTAGAAAAGAATTTTAAATTATTATTTTAAATATCAGGCTTTAATGAGAAATATTAACAGGAAAAATGTGACATCATTCAAACAGAAACGTAATGATTTTACAAAGAATGTAGAACAATTGTTTGATATTTCGTGTTGTAAATGCTATAGCTTTGAAAACTGTTCTTGTAGCAAAGAAAAGAAGGTGCAGCCATTGATGCAAACGTTTTGGGAAGACCAACAATCAACTAGGAAAATGGCAATAGGTAATATCGATCAAATTCAATCAAAGAAGAATATTCAGAGTGCAGTTAAGAAGAATCGTGAGTATTGTCTCTTAAATCAACCATCTAATTCGCCAGGTAATATTGAAGTGATTCTTCCTTCATCCAGCACAGAAACAGAATCTGCTGACGAAGGTAGCGACTATGAACTTCCTTCATCCTGAAAAGCAAAGAAGTAAACAAAGAATTTGCATCCAAGCATCCATCTAAACGAATAAAATTGTCAGAATTTGCGTTGGCATGTGACTGCACTGGTGTGTCTGATCGAGGTACAGCTTTAATAACAAGTTCATTCCTTAAGGACTTATCCTCAATTGAAGGCAAATAAACTTCTGTAGTAGTTGACAGGTCAAATGTTAGAAGAAAGCGTGTCAAAAAACGTACTACACTACAGCAAAAAATTATATCGAATAAGTCATTATATTCTATTTATTTTGATGGTAGAAAAGATAGCACATTTGTTGTTGAGACGATGGAGGGAACACATCACAAGAAGAAGATAATGGAAGAGCACATCTTTATGATAGAAGAACATGGTTCAGAATACCTTGGACACCTGACAATGAAGACAGGTTCTGCAAAAGCTATATGTGACGCAATATTCTCGTATCTAGAAGCAAATGACATCGCAACTGATGAACTCATTGCTGTGGGATGCGATGGAACGTCAGTGAATGCAGGAACAAAAAGAAGTGTGATTATCGCATGCACAATGGCTTACAACGGCAAATCGGATACTTTGATTACAGGTTTCGACTTCCGAGAAAATAGTTTTTGATGTTGGGTCCATCCAAAAATCAGGGTGGGAAAATGAAGTTCAAAATTTTTGCAAAACCTTCCTTTTTATATCCACCCTAGTGCACAATTCGTATATATTTTTCTTTCCCCTTACCATATATATATACATATATATATATATATATATATATATATATATATATATATATATATAATATATATATATATATATATATATATATATATATATATATATATATATATATATATATATATATATATATATATATATATATATATATCTACTGGGTGGAATAAGCTTACAATGCCTTGCAAAAATGTCTAGCACAGTTATAATTGCAAGAAATTTAACAAAGCCCAAACATATATAATATCCAAGTGTAAGGGCGACAAAGTTTGGCGCCCATTTGAAGTTATTTTCTCGTCTCTAGCCCTGCCTCGTTGGTCGACGCCCCACGCGGGCGCTCGAGAATTATTCCAGTAAAGTGGCACGCGCATGAAGCTGTTACGTCACAGCACCCGTATAAAAGGACGCTTCCTTCTCTCGAAAGGGAAGAATCCATTCAAGTCCGTACGGCGAGGACCCTTGCTTTATCTCCTGCCAGTTTGACGCTGACCTGCTGTACGAGTGCTACTAATCTTGGACGTTGACAGTTCTCCATTTGGGAAGTCTGAAAACCGTGGGCTCGTTTAGCCCCCCCACTTCCTCTTACCTACCTTTTGTGTCACTCAAGATTATCCCCGTGTGCTACGCCGGTCCCTCGGCCGTACGAACTTCAGAATTCCTCGTCACCGGGATCTATCCCCACCTCCGCCGTCGCCATCCGTGGATTCGTTCTGCGTTGGATTACTCTCATCCAAGGTGTCCCTCCACTGCTCCAGTATCAGGTACTTTGGAATAATTCTTTCATCTTGTGTCTTTACTAGGCCTCCGAGTAAGTCACGCGTATCCCTCCGCATCGTAGGAAAGGGCATAAGACGGGGGGGGGGGTTATTCCGTGTGTACCTCGCACACGAGGAATGAAGCCTATTGTTTCCCCCTAAATTAATACGACGTGAATTCTTTGTAATCGTCAACCCCTTTTATATAACGACTTGGGTCGTTTGTGGCCGAGAGAACATTAAGTTACGAGTATTATAAATCTTATTTTTGTGTTTTCTAAATATAGATTTTGTATTTATGATCAAGAAGTTCTTCTTAAATTATAAGATTATAATTTTTCTTGTTTCTCTCTTTCCCTCGTTGATACTCCAGGACCCACCTGGTAACGAACCGTAACCTACATGGTGTAGCCTAGTGGCACGACCTTTTGTCTACCTCAATGCGAACTTGGTTTTCCTCCTGAATAAATATTCTGGCGACCTTGTTAGTTTGCTAAAGTTATAAAGGACTGTGTAAACTGAGTTCCACGTTTGCCTTTACACCAAGTATAACCATTCATCTTGCAAATAAATTTTGAATTAAGTATGTGATAGAACGAGTTGAAGCTGCGTTAATTTCAACTCCTATCCCATATTATTTAAAACCACGATGCTGCCCACGTGCATTTTCGATTCGAAGCTTGGAGCCTTATCGCAGCTACCGGATGTCAATGTTTAAACAAGGAGGTTATCGTCCCCCCGTTCGCCCCATACGCCGACCTCGCCAGATTGAGTTAGGCTTATGGGCAGATAAGGCATTGTTCTCCGGCTCGGCTGTGCGTTGCCTCGAAGCTCCCAACCCATTGTCCCCCACGCCAAGGAGATGTCCTGGCTATTTATATGGAAACTTTACCACTAAGATCAGATTGAAGATCCAGATTTTCGTCGCGAAACATCACCACGACCCTCTCTCCCTTTGTGCGCCAAGGGACCTCGACCTCGAGATTCACCATCACTTGTCCAGAAGGAGGACAATATTCCTTGAGTGCCAAAGGTTCGAGCCTTCCATGACGTCAAGTCCCCAAGGCTTCCCCCTTGTTGTTCAGAGGAGAACAACACTAGAACAGCCATTGTTCTTTTGAGGCCTTCGCCAAAAAACGGTTCTCACCCTTCCCCCTTGTTGTTCAGAGGAGAACAACACTAGAACAGCCATTGTTCTTTTGAGGCCTTCGCCAAGAAACGGTTCTCACCCTTCCCCCTTGTTGTTCAGAGGAGAACAGCACTAGAACAGCCATTGTTCTTCGAGCCCCGTTGACAAGAAACGGTTCTCACCCTTCCCCCTTGTTGTTCAGAGGAGAACAGCATTAGAACAGCCATTGTTCTTGAGCCCGTAGACAAGAGACGGTTCTCACCCTTCCCCCTTGTTGTTCAGAGGAGAACAACATTAGAACAGCCATTGTTCTTGAGCCCGTAGACAAGAGACGGTTCTCACCCCCCTTTGTTCAGAAGAGAACAACGTAGAACAGCCATTGTTCTTCGAGCCGTTCGTCGAGAAATGGTTCTCCTTCCCAAGACGCCACGTCAGGATCCTTTTATCCCCCTCTTCGGCTGGAACTCGCCAGCGGACCGAAACTCCTTCGCGCCACCTTCCACTGCACCACTAGTGTAAAAGTTACGTAAGCCAAACGTCACCTTTGAGTACTTAACCCTTTTGTCAATTCTATCCTGTGCTTTAAATGGTTTATCGAACCATCCCATCTCTTTAACTCTATATTTGTTTTACCTTTTTAAATCCTTTAAATCCTCGGATTAGCCGAGCCCCCACGAACCTTTCAATTCCCTGTTTATGTCAATATTTTCCGTCTTGTGTTTTGTTGATAGTTATTATTAATAAAACTCTATTTTATTAATGATAGCAATATTATTATCCTTGAGCTCAGTTCCACTTCTTAAGCATATCGAAGATACATTATATCGGCCGCCAGACATTAACGCACTCTAAAGATAATTAAGGAAGTTCCCTCAACGAATAGTGATATATGGTATCGTCGGGAGTCATTCTACGACAAAGTACAACATCCCACTGAAAGTAGCAATATCAAATTTATTAAATACATTTAGAAATTAACTTTTCGCAAGCTTTTGAGTTCTCATAGTCGAGATAAAGTCTAAATATTCGAAGTTAACTTTTGACATCGGTTAGTTTATTCTTGCAGTATTTAATCACTGTCTGGTTTTCGCATTCCGAGATCAAGTATTTTTATCCAAATCAAGTTTGTCCTAAGAACGGAGAGATCAGTTCGTAAAACTACACACTATAAGTTTGGGATATAAGAAATTATCACAACGATTAGGATTCCCTATGTTGACTGTGGGCTAACTAATTAATTAGTTCAAGTCCTATCAGTCTATCACGTTCTGGGTGCGATTCTTAAATCTCAGCGTCTGGGGCCACAGTATTCAAGCTTATTCACGTCCACAAACATCTATTTTCTAACGATTATCTGAAGGTACATGTGCATTTTCTGGAACTCGATATTGTCATATGATGAAAAAGGATTGAGTTGTTTGGTCAGAATAACGTCAGGTAGGCTTAGATAAATCATGGCTCTGCTTATGATCCGAAAAGACCATTTCGATAACCAGGTATGGGCGCAGAAGTAAAATGGTATGCAGCTGTTTTTGTCTGCTTAAACTGGTAGTCTTTGTATCTTCGAAGTGAAGGTGAATGCTCGCATGTACCCAAGAGTCATTGAGAACGATCCATAATCATCTGCAAGGGACCTGAAGATCATAAGAGTATAGATCCTTAATCGAGACACTGATCGTAAGCATAGAGATAAAGAAACACTATCGTTGTTCCAGAACAATAAGATCCAGGTTATAAAATGGCCAAGTCATTAAACCCGTCATAAAATCTAATTAAATTTTATGGCGAGAAATAAAGTTGAGAATCCAATGACGCCAGTCAAGAAACCTTGCTGATGAGAGAAGAGCGTGTCAAAAAGAATGGGTTAATTGACCTTGAGCTTTTGGAACTTGCTACAGATTTATTGAATGCTATTAGAAGTTGCACTGATAAATAAAAGTTATATATGTAGGTAAAGGGGTCTGTCCTTTCTTTTAGAATGTACGACCAAATAAGTTCGTACTTGGATTTTTATAAACGACTTGATAAAAATAACTTTATTTCGGTATTTGAGTTTTTTTATAATGAAGGACTGGAGCTTGATGGATCCTCTCCACCGAGATGGGTGGAAGGGATTCATAAATATGAAGACAGGATAATGTGAACGACTGTCCTCGACTATTCTGAATGGGGATCTGAGTTCATGAGTGTAATGTCTTTTGTTTTATAAAAAGTGAGCGCGATCAGGAGAGAGAGAGAGAGAGAGAGAGAGAGAGAGAGAGAGAGAGAGAGAGAGAGAGAGAGAGAGAGAGAGAGAGAGAGAGAGAGAGAGAGAGAGAGAGAGAGAAAGAGAAAGAGAAAGAGAGATAAGGAGAAAGAGAGAGAGAGAGAGAGTGTAACAAGGAGTAACAAGGAAAGGAAGTACCCTAGGAGACCTCACGGTCCATTCAAGGAGGGTACCTTTGGACTAGCAATCGAGTGGGCACATGGATGCTCAATTGTTTGGCGTCCCTAAACGGCCACTTTTCAAGACTTTGTCTAGTCTTGACTTGAACTGGTCAACAGATTCACTGTTGACAACTTCCACTGGAAGTGCGTTCCACATACCGCAGATACTGTAAGTGAAAAAATTTCCACACAGATTGCGGTTGTAACGCTTCAGTTCAAGTTTGAAGTCGGGATTGCGCGTTCTTTTTTCACTCAGTGTGAAAATATCCCGGTAGTCAACATTGTCAAACCCTCGAAGTATTTTGAAAACTTCGATGAGCTGACCACGCAGTCTACGGGTTTCCAGCGAGAACAGATTTAATTCCCTTAGTCTATCTCCATAACTTTTAGGTCGGATAGAGGAAATCAGTTTGGTTGCCCTAGCTTGTACGCGTTCCAACCTTGCGATGTCCTTTCGAAACGAAGGACTCCAAAATTGTACGGCATATTCCAGGTGCGGCCGAACAAGGGAGTTGTGCAGACAAAGTACTATCTCCTTGCTACGGTATCCAAACTGGCGCTTTATGTAGCCTAACATCCTTTGGGCTTTCTTCTCTGCCTCGATGCACTGTTTAGAGAACTTGAGGTCGCTAGTGATAGGAACACCCAAGTCCTTCTCAGTGTCACTCGATTTAAGAGCAGTGCCCTTAAATATATTATGAGATTGGGGGTTTCTGTGGCCGATATGCATTACTTTGCATTTGTTCACGTTAAAAGGCATTTGCCACGTGTCCGACCACTCCCCAATCTTTACAAGATCTTCCTGCAGGCGGGCAGTATTTCCATCCTTTGCAACGTTCATACCAAGCTTGGTATCGTTGGAAAATTTGGAAATATTGGCAACCATGTCACCGTCTATGTCGTTGACGTAGATGATGAATAGGAGTGGTCCCAGGACAGAACCTTGAGGCACCCCGCTAGTAACGGGCACCCACTCAGAAGCCTGTCCATTCACCACCACCCGTTGCCGTCTGCCACTTAGCCAGATCTCGATCCAGCCGGCTACTTTTCCGTCTTTGCCCAACGCTTGCACTTTCTGGAGAAGGCGGTGGTGTGGTACCTTATCAAAGGCTTTCTGAAAGTCTAAGTAAACCACATCCACTGCCTTGTCCCGATCGTGCTCACTGAAAACGAAGTGGAAGAATTCCACAAGGTTCGTCAGGCATGACCGTTGCCTTCTGAAGGCGTGCTGGGAACTCCTCAGTAGCAGGTTTGACTCTAAATACGACGTCATTTTGTCCACCATGATGCTTTCCATGAGTTTACCGACTATCGAAGTCAGACTAATAGGTCGGTAGTTTGACAGATGGCTGGGGTCTCCTTTCTTGAAGATCGGAGTCACCTCCGCCTCACGCCAGTCTCTAGGAACGCATCCGGTCCGGATTGACATGTTAAAGATAGCGCAAAGATGTCGTGATACTTCATCGCACACTTCCTTCAACACCTGGGGTAGAAATCCGTCCGGTCTAGAGGACTTATTCGTCTTTAGGTCAGCGATCTTTTTCTTTATTTCTCCTTCGGTGAAGTACATTGCCTCCAGCTTTTTCCCCGAGTCGGAATCCGTGGGCTGGGGGATGGGGCCACACTCTTTAGTAAACACTGAGGAGAAGTAGTCATTGAGAAGGTTATCATTTTCTGCATCTGATTGAGTTAATGCACCCTCTTTGTCCACTAAGGGCTTAATCCTACGATGGATTGGTTTACGGCTATTTACATACCCGAAGAACTCCTTGGGATTCTCCTTGCAGAATCTCGCCACTCGGAGTTCCTCAGTACGCTTAGCCGCCAATATGCTGGACTTCACTCTTCTGGCTAGCCTCTGGTACTCGTCAAAAGCAACCGAGATCTTCGAACGCCAGTACGCATTTATTTCTCCCTAAGCAGTTTGCCGATTTCTCGATTAAACCACTTTGGTTGAACAGAAGACCGACGGAGGCATTTCAGAGGGATGCAACTTGATTGAAGACTCATGAATTTATTTTTGAAATTGTTCCACGAATCCTCAACCTCTTCGCATACCGCTAGCCTTACATCAGTCAGCCCAGCACGAAGGCTTGCAAAGTCTGCTCTTCTCAAGTCAAGTTTCTTTGATTGACTGGCAACAGACCTTACCTACGGGATCTTGACGGTAAATCTAACTAGCTGGTGATCACTGCCACCGAGCTCTTCGCCTACAGAGAGATCCTCAACGAGAGAGAGAGACAGAGAAACAGAGTTTGAGAGAGTTTGAGAGAGAGAGAGACAGAGAGAGAGACAGAAAGACAGAGAGAGAGAGAGACAGAGAGAGAGACAGAGAGAGAGAGAGACGGAGAGAGAGAGAGACAGAGAGAGAGAGAGAGAGAGAAAGAGAGAGACAGATAGATAGATAGATAGAGAGAGAGAGAGAGAGAGAGAGAGAGAGAGAGGGAGTAACAACGAGGAAAGAAGGTACCCTAGGAGACCTTACGGTCCATTCAAGGAGGGTACCTTTAGACTAGCAATCGAGCGGGCACATGGCTGGTCAATTGTTTTGCGTCCCTAAACGGCTACTTTTCAAGACCTTGATTAGTGTTGACTTGAACTGGTCAACAGATTCACTGTGTACAACTTTTCCTGGAAGTGCGTTCCACATACCGTGGATACTGTTGGTGAAAAGTTCCACACAGATTGTGGTTGTAACGCTTCAGGTTAAGTATGAAGCCGTGATTGCGCCTTCTGTTCTCACTCAGTGTGAAAATATCACGGTAGTAAACATTTTCGAACCCTCGAAGTATTTTGAAAATTTCGATGAGCTGACCACGCAGTCAACGGGTTTCCAGCGAGAACAGATCTAATTCCCCTAGTCTATCCTCATAACTTCTATGTCGGATAGAGGGAATCAGGTTGGTTGCCCTAGCTTGTACGCGTTTTAATCTCGCGATGTCCTTTCGCAATGAAGGACTCCAAAATTGTACGGCATACTCCAGGTGTGGTCGGACAAGTGAGTTGTACAGGCACAGTACAATCTCCTGGTTCCAAAAACCAAACTGGCGCTTAATATAGCCTAGCATCCTTTGGGCCTTTTCCTCCGCCTCAATGCACTGTTTCGAGAACTTAAGGTCACTAGTGATTGTTACACCCAAGCCCTTCTCAGTGTCGGTGGATTCAATAGCAGTGCCCTTAAGGATATACTGAAATTGGGGGTTTCTGTGGCCGATATGCATCACTTTGCATTTCGTCACGTTAAAAGGCATTTGCCACGTGTCCGACCACTCCCCAATCTTCCCAAGATCTTCCTGCAGGCGGGCAGTATTTCCATCCTTTGCAACGTTTATACCAAGCTTGGTATCATCAGCAAATTTGGAAATCTTGGCAACTATGTCACCGTCCATGTCGTTGACGTAGATGATGAATAGTAGTGGTCCTAGGACAGAACCTTGAGGCACCCGGCTAGTAACGTGCACCCACTCAGAAGACTGTCCATTCACCACCACCCTTTGCCGTCTGCCGTAGCCAGTTCTCGATCCAGCCGGCTACCTTTCCGTCTATGCCCAGCGCTCGCACTTTCCGGAGAAGGCGGCGGTGTGGTACCTTATTAAAGGCTTTCTGAAAGTCTAGGTAGACCACATCCACCGCCTTGTCCCGATCGTGCTCACTGAAAACGAAGTGGAAGAATTCCACAAGGTTCGTTAGGCATGACCATTGCCTTCGGAAGCCGTGCTGGGAACTCCTCAATAGCAGGTTTGACTCTAAGTACGACGTCTCTTTGTCCACCATGATGCTTTCCATGAGTTTACCGACTATCGAAGTCGGACTGATAGGTCGGTAGTTCGACGGTTGGTTACGGTCTTCTTTCTTGAAGATAGGAGTCACCTCCGCCTCACGCCAGTCTCTAGGAACGCATCCGGTCCCAATTGACATGTTAAAGATAGCGCACAGATGTCGCGATACTTCATCGCACACTTTCTTCAACACCTTGGATAGAAACCCGTCCGGTCCAGGTGACTTATTCGTCTTTAAGTCAGCGATCTTATTCTTTATTTCTCCTTCGGTGAAGTCCATTGCCTCCAGCTTTTCCCCCGAGTAGGAATCCGTCGGCTGGGGAATGGGACCACACTCTTCAGTAAACACTGAAGAGAAGTAGTCATTGAGGAGGTTAGCATTTTCTGCATCTGAATGCTTTAATGTCCCCTCCTCATTCCTCAAAGGGCCAATCGTTCGACGGATTGGTTTAAGGCTGTTCACATATCTAAAAAACTCCTTGGGATTCTCTTTACAGAGTCTCGCCACTCGGAGTTCCTCAGACCGCTTAGCCACCCTTATGCTGGCCTTCACTCTCCTGGCTAGCCTCCGGTATTCGTCAAAGTCACCCGAGATCTTCGATTGCCGGTACACATTTCTCTTCTCCCTAAGCAGTTGGCCGATTTCTCGATTAAACCACTTTGGTTGAACAGAGGACCGACGGGGTATTTCAGAGGGATAAAACGCGATTGAAGACTTATGAATGTGGTTTTGAAACTGTTCCAGGAGTCTTTAACAGCCTTGCACTCTTCTAGCATCGCGTCAGTCAGTCCCGCGCGTAGACCTGCAAAGTCTGCTCTTCTCAAATCCAGTTTCCTTGATTTACTAGTTGCAGGCTCTGGCTTGGGGAATTTGACTACAAATCCTATTAGTCTGTGGTCACTGCCACCCAGCTCTTCGCCACCAGAGAGGTCCTCAACAATGTCATCCTCAGAGGTGAAAACCAAGTCGAGGATATTGTCTCCTCTCGTCGGTTCTCTGACCCATTGAGTCGGGAACTCGTTGTTCCTGAACTCCAGGAGTAGTGCGTTCTCGTCACAGGGTTCTTTGGTTTCCCAGTCAACTTGTGTGTTGAAATTACCCATGACAATACACACTCTGTCTTCGACAATTTCTCCTAATAGCTGGTACAGATCTCTGTCATTTTCAACGAGTTGGGCAAAAGGTCTATAAAGAGAGAGAGAGAGAGAGAGAGAGAGAGAGAGAGAGAGAGAGAGAGAGAGAGAGAGAGAGAGAGAGAGAGAGAGAGAGAGAGAGAGAGAGAGAGAGAGAGAGAAAAAAAAGAGAGAGAGAGACAGAGAAAGAGAGAGGTAGAGAGAGAGAGAAAGACAGAGAGAGAGACAAAGAGAGAGACAGAGACAGAGAGAGACAGAGACAGAGAGACAGAGAGACAGAGAGACAAAGAGACAGATACAGAAGGACAGAGACAGAGAGACAGAGAGACAAAGAGACAGAGACAGAAGGACAGAGACAGAGAGTAACAAGGAGTAACAAAAAAAGAAGGTACCCTAGTAGACCTTACGGTCCATTCAAAGAGGGTACCTTTGGACTAGCAATCGAGCGGGCACATGGCTGCTCAATTGTTTTGCGTCCCTAAACGGCCACTTTTCAAGACCTTGTCTAGTCTTGACTTGAACTGGTCAACAGATTCGCTGTTGACAACTTCCACTGGAAGTGCGTTCCACTTACCGCAGATACTGTAGGTGAAAAATTTTCCACACATATTGCGGTTGTAACACTTCAGTTCAAGTTTGAAGCCGTGATTGCGCGTTCTGTTTTCACTCAGTGTGAAAATATCCCGGTAGTCAACATTGTCGAACCCTCGAAGTATTTTAAAAACTTCGATGAGTTGACAACGCAGTCTACGGGTTGTTCGCGAGAACAGATCTAATTTGCCTAGTCTATCCTCATAACTTTTATGTCGGATAGAGGAAATCAGTTTGGTTGCTCTAGCTTGTACGCGTTACAACCTTGCGATGTCCTTTCGAAACGAAGGACTCCAAAATTGTACGGCATACTCAAGGTGCGGACAAACCAGGGAGTTGTACAGACAAAGTACTATCTCCTTGTTACGGTATCCAAACTGGCGCTTTATGTAGCCTAACATCCTTTGGGCTTTCTTCTCTGCCTCGATGCACTATTTTGAGAACTTAAGGGCGCTAGTGATAGTAACACTCAATTCCTTCCTAGTCTCACTTGATTCAAGAGCAGTGCCCTTAAGGATATAATGAGATTGGGGGTTTTTGTGGCCAATATGCATCACTTTGCATTTCCCCACGTTAAAAGGCATTTGCTACGTGTCCGACCACTCCCCAATCTTCCCAAGATCTTCCTGCAGGCGGGCAGTATTTCCATCCTTTGCAACGTTCATACCAAGCTTGGTATCGTCCGCAAATTTGGAAATCTTTGCAACCATGTCACCGTCCATGTCGTTGACGTAGATGATGAATAGTAGTGGTCCCAGGACAGAACCTTGAGGCACCCGGCTAGTAACGGGCACCCACTCAGAAGACTGTCCATTTACCACCACCCGTTGCCGTCTGCCACTTAGCCAGTTCTTGATCCAGCCGGCTACCTTTCCGTCTATGCCAAGCGCTCGCACTTTCCGGAGAAGGCGGCGGTGTGGTACCTTATCAAAGGCTTTCTGAAAGTCTAGGTAGACCACATCCACCGCCTTGTCCCGATCGTGCTCACTGAAAACGAAATGGAAGAATTCCACAAGGTTCGTCAGGCATGACCGTTGCCTTCTGAAGCCGTGCTGGGAACTCCTCAGTAGCAGGTTTGACTCTAAATACGACGTGACTTTGTCCACCATGATGCTTTCCATGAGTTTACCGACTATCGAAGTCAGACTGATAGGTCGATAGTTCGACGGTTGGTTACGGTCTCCTTTCTTGAAGATAGGAGTCACCTCCACCTCACGCCAGTCTCTCGGAACGCATCCTGTCCGGATTGACATGTTAAAGATAGCGCACAGATGTCGTGATACTTCATCGCACACTTCCTTTAACACTTTAGGTAGCAACCCGTCCGGTCCAGGGGACTTATTCGTCTTTAGGTCAGCGATCTTTTTCTTTATTTCTCCTTCGGTGAAGTCCATTGCCTCCAGATTTTCCCCCGAGTAGGAATCCGTCGGCTGGGGAATGGGACCACACTCTTCAGTAAACACTGAAGAGAAGTAGTCGTTGAGGAGGTTAGCATTTTCTGCATCTGAATGCTTTAATGTCCCCTCCTCATTCCTCAAAGGGCCAATCGTTCGACGGATTGGTTTACGGCTGTTCACATATCCAAAAAACTCCTTGGGATTCTCTTTACAGAGTCTCGCCACTCGGAGTTCCTCAGACCGCTTAGCCACCCTTACACTGGACTTCACTTTCCTGGCTAGACTCCGGTATTCGTCAAAGTCAACCGAGATCTTCGATTGCCGGTACACATTTCTCTTTTCCCTAAGCAGTTGCCCGATTTTTCGATTAAACCACTTTGGTTGAACAAAGGACCGACGGGGGCATTTTAGAGGGATAAAACGCGATTGAAGACTCATGAATGTGGTTTTGAAACTGTTCAATGAGTCTTCAACAGCATCGCACTCTTCTAGCCTCGCGTCAGTCAGTCCCACGCGTCGGCCTGCAAAGTCTGCTCTTCTCAAATCCAGTTTCCTTGATTTACTAGTTGCAGGCTCTGCCTTGGGGACTTTGACTACAAATCTAATTAGTCGGTGGTCACTGCCACCGAGCTCTTCGCCAACAGAGAGGTCCTCAACGATCGGATATGATGTTGCAATCCGTCGAGTTGAGAGTATCCTTGACATACAACATCACAACGCCACCCTCTCTTTCATGCCTATTTTTCATGAAGAGCTGGTAAACGGGAATCGTGAAATTACCTTCAAAATCTCGGCTTTAGTTTTTTATCCACGACTCCATTATGGCCACCATCTCAGGTTCCTCTGTTACTACGAGGCCACGGAGCTCAAGAAACTTATTCCTGATTGACCTCGCATTGAACAGAAGAACTTTGAGGGAGTCCCCTAGTGTAGGACTCCCTACGCTCTTCCGTTTCCCGGCTTCTCTGTTTTCGTGGTCACACCCTTTTTGACGACCTCCGAGAAGGTTGTTCCAGGAGTGACACGGGCATGCTGGCGCACGTCCGCTTTCTCTCTGTTTCGAACGCTCCTTTGGGTGCGTTCCACGACATCTTGAATTAGATTGGCGAGAAAGGCCTTCCCTTTAAAGGAGAGATGTACCCCGTCCCTTTGGTAGAGGTCGTCCCTACCAATAAAGGTACGATAGGGGTCCACGAAGAAGACTCCTTCTGCCGTGCAGAGATCCGCCAACCTTTTGTTCACTGCGACGTTTCTTTTGTGAGCGGTTCGGGATGGACCTCTTCTCGGAAGCATCTCAACCACCACACGTTTGCGGGTTTTAAGCCCTATGTCGTCCACGGCTCCCATCACTGTTTGGATGGTCTTACCACTGAGGCCAACCTTACCCCCTCTGAGGTAGAGGTCGTTGCCGCTCCCATCAGAGCAACAACAGAATTCTCAGAAATCTGAGCTTTCTCTGCCTCTACTCTGATGGTGTGGTTACCCCGTCCTGACAGGCAGCTTACCTTCACGCTAGTGCGAAGGCGGGCCGCTAGCAGCGGCTGCAGATTCCGTGTTTGCGAGTCACCAATGAGGGTGACCTTCGGACACTTGGTCTCTGAAGACGGGGTCTTCCCTTGTGGAAGAGGCCTCCCCTTTTCCTCTTTACTCTCCACATTCTTATCTTTCTTTTTCTTCTTCTTTATCTGTTTTTCTTCTATTTTGGGTTCTACTCTTGTTTCAACTATCTTCTTTTTCTTTTTTTTCTTCGTTTCTCCTTTCTTCTTTTTCTCCTTTTCTCTCGCCTCAGCTGGCTTAGCCTCAGATGATGCCGGAATGTCCGCTTCATTACCAGGGGATTCCGAAACGTAAGTGGGCGGCGCCTCTTCTAGGCATCGAACCTGAGCTACGTTAAGGGCTTCGAGCTTCTCCAACTTTCCCTCAAGGACCTTAGCTCTCTCCTCTGAGGCTCTATAAAGGTCTTTTAATTTTTCCACCTCTCGCGTCAATATGAAAGTAGTGCAGATACTTTCAGGGCTGCATTTTGAGCAGCAGCCCTCCGGAAAGTCAACGCACCACTTTTCTAACTGGCATATTGCACAGTTGTGTTTGATACGAACGGGTCCTTTTTTGCCTGTCATTTTGAGCACTTTCTCTCTCTCTGAAAACTCGTGACCAATCAATGATAAAAAAGGGGGGTTGGTGAGTTCTCCCAGCGTGAGTCGCTCCCGCCTATCGATCAGAGAGGTTTCGGATCTTTCAGAAGGCACGCTCCATGTGCTGCTGTTCGTCCGACCGAGTCGTCAAACCTCGGCGTGCCGTGGCTCCCAACCAAGCAGCACTGACGGTCCCCGAAGGGGCCATCGATTTCTCACCAGGTGAACAACAACGAAGAATGCCCCGTACTAAACTCCTACTAGTTCCCTTCACGACGGCCAAGATCTCGGAGCAGCGTTCAGTGGATATCCCGCCACACCAAGAGACTCGACCCAAGGCTTTTTGTTGGCCTGGCAACCAACATGGAAACAAAAGGCCGTCACCGCGGACCAATGCTACCATAAGCACCCATCAACGGTCACTGGGAACGGTCAATAATTACGCGCCAGGGAAGGGGTTAACGAGGCACTACCCTCATCCCATTCATCGTGCCCCAACGCCTAGGACACCTCTAGTCCTAGTCCCTCGCAACCAGTGAGCGTCGATTGGCGTTGTTTATAGAGGTTCCAAAGCCTCTCTTCTGATGCATGAGGTAGCTTCCAGGTCCTTATAGGTAGATAGAGAAAAAAGGGAAAGAGTGACACGACAGGAGTCGGCTTTTTTTTTTTTTTTTTCTTTTTGTATGAAGGGAGATAGCATAAAAGTAAAAAAAGGAGAGGGATGGAGTAGAAAAAGGAAGGAATGACGCACTTAGTCTGGAACCTCGTTTCCGACCAAATCGACAAGGGAAGCCCTACCAGGGGTACCCAGAAGAGGTACCCCCGCCGACATAGCTCGAAAAGTCCAAGGTCCACACAAGCTCTCTTCCCGCGACAAGGGGGCGTCACCTCTCCCTCTATTTTCGTTATCAAAAAAAGAGAGAGAGAGAGAGAGAGACAGAGAGAGACAGAGAGAGAGAGAGAGAGAGAGAGAGAGAGAGAGAGAGAGAGAGAGAGAGAGAGAGAGAGAGAGAGAGAGTAACAACAAAAAGGAGTAACAACAAGGGAAGAAGGTACCCTAGGAGACCTTACGGTCTATTCAAAGAGGGTACCTTTGGACTAGCAATTGAGCGGGCACATGGCTGCTCAATTGTTTTGCGTCCATAAACGGCCACTTTTCAAGACTTTGTCTAGTCTTGACTTGAACTGGTCAACAGATTCACTGTTGACAACTTCCACTGGAAGTGCGTTCCACTTACCGCAGATACTGTAGGTGAAAAAGTTTCCACACAGATTGCGGTTGTAACGCTTCAGTTCAAGTTTGAAGCCGTGATTGCGCGTTCTGTTCTCACTCAGTGTGAAAATATCCCGGTAGTCAACATTGTCGAACCCTCGAAGTATTTTGAAGACTTCGATGAGCTGACCACGCAGTCTACGGGTTTCCAGTGAGAACAGATCTAACTCCCTTAGTCTATCCTCATAACTTTTATGTCGGATAGAGGGAATCAGCTTGGTTGCCCTGGCTTGTACGCGTTCCAATCTCGTGATGTCCTTTCGCAATGAAGGACTCCAAAATTGTACGGCATACTCCAGGTGCGGTCGGACAAGTGAGTTGTACAGGCACAGTACAATCTCCTGTTGCCGATAACCAAACTGGCGCTTAATATATCCTAGCATCCTTTGGGCCTTTTTCTCCGCCTCAATGCACTGTTTCGAGAACTTGAGGTCACTAGTGATTGTTACACCCAAGTCCTGCTCAGTGTCGGTGGATTCAATAGCAGTGCCCTTAAGGATATACTGAGATTGGGGGTTTCTGTGGCCGATATGCATCACTTTGCATTTGCCCACGTTAAAAGGCATTTGCCACGTGTCCGACCACTCCCCAATCTTCCCAAGATCTTCCTGCAGGCGGGCAGTATTTCCATCCTTTGCAACGTTCATACCAAGCTTCGTATCGTCGGCAAATTTGGAAATCTTGGCAACCATGTCACCGTCCATGTCGTTGACGTAGATGATAAATAGTAGTGGTCCCAGGACAGAACCTTGAGGCACCCCGCTAGTAACGGGCACCCACTCAGAAGACTGTCCATTTACCACCACCCGTTGCCGTCTGCCACTTAGCCAGTTCTCGATCCAGCCGGCTACCTTTCCGTCTATGCCAAGCGCTCGTACTTTCCGGAGAAGGCGGCGGTGTGGTACCTTATCAAAGGCTTTCTGAAAGTCTAGGTACACCACATCCACCGCCTTGTCCCGATCGTGCTCACTGAAAACGAAGTGGAAGAATTCCACAAGGTTCGTCAGGCATGACCGTTGCCTTCGGAAGCCGTGCTGGGAACTCCTCAGTAGCAGGTTTGACTCTAAATACGACGTGACTTTGTCCACCATGATGCTTTCCATGAGTTTACCGACTATCGAAGTCAGACTGATAGGTCGGTAGTTCGACGGTTGGTTACGGTCTCCTTTCTTGAAGATAGGAGTCACCTCCGCCTCACGCCAGTCTCTAGGAACGCATCCGGTCCGGATTGACATGTTAAAGATAGCGCACAGATGTCGTGATACTTCATCGCACACTTCCTTCAACACTTTAGGTAGAAACCCGTCCGGTCCAGGGGACTTATTCGTCTTTAGGTCAGCGATCTTTTTCTTTATTTCTCCTTCGGTGAAGTCCATTGCCTCCAGCTTTTCCCCGAGTAGGAATCCGTCGGCTGGGGAATGGGACCACACTCTTCAGTAAACACTGAAGAGAAGTAGTCGTTGAGGAGGTTAGCATTTTCTGCATCTGAATGCTTTAATGTCCCCTCCTCATTCCTCAAAGGGCCAATCGTTCGACGGATTGGTTTACGGCTGTTAACATATCCAAAAAACTCCTTGGGATTCTCTTTACAGAGTCTCGCCACTCGGAGTTCCTCAGACCGCTTAGCCGCCCTTATGCTGGACTTCAATCTCCTGGCTAGCCTCCGGTATCGTCAAAGTCACCCGAGATCTTCGATTGCCGGTACACATTTCTCTTCTCCCTAAGCAGTTGGCCGATTTCTCGATTAAACCACTTAGGTTGAACAGAAGACAGATGGGGGGCATTTCAGAGGGATGAAACGCGATTGAAGACTCATGAATGTGGTTTTGAAACTATTCCACGAGTCTTCAACGGCATCGCACACTTCTATCCTCACGTCAGTCAGTCCAGCTCGAAGGCTTGCAAAGTCTGCTCTTCTCAAGTCAAGTTTCTTTAATTGACTGGCAACAGACCTTACCTTCGGGATCTTGACGCTAAATCTAACTAGCTGGTGATCACTGCCACCGAGCTCTTCGCCTACAGAGATATCCTCAACGATATCATCCTCAGAGGTGAAGACCAAGTCGAGGATATTGTCTCCTCTCGTCGGTTCTCTGACCCATTGAGTGAGGAACTCGTTGTTGGCGAACTCCAGGAGTAGCGCGCTCTCGCCACAGGCTGCTCTGGTTTCCCAGTCAACTTGGCTGTTGAAATCGCCCATAACGATGCACACTCTGCCTTGAACCAGCTCACCCAACAGCTGGTACAGTTCCCTGTCCTTCTCAACAGGTTGGAAGGGGGTCTGTAAAGCAGCAGGGTCCTGTATTTGGCAGGACCGATCTCTAGGTCAACGCCTAGGAGCTCGTGGTCGGATATA